>CM064328.1:183380707-183980707 GCA_032595735.1 Pelochelys cantorii
AGGTTGTGGAGCTAAGTTGCCACATGTGAATAGTGTTCAGTAGCATTTTTTTAAAAAATATAAGAATTTTGAATTTGTGAAAGATGGTGCTTTACTAGATGCAGTGACGTTACAATGCTGTCCTATGGCTGGCCACCCTCTAGGCTTCAGAGAAGCCTCAAAGATGCTCCACGTCCTTGCTGTTTCTGCTAAAACTGTGCAAAGGTACCAGAATGGTGGGGGCATATGTGAATTGAATGATAGACAGTGGTGATTAGTGCCAGTTATTACAGCAGTTTCCTGTTCAGCAAGAACTGGACCAAAATCAGCTAATAGTCATTAAGTAGCAAGAACTTATGGGCAATAAAACTTGGTGCTCAGTTGTTAACCTCTTGGAAAAGTTATTTATTATTAGCAATCATTTGTATTTTAATAGTGTACTATCACAGTGTCTGCTAGGACGAGGGCTGCATTGCACTGGGTGATGTACACACCCTGGGTATGTCTACACTACCACCCTAGTTCGAACTCCACGAGGAGTAACGGTAGTTCGAATTAGAGATCCTAATTCAAACTACCTACTCCGTGCCGCGTGTAGCCGCGGGCACGGAGTTCGAACTAAGGGGATTTAAAAATGGCGCCCGCCCGGCAAGATGCAAATGAAGCCCGGGATATTTAAATCCCAGGCTTCATTTGCAACTTCGAATGCCTACATTAGCCACCCTAGTTCAAACTAGGGTGGTAGTATAGACATACCCCCTCACACCTACACCCAGAGTAGGAAACAGTCCCTGTGCTGAAGAGCATAATCTCAATAGACAAAAAGTGGGAGAAAGGAACTGAGGCACAGAGACCCTATGACACAGTGTTTTACTTGCAGAGAGTGAAGGTGAATGCAGGTTAAGTTGAACAAGTGAAACTTCATTAAGCCCTGTACACTGCACTGTACATGTGGCTGAGATGCTTCTAGCCTAACTTCCCACATACTCTGCTTTTCCATCAATAACAGTCCTAGGAAGCATCAGCCCTTTGATTCTAGGTCCACTGATCATAGTCCACACAGGAAGTGTGACAAAATTGGGAAATGAATCCAGATCTTAGTCCAAATTTAGTGCCTCAAGTGAAGACCATGCCTCTTCTCCATATGTAATAAAGATAGATGCTACGTCTAGACTGGCATGATTTTCCGCAAATGCTTTTAACGGAAAAGTTTTCCATTAAAAGCATTTGTGGAAAAGAGCGTCTAGATTGGCACGGACGCTTTTCCGCAAAAGCACTTTTTGCGGAAAAGCGTCCGTGCCAATCTAGACACGCTTTTGCGCAAAAAAGCCCCGATTGCCATTTTCGCGATCGGGGCTTTTTTGCACAAAACAAATCTGAGCTGTCTACACTGGCCCTTTTGCGCAAAAGCTTTGCGCAAAAAGGACTTTTGCCCGAACGGGAGCATCATAGTATTTGCGCAAGAACACTGACGATCATACATTAGATCGTCAGTGTTCTTGAGGAAATTCAAGCCGCCAGTGTAGACAGCTGGCAAGTTTTTCCGCAAAAGCGGCTGATTTTCCGGAAAAACTTGCCAGTCTAGACATAGCCAGAGTGTAATGATTAGTTATCTGAATGGCTCTCTCCTCTGTAGCTAGTGTGTTCATGTTTCAAGCTAATCCTTGCCAGTGTAATGCTGTTGTTAATGCTATACAATATAGTCAGTGTAGAAGAGTGAAACGTAACAACAGTTGTGCTGCACTATACACTGTGCTTTGTACACTGCTTACGCCTTTCATGTATGATATTCTGCCACAATGATCTAAATATTCTGTATATTTTAGGATTGGCACTGTAGTATTTCCCAGTTCCAACCTCAGTGGAAAGATGATTTAAGGAACATTGAGCCACCAGCCATAAGTTATTTCCAGATCAGTAGAGATACAAAAACAAAGAAGAGTCTTGAGGCACTTTAAAGACTAAGGCTATGTCTAGACAGAGGCGCTATGTCAGGATACATACGATATTCCAAAATAGCGTCTTCCACATCTTAAAAGCACACCCATTATTTTGAAATGCAGTTGAAATAACAAGCTTGCTATTCCAACATCCCGGTAAACCTCGTTCCACAAGGATTAAGGGACTTTTCTGAAAAGCAGTCTATTTCGAAATTTGA
Source organism: Pelochelys cantorii (assembly GCA_032595735.1). NCBI lineage: Eukaryota > Metazoa > Chordata > Testudines > Trionychidae > Pelochelys > Pelochelys cantorii. The sequence continues at coordinate 183,382,845 of CM064328.1, forward strand.
AGCTAGCTCAGAATAAACTCGAAATAACCTATGCAATTTGTGTAGCTCAAATTGCGCATCTTATTTAGAGCTAGCGCTGCTGTGTAGATGAATCCTGACAGATTTATTTGAGCATAAGCCTTTGTGGGTAAAAAATCACTTCATCAGATGCATGAAAGCTAATGGCCAAATAAATCTGATAGTCTTTAAGGTGCCATAAGACTCTTAGTTGTTTTTGCAGATACAGACTAACACAACTACCTCTCTGAGTAAATATACAGAGGGCCAAATTCACCTATGGCAAGAGCAAGCGGGAAAATATAACCATTGATTGAGTGAAGTTACAGCTCCATATGACAGAGGTCTATTTGGCCCAGAATGTGATTTAGTATGTCTGTCCTGTATCTGGCTTTTTTCCTGTCTCTCATACTTCCTTCCTGCTATCTCCCCTCCTTTCCTCATGTTTAAACTACAGAATAAAAGTGAAAAGCCAACATAGTACAACCCTTACACCTTCTGGGCATGCTGCAAAAGAGTGACAGGACTTTTGGAAAAGGCTGGGATTTGCTTACCATAATGCGGAAGAGTTGAAACTAATTTCTGTAGGGCTAGGTCTAGACGGCAATGTTTTTGTGGGAAAAGCTACGCAAAATGCGCTCCACGCTTTGTGTAGCTTTTTCCGCTTTTTTTCTCGGAAGAGGCTTTTCCACCATTTGGCTCCGTCTAGACGGGGCCAAGTGGCAGAAAAGCCTCCTCTTTCGGCGGAGGGCTCCCCGAAAGAGCATGTTTGCTCTTCCATGAAAAAAACAGAAGAGCAAATGCATTCCTTGGACGTGGCGGAGGACCTCTGGTATCCCGCAAAAACCCCGTAGTCTAGATGTAGTCTGGATGGCTGGCTGAGTGCTTGTTGAAATGATTCCTGTAATGCTGCTGGAATGTCACTGTGTTATTAATCATGTTAGGGCACCTGGAGCCTTGGACAGCTGTCTTTTTTGATGCTTTCAATAATTAATAAATGAATAAACCCTCAGCAGCCATTTGGGGGTCATCACTTTGGACACTGAACATTACTGGTATGCGAATTAAAAGATTTAGAGGGTCAAATTGCAGAAATTCAATGCCTTTCTCATAACATTATTTTGAGCTGATATGTTCCTTCAACTTTCATAAGTCCTGGGCAGGTTCTAATCAAGCAGTGGGGCTTGGGTGGTCCTTCTAAGCCTGAGGCTTTCTGGGAAATTTAATGCAGCCATGTAGACTAGTCCAAGTTTGTATAATTGCTTGAACTAACCTTCTGAGCAAAGTGTGGCCATACCCATTTATCCTTGGAGACTGTTAGTCAAGGTTCCTATATTGAAGTCAATGGGACTATTCTTATTTACAGCAACTAAGGGGCTGACCCTGTATGTCAAAACAAATGTTCTGAGCAGCTTATGAAAAACTAGTCACATAACTAGTCCCTCCATTGAAGTTAATGGCAAATATGCCTTTGACATCAATGGGAGCAGGATCATGTCCTAAGTCATAAAGAAGCTTTCAATATTTGCCAAGAATATCCTAAAATGCCATTTCTGCTTCACAACAGAAGGGACATAATGCCACAATGAGATTGTTTTTCCTATCTCAGCCCCCTGAAATCCAAGACTGTGAAAAAAAAACTAGGCAGAAATCTCAATTTGTGTCAAATGACCTGTGTAATTTTAATATTTACATTAGATTGTAGAAAAGCATGTACTAATGACTTTAAATTTCCTTGACCCAGAGACAGTCAAAGAGTATTTATATTTTAAAGATGGCATGAAATATTCCCAATTGCTGGCCTAAATAAACATCAGAGTGTTAGTATTACCTTTTAAAAGGTAGCGGATTAAAGTGCTCTTTCACCATTGGCCATGAGTGAAAGCAAGATCAATCTCTATCATTCTAAAATTCATCAGTTAAATATATGCTGACTATATTTTCATACATTAATCACAGAAGATTATGAGGCACATGCCATGTTTTGCATATTTCTTTTAAGTAGAAATGAACTGTACATAGTTCTCATTGCAAAATTATGGAACAAATTGAATCATAAAAATATATGTGCAATATCTGATATTTCAGAACAGCTGTGAAGTATTTTCCAGGCCAATAGTGAAGAGAGAAGTTAGGTGCAGTAGAGGGAGAACAGGTATATCTTAATGTGAACTGTGAAGAGGCTCAGTGAGTCAGGGAGCTCAAGGAAAGCTGCCCCTGCAGGAACTGAAGGAGAGGAGGAAATTATACCAATTAACCAGATCATGAGAAGGAACAGAGAGGAAGCTAATATTTGCAACTGGATTCAACCTTAGCCCTAAAAATTTAACTCTGGAAAAGGGGCAACATGTAGCTGTGCTGCCACGAGAGGAAACATGATTCCTATTCTGCTCTAATTTGCTCCAGATTTGGGGTGGGGGAAGTGGGAAGAATATTTCCTTCAGCCCTTTTCAAGAGCTCAATATACTCCTCCCCCCATACCCAGCCAGCTTGCCTGACTGGCAAGTGGAGGAGAGGAAGCGATGGTTCCATTCACTTGCTTCATGGGGTAAGTACTGAGGTTCAGCTGGCTGAGTGTAGGGGTAGTACACTGAGCTCTTGAAAAGGGCTGTGGGACAGTGTGTGTGGGGGGGGTCGTTTATATTAAGTTTCCATTTATAAATGCTTTATAAGGATTTATAAAGGGTTAATGAATATTATAAGCATGTTACCCACATGAGTGGTATGTGTCAGAGAGACTTATAAGCACAAACAGAAGGAATCATAGGTGGTTACAGGCTAATGGTTCTCTACTTATTTACCACCATGGGCAGGGGAGCCGACAGCTACCTGCTCCCTTGGGCAGGTAGAGTGTGTGTGTGTGTGCGCGCACATGCTCCCAGAAGGGGCAGGGCTGGAGGCAGCCAGCCCTCATTGCTGCCTGGAGTGTGGCATGCCCTTCCTCCAGCCCTCAGAGCTGCAGAGTACATGCTGCAGCTCTCCCTCAACTATCTAAAGGGCCTGGGGCTCTGGCCACAGCCACTGCTGCAGCAACTACTGTGACAGTAGAGGCGGCTAGAGACCCAGGCCTCTTTTAATTGCTGGGCCTTGGGGCAACTGTTCCCTTTGCCCCTCCCCCTGTGTACTCACTGTGGGCCACATATGCAGCTCTCTATGTGTCATAAGGGCTGCACCCTCATAATATATATATTACCTGTAGACGTCACATAGGCCGCAGGCTTGTGCTGCTTGGGTTTGAGAATCACTGTTATACACAATCTATGGACCTGCTGGCCCCCATAACACTCAATTAACCCTTTATTAAAACCTCTGTGAATACTTTATTAGCCCTGTGTAGATTAGCTAGAAATGGAACCTTTGTTAAACACATGACCAAAAATTGGCAGCTTAAATGACTGAAAAGCCTATTCTTTTTTAGGAATATCTGTGATATTTTCTCAAACTCATTGGCTCTCATTTATAAAAGCACCCCAACAGCCTGCCTGTTACATTTTTGGAGGGATGGTGTCCTTTTGGTTAAGATCAAGTGTAGTGTCGATTTAATATCAGCCATGATCCATTGAGGCAGCTGGGGGCTGGGAAGGACCCGTTAACCTCAGAGTCCCGTTTGGCTTTAAAATCTAATCTAGTGCTATGACTTTGTGGTCCTAATCCTTCAGTATATAGTTTTTCACTTATAAAATCTTGCAGCCACCTGGATGTCCTTGTAAAAGCTGTAAAACTTGCTGCCGCCACGTCAGATGAGAGCTTATTATTGCATCATTGGCCTGTCCCTGATGCTTCCAGCTCAGATTTGTACATTCATCATACTGCAGAGGGCTCCCAGCTTCAGTATGTCAGATCATGCCAGTTATAATTATAGTCAATAAGGTCTACACCAAAGGGGTTAAAGGGAGATGTTGTAAACTTGGACAACCTTGCTGCTGCTGTTTCTGAGGGTTAGATTTATTTTCTGGACTACTTCAGTCTTTCTCCCGAGAGTTCATTGTGGAAGTCAGTATGACAGATTTATCCGTGCTCACAGAGTCGGTGGCTGTTTGCTCACGAGGCAGGTGGAAGGAGAAAGCAGTGTGAGACAGCTGCCAGCAAAGAGGTCGCCGTTGAACTCATGCCACTGAACACACATAAATTATAAATCTCCCAAAGAGGAACAGCTTCTGCTCTTATCTCTGTCTTGTCCTAAATTTTTAACCGCCGCTCTATTTATTTTAGGCACGTCATTATCGTTTGCAAGGACAGCTGGGTGACTGCTGTGCAGAGTTACACCCAAATTCCACAGTACATGAACCCTGGACTCTGATTACCCATGTTTGTGCAGATTAAACTCTCTCAGGTTCTTCCCCACTGGCTGCAAAATAAAAATAATAAAAACCCATCCATAAATCCAAACACAGTTGGGACAAACCTCTTTGCTTGCATGGCTCATCTGATGCATAAGTAGTGGTGTTAATAAAGCTAATTACTCAATGGGCATAGCAATATAGGCATAGATATTTGGACTGGGGATACTCATCAAAGGCCATTTCCAAAGTGCATTGGTGTTGGTGAAAAGACTCCATTGACTTCAATTGGTTTTGGGTCAGACCCCCAGAGCAGGATCCTGCATGGTATTGAATACTTCTGGAAGTGCGGAGGGTTTTCAACTCCCATTAACACTCACTAGATGAATATAAGGCCCAAATCTTCAGCTGGTACAAATCCACATTGCTCCTTCAAGGAGCCAGTGCTGATTACTCTGGCTAATCATGCTTTTCAGTCTCCTCCCTTGTTTACTGGTAGCACCTGTTTTTAACCAGCAATATTTAGCTCCTTCACATGTTCATGTTACTAGGTTTAGAACTATTCAGACCAGGTGCCCCCATTAGCAGGCCTATTGGGGGAGAGGGGGCAATTGCCCCAGGGCCCAGTGTTCTAAAGGGCCTGGGGCTACTGGCTGCTGTCACTGCTGATACTATGGCAACAGTGGCAGATGGATCAAGGCCTGGGCCCTTTAGAAACTCCGTGGAAGCAGTGTACCGCATGCTCTGACCGGCTCTGAGTGCTGGGGGGTGACACTGTGCTATCTGGGCAGTGCTAAGGGCTGGCTGCCCCAACCCCACCCCTTCTACTTGAGGCACCATCCCTTCCAGGTGCGCAGAGCTGATCCTCTCCCACATTTCCCAGGAGCCCAGCAATTCTGTCAGTGTCCCTCCCCATTAGTCCTTGGAACCACTCTGAGTACTATCAGTTTTCAGTGTAATGAAATTCTGCACAAATTCCTTTGGGGCATGACTCCTGTTTTGCTTTAGTGAATGTAATTGACAACACCGTCTCTCTCAAACAGTACTTCTACTTCCACTCTGTTCTCTGTTTCTATGCACATGGTATACACTGAGGTCCCTCTTAACTTCTTCACAGAATTGCTAATGTATGTGCTCAGATTGATCCTCGTGAATAGTTCCATTGAAGTTTATGGTACATGTTGGACCTCCCTGGTCTGGCACCCTTGGGATATGACCAGTCCCGGATGAGGGATTTTGCTTGACCAGGAGAGGTCAGATCTGGCTCCCCTGCTACTGGCTCCCCCCAGCCCTGGACCAGCCACCAGCCTCCGGGCCGACTCCCCCTTGCTACCAGTCTCTTTGCCCTGCCAGTTCCCCCACTTCCCTGCTGTGCCAGGCAGCCCAGGTCCCTGCATGCTGGGCTCCTGGCCCCTCCAGCATAGCACACTAAGTTTCTCACCCTGCTGGGCAGCCCCACTATGGTCCTGGCCCCACCCGGCAGCCCCGCTGTGTTGTGCCTGGCTGCCCAGATATGGTGCACTGGGCAGCCCAGCTACAGGGAGACAGGGAGCCCAGCTGCGGGGAGCTGAGCCGCCAGCCCTCCACCAGGACTCTCTGATTCTGGAACATGCCGGACGATGGATGTTGCCAGACTAAGGAATCCTGGATTACAGAGGTTCAGCCTGTACTACTCATAAGCTTAAAGCTAAACACCTACATGCATAATTGCAGGATCAGGGCCTTAGTTTCTCTGACTTTTATGGATTGACTAAGGTCATTGAGTCTGTGACTTGTTCTGGTTGTCCTACATCTTCTGTATTCTCCCTGTTTCCTAGAACATTATCCTATTGTAGGCCTCTATATTGGCATTAAGGCACAGGCCTGCCCAGAGCTCAATAGCACTGTCCCGAGGGATGGATTTTGGAGATCCCTGGTAGCACTTCACTGCACTGCACCATTCCTTCAGAATATATTCTCTTCTATGCAGGCCACACAAGCAAGTCCTAACTAGGCCTCTTTTCAAGAAGACATGATAAGTTTCAAAAACCATTTGCTGGGAAGACAGCAGTGTAAAGAATAAAGGAAGCAGAAATCATTGTTCTTTTTTAATTGCCATTAAATTTACTGACGTAAGTCTGATGAAGTAAAAATATCAGCTTACTGGGTGGCAGCCACAACCTGAATTTAGCATTAACCATATGGTAGCATGGTATCAGATTCTAAGTATCTTTGCTGAACTTCTGCCATTCTCTATTGGGTTTTGGGATACAATCCATGTGTCCATGGAATTCTGAAAGTCTTCCAACATTCCAGTTCAGTGCTCACTGGTATGATGATCTTGGTTTACTTAGGTATTTTTCTTTTTCCTCAGGGAAATTTATGTGTCTTTCTGGCATCTATCCCCCTTCCTCTCTTGCACACACAGGCAAATAATTCATATAATATTTTATCTTTAAACAAAGTCCTTACTGCTTGTATCCATAAATTAACTTTGCCATTTTCAAAGGCCCTTCTGTATCTGTCCCTGATTTCTCCTTCCCTATGTATTTTAAAATGGCTTATTTATTTTAACCTCTAGTGCAATCTTGTTCCCTTTAATTCTTCATCTTTATTTTTCGTATATATTACACCAACTTATACTGCACTAAATTTACTCTATGATCTTTATAGTCTCCCTTCTCAGCTAGTGTTGTATATATTGTTGATGTATGTACCTTTCTTACCCTTATATTGTTGATGTATGCACCTTTTTTTTACCTTTACCCTGCTCTTCCTTACTGATCCACACTGGCCTTATTTTATATTTCTGTATTTCTTATTAGATAGCAAACACACACTTGCCTCTGAATGTATCCCCTGCTCCATCTACTCCTTCCCTCTTTGCTTCTTCATTTTATCCCACCCAAACTCATCCTCATCCCTCTGCCATTTCCTTTGTGGGAATTCTGCAGATTTATTTTCCTCCTAAGTCCTTGATTGTAAACCTAATTAGATTCTGGCTACTATATCTTTGAAGTCTCCCAGATCTCCTGGCCCTATTCTGCAAATTCTTCCTCACCAGTAGAGTACTTTTCCGTGGGAGTGACTGTTTGCAAGATAAGACTTTCTTCTTCTGTGTCTCAAAACAAGCAAAGCTTGTTTATTTTTGAAGCAGGAAATTATTTTTTATTGTACGAATATACAGTGCCTAGCACAATGGGCCTCTGACCTCTGATCAGGGACTGGAAGTACACCCATAATACAAAGGGATCAAAGAGTTGTTCCTTCATCCACTGAAGTCAATTACTGAATATCACTGAGTTCTGCAGAAGCATAACAAGGCACCTTGAACAGAGAGTTTGAAAAACTTATAGTTGCTACAGAGAAGACTTAGTAAGGGCTGGAGGGGAAACAGCGACACTGAAACTTGGAATCATTTGCCCAAGATCACTCTGTATGACAGGGCCAGGGCCAGAGCCAGGAATAAAACCCAAGTCTCCTGTGCAGTGCCCTAATCACTAAGCTGCACTCCCTCTGAGCAATAATGGAGCTGCTTCCTCTGTTGGCTTTTAGATAGATTCCTCCAATATGCGGTCATTCCCGCCTGTCTAATAAGTAAAGATCATCATCCAGTTTCACGCTGTACCTTTTCTGTTCTAGTGTTGACAATTTCTGTCTACACAGGCCCCTTCTATTCTGATCTCACCTGCAATATGCCACAAACCTCACATGAGCAATTCTGTATAGGGTTGCCAGGTATCCAGTTTTTGACCAGAATGCTTAATTGAAAATGGACCTTGGTGGCACCAGTCAGTACCATTGACCAGGCCATTAAAAGTCTGGTCGGTGGTGCAGCATGGCTAAGGCAGATTCCCTGCCTGCCATGACTCCACACAGCTCCTGAGAGCAGCAGCATGTCCCCACTCCAGCTCTTAAGTGTAAGGGCAGCCAAGGAGATCTGCACACTGCCCCTGCCCCACGTGTTGGCTCTGCAGCACCCATTGGCTGGGAAACACGTCCAATGGGAGCTGTGAGGGCGGCGCCTGCAGTTGGAGCAGTGTGCAGAATAGGCTGGCTGCAAATCCATGTAGAAGCCAGAGGGGGAACATGCCACTGCTTCCAGGGGATGCTTGAGGTAAACACTGTCTGGACCCTCCCCTACCTGAGCCCTGAGCCCTCTCCTGATCTCTGAACCCTCCAATCCAAGCCTGGACCAACTTCTTGCATCCCAACCCCCTCGTTATTAGCCCCACCACAGAGTCTGCACCCACAGCCAGAGCCCTCACAATTCCTGCAGCCCAATCCACTACCTCAGCACTGACCCCTCTCCTGCCCTACAAACCCCTCAGCCCCAGCCCAAAGCACTCTCCTGCACACTGAACCATTCATTTTTGGCCCCACCCTGGAACATACACCCCCAGCTGGGGCCTTCAATCCCTCTCGCACCCCAAATGAGCGAGTGAGGGAGGGAGGGGAGAGCAAGTGACCAAGGGAGAGGGGATGGAGTGAATGGAGGTGGGGCAATCCTAATTCTGTGTTGCTTTGCAACTGCATCTTTCCAATATGACCCTGTACTGCTAACGTTGGTTTATCTCAACATGTCACATTAGTGGAATGTCTGAGAACACAGCCCTGAATTTTTTTGATTTTTATATTCAACCCAAAAGGTATGATCCCGTGGATAGGATACTGGGCTATGTTTCAAGTGATCTAGGTTCAGTTCCCATCTTACCCGTTTGCTTTATACATGAAATTGGGTGAGTAATTTATCTTCCCAGTGCCTCAGTAGTAAGATCCTTACTACTGTTAATGATGCTGAGGGGTTCATGTATTGCAGTGATGGATGCTGGCAATAGAAGTGGACAGATAGACTGGTTTCCAAATGTTTGAAATCTGGTTTGTAAGTTTGGCGAGTATGTAGCTATATAAAGGATGTGACTCTCTTTGATGTCTGCTTACACTTTGGGGGTTGAAGTGACACCGGATGAACCTAATCCAAAGCCAATTGAAGTAGATGGAAGTCTCTCTGTTGGCTTCAGTCAGTTTGGGATCAGGGCCTGAGACCCTGATCCTCAGAAGTATTTAGGTCCCTAATACTTATTGATTTCTGTGGGAAATAGGCACCTAAATACCTTTGAGAATCTGGGCCTAAATGCTCCATATTTCTCACCAACCATTACATTTGTTCATTCTTGCTTGGATCAGAAAATAAATCTCCCAGAATCAAAGCAGGTATTTTGCCCCTTATGTGTGGAAAAACATGACACTAGAGCCTCCAGTCTAATTTTAATTATATGCTTGGATGTCAGCATGAATCCTTTCCCTGTTCCTTCAAGGGGTCTGTTCTTCCATGATGCAATATCTTTTCCACTGCAGCATTGGAGTCAAGGAACTAGAGACATAGGTCAATAGCTGTCCATAGTGCCATATGTCAGACATGTCAAAGCAACATGTTATGGAATAGGACCAAAAAAGTGGCCTTTCACCTTTTATCTACAGAGCGTATCAAACTCCTTATATAAAGGTTGGAATGGGGCACTTTTCATATGTATCTGATCAGGTGTAACCAATTTAAAGTATATTTAAGTTATTGTTGCTTTTTCAACTGTATATTAGTCAGACACCCAGATCTGACATGCACTTAAAGTCTCATATATAAAGGGCTTTTCTCTGACAGTAATAACTAGGGAAACTTTCCACCCTCGCCCTGATGTATCCAGCCTCCAAATTTTTTGGCATCTCTTCAATTCCCTTATGTCAGGAAAGAGGCCAACACTGAAACAGTCTCTCAGAATTTTTTTTATCTTTGTTTCATCTGTTTGTGCCCCTCCCCCAAATTAGGTAATTATAGATAAGGTTCCATCACAAACATCAGGAGTAACATTTTAGGTGGAATAAATTTAAAAAAATCAGATGAGTGGTTTAGAAATGCCAAAATGCACAGCACTGGCAAAGGACATGAATAAAAAAGTATATATTTACCTCTGATTATAAATCAACAGCCTAAAGTGTATTTGCCATGAGTGGCTATCGTTGCTATTTTATTGAAATAATATCAGATTACCTTCTGTGCTTTGCATAACTGTCACCTGGTGATATGATTTATTGGCCTACTAAAAGCACTGTCACTGACTTGTCATCATAAACTTTACTTAAAATATTAAAACATCAAGCAGTTGCTCGAACAGAGGTGCCCTACAAATGCTTTCTGATTTAGTTAAGAAACGTGCTCATGCAGATCCTGAAAATGAAGACCCCAGCCCAGTAATCTTCTAGGATTTCTTATGCTAGCATCTGTTGTGTTAAGTAACAGACCTTTATAAATGTGAATGCCTTGGAGTATGAAGTGCTGACAAGAAGTTTGGCTCAGTCTAGACATCTTATCTAAAGGTATACATTTGATAGTTTTTCCGAGACCACAAAGCTAAATCCAAATGTAGTGAACATGCCTTGAGCATTTGAATAGCTCCAGAGTTACTGGGACATTCTCTTGTTATTTGTTTCTTTGTTTGCTTAAAAAGACTTGATGATGAGCAACTTCATTCTACCTTGGTTATGTGATCTGATTTTACAAGACTAAGCCAGTTCCCAGACAGGATGTATCTACAGTACAGACTAATGGCCTAATCCTCTGTCATGCTGAGTGCCTACTGGAAGGTGCTGAGTGCCCTCAACTCCCATTGCCATAGGGGTAGGTGAAGACACAACCTGATCCAGCTGCACTGGAGTCAATGGAAAGATTCCCATTGATTTTATGTGGGTTGGATCAAGCCTTCAGTTATTCACTGGATCAGGCTCACTCACAGGACAATTCATATGTATTATTTATTCTTCATTGTGAAAGGTATTGAATAGTGTTAAACTGCATTCCTTCATTAAACCTTTGCATGATTTTCTGAATTCCTGTTGTGCTTTTGAGCTGGTGGGCAAAGCCTACTCTGACTTTGTTTTCTTCTCTCTGGTATTTGTAAGTGTTTTCTTCCATTGCTTTCTCAATAAATTATGTCCTTTTTTCACCGTCCCTGAGATGGAGCATGTGGCTTTATGAATGATCAGTAAGACCCTCTGAAAGGTTTTTTGCTTTCAGTGGGATTATTTGTGGAGTAACGTATAACTCAACATGAGCAAGGTTAGCAGAGCTAGATGCTTAGTGTTACCTGATCCCTTGAATTTCACAGAGATTTCCTGTTACTGTGAGTTAATTTTAGAACTAGTAAGGAAAATGCTACATGAAATGGATCCTGATATCAAACCAGGGATTCCTGTATGGTCTGTCTTCCAAGTGCTGCTTGACTTCAGTTATACAAATGTAAATGCTGATGATAGAAAGTGCCACATGGAACATGGAACAGGAAATGTAATTGCAGTTTTAACTTTCCCAGTGGGAAAAAGATGGGACTCGCCCACTGAAAAAGAAAATATTATTCTTCAAAATGGAGTCTGACTTTCAAACACACATACACAACATGTGACTAATAATTATCTGTACCTTTGCAGTTCCTAAAATGAAGAGGGAATTACATACTGTATATGCATCTACAGTGTTTCAACCGAATAGAATACAATATATTGCAACTAATTTTATAAAACCACTATATTATTTCATATTTACCTACAATAATTGGCCAGTATGTAGCACATACACTTGTCACATGAGAATACATTGCCTAAACTTATTTGTTTCAGAGGGATAGCTGTATTAGTCTGTAAGGGTACATCTACACAGCAGTGTTATTTTGGAATAACTGACATCAACACTACTCTACAAGCAGTCAAAATAATGTCTGCACTACAAGCAGTCAAAATAATGGAGAGCTGGAGGACTTCTTATTCCAACTCTTGTAACCCTCATTTTATGACAAGTAAGGAAAGTCAGAGGAAGAGTGCCCTTCCTCAGACTTCCTGCTGTGTAGACAGCATCAAAAGGTGAAATAAGCTATTTCAACTTTAGCTACGCAATTGATGTAGCTGAAGTTGCGTAGCTTATTTCAGCTTTAGCCCTGCTGGGTAGACATGTCCCATCACAGGGCCTAACCACATAAGCCACCACATCAGAGGCTCATATAACTGCACATCCACCAATGTGATCTATGCCATCAAATGCCAGTAATGCCCCTTTGCCATGTATATTGGGCAAACTGGACACTCTCTCTGTCAAAGGATTAATGGACACAAATCAGATTTTTGAAATGGTAACACAGAAACCTGTTGGGGAAAACATTTTAACTTGCCCTCACTAACGGCACTAACTAATGGATCTAGAAATGACGATATTATTACAAGGCAATTTCAAAAACCAGCTGGAGAGAGAAGCTGCAAAACTTGATTTCATTTACAAGTTTGACACCTGCAATAGAGGTTTAAACAAAGATCTTAACTGGATGGTCCACTGAATTCCACACCCTAATGACATAAAAAGCCAAGCACCGGGTACTTAGAGTACTTAGAACCCACTCTATCAGCCTCATTTACCATGCAAAGTCTAATTGACAATATATTTTTTTTCCTTCTCTTTCCCTCTCCATCAGTGTTCCCTCTGTGCTGCACAGCAGCAGAGCTTCACAGGTGATTAATCAGCCACACCCAGTTAAAGGCTCAGGGCTCAGTGTGGGGAAGCTGTACTGCCATGCAGCTTAGAGGGAATACTGCTCCCCATCTCCTCTCTTTCTCTGCTATTTATTTGTCCCCTGGACTTCTTAACTCCATTCATCTGAAGAAGTGGGTTGTGCCACGAAAGCTTATGACACCATTGACATTTTTTGTTAGTCTCTAACAAAGACGCTTTTTGTTAGTCTCTAAGGTGCTGCAAGACTATTTGTTGTTTTTTCAGTTTATTTAAACTTATTTGTTTAACCTTGCATGAAACCCCAGTTTGGACAGATTCACTTTTTGATGCAGTCACACTGTGACAAGAGAAAGAATTTTCTGAGGGGAGTTGGAGAATGGAGCTGCAGCTACTGCCAGCAGGGAGAGCACTTTTCCCTAGCTCCTGCTCTGCAGAGGCACTGTTGCCCAAACCTGGTGTCTGCAGCTCCTGCCTTACCTCTCTCTCTCTCTCTCTCTCTCTCTCTGTCTCCCACCCAGCAGTACTTATGCTCTGGTGTTTCTCCGTCACCTGGCTCAATAACAGAGGAGGGCAACTGGGAAGGATCCCTTTTTCTTTGCATTAAACTGGGACTCTGCTTCTCTAATCCTTTTTGCTATGCTGAAAACATCTCCAAGACCCAGTGGGAAAGTATTGTCTTCAGCCAGGGCCTGAAAGTCAAATTAAATCTAAAAATAAAAGCCCCACTTGGGAATTTAGAATATGTGGGGCCTGATCCTACAGCCACTATGTGGTCAGAACTCTGAGTGGTTTCCATGAAAATTCCATGCATGCAGTGGGGCAGGACGGGGCCTGGAATGTTTTAAAGTGATCTGTGTCAATACCAACTCCCCTAAGTCTTCTGTGTTTTCTCTGGAATCTTTATATGGATGTACTCAGGCCTTTTTAACAAATATTTGAGGGGAAGCAAAAATGTTCAACCAGGGCAAATTTCAGAGTCACACGTGGAAGAGTTAAGGAACTTAAAAATACCATGTGACTTACCGGGGCATCCACAATGGAGCAACACAACTTGAGTTTTGTACATCAGGTATCCTGTTTGTGATCAAACCATCCAGTAAAAACAAAATGTATTTAAAAATCAATGCATACCAAATTGATGAATACCAGAGGCAGTAGCTGTAGATTTGGAAACGTGTTTTTGGTGGTGAGGAGAATTGCACTGTGGGATCTGGGAGTGAAGTTCATCTCTGTGCAGAGGACCTGCTACACAAGAGCTAGACAGCACTAAGTTGGGGATTTTGGGGTAAACCATGATAACTCTACAGCTACGGCTACATTGCCCAGTCTTGCGCAAGAACATATGCAAATGAGGCACAGCAATGAATATTGCCGCACTTCATTTGCATACTTAATGAGCCGCCATTTTTGTGCAAGCGGCTTTTGCGTAAGAAGGAGCAGTCTACACAGCTCCTTCTTGCACAAAAGCCACATGCACAAAAATGGCAGCTCATTAAGTATGCAAATGAGGCGTGGCGATATTCATCGCTGCACCACATTTGCATATGTTCTTGCACAAGACTGGGCAATTTAGACATAACCTACAAGTTGAACCTCCTTGGTCTGGCTCCCCAGGGACCTGACTGGTCCCAGACAAGGGATTTTGCCAGACCAGGATAGGTCATTTCTGGCCCACTGGACCCACAGCCTGGCTGCCAGCCTCCCTGATAGTTCCCCCACTGCTCCTGGCCCTGCCATGGCAGCTTGCACCAGGCCCTGCTGCAGCAGCCCTATTGCCCTAGGGGCTGGACTCCCAGCTGGACTCCCTGGCAGGGCTTCTGGCTGTTGGCCTCTCTGTAGCCAGCCTGGCTGGTCTCCTGGCCCCCTGCAGGGCTCCTGCCTCTGGTCCTCCACTAGGACTCTCTGATCAAGGAACATCCATGCTCCGGTTGCCGTACCAGAGAGTCCCAGTTTAGAGAGGCTCAACCTGTAGTTCCTAGGTCAAGGCTTCAAAATCTTATGTTTACTCTGGTTCTTGTTTAGCTGCATTTGGTGATACTGTAATTGTCACATGCTGAGGCAGAGTGGGATGTTGGTGCATTTCCTTCCTTTCCTGGTGTTCATAGCAGGAGGATGCATTGATTTTATAAAACGTAATTGCATTGACTGCCCCTGTTATCTGGATTGATTATATCGACTGAAGTTGCCTGTTGTTGTCACACTTTTTCTTTGAAACAGGTCTTCTGTTGTTTTCTTTCTGAGTTTATTTATAATGTGTCTGGAATTAGGGTGCTTTGATATTTGAATTATTGACTGCCCTGATGTACTATCACAAGCATTCATAGTAACTATGTAATAGCAAACACCAGAGTCAATGACTACTGAGCTCAGTCATATTAACCTTTGTAAGCTTCACCCAGGTTCGGCGTCTGAGGTCAGGAAATAAGGTTCGTTTTCTTACCAGAACTCCTGTGTGGAACACCCTAATTGCAGTCCATTTCAACTGTTCATTAATGAATTGTGACAGCTAGGAATACCCTAATGAATAGACAATAGCAGCTAAATAAGTGTGGGGAGAGAAGCTATGAACAAAATTGTGAGGTTTGAAAATTGGTGGTTCTATATCACAAAGCTAAAAAGGGTAAGAAACTGCAATTATTTCATTTTAGATGGTGTGGCGATTCTTTCCTTTTTAAAATGTGCTCTCCTGCCAGTCTTTTCTGGGTTGCAAAGACTATTTAAATAAGTTTATATTTGCTTGAAAAGCAGGTGTGAGTTACATGGAAAGAAGTTTTAAAGTTGATGTGATGGGTTGAATCATAAAAATCCCCTTGGAGGTCTCTCCTGGTGTGCTCATCATGCCTCTGATGCCCACCTTCTTGTGCCTACTAGGACAGAGCCTCTGGTCTCTCCCAGACAAGGCACAGAGTTGGGGTTACCACCCCCAGCAGGACCTGTCGGCGTCATTGGCATGATCAGCAGACAGGGGACAACTCCAAGGAGATTTCTATGATTCAGCCCATCACAGGAGACATTTTCAAACCTGGATGATTCTAGTTAGGCACCCAAACCATATTTAGATACCTAAGTGAAAGTGGTCTTGTTTTCAGATATGTTGAGCATTGCAGTTCCCAGCAGCTGGGAGTGTTTGGTATCTCTGAACACTGGGCTATTTTTTATGCAAGTGCCTAAATAGGAACTTAAGTTGTGATTTTTAAGGTATCTAGTTAGGCACCCAATTCCAACTGAGAACTAGACAACAAACTGTCTTAGGCTCCTTTGAAAATCTTCTCCTTGATTGCATAATTTTACCTCCTAGATTTGGATTTTTCAAAAGTGCTTAGTATTGGTCAAACTTTCCTCTCATCAAAGTCATTGGTAAAAGTCCCATTGACTGTAGTGACAGCAGGATTAAACCAATGTAGAGTGTTTTATAAACCCCACTCCTAAATTTAAACTAAATCTCAACCCCCTTCTCCCTATATCTTCCCTGGAAGCATGCACATAACTTTCATTCGAATGAGTGGAAGTTTACCCATGCTCATTGAAATGAGAACACATCCCAGCAGCGACTCTACGTAAAACACATGGATATAGTGATGAATATACCTAATATTTGCAAAGCCCGGGCAATTAGTGCTTTAAACAGTGATCAAATGGAAACATTGGTTTTCAAATTGATTATAGTTTTCCTTTAACTTTAGAGGGGTTTCCCACCTTTTCTTTGGGGCTCTTTCTTCTATGACATTTAAATCCCTCCTGTCAGTTGATGCTATTTGAAAAGACTTCAAGAAGAGAGCTGAAATGTCCTGGAAGAAGCTGCTAATAGCCCCAAAGACCATATCAGAGGATATATGTATATACAGCCTATGCCACATTAGGTCTCAAGTAAAGTCTTGTTTAAAGTAAAATACCAACTGTCTTTTGAAATGCCAACATTCCCCAAAGTCCTGTTACAGAGCCCTAAATTCCAAGTACAGTATCACTATATCTACAGGCAAAGGACAAAGGGTCAAAGACATAGTTTCTCCTTATTTAAGATTCCTCTTTCATTTTATTACAGGACCCTGGGGTAGACTCTCTGTTCAAGTCCACTCTTCGCCAATCACATGCTAATAACTTCAGCTGAAAGAGGGCTCTACCCTAATGTCATTATGCTCCCAAGTGGTGATTGATTGTGTTATAGTATGTTTTTGAAACCTAATTACTGTCTCAGTTAGTATTTGAACTCATTAATCTTCTAGTCTGTAAATAAGTAAAATTGACTAAATAACTGAATTTCTTTAATGAGGGGGTTCAAGCTATCTTTGTACCTGCTGCCTTGTGTTAAGCTTGATCGTGGGCAAACAATTTTTTTGCTTTACATTTAAAATGTTTTCTTCAGTCTTTATAAGCTAGTTCAATAAGTACTGTGTTGTGCTGTACCGCACCTGTGTCAAACCATGCCTTGTGAAATTCTCCACATCACAGATTGTGTGAGAATAAACAGAAATGCCCATGTCTTTTCTCCAAGCCCCAAACTGGAGAGATAGTTATAAGCCATTGTTTTTATGGTTCCCAAGTTCTCCTGTGCAGTGTCCCATGAGGACCCATTCTCTCCTCCATGTTGTTCCACAGCCATTGGGTGAGCCAATGGACTCAGGGATGAAAACCAACTTTACATTTCCCTCACGTCACACATAAACAGACCCATCTCCCAGCTTTCACAATGCCTAACCAAAGTCATCAAACACAGGCTAAAGCTGAACTCTCTTCTATGACAAGTCCCTGTGCTGAGGGCACCTGCCCTCAGATAGTTGAAGTGGTCAGCAAATGCTGACTCCTTTGGGGCTTCTCAGCCCCTACCATTGGCTGCCCAAAGAGATGCTGTTATAACAAAAAAGAAAAAAAATCCATCTCTGACTGCTCAAGAGATTGCGCCTTGTCCTATCAGATAACGGTCTGACCCCAGAGATCTTCTCATTCATGATCTCCAGGCTCGATTACTGATGCTCATTAGAGCTAGGAACTAAGCCACTGTACTCTGAAAAACCTGCAGCTGGTACTGAATGTAACACATTGTCCTTATACTCTTCTCTTTGTACTGGCTCCTCAGTGAACAAAAGGCAAAGAAGGTCTCAGCTGTGTTATCCAAAGTCTGCCAGGGTATTGACCATACCCATCTGAGAGACTCAATCTCCCTCTGCAGCCATGATTTCCTACTGAAGCCATTTCACCAGAACCTCATGTCTGTTTGCAAACAAGTGGAGAAGCAGCAGCCACTGCCAGATGGGGATTGTGGAACACATTTCCAGGAAAACAAACATGACTGATAGTCTCATCACAGACAGAATTACATGCAAGCTTCATTTCTTTGACCTTGCTCCCTCAATACATTCTTCTCGCCTACAGACATGCCCACAAAACTCAACAATCTAATCGCATAGTGTCCTCCTAACTGCTGGCAAGGAAGAGGAAAAATGGGGGTGCTCAGAGAGTACTGTGATGGGGGCCATGTAGGATTCTAGATGGACAGAACATTTCATTGGGAGGATGGCACCTTCAACAGTGTCATGTCTGCCTGTATTCCATTGTGCCATCTGCACTGGGTGTAAGCTTAAGCCTTAATGAGGGACCTTAACCCTGATTTACTGATGCACTTAAACATGTGCTTATCTTTAAGCAAGTAAGTAGTCCAAGTAGTCCCAGGGTGTGCTCAAACACGTAATGTTAGCCATGCTGAAAAATATTTAACTACTATATTTCTCACTGGGTTCAAGGTTACCAGTGGTGGAGGAGAAAATCAGTTCTCATGAAAATAAGAAGTAGAGCAAACTTTAGTTCATCTACTTCCATCCTGAGTCTTTTAAAAAAGTATTTGTTTGGTTAAATGAAATTTCTCTCCCCCTTTATTGCTCAAGTTCCATTTCGTTCGTTGAATGCTCTGTCCTCTTATAGCCTTATTCTCACTCAGCATCAAGTCATTCTGCATCTGGGCCAGATTGTATCCTCATTTACACTTAGGGAATACTAATGAGAAGATGTGTCCTCTGACCCCTCTTCCGGCAATGAGCCGTTCTGTAGCTGGGCCATATTGTGCCACTTGTTACAATTCAGTAGCCTCACTGCAGTTACAGGTGTAGGCATATGTATGGAATAACTCGGGTGAGTAAGTGAAGGACACAGCTGCTTATTTGGGTCGCATGGGTGTAACTGGCAAAAAAAAAAAAAGAAAAAGCCCTAGAAACACAAATACAAAAACAATATTAAAGGAAAAGAAAAACAGTGTTTTTTCAATCTGTGATGGAGAACCAATGTTCTAACAATAGGTACCTTCAGCCTATGTCTATTTTCTTTATCTAATATATCCACCCTGCATGGAGGTATGTGTCATCAGTGTCCTATATTTCACTGTTGTTATACTTCAGCTTTGGCTGTGCAACTGAATAAGGAAAGGAAAAGAGAAAAGAATGGGACTGAGACATTGAGAGAAAATTGGTCCAAGCTTGGCTTGAAAAATGCACTTTCCACAAGAGAAGCCAAAAGTCAGTTGAGTCAATACACGAGGAATGAAATGAGGTGGAGGGGCGGAGTTGTATGTCTCATTACATCCTCACTCTGCCCCTGGATTAGAGTGTCTCAGACTTTTAGTCTAGCAATTTAAAAACAAGTATATTACGCTTCATTTTCTGTTTCGGAAAATAAGATTGAATTCTAAAAGGCCAATTGTCCATTGCTTTTAAAAATTACGTTGACAATTCATCATATCATAATTAAACTAATTAGAACACGCTTCTATTCCAACTACCTTAATTAGGCCTTCAACTTGGCAGAGGTGCCTGTGAGACCAAAACATTGCAAATTATAAAATGCTTGAAAGTCTTTGATAACAAATGACTGCATTCAGCTACATTTTAGTTAATAAGATTTATATATTAATCTAGTTATATTTTGTTCTCTTAGAGTTTGGCAGCGCTCTCTGGTTTTCTGATCCCCCTACAAAATTCCTAAAGTCTGAGTTAAAATAACTGGAAACTTTTCTGAATCCATATGAGACTCTCCTAGTTTTTTGGACTGCAGTAGGTGTTCAACTGGCTGTAATGTATATTTTAATCAGACCGGTGGCTCTTTAAATAGCTACTTTATTTAGAAAACACAGACTAGAACTTCACACAGCAGTGACTCAGTAGGGTGTCCTGTTGCATGGCTTTTGCTGATGATTTGCTTTTGGGGGCACTGTTGTACCAGACTCTGCACTTTAGCATGAACTGGAAATGATAGCTTTCACTTGCATAATTTGGATCTGCACTCCTTGTCAAATCATCATTGCAAATGCTTGGCAGAGAAATGAGCTGTCCCAGCAATCTCACACGAGAAGTGGAGAACTTTTATGGTGTCTGGTTTATCAATGTTGAATTTCCCCTACACCCTCTTTGACAGTATAATTAAGTGATAATTATCTAAATGAATAAATGTTGATGGCTGAGATAAATATGTGCATTTCCTTAATCTATTTTGCCTCCTAAATTGCCAAAGGAAATTTGGCTTTAATAGGGGTATATATCAGTTTTTACAAATAATTGTAAATCTATTTAGAAAGAACTTAGATGAATCAGTCACTGTGCCAGCAATAAAGAACACTAACATATGAAGACAGAAGATGGACAAAACATTGAATAAGAGATTGTAATAATTAAGTTTCTCTGTGTGGCTACCTTTTGCAACATCTGTTTTGTTTCTGTGCTTTCCACATCCTGCAGATGTTGCTGAACACATGAAAAATACTGACAGGAGACTATTTTTGCCAAGAAGCAATTCCAGGATAAAAGGTGTCCTCTTAACTTTCCAAACATCTAGTAAGCAAAATTTCATTGCAAGTAAAGATCAGACCCATGAGTGGAAGGAGATGGGACCCCCTAAAAGTGTCAGAATAATTTGTTGGTGATGAAATGGAAAAAAAGAAGTTTTCTGGAGAGACTACAGAATAATAAATCCAAATCACTGATACCCATACACACAATGAGTAATACTTAACTTTCTAAGTCCTCCTACTGCAGTGAATGGGTTCAGATTTAAGGTGTACATCTGCAATTTTGATTCTGGTCCATTTCTAATTTATATAGCCTTAGAAATGTATGATTAGTGAAATGTTGGAAGTTGTTGGATTATGGTTGTGATCTCTCTCTTTCTCTCTCTCTCTCTCTCTCTCTCTTTCTCTCTCCCCGTCATGGCCCACATTACTCAGTATCTGACAAACCTTAACAAATTTATCCTCATAACATCTCTGTGGCATGCTGCAGATGACAGCTTATGCAAAGAGTAGAACAAAAGAAGCAGTGGTGTTGAAATTAGCAGGGCTCCATATTTCGTTTCCACTGCAGCAAAATTGGCTGGCAAAGCTACCTCGTCATAGAATTTCTCTCCTGTCCTAGATGAGAATCTAAGAATGGCCATACAGTGTCAGACCAATGCCCCCATCTAGTCCAGTATCCTGACTTCTGACAGCGACCAAAGCCAGGTGCCCCAGAGGGAATGCATGCAACATACTTCACTCTCTTCTATTTTCCCTCTGTCAAAGAAAAGAAAAGAAAAGAAAAGAAATAACCCAGGAACAAGAGCAAATGCACCCTCTCCCTAGTGCCCCAATCTAGGTACCAAACCCCCACTTCCCTGGCCAATACCTGCTTTCCCTTTTCAGAGCTCTACAGCTTCCCTTCCAAATGAAGGCAGCACTTTGACATTCTGGGGGCAAAGTGTAATAAATCATAAAATCTGAAGAATGTCATTGGCACTGGGACACAGGACTGGCTGTGACAGTTGTGATTAGACACACTAAAGAACAACAATAACAAAAACTTCATAATATTCCATTGTAACTTTAAATTTAAAAAATAGTAGGATGGAAATGTATAGTTTAATTCATTGAAAACCTGTTATTGAATTTAATTTGAGCTGTCTTAGACATCCAAGTCTGCACAACAGAACTCAGGGAAGGTTGTCAAAGAACATTTGCAACTCTAGACTCCAGTAACACAGGCAACTTCCTTACAGAATGCCATTAACAAGTCAGCATTTACTATCTTTGGCTAGTTGAGGCACTAGTCTCTTGTGCTTGGAATAGGAAATATTGGCATTATTTCAGGCGCTGTTGAATGGTAACTGGGGGGACAAGATGTCTTTTACTGTATCATCCAGGAAAATGCTATGGCTGAGAGATAATGGAGGGGTAACCTAGTGTAGAAATAGAGGTAAAGACTGAATAAAATCTGGAGGGCTAGATGAATTAGGGGACTTGTGAAGCTGTATACACCTCTAGAGTCAGTTCAGATTTATCCCAGAATGGTGGTTGTTACCATGGGAGGTCTGTTCGGTGATTTCCAAAATAGACAACTGTCCACAGCACAAAGCCCATCATGGCTGGCCCTGATTAGACCCACGGTTGGCAGACTCCAGAAAGGCAAGGGCGCCATTTTGGGTGCATAAGAGGGGCAGCAGCCATGCACACCAGGACGTGGCTATCTTTTCATCCCATTCCCTGGTGAGCTCCCTTCACGAGCCAGCTGTGAGAGGAATGCATGGAGTGTAAGCACTTTCCTCTCACTCCCTTAGCGTCCGGGCAATGGGATGAAAAGCTAGCCACGTCCTGGAGCGCACGGCTGCTGCCCCCCCTAAGTGCCCCAAATGGCGCCCTTGCAGAAGGGATGACTTTCCACTCCAAGCTTAAAGAACATAGGCAGAAATTCTGGGGCTATGAACTGCTGGGCCCAGAGGTGCCAGGGCTATGAACTGCCAGGCCCAGATGTACCGGGGCTATGAACTTCCAAGCCCAGATGCATCCGGGGCTCAGCCCTTGCCCAAATTAAGGACTGGCCTGGTCTAGGAAAGTACGTAGCAAAGGATGGTACCCTAGTCCCACACAGCCACAGGGCAGCTGAGGAAAGGGGAAATGGAGCAGAATCTGAGTATTAGCTACCAGTTACAATCTCCCTGATTCTCTGCTTTGGCCCAGGTGAGAGCAGCCTGTGCTGTAGTCTCAAGGCATTCATCAGCCAGGCATGCTCACCAGTCCCCCTTCCATACCCCAACATTTTCTTTGTGCCAGGATCAGTGTGGTGAGATGCACCAGAGTGAATACACTGGCTTTGTTCCTGCTAGGGACTCCGCTAAAAAGAGAAATCTAAAGGAGGAGACTTGCCTGTGGTTTCTCACTTTGCATTGCCTGAATGGTACATGGAGCAGTGGAGCAGGGCATAGAATCTGCCCAAGTGTACTGATTGTAGTGCTTGACCTATCTGAAATAAAATGTTTTACCTAAGGCAGGAAGTGTAGACGATCACTGATCCATAGAGATGCACTTCGTGGAAAAGCCTCTGAAAAGGCAGAGGAGGAGGGCACATGGTCGCTGATGGCTGACTGAATCCTGATGCATGGCCAGCAAGATGCCGGGCAATAAAGGGGAGAAGGAAGAACAAAGCAAAGTAACCTGTCTTGCTCCATCTGAGAGGCAAAGAGGAGAACTGCAATGAAACCAAAATGGTCTCAAAAGGGGGAGAGGGGGAGGAATGGTGGCATGTTTGATCCACAGGTGAAAACAAATGGTCCTGGAAGATCAGGGTGTGTCACCTAATAGGTGAAGAATAAGCAGCAAAGATCTACTGAGCAACATGGCAGGGTCTGACAAAAGGAGTCTGACCTTTTCTCAGGGAAGAAATTTCTCAATTTCTATAATCTGGAGATGCTGTTGGAACAAGACTTGGGAAGAAGAAGGAGGAGGAAGAGGAGGAGAGGAAAAAAAGCTTGGTCCCTCTGGAGTCAATGGAAGACAACTAATGCCTTCATTGCAGACTTTCATTTAATCTCAAATGTTAAATTCCAACAAATGTTAAATTCCAACAAGAAAGAGAGAATGGAGCAATAAAATGGATTGGGTGAAAATAAGAAGTGTTCAGGGGAAGAGCTGTGGAAGCAAAGAAGACCTAGCCCAAGTCTGATGAAATCCTGTGGAAGACATGGAGGAAGAAATGGAATATCATCTATAACTCTTTGAAAAGGGAAAATAGTCCAACATGACTGAAACACTGTATGAAGTCACTGGAAATGATAGAGGCCGAGAATAATCTTAGCATCCTGGAGCATGTGTACTGCTGCTCTGGGAGTGAGCAAAAGTAGTGACTATGACACATTTTTTAATAACTAAGGGGTACATTTTTCAAAGGTGTACGCCGGAGTTAGGCTCCCAGTACCAAGATGGGCACTTAGGGGCCCTTCATGCCATTACAAATCTCTTGCTTCAGTTTCTTCTTCCAGACACACAAACAAATAATCAGGGATAAATGGAAGGGTAAATTAACAGGTGTTCTGGTTTCACTCCTCCCCTCCTGGGCTTCACTTTTAAATATATACAATTTGTTGCTATGCATAATAATGTACATCTGTCAGAGAACACTTTCCAGCATGCACAGAAATACACCTGCAGAGCTAGGAAGCAGATGAGTCATTTAGTAGCCATACTGAACTCCATTTCTTTAATAAAACCTCACCATGTGAAAATCTCTCAGTTACAGGCACTGCTTTTAAGCAGTGCTTTTTGTTAAAATCTATTATTCCCCTGCACTAAACACAAGGGGAATTTCCCTAGGAATTGTGGAGCAGTGTTCCCAAGTCCACTGTAGTCACTGACTCCCGAGCAAGTTCAAGACACTCGCTTCAGTGAAGGTGACAAGTGTCTGAAGTTGTGGATTTACACCAAGGGATAAATGACCTGTTGGACAAATTCTGTTCTCATTTACACCGCTATAGCTCCACTAACATTAGTGGGGTTTGACTCATTGGTCTTGAGATATAGCCTCTCCCATTCAATGTATAGTGTTAAATACAGTGGGTTGCATCACATTTATTCATATGTCTGAGCCCCAATCCAGAGCTTACTGAAGTTAGTGGGAGTGTTTCCATTGACTTCCAGGGGGGACTGAATCAGGCCTTCAGGGATTATCCATAGAGATAAATAAATAAATGCGAGGACAGTGCCTTGGACATTTTTCATTTGAACTAATCTCCCCTCTTCCACAGATTGGTGTTTTGACAGATCTCATGCCTGTCTTTCTCTTTGTTCATGTGCAAAAGTAAAGAACAATTTAAAACCTGCATGAAGCATTGCTGGGGTCATGGACATTAATGAAAAACACAATTATAACAACATGAAGCTGCAGGGCCCCAGTCTGGCACTGCTGGGTCCACTTGGGTGTATCACATTGCGTAATATGATGTAAGAACTTGGGCTGGTGTAATCAAAATGTAACTGCAATCCTTACCGAAAGCACCTGTTTAACCTCAGCCAACCCAGGGGAATGCATATGTCTCTTTACATCAGATGCTGGAACATGCTCACAAACTCCATAATGGAAGCAGTACTGTTGGTGGGGCCTGGGAATGAAAGCCTTCAGAGGCTGTGTTGAATACATGGTTAACTAATCCCAGAGATTGATTTTCTAGGCTTTATTTCTGTATTTATTTTAGACTTAATTTAGTGCTTGTGAAAAGTGTCAGGTTAGCAGAACGGGAGGCTGAAGCTCATTGTTTAATTGACCGAACAGGCATAACGCAAGCTGTGGCAGTGCCTGCTTTCTTCTGCTGCGGATCTGTTAAACACTTGGGCCGGGTCTACATTAGACCAGGCAGGTCGACTTAAGGTACGCCATCCAGCTACACAAAATGCACAGATGGATTCAGTTTACCTTAAACTGAGCTGCCGCAGCATCTACATTGTAGGAGGCCGACAGGAACCCACACTTCCGTTGGGTTCCCTTACTCTTCACAGAACAATGAGTACAGGTTGCTGATGGGGGCTGCCCTCAGCATTTGATTTGGGGGTCTACACTAGACTCACTAAATTGGATGCTAGAAGTTCGACCTCCGGCGAGTCAATCTTCTCCGTAGCATAGACAAGCCCTGAGTACTTAATGTCTGTGCGTGATTGGAGCAGCTCCTGGAAGCCCAGCTGGTCAGAAAGTGCAAAACATGGGAGCCCTAATAACCAATTTTTCCAAAGAGCTCGGCATATTGGGTGAGGTTGCTAACCAATGCTATATAAACCACTCTGTCCCATGTGTGTTTCACTGACAATATTTCTTAAGTGACTTGTCAATTATAATTCTTTTCACTAAACCAAGGCCAAATAAATACAAGTTGTGTTTATGTTTTCTTTAACAGAATGCTTATCTGAGAGGAATGAATGTGTATCATGTTATCTGTGGGCTTGTCAAGGCAAATGCTTGTTATGATTTTAAATACTTCGGTGAATATTAAAGCATAAGCCAGCATCAGTTATCAGAGCGCAAGTTTTAGCTGACCCCCAAGCCCCAAAGGATTAGTCACATTTGGAAACAGATGCCAATATAATTACACAGGAAGAAACATGACTAACTATTTTGAAAAGACACCTTTGAGTAAGATATCGATGGACGCACAGACCCATTACAAAAATGAAATCTGACAAAACAGCTTAAAGACTCGACTTGCTGCTCTGCTCTCATTTAATGGCAGTTTATATCAATGAGATTCCTCCTATCCTTCAGCCTACAAAGGTTCAGACAAGGGAGGGACCCTGAAAAAATTTACAACAGTCAAAAAGCCCAGTCCTGAAATTTCTCTAATATGACCAGACTTGTTCTTAACCCTGAGACATAAATATTATGCACATTACAACTTTGATTTGCTATTATGCATGTATCGGAACAACGCTGGTGCTTTTGAATTATGCATTCTCTTAACAGAACATTAAACCTTATGGGGAAAATGGAATGGTCCAACACATAACTATTATCCTGACAGAGTGGACTGGTGAGACTAAGAATAATGCTCCTGAGCCATTGAAACTTTGAGTTTTTGTTGGATTGACTAAATGAACATTATAAATAACACTTTGTTCCTTCTTGTTAATAAATAGTGTTTATATTACTCACCAGAAGCTTGACAGATAGTTCATCACTATAAAGAGGAGGAATTATTGTCTGACACATAAAAATAACAACATCCTTTGCAAGTCAGATCTTGCCATGAAACTGTTAAAACAACTTAGCAAAGTCTCTTGGCTTCCAAAGGGAAAATGCATCTTTTAATAACTTGATAATCCATCTATTCTTTGTTCTTCATATCAGGTTATGACCAAAAGCTACTGCAGGACTACAGGAAATCAAGTTTGATTTTTGTAATATAGTCAAATGAGTACTTTGGGGTGCCTTGCCTGAGATCAATAAGGAAGCAGTAACTACATTTACTGTCATATGATGATATTGATGTAAAAACATAATGGTCAGAATTATAAAATCAATTTCATAATTTAATCAGAAATGTTTATTGATACTGTTAAAGTTGAATTCAATAGCTCCTGGTATGCAGTTAATTTCCTACCTGTCAGAAAAATGTACTGAAATATTCTTTCTGTTAATTGATTGGAGTTAATTCGGTGGAAAAAATAGCAAAGTCCCCTTGACCTTAACTGAGACAGAGTGATGGGTGGGTTTTTTTGGTTTTGGTTCACTTTTATGTCCAGATGTTTTGCACTTTTGGTTG
This sequence comes from Pelochelys cantorii, assembly GCA_032595735.1. Classification (NCBI taxonomy): domain Eukaryota; kingdom Metazoa; phylum Chordata; order Testudines; family Trionychidae; genus Pelochelys; species Pelochelys cantorii. Next base: position 183,410,178 of record CM064328.1, read on the forward strand.
ATTTTAATTTTTATCTGTATGTCTATTTAACACCATTGAGACAACAAAGTAGTAATAACTGTAATGCCAAAAGATGGAATCCCAGCCCCACTGAAGTCAATGGGTATTTTGCCACTGAATCAATAGGGTCAGGATTTTACGCAAAGGACCAAACGTCTGCCCCATGTCCATGAGTCTGGGGAGACATGGAAAAGGAGTGCAAGTTTTATACATTCTCCTTTTCTTCTCTTTTCCCACCTCCCACAGAAACTTCCTCACAAGTATTTCTTTGAGGTGGGATCCATGAATCAAAGGAGCGCATAGGTGTAGGATAGAAGGAGGTGCACTGTAGGAATGACTGCTCTTCACAGCCTCATCCCTCTTCAAGCCCACTTCAGCAGAAGTTATGCAAAAATGACTGATTATGTTTTAACTTGCGTCTGTCTTGGAGTTCCCTCCAGGCTAAGAAGTGATTCTGGGAACAAGCAGCCAAGGGAGGAATTTCTGCCAGCATGACTACACTGGAGTGTGTAGTGAAGCAGGAAACACCAGAGTTGGGGTGAATAGGGCCTGTGCAGTGCACAGACACAGTGTCCCCACAGATGCCCCTTTGAGAAGACATAAATTAATATATTCCAAACTAAACCAAATGTAGTTTTATTTTGTTTTTCTTTTTTTCTGAAAAAAAATCCAGCTAAGGTTGTAAAGTGACATCAGTGTACGTCTCTATGACAACATACATGAAATTCAAGTACTTTAGAGCAAGAAAAAAAAACAGCTGAGCCTGCACAAACCTCACACTGTCCACATAATAAACACACGTATTATTTTTTATCAAGTACTGACACAACACAACAGTCCTAATTCTGATGTGTAGTTTAAAAGGAAAAAAGGTATAATAAAATTGTGTAAGTGGGATTGTATTTGATTATTTTATGTATTATTTTATACATTTAATTTGATGTCTCACTATTTTGTTTTAAGAGATACTGATACATAAAAAACATAATGAATTAATATTTTATAGGGTAAAAACATTACTGTGCCTTTTATATGTACAGGTTGAACCTCTGTAATCCAGCACTCTCTGGTCTGGCAACATCCATGGTCTGGTGTGATTTTAGTTAGCCAGATACCCACTTATCATGTGTGTGGCCAAGTTTTCTGCCATCCCATAAAGTTTGTTTACAGCCACCAGTCCTGGCTCTCAGTGTTCTGTACTGTTATTTAGCTCTAAATTACTTCTAAATGTCTTCTAAGAGCCCAGGAAGCAGTGGAAGTGTTGGTAATGCTGCTAGACAACTTTGACCTCCTGTGGTCCAGCAAATTCTCTGCACTAGTCAGGTCCCAAGAGTGCCAGACTAGAGAGGTTCAACCTGTAGTTTAAAAGGAAAAATGTATAATATTGAGTGATGGTAAAATAATGTATGTGGGCTTGAATTTGAATTTGTTCAATAAGTATTATTAAGGTGCATACAGAGTAATTATGTGAAATTTAATTATTTTTTTGAGATTCCTGATGAAAATATAGTATGTATTTTAATGCAGCATTAAAATATTTTGTGTTGCAATGAAATATGCATCTCCTTTACTTGCTGTGAGTACAACATTTTTTTTTATTATGTGGGCAAAATAAGGTATAGAGGGCGAGACCTGGGATGTGCTCATTTACATTAGAGATGGTTCTGGTTGATAATGTAAGTGGGCTGTGCCCATAAAAGCTCATGATACCATCTACATTTTTTGTTACATTGCCTTCAGTGGAGCAATACTGATTTACACCAGCTGCGGATGTGACCTACAGTTTCCAAGATTAAATAACTGAGATGAATGGCCATCAGGTTATTGAATTAAAGGAGTAAACAGCAATTCTTAGCACAGTAGCACTAGTCAAGTTAATAATGGTCCCTGCAGAAATTTCTCACAGTCAAAGGGTATGTCTACACTACCACCCTAGTTCGAACTAGGGTGGTTAATGTAGGCATTCGAAGTTGCAAATGAAGCCCGGGATTTAAATATCCCGGGCTTCATTTGCATCTTGCCTGGCGGGCGCCATTTTTAAATCCCCTTAGGTCGAACTCCGTGCCCGCGGCTACACGCGGCACGGAGTAGGTAGTTCGAATTAGGATCTCTAATTCGAACTACCGTTACTCCTTGTGGAACGAGGTGTACCGGTAGTTTGAATTAGAGATCCTAATTCGAACTACCTACTCCGTGCCGCGTGTAGCCGCGGGCACGGAGTTCGACCTAAGGGTATTTAAAAATGGCGCCCGCCCGGCAAGATGCAAATGAAGCCCGGGATATTTAAATCCGGGGCTTCATTTGCAACTTCGAATGCCTACATTAACCACTCGAACTAGGGTGGTAGTGTAGACATACCCAAAGTGCCTGGAACAAGAAATGCATTTTGATGATGGGCACCCAATAAGCCACCTGTACCGCATGCTCAGTTCATCCCACATCTCCAAGCTTTAGTTATCCCATCTGAAAAATGTGGCTATTAATGATACTGTCCCCATAGTGTCCATCTATACTTCTCAAGCTGCTTTACAAAGACAAGTACCCTGATGTGATATCTGGCATAACTATGTACTAAGTCACAGATGTTAATTGTGGATAAAATGTGCATGTTCCACCTCATAATGTGGGTAGAATCTGCATGAACCATCACCACCATGGTTCAATCCCAGGGTCTGCCACAAGTTCCTTACATTATGCAACCGTTAGCAAGTCCCTTAAGTTTTCTGCTCATCAGATATCTACCCTATCAAAGTACCTGTAGTTGAGGAATAGAGAAGGAGTCATTGTGATGCTCCAAATGCAGGCCAAATGCCAACTCTGCCCAGGATGCAGGCATAGCTAAGAACTAACAAACTTATAGCTGGAGGCCAGACTAGTTGACTTGTATATTAGTTCTTCCTTCCTCCCCCGAAAAGAGCTACTAGTCTTGTGAGAATGTATTTTGTGTTTAGACTCTATAAGAAATGATTGTACGCTGCTGCCTACATTAATCTTACTTATAGAGTATTCCATGCTCTTAAGAAAATCTATAAGTTTGGCATCATAGCTTTGAAAATGCTTGCTTTGGACTTGTGAACTCAGGCATGGGAATCATTTTCCTCATTCCCACATCCAAAAGGATTATCAAAATCAGATGTGCCATTAAGGAACATTCCAATACAAAGGATTGATTCCCTAGTGCACCTGTGAAATGTTAAGTGCTAGGAAGCTTGAACCATAGACTTGAAAGCTGAAGGAAATAAAACAAAACCTCAGGAAAATTTTCCATCTTTTTAGGTGTTTGAACTGTGAAGGACCAGAGACACTAAACTTAACCAAGATTCCTAGAGGCTGTCCTCTGATTCTGCCCTGAAAGACATCTTGAATTGACAGATCAATATAGCTCTGTCACTCATAGGGTTAGATGGTAGCTCATTTGTGTGAATATGTTTGTTTTTGCTTTTGCCTGTAAATAACTTATTCCTTTTTCATAGTTATGAACCTTATAGATAGTTTATTACAGGATTGGCTATTGAGGTGTTGTCTTAGATGTAAGATCTAGGTACCAGTTGATCTGGGGTAAGTTACTGGTCTCTTGGGACTGGAAGTAACTTGAATGTGGTATGATTTTTGGTGTATGTGACAATTTATCACTAAGTCGAGTTTGTCTTGGTGGTAAGATGGATTGGAGAGTCTATGGATCTCATCTATAACTCCATTGTAAGATTGTTACAGTAATCCAGGAATTCCCATATTTGGCTGGCTTGGTGAAATCTAATGATAGAAAATACCTTCAGGTTAGGGTATCTGCCTTGGTTTTGACAGTCTTTCCTGAGGTAGGCACTTACAGTTGTGAACAGCTCCAAACAACATAACAGTCATTCTGCCAGAGACAGATTTTTTTTCTCTTTCATTGGAGAAATAGCACAGGCAAGTTTGAGATTGACAATGAAAATATTCTCCTTGACCGCGTATATGTCTCACTCATTTTTATCTCTAGAGAATCATGTCTTATTTTTCTTTTTACTATTTCTGACCCTCAAAATCACAGAAACAAAAGTAAAAATAAATTAAAAGATTCTTACTTCAAATTTTATAATGTAAGATGACTTTACTGGGCAGCGAGCACAAAGAAATACATCACTTCATGATCATTTTCAAAATGGAAAACAGATTTAAATCTCTTCATCCCCCAAACTCTCCAGCTTAATCAAAAAGTTTGAAAACTTTCTAAATGTCAATGAAACTTAACCATAACAACTTGAAAGCATGAGGATCTTTTTTCTTTTAGAATTATATGGTGGATCAATAGAACCATCTTATCTGTGGAGAAACTACCACCTCTCCATAATACACTGAAGATCACCATCTGTGGAAATATTATCTATGTCATGTAGAACAATAAAGATCTATGAAGAGAAAAAGGAAAAGTGCTACATCTGTATATCTTGAATTAATACATCTTGTCACTAGCTGGTATTTTCAATTTACATTTAAGTTAAAAACATTTTAACTGAGTTGCAAAGTCACTTGAAGAAATGTTGGAAAGCCCTAACATTTTTTAAAATGTAAACTGTAGATGCTGAAAGTGCAAAAGTCAAAATGTGATCTAAAGAAGCTGTGGCTGAACTCTAAGAGATCCAGAAATATGGTTTTATTTGGATGCTTTTCAAAATTGCTTGTGTCTGCAAAACTGGACTGGATATCTCACAAGTTTTGATCACTGAAGTTTAAGTAAGGACCTTCTTGAATTCAGATCTCTCTGATCTTTGGCAAGGATTTAGAAGGTTGAATCGCAAATTAGTGCCATGCATTGATGATGCAAAACTGGTGTGTATAGTAGGCATTAGCCATGTGGTAGGAATACTGCTATATTTATTGCACTTGTATTCAGAGAGGCAAATGTGACAAACTAAGAGTTGGTGTCCAGTTTTCAGCTCAGAAAGGAAGCTGTTGAACAGATGAATACCCAGTGCCTTTTCTAACATGAAAGCAATAGTGTCAGTTGAATAGCCAGCAAGGAACTGAGTAACATAATCATCAGCATAACAGCACCCTTAAAAATGCTCTTTATTCTACAGAAAAAAAATGAGAGAAAATGTAGTTAAGTGGTTAAAAAGTAGGGCTGAGATTAAAGTGGTCTAGGTTCTGTTCCTAGCTCTGATATACTGAATTTCTGTGTGTTCTTTGCTTTTCTATGTATTATTTTCCCCCAGCAGTAAGAATGTGGATAATACTAATCACATGTAGCTCCCAATTTTGTTGCATGGCTCAGTTGGTTAATGCTTTGGATAAATTGTATTAAAGACATACAAAGTACAATTGCTTTTTTTTTAATGCTACAAGAAAGCAAGGAAATACAGAAAGCTTTGTGGGAGCTGATTTGGAATGTTCAGCTATAGCAGATTTATCAGCAAGCCAATTTGCATCTAATTTGTTCCTGAAAGGCTGGGACACTCTATAACAAATACAGTTGATTAAGAAACGTATAGTAATGCACATTGTTGTATATACAGTACAAAAGCATAGGATTGCCATATCCAGAGAAGACTTTGCCAAGGATGTTGGAACAATGGGGGAATTCTTCTTGAAAATGTTTAGACAATATGAAGAAGCATTTAAAGAAGCCACAGGAATGTTAGGATTCAGAGCCTGCAAGCTTGAGGAGATGATGATGGGTTACCAAGTTCTTTATTAAGACCCCATTCAGAATGCTATACTATATTTAGCTGGATCACTACATTTTCTAAGAGATGCATTTGTAACTGAGAAGGGAAGTGAGCTGAAAGGACAAAAAAGAATGAACTATGATGACTGACTAAAAACCTCAATCTTCGGAAGACATTTTCCGTGTGGTTCAACTGAACTATGTAAAATTTTAAATAAATATAGATAAAACTGCATATAGATCATTTTGTCATAAACCACACCATAAATATTCAGGTCTACCATAAAGATATTACACTGATACATTTTGCTATGAAATGTGGTATACTGAGATCACTGAATTATATTTGCAGATCTTTCATCACCATGCACCCAGGCACATGAAACGTTCAGATCTGCTTTGGGAGTCCAAACCTCTAACATGTTGCAATGGCTTCTGAAATCTCTGGCTTTATTCATTGGCATGCCCGATGCTGCATTGTTAACGTGGGTTAGATGGCAACTAAAGGACCATTCATAACAATCAGGATGACTTCATACGTGTTTGTTTTCACTTTCCATTAATACAAGACAAACTGTGAAATCTGCCATTTTCCCCATAACGACTCCATTAAATTTGTCATTGCTTTTTTCAGTTTACATGGAGCTCTGGCTGCAGACAAATATGAGCCAGGACAATGCCAAATGCAAATGATAGAACAAAGGGCGATACACACATTACAAAAAAAGCATAAACAAATTCGAACCAGACATCAGGAAGTGCTTTTTCATGCCAAAAAGTCATGTCCTATGTGTGGTATGACCTGACTGGAAATGAGGCTCAGCCAAAGCCACACTGGTTGAGTAAAAAAAAAAAAAAGCACCATGGGGGAAAATAAGGCACTTTAGGGGGGATGAGTTGTTAACTAGCTGAAGGGCAAAAAATGTATAATGTCACAGCCTGCTTTGGGAGTTGTACTAAAGCCTAAATAGCACAAGAGTTACCAAGATTTCCTAGGAGCAATAGTTAATGGACAAGGCTGAAACAGCACAGAGATAAACTTCTGAATACTTATCTGAATCATCTCTGTTCTCCTTGGGGAGTTTCTTATGAAATGTCCACAAATCCTGAATTTCAGTTGGTTCATTTGGTTAGAATAACAGGGGTACGTTTAGACTGCAGAGTTTTTCCGGGATACCAGAGGTATCCCGGAAAAACTCTGCTGCATCCAAGGAATGCATCTGCTCTTCCAAAATTTTTTTCGGAAGAGCAGATGCATTTTTTGGTATCCCACTAAACCTCATTTTACAAGGAAGAAGGGATGTTCCAGAAAAGGGGTTTTCCCCCTATTTGGCCAAGTGTAGATGGGCCAAATGTCAGAAAAGCCTATTCCAAAAAAAAAAAGAAGTGGAAAAAGATATTTAAATTGCGGTTCACAATTTGCATATCCTTTTCTGGAAAAACTGTGTAATCTAGACACAGCCTAGATCTTTTGTTAGCACCTCTGTTACTGGACCTGGAATAACAGAAAGTTCTGAAGGATAAATGATCCTGTGAAATATATCAGGTTGACCTTTTGATCCTGAAAAAAACCCAAAAAACCAAAACTGATTGTGTTCGAAAGATGGGTTCCAGTTTTGGGCTCTGTTTTGCATTTCAGTGTTTTCATTGGTGGCTTCATTTCACTGCATGTCCATTTCTAACAGAAAATATGAGGTGAAAACACCACATTTTTTGCTTCTACATTAAATAGGTGGAAAACTTTGGATGAAATCACCAGCAATGTAAAATTGCTCAAATAGTTCTAGCAGCTGTCTCAGTATTAGTATGAGATGAAATGGGAAGAAGAAAGTAAGCATCCAGCCTCCAAAATAAAAACATCTTTCGAGAAACTAAGACTGCTCTCTCTCTCTCTCTTCTTTACATATGGTAAATGCTCCTTTTTTTCTTTCCTTGTGAAATTATATAGTCATCAAATGCTCTGGCAGGTCCCCTTGTGGTGAAGAGAACAGTTCAACAAAAATATTTAAGTCCCTGATTGCCAGTGCATATGTTTAACTATCAGACATCAGTAGCTTCATTCATTTTAATGGGACTATTAATGCAAATAATGGTAAGTACACAGGTGTTTGCAGGATTGGAACCACATGAAAAATGTAGGCAAAAGTTTCAAATAGTTTAATAGATTCCAAAGGCCAGAATGGATCATTGTGATCATCTAGTCTGATCTTCTGTATGACCCCAGACATAAAAATCAATCCCCCAAGATAATTCTAGGGCAGATCTTTTAGAAAAACTTCCAATCCTGATTTAAAAGTGCTCCACGATGGAGCTTTTACCACAACCTTTGCAAATGGCTCCAATAGTTGTTTACCCTCACTGTCAAAAATGTGCATCTTATTCCCAGTCTGAATTTGTTGAGCTTCGACCTCCAGGCATTGAATTTTGTTATACTTCTCTCTGCTAGATTGAAGAGCCCATTATTAAATACTTATTCCTCATATAGGTACCTGTCATCAAGTCATCCCTTATCCCTCTTTTCCCAAGTTTGATAGACTTGAGTCCATCCTGAGTCTGTCACTGTAAGTTTTGTTTTCCGGTCCTTGAATCAAATAATAAGAAGCAGTTCTCACCATGAATAACTTGAGAATTGTATTTCCGGGAGAATGTGCTAGTCCTGTGTTGTGTACCGCAGGCAAACTGCGGGGCTCATGCAGGGCCATAGGGAGTTAATTATTCTCCTTCACCTTGCAGAATCAGCCAAAGTTTTTTAAAATAATCCCAGAAGTGCTAAGCTGCTGGGTATCAGCAGCAATCTTGCTGAAAGATGATGGTGGAGTTCATTCTTCACTCCATTCAATGGAATGACATCAGGGGAGTGGAGTAGAGGCTCGTGCTAATTAAATAAATTTAAATGAGTTTGTAACTTGAGTGTAAACTCCTGGCAGCGGCATCCTTTCTTCCATTTTTGAACAGCTGCAAGTATGAACACAGCTGATGCTTAACAATGCATGCATGTATATGTTGCAAAGTGCTGACAATGCGATGACCACATTTGGGAGCGTGCTGCTGCAGATTGCTATTGTTTTCAGTCTAATTGTTTGACTTGCAATAAAGCAGGGTAGATAAATTTGCTATTCTTTCACTGTCCCTAAATACCACATGTGGTATGACATTTCAGAAAGATGCCGCCACTTTCCTTTTAAACTCCAACCTGGCTTCACTGTGTAAAACAAAAGGGAGTTTTCCTTAATACAGATGTTGTTTTGCTATTTCATAGGGATGATTGTTTTGGAAAAGCATGTTCCTTAGAATATATCCTGGATCCCCAATAAATCTGGACTTCTCTTGTGAACCTGAAAGCTACTGATTGTGCCGGTAGAGTTTAGCCTAGAATTCACACCTAACGGCCAACCTTTAAGCAAAGCAAGAGGATCCTTAGTGTCCCACATTCCCTATGTAAGCTCTGTAACACCTAAGGTTCCCTTTTCTTCCTCTTTGCCTATGGTATGGAAATTGCTCTCTATATGACTTCTCTTGGGTAGCAAGACTAAGATGGTGGTAACTTATGGGCTCCAGCTGCCTTGAGCCTCATTCTTCCTTGGACCTTGTAGTAAGATAAGGGCCTGAAACAAAAGTCCATGTAGCACAGGCCTGGTTTGATGCCTGAGGCCTGGCTAACAATGGTCAAGACTGGGCTATATAAAGGAAAGCTAAGCTGTGAGCAAAAGACAGGCCCCTGCTCACAGAACTTGGCACAAACAGGGCTGATAGTGTAAAACTGTGACTGGTAATAGGCCCCAGTGAAGAGCAGTAATTGGTACTAGATACTGACTATAAAACAATAATTGGTACTAATCATAAGTTGAAAGCACATTCCAAAAGGATGGTAACAATGCCTCATTAAAAAGGACCTTCCTACCCACACTCCCCAAAGATACCAACCCAGGTTCAGGAAAGGGTCTAAAATGACAGCATGATGGCTAGACATATTCTAATCAACCTTTGAGGTGAAGTGGGATGTGTAGTATCTAAGTAACATCAGCAAATGGCAATCTGACAATGTCAGAGGGTAGCAACCTGACATATCAGGAGTGATGTGTAACTTCTTTGTACTTGTATATAAAGTGGTGTGTTGGAGGGGCTGTCTTTGTCTGATGTAGGGGCAGTGATGGATTCCTACGTCACTGACTGAGTCATGTCCATGTCCATATGCATAGCAGTTCAGTAGAGTCCACTGACACCTATTACTGTACTTCATTTGACAATAAACCTGGCTGGGCACCTTCAATTCTTATCTTATTTTGTGGTTTTTGGGGGCTTTCTTGGAGTCTGCTATGTTGACTACTTATGCAAGTCAATACAACACACAAGACTGGGCAGAGACAAATGCTGCTGAATGGTTATCATCATTGATGGAGCAGGAGACCTGTTAGAAGACCATACCAGTGAATCCTGACTATTATAGACCACACAAATTGGAAAGCTGTTCTGGCTAACCACACTACCTTCTTGTAAAAGTTATTTTTTTCCCAAGAGCAATGCAGTATCAAAGACTGAAAGTGCTTTTGGCTGATGGGCAAACAAAGTCAAACTTCACAGTCAAAAAGTGGAGCTTTTACTGCTTTTCTGTGAAAAGGCCTCTGTGACAGGGTCAAGCTAGATGGCTAAAGGCAAGTAATAGAAAGCAAGTATATTGGCCCCAGATTAAATAAGGGCTGATACAGAATAGTCAGGAACTTGCCAGAATCAATTAAGGCAGGCCGGCCAATTGAGACAATCCATTAAGGTAGCCAGGCCAATTGAGATACCTAAACTCAATCAGGAACTTTCTAGAACCAATTAAGACACTTGGAGTTAATTAGAAAGTTTCCAGAATCAAATGAGGCAGATTAATCAGGACACCTAGAACCAATGAAGAGCCAATTGAGACTGGTTAAAAAAGGGCTCCTATTCAGTTAGCTCATTGTGCACAAGGAATAGGGGGAAAGATGGTGTTGGGGAAGGCCCGGGAGAAACATGCACAAGCAGGTACCAGGAGGAAGAGCCTGTGGTAAAGAAGGTGCTAGGGAGGGCTAAAGTGGCCCAGGGAATCATAGCTGTTACCCAAGTGAGAGTGGAGATGTTGCAGGTAGCTGCTTTCACAGAGTCCCTGGGCTAGAACCCAGAGGAGAGGGCAGGCCCAGGTTCTCTCTCCCCCTCCCCCCATCCCCTATTCATTATTCAGTACAGGAGGACTAATTTTGATAAAGGGGTCTATCCTGCTCCAAATCACTTGGAGGAGCAGTGGAGACTATGGAGTTCCGTCTCCTCTCTTTTCCTCATGTTGGCCATTGATGAGGGTAGCTCAGTCATCTGGCAAGCTTGTGCCTTAGAGACAGAGTCTAAACTGAGGGTTGCCATGAGCCTCTGAGGCAAGCAGTCTGCCTTAAAGTGCAGGACCCACCAAGGCAGAGGAGAAGCTTTGTCACACCATGTTTGTGAGTTTGTCTAAGGTTGAATGTTTCCCCACCACAGTGAATGGTTGGGAAGGATCCTGCCATAAAAATATATCCATGCATATAAACAGAAGAAAAATGTAATCTGATGAGCTCATTGGTGGTTTTGTGCTCTTTATGTGGTTCTTTTTTTTTATCAGTGGGAAACCTTCATAAGATTTAATTATATCTGGCCTTTTCATGACATGAACAAGAGGTCCAGCAGACATGTGCTCCAGGCCCAAGAAGCATGAACATATGGCAGTGCTGAGCACTGTAATGTTAGTCAGTTTCATCTCTCCTGTTTGTCACAGATCTTTGGTCACATTATCCCAACTGCCTTTGAAAGTTCTTCCTCATTATGCAAAGTGACATCACCACTCTATGGCACCTGAATCCAGTCTCCTCTTGTGACTTCAAAAACTGAAAGCCCGTTCTCAGGTTGTATCTAAATTCCATACATAACCTAAGGATGTATATATGGGGATTGAAGCTTCATAGGCCATGGCCAACAGAAAACCCCAAGACATGGAGGGCTGGGAAATGGATATCATGCATCCATATTTTGCAATTAATTTACCCCCAAATCTTGATGTTATCTAGCTGTTCAATTTACTGTCCAATTAATCTGAGAAACTGGACTGAAATGCTTGAAATAGTTCTATTGGGTTTAAAAAAATTGAGCCATTGAAGAATATATTTTAACATTAGCAGTTCTTCCTGGCTCTGGGACTCCTCTCCTTGCCACACATACTGTAACCAGTCAGCAAACTTCAAAGCCAGTGTGAGGTCAAAGGCAGCATGGCAGGATGTATTAAATCAAGAGTTCCCAGATCAGTATTGGTTCTTGGATGTGGACTACAATGTATATGACACTATAGAAACTAGACTAAGCTAACTACTTTGAGAGATTAATGATTCAGCGCTGTACCAGACTGGAGAGCTAGGTGATGTGGGGTTTCTTTTTTCTTAACTATGGTGATTTAAAGGGCAGAAGACATAAATATGATTTCAGTATATTGTAGTGCAACTTTCTTTACTAGAACCACTGACTGGTAGACGTCACCTAATATTGCTGAACAATGCAGCCAGTAATGAAATCTTTCTTGGAGTAGTGACAGGAAACAAACTCTTTTCCCCTCAAATGTAGCCTTAGCTATGAAATATTTATAACAGAGTATATACAGTACAGCGTCCAAGGAAGACAATAGGAAATATGCAATGATCATTTGAATTGGTTGGTTTTGTTCTTATTTCCAAATTTAATTGACCTATGTGCCTCCATATTATTCCATTTCCAAGCCCCAGGACTGTCTTTGTTCCAAGAATGTGAATCCAGGTAGTGAGTACCTGTTTTGTGTTGGTAAAAAAGACTACTTTGAGCCACACTTTATTAAGTTTTAATAGTGGTTGTCTCATCTCCTCCTAATAAGTCAGAGTGAAGAGCTCACTTAGCTATCTTTGTTTGAGCTTAACAAAAGAAAAAGAGTGTCTGGCAGAAGTTACAGAACACTAGATGCAATAATTGTGAATCCACCCGCATTTGTCCCAGAATTATCTCTGGATACCGTAATGACAAAAATAATTCTTGCAAAGAAATGGTACCTAACTTACATTCACAAAACAATATGCGCACAAAAAGCACACAGATAGTTGTAAGTGTAACAATACCCCATCCCCTGTTTGCATGTGCAGCTGCATATTTTTGCCTGGTTTGTTCTCAGATAGAATTAGAGAACAGGAGAAAAATATTTGATTTTTAAATGATTTTGTTTGCATTGTGTTCCTATCCCATTTTGCTTTTGTGTTCTACACATATTCTAGTGAATGAGTTTACCAACAGGAATATCCCTACAAACCATATATTTTAAATTTACTTTGGAAAATATTCATGGAAAGCTAACTATAAAGTTAGCTTCCAAATTTGCATGTGACATTTATTTCTCAGGGCATGCTAACTAATCAAGGAAAAAGAAAAAAAGTATAAATTAAGTGACCAATCACAGAGCTTGAATTTTGAATGGCAGACATTGCATACTTAACACAAACTGGCCAATACTAACATTGACTCTGACTCAGAGGACATCATGCCATCTATTGGGCCACCTTCATCACTCCATGTAGCATATAGCTGTTCTTTTAGGCCCCCATCCAACTATTGGCCCAGCCTAATTTGGTATGAGTACTTACAGTAGCAACATGAAAAAAATGTTTATAAGTAATTAATGAAAGTAACTAACTTTTCAGAAACCCAGTAAGGTGTCATTTGGATTTTGAGAAAAGTTTCAGGTAGTTCATATTTTTTTTTTGCCAAACAAGAAACCTCATCGTTAATAAAATGACTTGCTTGGTTCATCACTATTGTTCTGAAAAAAAAAGAGATTATTCAAATTAAGTGTAACCCCATTAAGTATTTTGTGTTTCATTTAACATTTCAACTGCTTTCAAAATGATTTTTTTCTAATTTCAAAAGAGCTTAGTCAATATTCAGCTCTAACTATTTGCAAAATATCAGTTTAATAAAGCAGATTTATTGCTGGAAGCTGGGTGGAAATATTCACACACCTCTCTTCCTTCCAACAGACAATACCATGTGCCAGTGTTTTTGATGAACTTTTAAAATGCCTTTGGGATCTATCTGAGATGTTTGTACTTTCAATTCCCATGTGTCAGTGAAAAGTTACATACCCAGTCTTCACCCAAGGCAATCTGAAATGTGTAAACCATTCAAGTCTCCAGACTGGTTTCTAAAACAAGAATGCGAACAGACCACGAATATTAGGGTCTGGAATGGGCTTGGCCCTTTTACAGTATTATACATCTTCAGTGAGGCACTTACAGTTTTTGGTAGGTTCCTTGTAGGTGAAAAGTCTACATATGAAATTCTGGGAAAGATTTTGGCAGTTATGCACTTGGCATTGGCATAACACTGCTCCCTTTGAGGTAAATGGTAAACTCATGTTTGTTTCAGTGGGAGCAGAGTTAAGACAATGCAAAGTGCTTTATTAATGCTAATTATGATTGTGGTAATGCTTAGGAACCCTAGCCAGGGTGCTGGGAAAACATAGAAGACACATGGTTCCTAACTCAAAGAGCTCCCACCTCATTGGTTTTGTACTTCTATAGTCAATATGAAAATATAAGGTTTAATGCTGGATTTTCCACAGGCATCCGAAGATTTATATGCCCAAATCCCATCAGCCAATTCTTTTAGGTTCCTTTGAAAACCCCAGCCTAAGGAAGTGTGGGAGCAAGGGTGGAAACCTCAGATATGTATGTGCATGTTGGTTTTGTTCAAAAACCCCTGTCACCTGCCATTCTTCAGAAATAGCCACCAGCTGTTCCCAGGCTAATATTACTATATCTGTGGGAGGTCTTTCGCGTGAGAAAAAAATTCTTTGCCAGGATGTTAAAAAATGGAGCTCAATGAAACTGGAAACTCCCCTTGCTAGTCAGCGCTTTATCTAAGCATTTTATCACAATTTATTGACGCAGTTTTCACCCGCTTTTGTAAAACATAAAATGAAGAAAGCCAATGAACTTGAAGGGAATTGTACTACTTAGACACACAAAATTTTCTTCAGTGTTTAATTAGTCGCATTGAAACTATGGCAAGTCGCATCGAAACTATGGCAAGATATTTGTTTTTCACAGCATGATGGTCATTTGTGGGCCACGCAGATTTGGGGTGTGTGTCTTAAGCAACAGGCTGTGGTGTTTGTTCTGGAAGCTTCTTTCATGTGGATCTCCCATTGAAGTAAATGGAAAACAGAGGTGGGATTCTCCATAACATTCATGTGAACTGCTCTATTGAAGTCAAACTACCACTGATCCCAGTGAAAGTAGATTTAGGTCAATGCTAAGTGCTTTTGAAAGAGCCACCTGTGAGCATACAAGGCTCGCAGGATTGTGCCCTGTCTGTGTTGTTCATAAGGGTGGTCCCACTGACATGACAGGAACCTTCTGTTTGGTTCACTTCTCTGCCCATGCTGGCTGTTAATTCTAAAGTGCTCTAATTTAAAGTGTACACTGTGCTGCCACAAAAAAATCTTTCTGTTTAGGAACCATTTTGTCTATGCATAGCATATATGTTTTTCTATTTACTACTAGGAACATTTTCACGGAAACAAATGTTCTAGCCCATCTGCTTCTGCTGGCCTCACTAAAATCACAGTCCGCTGTTTATGACCTCGTAAGTACTTCCACAGCAACCATTAGTGAGGCAACTAAGGATTATGGGTTTGGACGGTGAGCAAACAGCAGGACCTGCCCAGGGCTTGCTTCTCTAAAGGGCTGAGCACCCTCAACTGCCAAAGAGTTGTGGGAGGATTTTGCAAAGTCAGGCCCCAGGTCATAAGAAGCAAAGAACTCTTTCTGAGGTAAAAATGAGGTTATAAAAATACAAAAATTGTTCCATTTATAAAAACTCTTAAATCAAAACAGTTTTGCCAGCATTTTCCATCAGATGTTAGTTGACTCATAGGGTACATCTAGACTATACCTCTCTGTCAACAGAGAGATGTAGATTAGGCACGTCAAAATTGCTAATGAAGCAGGGATTTAAATATCCCGTGCTTCATTAGCATAAACATGGCCACTGCTTTCTTTGAAACGGAGCTTTAAAAAAAAAACGGTAGTTTAGACGCGGATCTGTTGAAAATAAACCCTTTTTCGACAGATCCTGTATTCCTCAAAAAATGCGGTTTACAGGATCTGTCAAAAAAGGGTTTATTTTCGGCAGATCTGCGTCTAGACTGCTGTTTTTTCAAAAAAGCTCCATTTCGAAAAAAGCAGCAGCCATGTTTATGCTAATGAAGCGCGGGATATTTAAATCCCCACTTCATTAGCAATTTTGATGTGCCTAATCTATATCTCTCTGTTGACAGAGAGGTGTAGTCTAGATGTACCCTCAAGTATTGCATAAATATATTGCTAAATTTCTATTCCAGGGTCATAAGGGGTAGTAGTTTAGAAGCACTCCTCCTTGAAACTTGTGCAAAATCATGTGAAATTCTCCCAGAATAAAGTTTTCAGTCGGTGTCTGATGAGGCTTAGGCTCCTAAATCACTCTGGGAATTGGGGAAAATGTTACTTTAGGTTTTTTGTTTGCTAACAAACTCAAACCTCAGATCAGATTCCTTGTAATGTTTGCTAGCATTCATGAATCATAGAAGCGGCTGCATTGCTTATCTGATGAACTCAGGACCACTGTTGCATTGGAGCCTGAAGATGAGGTTCCGAAGAGCTTCACTAGAACTGGGGCTTCATTTAGTGTAACATAGAGGAAGACGTAGGCCTTGTCTCCACTAAGTGGTGGGTCGATGCTGCGGCAATCGACCCATCGGACACTGATTTATGTCTCCTGTAGATGTGATAAATCTGTCTCTGAGAGCACTCCTGTTAACGGTGGTACTTCACCAAGATGAGAAGAGTAGCCAGCATCGATGGGAAGGCAGCCCCCACCGCCCTTACTACACACAAGACACCACAGTAAGTATGTCGACTTTAGTTATGCTATTTGCATGGCTGAAGTAGATCGATGGTGCAGGTAAGTGTAGACATGGCCAAGCCTACATTCTGTTAAAGCAAAGTCTGGTTACTCATCTTTCAGACAAACAGAATTCTGAGGGACTAAAATCACATTGCTCTGGGCCACTCAGTCAACCAGAATAATCCACAGCAACTATGTCTGATTTACTCTCATATTAAAAAGTGTGTAGGGAAAAAAATCCATTTTTTGTTTCATTTTAGAAAACCTTAACATCTTGCAGCCCAACATATATTTAAGTGCTATCAGTGCACCATGAAAGGTTGAGTACTATATCCGTACTTTTCATTTCCTGTATTGCTTTAAAGGACATAGTCAAAGACTAGAAGGGGCCACTGAGATCATACAATCTGACCTCCTGGATAGTACGGGGCCGAGAACGTTCCCAAAATAATTGCTTGGGCAGAACATTTGGATCTTGATTTAAAATTTGTCAGTGATGAATCCATCACAACCCTTGGAAATTGTTCCAGTGTTAATTGCTCTTACTGTTAAAAATGTATGCCTTATTTCCCATCTGAATTTGTCTAGCTTCAGGGTTTGACTCACACACCAGAGTTGTCATTCTGTACCTAAAAAAAATTGTTTGCACAATATTCTGAAACTTCTTTACAACTTTTCTTCAAATTCATTTTTCAGGCTTTGATTCAGTGAAAGATTTAAGCACACGTGTCATCCCAGTGTAGACTTTGCTAGCTTCGGGGACACAGCTATCAATGGTGATAGGTGGACAGTCAGCGTAACTACCTACGTCTGTAATAAAGCGCTGCTTGATTGCACATTTTATTGCAGCTTTTAAGGCTTTTCAAACTTTGACTCATTTCTGATCGTTGGACCCTGGCTCATATTTATGCCATTCATTGTGCAAATCACACTCCATCTTTGATTTATATCTCTTACATATATTTTCCACCTCTCCCTCTTGCCTTTCCTCCGATATTGTACATTTTCTCATTTGGAGCCGTTCTGGTGGAATTTTTGACCATGTCACATCCATGCCTCTGATCCCATCCAATCCCATCTGAGCTTTTAAAAACTAGCTACAAACCACACTTGCTTGCTAACCACTTTTTAGTGTCCTTTATTGCTCTGTCCATTTTTGTTCTTTATTTGCTGTAGCTCAATTTTCATACTATCTGATTCATTTGGCATAAAGCCCCTCATTAGAGACATAAGTACCATATAAACCAATGAATAATAATAAAGGAAGTGACCCAATAATAATATAAAAGAAGTAAAGTTTACATTTCACCTTGTTTTTCTAAGCATCAGAACATGAAGTCTCTGTGGACTGTCATACATTCTATAAAGCATTATAAAACCTCTAATTACTTGCTTGGTAAAATTAAACTCCAGCCTAAGGGGGTGGCCTCACAGGACTTTATGGCATGGTTGTCTTTTGTTTGCCCATCTTTTACTTTTAAACAGTATCTTGTAAATCAATTTCTATTATAATTCACATAAAACAATACTTTTGTTCAATAAAATTTATGCTATGGAGATATCAAATGGCAATACACTGGTCAGGTTAATTATTGGTGTGAGCCCTGTAGGATACGTGTGTATCATAAATTACTCTCTGTGATGATATAGCTGTTGTTGTTAGCAGTAAACTTTATATTTTTGCTAGGATGAGAAGCCTGTAAGCCTTAAAGTGATCCCTGAACCTTATTTAATGGCACAAAACACAACGGGAAAAAGGGGGTTGAACTTTAATGCCTGCAGTGGGGAAAGTAATAACGTTCCACATCTCTTCTGTAAGTGACTTGCGCTATGTGATGAATGCAGAACCTTCACTAGCAAGGTTTTCCTGATATTATACTCTTGTAGCAAATAAGGTTAGAACCTTTAAAATATAGCATTTAGTAACATGCTGGAAATAGCTTCTTCTCGATTCTTTTAAAGGTCACTGCATTTGCTTTTCAGTCGTAATTTCAGTTCAGACCTCCACAGAGTGGAACTGAGAACATGCCAGCCAATGTACTATCAGTTTCCCAAGTCTGAAATAAAATGTCATGGGACGATCATCTGTACTGGGTATGTGTTTTGTATGGTTTGGGTGTGTGTACTAAGGAATCTACATTAATCTATCTTATTTTAGAGATAAAATTAAATATCTCATCAATGGGGAAAAAAAGCAAGAAAATAATCACTAAAATTATTTAATGTGTCATCTGAACTTCACTCATCAGTTCATCTTGCCAGTCATATGCTTCTTGCTTCTACCACCCAGAGCCCACACCCTAGATAACCACAGTGCATCCTCACTGAAATTAGATGTTCACATATTTTGGTTACTATTATAGGGTTGGCATATCTATAAGAACAGCAAAGATCTTGGTGTGGAGGGAAATGTACTGGTGAGTGTAAGCGAGATTTGGTGTTGGATTGCAAACGGTGGCAGCAAGTCATCTTTTTTTTGTCATGTTCAGAAAACATGACTGGGAGGGCTAAGTTTGTAACAACTATTCTAGGTTTGGTCTTTTTTTTACGAACTCTGTGTGTGTGTGTGTGTGTGTGTGTCATATGAAAGGTTGGGATTCAGGCTCCATGTTGCTTGTTCAGTCTGGTAGTGGAGATATGTGGATATATGGTGGAAAAGTGGTGTTTCATTTGGAAGGGTTCTGAGGTAGGAGAAACAAAGGGTGGGTCATAATTAGGACACTGAATTAGGACTCGTTCTAATCTTGGCTGGTGTAAATTACCCTTTGTTCCACCACTCCTCTCCTTTAGCAAGGAGATGATAATCCTTCCTTGTCGCTGTTCTGTCTGCTTATATTGTAAACTCTGCAGAGCAGGGACTGTCCCTCATTTCACATTGATGGTATTGCACAAGGTGCTACTTGGAACAAAAACACAGTACCATTTTAAGAAGACATGTTTAGTGTGTTTATATGGGCCAGCTCAGTAGTGGGCTGGTGCCTGCATCAGCATGAAAGACAGAAAATTGCAGTTGAGGGGGCCTGTGGGTGCTACTGTAATACAAATAAACAAACAAAACCAGCAACCAGCGAGGAGCATAACTGGACACAGGGACAGAGAGACTGTGTGTGGGCACCCACATCTAGTCATACATCAAGTACCCACACGCCTAAGTTTGAAAGTCTGGCCTTTCTCCCTCTCCCTCCAAAAAAGTTTGTGGGGAAGCAGAAGAGAGGTCAGGCATGGACTGAAGAGCAGAACGTGTGGGGAAAATGTTGTAATTGATCTCACACTTAAAAAAGGAGGGCAAGCACATAAAATCACATGAATAACTGAGCTATTTTTAAGGCTTTGTCTCATCCAGGTGCTGATGTTGCTCTCTTAGGCCCTGACTGAGCAAGCAGGTGCTATGCTGAATTGAGGCTGGGCATTTAATGTTTTTTTCCCTGGGGACTTAATTTTTAAAGGTCCTCACAGGCGTATAAAACCAATCCTTTTTTTATATTCAGCAGGAGAGTCAGATGGGATTCCTGCAGAGATTTATTCTCTGTTTACGTTTATGAGCAATGATGATCGGTATATGGGAAGTGGAAAGTTTCAGCTATCTTCATTTATATCAGATAGGCATTTCTCTTTGGCTAATAAAATTTACAAACACCTTTCCAGTGATTTACCCACAATAATGTCACTTGTGGGTTTTTTTACTCCCCAGAGTAAAGGTGACTTATTTTATTTTTCCAAGGTGGGGAGTAAGGATGGAGATTGACAGTCACTAGTTGTTCAAGTCTTTCTGAAAGTAGAACTGGGCCAAAGAGTCCAACTTCTAACTGTTCAAAAAATTGCATAAAATTTCACCACATATTCTCCACTGACTACAGTAATTCCCTTCAGGTAAACCTTACATTCCTCTGAAAATGAAGAGATAAGAGTCTCATTTCAGCTCCTTTCCTCAGATATCCTCTACAATGGAAAAGCAGCTGCTTTTAAAAGCCATGTTCAAATATTTGAACCAGCATGGCTGCAAGTGTATTTCTGACAGTTTAGATATCAAATATGAATGGAGCCAAATCTGTGTCAGGATCCATATCTCTAACCTGTTTGACTCCAGAGCCTTGACAAACTATCATGGTTTACCATCATCTGCAGTGATAGAACAAACCTGGTAAGAATGTGGTTCAGCCACAGCCGAATTCCGTACCTTGTTTTGAGTTGGTTTTCAAATATGGCATTCAAGATGAGGTTGCAGTTTCACTTGTATTCACTGGAGCAAACCCAGAAGTCCATGGAGACATTTATACTTACTGTTCCTCATTGTCTGTGCTCTTTTCCCATACACTTTCCTGGGTGTCTTTTTTCAGATAGCTTTGTAAAGTGTGGTCTATATCAACAAAGAATGGATCCACCAGTCTCAGGTTGATTACTTCTCTGCATATACAAGTCTGGCCACATAAAGCATTTCACATACTGGAACTGGTTCTGTGTTGTCTGCAACTACAATGGATATGCCTTCTACTTACAAGGACCATTGAAAAATTGACCCTGTACCTCTATAAAAGCTGGATTCTTTCCCTCTCCACCCATAAAGGACTTGTAAATAGGCCAATCTTACCATTACCTCAAAGGTGACTGTAGGGCTGTCATGGGGGTCTCCCCACCAAGGAGATCATGGCACCTTGTGATGATCCTTCTGGAAGCAACTCGGTTGGGAGGAATTAACTATATGTCTGCTGGCTCTATCTGAGGCCAGGCCAGACTGCAGGGAGCCTATAAGCCCCAGACCTGTAGGTACGGCCAGGTGGTCACCCATCATTCCTTCTCCCTTCCCCCCCTTCGCCCCCCCCCCAGTCAGGGCAACAATTAGATTATCTGCCCCAGAGCCTGCAATCCAGGCTGGGCATCCAACAGTTAATGGTCCTAGCTGGCAATCAGTTAGAACCACAATTAGTCTTCTGTCATCTGAAGAAGTGGGTTGCACCCATGAAAGCTCATGATACCATCTACATGTTTTGTTCGTCTTTAAGGTGCTACTAGTCTATTTGTTGTTGTTTAAGTTTTTCCTGTTACAGACTAACTTGGCTACCCCTCTGAAGCTTTTGCACAATTAGTCTATCTGCCCAGGGCCCTCAATCAGGGTGGGGCAATCGACAGTTAATGGCCCTGGCTGGCAATTAAGGCTCCAGTTAGTCTATCTGCTCAATCAAGGCTGGGCAGTGCAATGCAGCAGTTTTGGGAGGAGGAAAATCAGCTCTTAGGCAAGAACAATAGTCCAATTCTCCTGGTGCCCAAACTTCTGTGGGTGTCAGGCCAATACAAGCCAACCTCCAGGGCTGGGATGGCCAGGATAGGGGGATGCTTCAGTGACTCTTCTCAGAGGCTTCTAGCTTGGAGCAACTACATCCACTCGCCATCCCTAACACAGTGTGATTCAATCTGGCTTTCCTTCTCAGCACCGAGGGGATACAGAATATATCATTCCATTAATGCTTGTCCATGTTTTCTACTCTGCATATTAAGGCAACTAAGTGGATCAATTATTTTCAGTTGGGAATGCCATGGCTTGTTATGTTTCTGCTCTCCCAGAGTATTTTCAGTCTCCAAAGGTAACACTCCAGAAAGATAAATTATAAGGCAAGGAACATATACTTAACTAACCACTTTCTCTGCTCAGCACGGGCTCTGAATTCAAGAGCTAAAGTTCAAACATAAAAGCGAAAGTAGAGTTGAAAAAGCAAACAGCCAATTGAGTTCCCAATGAAAAAGAAGTTAACACTGAATATCTTACAACAAAACAAACAAAATAAAGAGCTAAAGAAAGTGATTATATGGATCTGAACAGTCAGCTGACTATGTAGAACTGCAATTATTTCAAAGAATCCCCCCCCCCCCGACATTGCTTAGGTAATCATTAGGACAAAACTAAGAAGATTGTTGTCAGGTGTGGAATTATTGATTGTGCTGTTCTCTGGCATCCTGCAAACCAGCTGACCATGTCATTGAAGTGTTTTAATGTAATACATCAATGAACATAAAACATTAAAAAAACTAACAGACTTCAGCATGTGTAGTTGATGTCATAATTAAATCACAAAATATATCCCATCCCAAGTTTTAAAATGCATGAAGGTATCATCTATCTTATTTAAAAAAATATAGTTTATCTTGCTAAGAGGACAGTTTTCATAGCTAACTGCTTAGCAGAGGGGTGAGCAGAGAAGAGATTACATTATGAATATTTTAATTTGCTTTGGGTTTTCTCCCCAGTATTTTTAGTGAATGTCAAGCTTATGAAAGAAATGAACAGTAACATTTGTTACAGCCAAGAGCCAGTGTGACCTGAGATGGGAGAGTCAGGAAAAACTTGCCCTGATACACATTAGCCCTTCAACCTTTGTAATCCTGGACTTCTTTTCGACAGTTGATAGGATGTTTTTTTGATCTGACCCAATGAGTAGGCCAACGCATGCAAATTCATTGTAATATGCAGTGCAATGTGATTAATCATGCAAATGCCCAAAGGAGGGGGGAAGTCTATTCTCCAGTGTTGCCTATTCACCCATAACTGCCACTAACATTAGCAGGCTGTGCTCAAGGCTTTGGTCTCTACTGCCCAGTGACTCAAAGTGGTCTCTTCCACTCCTGCCAATATGATGGGCCAAGTTCATAATTTCAGTCAAAAGGGTAAAGATAAAGCTCTAAATCTGAAATGATTGGTAAGTGAAAGGGACCCTTGAATCAGTGCAGTAGTGGTGCTCATTTACCTTCCATTGTTTCTCACATTGGAGAACACAATGGCATTCTTTTTTGTGTATGCACTGATTTGAATTAGTACATAAAAAATGCCAGTTAAAGTCATGACGGACCTTTTCTGAAATAATTGAGCATACTGGGCAGTGCATCAGATACAATCTTTCTAAGAAGCATCCGTAACAGGTGATATGGGACTATATTTTAGATCAGTGGTGTATTTCGTAGTGGACAGAGAACTCAGATTTGCATACCCTAGAGTCTCTAGATCAGCTCTCACGTGCCCTCAGAACAATCATATGGACTGAAAGATGCCTCCTTCATTGCAACGATATGTTGTGGCTACAGGCAGTTTAACTTACATCTTTACTCTTGAGGATTTCTTGAGCTCCCCATCTTGTCTTTGAGGAGCTCATGCCCTCTTTAGCAGCTTGATGGTAATGGATGTACTTGACATTTCCAATGGCTGTTGCTAGAGTGGTTAAATCACTGATCCTATTTCTAATTCATTGTGTGGGCCATCAGAAGTCATATGGAAGAAGAATTAGTTGAAATCTTGCCTCTCTGCATCAAGATTCTGTGTTCAGTGCAATACTAGGGGACACGTACATCACTGGAGGTGCTACACTTCGAGCGAAACATTAACTGCGGTCCCATCTGCCTGTCTGCTGTAGCCTCATTGTCCATGTGAAATTTTAAAGAGACCATAGTACTCTCTGAAAAGCATGTGGTTGGTATTTATTTTTTTAGGGCTGGCTGCAAAATTTTAAAATGAAACCTGTTCCTCTTGGAACATGAGGTTTCATTGAAATTTTCCACAGGACAAGGTAGATTTCAGTGGCAGTTTCCATTGAGAGAAAGCTAAACACATTGGTTTATTTCAGTTTTTTGACCCAAAATGAAATGTTTATTTTTGGGTCAGATTGATATCAATCTCTGAGTCTACTGGAGTTTTTGCAGTGTGTCAGACTGTAAAACCAGGTCACAGACTGTAAAATCAGGTCATCTAGTCTGACCTCAGAGGAGTTGTAGTTGTGGGCCCCTTATTCTCCAATTTTCCCCTATTGCCCTTGCTTCCCAGGCAGACAATAACTCGCCTGAGACACCATCACTTTCTGCAGTACTTTTCCAGTGCATCCGGGACTCGCACGAACAATTTTCTGAGCACTTTCTTCTGAATTTTTTTGACATTTCGACTTTCTGTTCTGACTCAGGATGAAAACAAATACAAAAATATCAGCATTTCTCAAGGGAAATAATTTATATTTCTTATATTGAAGTTACTTTCAGAGAACCATTATGCCAGGCTCGGTACAAACACAGGAATACATAGATATTGCTAGAGCGAGATCACAAAACTGAAAGACAAAAACGAGAGGAACGGTGAGAAAATGAGATACAAAACATAAGGACCAGCTCTAGACTGCTTGTATAGTAAGATGCTAGTCAATGTCAGGCTAACAGATTCATAACAAAGAGAGCAGGGTGAAGAGCTGCAAACATCACATCAGCTATATATCCCTTTTCTTCCTACAAATGTATTCATTTTCTTATGTTTATTTGTCTTAAGCTATGTCTAGACTACGTAGAATTTTCGAAAGAGGATGTGCAATTTCTGTGGGAATTTGCATATCTTCTTCCAATCTCACTTTCGAAAGAGGCTCTTTCGAAAAAACCCGCTCTTCCTTAAAAAAAGGAGGTTTACATGGTTTTTTTGAAAAAGGGATTTTTTCCCAAAAAAACCACGTTCAGACTACTTTCACTTTCAAAAGATCCTCTTTCGAAAGTGAGATCAGAAGAATATATGTAAATTCCCACAGAATTTGTATATCCTCTTTTGAAAAAAACATAGTTTAGACGTGCCCTTAAACAGTCTTCAGAGTTTTGGGTTTTGTTGTGGGGCACAGGGCATTGGGGCTTGAAGTGAGTTTTTATGGTGGGGAGAGGGCACTTGGGCTGAAATAAAGAGGAGAGCAAAGAGCGGAGATGGTAAAGAGAGCCCAAAAGTGAGCTGGAGGGAGGTAAAAGGGAGAAAGTAGGAGGGAGAGAGGCAGAATGGGCATGAAGAGGAAGACCCGGGAAGCTGAATGATAGCATGGTGGGAGAAAAGCAGGAGTAATGGGGAGGCAACCAGCAATGACAATAGAAAAATGGAGTCATTTTTAAAAGGCCCTAAGAGATTTAGAAGCACAACTTTCAACTTTTAAATCCTTTAGTCATTTTTAAAATGTCCCTCCAAATCAGAAAGAACTATCCAGCATCCAGTTATCAGAGGTGGATGAATGATGATGTCAGGAGGCAGCTTAAGTTCTTCCCAGCTAGTGTTTTATCAGACATGCCCAAGTGAGTGGTAGGAGCTCAGCCTTGTCCCAGTGATGTCAATGGAAATGTTACTATGATTTCAGTAGGAGCAAGAGCAGACTCTAGGTGGAGCTCCTCAAATTGATTCTCATTACGTACCTGAACCAGGATTATTTGAGGGTACAAGACTACTGCCAGGAGCATTGCTGACTGACATAACACTGGTTCTGGAGAACAACTACAACATGGCAACTCCTTA
This sequence comes from Pelochelys cantorii, assembly GCA_032595735.1. Classification (NCBI taxonomy): domain Eukaryota; kingdom Metazoa; phylum Chordata; order Testudines; family Trionychidae; genus Pelochelys; species Pelochelys cantorii. The sequence goes on from CM064328.1 coordinate 183,436,055, forward strand.
GAGTAGTGGTGAAACTTATTGGAAACTCTCCAAGGAACATGTATTACGGTCATATTAGATACAGGAAACCCCCGCGTTACGACGGCCCGAGTTGCGACCCTCCACATTTATGACCATTTTTGTAAGTGCGGAAGGGGCCGAAAGCCCCCGACTTACGTCCTAGGCCCGTATTTATGACGGCGCACGGCACCTATCGTAAATGCAGGTTCAAGTTACGAAGCCCCTGACTTGCGACGCTTCTCCAGGAACCGATCGCGTTGCTCGTTGAGGGCCGCCGGTAATGATTACTTGACTAAACAAGATGCATTTTGGACTTCAGGGCTTATTTCCATCGAGGGTTTCTTGTACAGGGTTTTGATCTATAAACAGTGCTTAATCTTTGCCAGGGCTGGACCCCAGCATCTCTAGACTTGGCAGGTCATAGTCCTGACATCTCTGGGTTTGGTGCATCAGTTATGAATGTAAAAAAATCGCTTGAGCATCCCTTTCATTGCACATTAAGCATAACGTGAAATATGCTAATTTGGATAGCTTTGTGCTAGGAATAACTTTTTCAAAAACAACAACTGTTGAATCTCCTGGTGTTGGATAAGGGTAATGGGGCCAACAGACTTACCACACCCCTGGACAAGGTAGAGAGGCCCAGCTCCATTCCCCTGACAGGGCGAGGCCTGGGCTGAAGAGGTGGGACTGGAACTAATCTCTCCCAGGCAGCCCTCAGCACCACCCACAGCCCACCATGCCTCCTCTAGACAGTCCTCAGCACTGCCTGGTGTGGTTGGCTCTTGTAGTAATGTAAGAGATTCGGGGCTCTGGCCACCACCACAGCAGCAGTAGTGATGGCTGGGAGCCCTGGGCCATTTTGAATTTCTGGGCCCCTCTTCCCCACCCCCATCATTGGCCGGCCTGGGTAAGGGCAAGCCGGGAGTTTGTCGGGGCAAACAATGGGGAAAGTCATAGCTTGCTAAAAATGCACAAGTCATAATTTTAGTTAATATATGACAATTTACAGCGCATAATATTTGAAAGATTATGATGTTTATTCTCTAGCTGCTATTAACAGCCTACCGGCGTATAAAGTTAGCAAAGCCCCCAAACCCAAGGCAGATATATAAAAACTTAGAAAACACACTCTTGTTTGGACAAATCATGTTACATATTTCAACAGAATACAGTCTTTTAGAACTTCTTTCATGTCAACATCTGCAGACCAGGAGTCCAGCTCCCAGCCCCTGGGCCAATCCTGGGCTAGAAAGATGGTGAAATCCAGCCCAGGACTCCTGGCAGGCTAGGGGGCGGTTTCCTGGCCTGCCATTACCAGCCTCAAGCCCCACCTCTTCCTCCTATTGCCCTGCCCTCTCCCCCAATGGTACCCTGTCCCTGAAGCCTGGAGCTCTTGGGATCACCAGGGTGACCTTGTGCCAGGCCACAGCAGCAGTTGTGCTCCCTGCTGTACTCTTCATGGTGGCAGGAGCCATGGGGGAAGTGGAGCGCACTGGTTCATTTTTAAAGAAGAAATGCTGTGATGTGATCAATATACTGGTTTATTGGTCAGCTTGAAACAAGAAGCTATCTCTGTTGCAGAACTAATGATAAGCAGAAAAGGGACCTGGCTTAAAATAACAATTAGGACAGGCAAAGGAACGTGCCTAATATGTGAATACTGCAAGTCTGGTGTTTGGTATCAGGTCATGAAACTTGCAAAGCTGCCATTGAGAAAAATAAGCTTTGGCTTAGAGTTGTAAACTTCGATTTAGAATCTGCAACAGACTCCTATACTCTTTGAGTGCTTCCACACACTCCCTGTAAGTCCCCTACACAGTTCCTGGCACTTTCTGCATAACTCTGGGTGGAGTGGCTTATCTAAAATCAGATAGCATATTACAAGCTTCTTGGCTTATCTCTGACTGCTTTGACAACAAACCAAGATGCAACAACAGTGCTGAGTTTATTTATACAATTTGGCAATTGAACAGTGATTGGGGAAACGCTTTAGAATTAGAATTTTAAAAATCAAAGAGGAAACACTCCAGGAAAAGTATGTAAAGGGCACTGGGGGTGCATTGGGGCATATTTTCAGCCACACAAAGGCCTAACTTGTCTGGTTATAGGTAAAATTTGTCCCTACACAAATCCAAGTTGCAACTAATCTAGTTTGCATCTGTTATTGAACTGGGCGCAGTGAAATGCAGTGCTTGTAAAAAGGGAGACCCACATTTGAAAAATTATCCCAATATACATCTCCATTTTAGGTGTAACCATAATGCATCTATGAATGATTTACCTTCAGATACCTTCCAGTCATGCAGAAAGTGTCTCACTGTATATAAGAATGGGAGGTACTATGCTAAAGAGCAACTATATTAAAGAGTGACTCCAAACTGACTCACAAGATAGATATTTTGACCCAGTACTTCTCCAGACCACAAGAACAGTTCCCACAGTTGTTGTTTTTTTCTGTCAAAGAGAAGGAGCAAATTATCATCCATTAAATGCTTTAGAAAAATGTAATTGCTATTAATCACCTCCTTGCAGATAGCACTGGATTAATTAACTCTGCCTGTTTCATTTGCTCAGTCACACCTAATGTAGATGAGCACTTCCAGAAAGGTAAACTATTGCTGTTGAGAAAATTAAAAACATTTGGAGAAAACTGAACTTAATTTGTTTGATTCTGCTGCCTGAACTTGTTCTAAACAACAGAAGACAGCAGCTTGTCAAGTTATAGCATCAAATTCTTCTTTCATATATGACAGTACAAATCTGGAATAGCTCTTTACCTTGGACTTGACTTGGTGTAAATGAGGACAAAATCTGATGCACAGTTTTTGGATTTCTGTTTAGTGAGCAAGTATCTAGCTATGTTCTCAACACAAATGAAACCTGGGCTGGTTCCCACATTCTTAAGGGGTTGTTGATGTGTCAGCAACTTAATTCTCCATGACAACCTCCTCAGAGAAGTGAGAAAAGTCAATAACATGAAGTTCACATCACCTTCTACAGCTGATGGGAAGCAGAACACAATAAGGAAGACAAGACACCATAAACCATGATAAGGGATGTACCCATTACACAGGAGAATTATAATGAATCATTAAAATGACAAATAACAATGAGTCATTAAATGCTGGCCTAATTTTAAATAATATTCCGATGTAAACGGGGTTATATCCTAAGAGCTATGAAAAAACTCCCACTTATCCAAACAAGTTTGCATCCTTCCATTTGGTTTCTTTAGCATCTACTTGCAGCACATTTCTAGGATGCTGACCTATATATTTTCATGTCTAGTGATTAGAAGCCTGATCCATAGCCCATTGAAGTCAATGGATCAACTTTCATTGATGTCAGTGGTCTTTTCTGCCCACAGTGACGCAAAACAGTGCATCAGTTAGGCAGAGTTGGTACTTTCGTTTCCAGTTGTACAATTTTCCCGAGTGTGTAGAATAATCTCATTATTCGCTCACTATGGAGTTTGCCTATTGCATTTTATTTTACTTGTTTTCAATATCAGAGTTATCAGATGTTGCAGTGACAGGTGACCATGTCAGAATTTGGAAAGTTAAATTTTTTGCTTATAGGGTAGCTGAAGACACTGGGTAAGGGACGTGGTCTTGGATCTATTTCACCCAAGCTTTGTGCAGTGGGGCTGTGATCTCAGCTCTTTAATGAGAAAATCAGGGGGATTTTTGTTTTTCAAAATCGAATCCAAAAATGGGATGGTTTGTTCTAGGCTCTTTTTTTATCTGAACCTTCTAATTTCAGGGATTCTGGATAGAAAGTTTTGGTAATTTTCTTATTTTGTGGTTAATCAGAGATAGTAGTTAAGGGCTTTATTTGGCTGGAGCTAAATCAACATCACTCATATAGACATTTGACTCCCATTGTATCACTTGAAATTGTAGCTTTTGCTCTATTTTCACCGATTCATAGATTCCATGGCAAGAAGAGATCATCTAGTCTGACCGGTACAACATAGGTCATAAAACTTCCCCAAATAATTCCTATAGCACATCTTTTAGAAACATATTCAATCTTGATTTGAAAACTGACAGTCACAGAGAATCCACCACAACAATTGGTACATTGTTCTAATGGTTAATTACCTTCACTATTAAAATGCTTATTTCCAATCTGAATTTGTGTAGCTTCCACTGTCAGCCATTGGATCATGTTCTGCTTTTCTCTGATAGATTGAAGAGAATATTTGTTCCACATATAATACTTATGACTGTAATCAAGTCACTCATTTGCCTTCTCTTTGTCAACCTAAATACATTTCAATCTCTTCGAGTCTATCAATCACCAGGTTATTCCTGTGTATTATCTAATCTACCAAACATTGCTGCCTATGGATTTATTATGTAGTTGTGGCAAGAGAATAGATTCTTCTGGTTTAATTTAATAGGTACTAATTAGGCCCTTCTAGTTCTTCTGTTCCATTATTTACATCTAGGTGTGGCATTCTGAGTTAGATCTGAACTGGGAGTCAAAAGGCTGTTGACCAGTTCGTAGGAATGATTTTTAAATGTCCTGCTTTAATTCAATTGGTCATATTATTCACCGTCTGTGGTATAGATCCACATAAATTCACGTCTTTATGTTGTTCTCACCAATTTATTATTCATCTGCCATGGTTAAAATATTTATAGACAGAAAGGTTTTCTTCCTTCGCATCCATGATGCTTATACATAATAGTAACTTGGGCAGCTGTCACAGCAGACATGTTTGGTGGTAATGGCTGTTGTTCCATCAGTGATCCAATCATCTCCCTCAATGACCTCATTATGAACCAGCTGACTTGCAGAGCATATACAGAATTCCGTTGGTGGCATCTTTTTTTTCAGTGTATTCCTTCACTTACAGTCCTTTGAATCAACTAACAGAGATGGTTGCTGCAGGAAACATCATGTCCCTGTCAAATAAACTTCTCTTATTTACCAGTAATTTTTGGCCATGAGTTTCATTAAAGGGAGCTTGTTAAGGTTACATGGTCAGATGGCACTATTTGACTCATATGCCACTTGAATCTGATCCCTATGCATTGTGCAAAGGGGTCTTTCAGATGCTTCACTCCTTTCTTGTGCAAGCACTATCTTTTTCATTAACTTTGACTTGTTTAATCACATGCTACTAGCTCTTGGTCCAGTCCCAATTCCCACTGAAGTCAATGGAAAGATACCTGGAGACTTTAGTCAGAGTTGCTGGTTCAAACCCTCCTAGCCCTTCCTTTCTGTCTATTTGGTTAAGGGTACATCTAGACTGCGTTGCTCTTTTGGGATACCGGAAGTATCCCGAAATAGCAACTCTGCATCTTTAAAAGTGCCCGCTATTTCCCAAAATAGCAGGTGCACTATTCTGGCATCCCTGTAACCTTCATTCCATGAGGGTTAAGGTATTGGTCGGAATAGTGCCTTATATTGAAATTTGGTGCTGGAAGACAGTGCCAAATTTCAAAATAAGCTCTTTCAATTTAGACTCGGAATAAGCTACGCAATTTGGTAGTGCAAATTGCGTAGCTTATTCCAACAGAAGGGTGCTGTCTAGACACACCCTACCTTCCCCCAAGTTCTTGCAGAGCTGCTCAATGCTGTTTTTCATGCATCAGTTTTTAGTACTGTCTAGTCAAGCTACCCACTTGGTGATGTTAGGGGCTTGAATAACTGTTGATCTTTTGCCAAATGCTGAGGGAAATCACAAATACATTGAAGTAAATGGAGTTGTACCAGAGGTGAATTTACCCCCTGTCTTTCTCTCTTTCTTAATTTGCTTTCATGTTATATAGGTTCTTTTTGGAGTCTTAGCCATAAACATTCACCTGAGGATCACTTTGATTGATTGATTGTTTAATGCCATGAGAGAGAGAGAGAGAGAGAAGCAAAAGTGTAGAAAGTATTCACCAGTTTGCTAGAAATTTGACTTAGTGTTGATGATCATTGCACAATTTCTGAGTTAAATGATGCCTTTTTTGCTTCAAAGAGGTCCATTTCTACTGAAAATAGCCCATTTTCAAATGAAAAAAACCCCAAATTTTCTTAGACATGACAATTTTTAAGTTTAGGAGAGCATTTACTTTCAGAGTGCTTTTAATATTGCTACAGTTTCACAAAGTTATTTAGTTTGTCCATCTCTAATCTCAGATGCAGGTGCAAATATTTTCTGGGTATATACTTTTCTGACTGAAATCTGGGCTTTGTATAAAATTGAGAAGATTAGATGTGTCAATAGCCATCTTTAAAAACATCTTAGCTGATCACAATTATTGCTTTCTAAATCAAGCCTGGGATTAAGCACAGCCAGGTAACACACTTTCAAACATGGATGCTCTTGTCTGCACTAGTGCCATGTCATGTTTGCCAATGCATGAATTAAACTGTAAGGCTGTGTCTAGACTGGCCAGTTTTTCCAGAAAGTCAGCCGCTTTTCCGGAAAAACTTGCCAGCTGTCTACACTGGCCACTTGAATTTCCGCAAGAACACTGACGATCTCATGTATGATCGTCAGTGTTCTTGCGCAAATACTATGCTGCTCCCGTTCGGGCAAAAGCCCTCTTGCACAAATGCTTTTGCGCAAGAGGGCCAGTGTAGACAACATGGTATTGTTTTGCGCAAAAAAGCCCCGATGGCTAAAATGGTGATCGGGGCTTTCTTGCGCAAAAGCGCGTCTAGATTGGCCAGGGATGCTTTTCCGCAAAAAGTGCTTTTGCGGAAAAACGTCCGTGCCAATCTAGATGCTCTGTTCCGAAAATGCTTTTAATGGAAAACTTTTCCGTTAAAAGCATTTCTGGAAAATCATGCCAGTCTAGACACAGCCTAATAGTTTACTCATTTCCTAACACTATTCATTTTCCCATTTGAGAAAAAAATCTTGGCTGATTAGGAATTGGCTGCATTTAACACCTATTAAAATGAAGTGGATTGGTGTTTGACATTGGCATGCTACACTCAGCATTCTTTGGCTTGATTTCTAATAGTTTGGGTCCTTGGGCTGCTAGTCTTGTGGAGAATTTTGCCTGAGTTCTGGATGCCTGTTCTCCATCAGCAGTTTTCATACCATAAAACATGCACGTATAGAGAGGTTTGTGGTTGTGTATGATGTCCCATAGCTAAGATGAGTCTCCACTCCCTAACACACTGCTGTTGTGAAGAATGGCCTGCTCTCTCTTTCCCTCTCCCCTGCAGCATAAGGAAAAAGTTATAGGCTACAGTCATTACTAGAGCCCTGCATATCCATGGATATCTGTGGATACCATGCAGGGCTCTCCCCTCCCCCGCCAGGCAGGCAGGGAGAGTGGGGTGCCAGCACACCTCCCTCCACTGACAGCAGGGAGAGTATGCAAGAAGCTGTGTCCTGAATCTCCGTGCAGGAGTGGCTGAGTGCCCGCACTGCTGGGCTCTGACCGGCAAAGCCCCTGGCACACTGTTCAGCAGCCTCCACAAGTGGAAATCAAACAGGTAGCTCTAGATTCCTCCCTCCCCCCACTCTCTTTCTGTATCTAGGAATAGAAACAGCAGTGCTTAAAAGAGACTAATAATACACTAGAAAATGTGACAACTCCTCAACTTATACACACACTCTCCCCACTGCTGCCTGCCTCTTCCCTGCACAGCTCTGCCCCCTCCTTGCTCATCTGTGCTCCCTCCCTCCCCAGATTTCTTGTGCAGATACAAGTAAAATCTGGATTGTGGCTCAGAGGGGGAGTTGAGCCTGGCAGGTGCGGATCGGAGGCGGATCTACATTTTTGTATCCACGCAGGGCTCTTGCCATTACCTTGTGAACATTTAGACCTTGATTCAAGAAAGTCCTGCAGCAGATGCTTAACTTTGAATTGACTTTCAATAGGAATGAGTGCTCACGGGCTTAAAGTTAATCATGTGCTGAAGTGCTTTGCTAAATCAGGATAGACGCATGTGCTTAAGTGTCTTGTTGCATTGGGGCCTTAGCACTTACACCTTTGCTCAGAGAAAGATGAATGATTTGTCAGCTTACTCTAATGCTGTTACTCTGTATCAAGCATCACTGGAAAATGGTTCAGCAAGGCGAGGCCTGGCAGTGAACATGCTATGGGGGCTGATTTGTAACATGAGCATAGCAGTGAGACAAGCACCAAGCGCCACACATGCCTGCATCTTCCACTGGACAATCTACTAAAATACCAGGACCTGGTGAGAGGTCGAAGACCTGTATAAATGTGTAGCAAGTCTAATGAGTGGTGGGGCTTTGTGCTTTTGTGGCGCCTAATTCCCACCTAGGCAATTTTCTCCTGTCTGATGGAGAGCAGTCTAGAATTGTTGCATGATTTAGGGCTGGTCGAGAGTGCGGGGGACAGATGCAGGAGAGTAGTAGTTCTGGCTCTAATACTGCACAGCCTGTTTTATAAGATTAATGACTGTAGATTGCTCTCATTTTTTCTTTCTCTCAGCAACTGTGAGCAATTGCCTCCCAAATCAGTTTGCTGCTGGCTAGCCAGCAAATAGATAATCAGATCTCTGTGTGTTAAATATGCACAGCTGTATGTCTGATATGGCCAATCCATCTGCAGGAGACACCACGTGCCAGCTGCTTTGCTCTGGGTAAATGAGGAGCGTATCCATTAGAGAGAAAGGAACACTCTTCTTTTCCATCACTTTGCTCTTGCTCTCTCCTCCTCCAGGGTCTTGCATTTTCTCTCCCTCTACATCTCTCCACCAGTTTCCATGAAACTTGACTTATATTTGGAATCACAGGAATTTTTTTTTCTTTTCAAAGCAAGCTTGGTTTCCAGGTGGGTTTTCCCCAAGCTCTTGCAATGCTCATTCTCACCTCCTCATGGCAGTGATTCAGAGGAGTTGGCTAGTCACGAGGCCTTCCCACACCTTTCTTTTATTGGCTGATACTTTCCCCCACCAACAGTGTGAACAGCCTTATTCCTGAGCCACCTATTTTGAGCATCTCTCGCCTGCAGATGGGAGAGTCGAAAACCTGTGTGTTCTGAATATACTATCTTTGCTCCTCCCTTAACTAGTCACTAGAGGCGGATCTGGGAGCAGTCGGATGGTGAAGAGTTGTGTGGGAGCCAAAGGGAGCCTCTTTGTCTATGCTTTGGCACCAGGACTGTTAGTCGCTCAGTGGTTTTGAAAATCAGGCTACAATAAATGAGGCCCATAAGTTTAGATATAGGAGCCTAACCACAAGCTCCTGCTCTTGGCCTCTATATGAATGAGAGGACTGCATTCTTTTCTAACCCTTGGTGGGGGACCCACTGAGTTCACTAAACACACTATAAACAAATCAACTGATTGAATCTTTGGTGGGAGGGTATAGGGAATTAAATACACATTTATTTTTCTGGAGGAGCTTATTGCTTGGTATCACCCTTACCTTACGCTTTTATTTCCAGTCTCTCAAACACAGAGGCTGCGTCTAGACTGGCATGATTTTCCGCAAATGCTTTTAACGGAAAAGTTTTCCATTAAAAGCATTTGCGGAAAAGAGTGTCTAGATTGGCACGGACGCTTTTCCGCAAAAGCACTTTTGCGCAAGAAAGCCCCGATCACCATTTTAGCCATCGGGGCTTTTTTGCGCAAAACAATTTTGCGTCTACACTGGCCCTCTTGCACAAAAGCATTTGTGCAAGAGGGCTTTTGCCCGAATGGGAGCTTCATAGTATTTGCGCAAGAACACTGACGATCATACATGAGATCGTCAGTGTTCTTGCGGAAATTCAAGTGGCCAGTGTAGACAGCTGGCAAGTTTTTCCGGAAAAGCGGCTGATTTTCCAGAAAAACTGGCCAGTCTTGACACAGCCAGAATGTCATTTCTGTTCTATTGACAGATCTTGGAATCCTTTAAACCCTGATTTTATGATGTAAACTTTCCAGCCCCTACAATCTCATCAGTGCTGTAACAGAAGGACTTTCTTACCGGGTGTAACTGTGCAAACATTATGGTTATGGCACAAAGTCCAGCCTGGTTAGATTCTGTCACATAAATATATGTGAAACTCAATCAAACACAGCTTGTGTTCTGTGGGAAAACCCTATTTAGAAGCAGTTGCACGAGATCCATGAGAACCTCTTTGCTTTGTGGATTAGTGTGTACAGATAGCCAGTTCCTCTAAAAGGTAATTCATGGGAAAATGTATGAATGAATAACTGTAATTAAACTATTCAAGCAAAAGCTGATTTTGCACTTTTATATGCCTGGACTTTCTACACCATTTTGGGAGAGAACTTCTCTATTTTCCAAGTGAAGGGACCCCACCCCCTCACCCAAGAATCAATGAGTAAATCCTTCCAGAGTAAAATGTTACAGACAGTGACACAGTATCTGTCTGGAAAAGAAGGAAATGATAATGCTTTGGAACATGACATTCTGGCAAAAGTATCATACAAGTCAACAGGCCTCAGTTTATTACTATATGAATTCAGGAATTAATCTACTCCTCCCACCTCCCTTCTTGCAATCACTCCAATGCTTTTCATTGTTAGCAATGTCTAAAACCACAGCTAGTACTGAACAGCTTAACACAATAAACTGAAAAGAATATAAATAGTTGCCAAGGAAAGTAAATTACGTTTATCACACTCTTATAGAGAATTGTGTTAGCTGTGACTTGCGTATAGGAAACTGTCAAAGAAACACAAAACCAAACAATTGTGCCTCTACCACATCCTTCTGGAATCTACAATAATTGGGAGAGATATAGATATAGATATTGATAAATGCTGGAAAGAACATATGACAGTTTGGAATCCATCTTCTCTGTCCTTTTGAACAATGTATCTGTACCATTTTTCTATGCATGTGACTAACTTTGGTGGAGTTACTCCTGATTTGCACCAATGTAAATGAGACTGGAATCCAGCCTATAAATGTATATATAGCAAGGAGTCTGAACCAAAACACATTATCCAAACACCTGAGAACTTTGGTTGAGTTCAATTCAGAATCCAGACTGTGTCTCTGTAATAAACAGAATCAAAAGCCTGGATGTAAACAGATTTGAAGACATTTAGGGATAAGAATTATAAAGGTATTTTAGGCATTTAATGGTGCTGATAGGCAGGATTTTCAAATCACCTAAACACCACGCTCTCAGTGACTTCACACTGTCAGGAATTTTGAAAATTGCACTAGGCACCTTTAAGCACATCAATACTATTATTATTACTGTGGTGCTTAAATCATATGCCAGGATGTCACTGTGCTAGGTGCTGTACAAACACAGAACACCTTTACAACTCTGGTCCTTTTCCTGCAGAGCAGAATTCTGCATGATGGGCCCACCCCTAGTTTAAGGAGGGAAGGTAGCACCCATATATATATTCCAGCTATTAGTGAATGTTGATTATCTCAATTGTGTGCATGTCATTTTATGGTTTATTTGCACTTCAGTGGCCAAGATTGTGACCCTAAATCAGGTAACTGCAAGCAAATGTGTCTACATGTGCATCTAACTGTTCTTTTAGAAATACAATTATGTGCACACAATCGTGGCAAGTGAATGTACAAAGGAAGGGCTTTATTCAAAGGCCAGTGAAGCCACAAGGAGTGTTTCCAATGCTTTCAGTGAACAGCAGGTCAAGCCCTAAGTGTGCAGTTGTACATTCATGTAACAGGCTGCATGCTTGGGCTGCAGAGCCGGGGGCCAACACTGATTACAGAATGAGCTCTACCTGATGGGAATCAGTTGCTTATGAAGAGCTGGTAAGGAGGAAGCTTTGGAGGTTAGTGAGATTGCAGTGAGTGAGAGGGGCTCCTGCAGGAAAGACCTAAGACCAGGAGAATTGCTCCAGCTAGGAAATGCCAGGAGTAGCCCGTTAGGCAGGAAAGAATCTGGCCCTACCAGGGCAGTCTGAGCTGTACCCAGCTGCAGGCTGAAGTGAAGACTTTTGTGTTTAGTTTTGAACTTTAAGCGATTAAATCAGCCTCTTCAGAGGGCTGGAAATTACAGAATATCTTTCAAAGTAAGACCCCCTGACAATAGGGTGTGAAAAGTTTGCAAGGAGCCAGAAACCACACGAAACTGGTCTAGGCTGGGGGTTTTAAAACTTTGAAATTGAGCTAATATGCATTCAAAGGTTTGCTCAGTGTGCAAGGTAAACTTTCTAGGGTGGAATTTTCAAAAGCACAAGTCTCATTATCTTCCAAATCTCAATGTGCTTCAGTGGGATTTCTGCCCCTAGCTCCTTCTTGCACTTCTTAAAATCCCTGCCTTAAACAAACCTTGGGTTCCTCGCAGAGATAAAGGCTTCCTTCCATCCAGATTTCAGTTCAGAACTTGAAAACCTCTGCATTCAGCAGGCTTTCAAATCTGGTGGTTTCTCCTGAGCCAATCTCTAGCTGCAACCATGGGCCAGACTCTGCTCTCAGGCTATGTCTACATGGGTGGCTTCTTGCGCAAGAACTGTTTTGCGCAAGAGTTCTTGTGCAAAAGGTCTTCCACAAGATCACGTCCACACTGCCATGTGCTTTTGTGCAAGAGCGTCCATGGCAGTATGGATGCTCTCTTGTGCAAGAAAGCTCTGATGGCCATTTTAGCCATAGGGGTTTCTTGCGCAAGAAATTCATGTTGCCTGTCTACACTGCCTTCTTGTGGAAGAGCTCTTGCACAAGAGGGCTTATTTCTTGTGGGGAGAGGAATAACTCTTCTGGAAGAAGCCCTGTTTTCCAACGCTGTACTGTAATTTACTTGCGCAAGAATGCGCGTGCAGTGTAGACGCTCTGCAAGTTTTAGTGCAAGAACAGTCGTTCTTGCGCAAAAAGCCTGTAGTGTAGACGTAGCCCCTGGGTAAATCTAAAGTAATATCTTTTGAGTAAATGAAATTACTCTGGTGTAACTACAAATCTAAATTGTGCCTTAGAAGCTTAAGTGCTGGTAAACCATGAGAGAATCTAAACCCAGATACCGACATGCCAAATTCCACAGGTGGTGTTCCTGATGCATATTTGCAGTCCACCTAGTATTCTCACAGGAAGTCCATGCTCATTTCTTGTCCAGTTTAACAGGCTCAAGAAGTTTGGTCAGTTTATATAAACTTTATATAAGCATGTGAGCACTGAGGTGGGTGGCCATTTTTGTGAAGTTTTCACATTGCTGGTAATTACAATATTAGGCTGATGTTAAGCAGTATGTAGAGAAAGATGCATGTCCAAGGAGATGCTTTTTCAGCCTCTTTCCTACATGTTTATGCAAATCTCACACACCTACTAAGATGTTTCCTCCTCTATGTTCCCCCTCAGGATCATAGACATGCAAACTATTTAAACTGAAATGACCAGTGTTAATCATGGCATGGTGACTTTTGTGGGAGAGGGCTGTGCTTTTCAGTGTTCTTTAATGAAAAATGACATATGGCATACAAGGTAGAATGGTGATTTTTCCCATTTCTGCTCTCACATTCTCTCCTTGCACAGCATTCCTCCATAATGAAACAAATGGCAAAATACTAATGTTGACAGAAGAGGTCTGCAACGATGTAATGCTGTTGTATGACATTCTCTGAAAATTCCACTGATTGATAAACTCAGGTCTTAATTATAAAGAGCCAAACCTAAGATCCTTTGGACTCCCTTCAGATGTGTGAGCTGTCATGCCACTGAAACAATACTGACTCTACAGATGAGTTCCAGTCTCACAGGATACTTTTGTTCGGCTGTCTGAAATAAAGACAGAGCCAGGAGCAGGATAATCTAGATAGGATGGGGAAATAGGGGAGCTGTAGATGCACCAAGACACACATCCATATGGGTGTGACCCTAAACCCATTAACACTTTCCATGGTCTTTGGTTGCCCATTCAATATCTTCTCACACATATACCCAGCCTGGACTACCCTTTTTTCCATAGGTCCAGTCACAGAGCACCTGTGTAGGGCCCACACCTCAGCCTTTTGGAAGTGAAAAACCAGAACAGAAGTGGAACATTTGTTACCCTTGCTCTTCCCCTCTAGCACACAGAATGTCGATAGGTGGGATAACGATATCGGTAATGATCCATGCAAGCTCAAAATGGCTCACACAGTCACATGTGGACAGCTAATTCTTTTAAATATATATATTTTAAATGCACACAGATTATCAGCACAAAGCTGAATAATCTGCATCTTTTCTCAGATACCCATCATCTCAATGCTTTTTAAATGGGGAACTCAAATGTGCGCCGTGGAATATTTTAACTATGGGAAAACAAACAAACAAAAAAAGGAAGAAAGAAAATGCAATCCAATGGAACTACAATTTAGGCTGACATCACTTTCCATATAATTGCAGTGCCAACTGATACTCAATAAACAGACCAGCATTGTTAAAGTGATTTATGGCCTGAATAGCTGAATGTAAAATATTATCAATAGATGTGTCATCATTGATCTTTCCTGGGTCTAGCAGCTGAAAGATAGGGATGGGAGATGATCTCCAACAAACAATCCCTGACAGGAATCCAAAGGAAACAAGGTGCAGGGACAGACAGCTGACAAATTTAGTATGGGGCCATTAAAACACGTGATGAATTTGCCAGGATGGTATATATTTGTGCAAGAGGTGAGCTCATATCTGCCATAAATTTGTCTGCTGTGACACTGTGCGCTCAAGTCTGGCATGAATAATGCCTAGCTATTTACAGGCTCTGTTTGGCAAAAGCTCTATCCGTCACTCCAGGGTTATTTACAAAGAAATTTGTCTATCAGTTACAAGGACATGACTTTGCCACTAAAAGATAACAAAAGCGGAAGTCAGCCAGTGGCCGCCCAGTGAAAGATGCATCTTCTCCAGAGTACCTCTAGACTGGAATGAATCAGATGGACAGCAATAGTTGCTCCTGGCAGAATGCCTGGCATGGGCTGCAAGAGAACATTTATCCACGCTGATTAGATTAGAAATTATTAATAGGGGTCTATGGAGTAGAGCAAAGGGTCATTTAGAGTTTAATTCTGTTCTCAGATAACTTCATTTCAGCTGATGGGATTGTTATTGTAGGGGTTTTATATGTTTATAGGAAACAATATACTCAATAATGAAGTCATGCATCCTTCTGCAAGGTTAGGAGAGCTATTGTGTAGCTGGATTGAAGTCTTCACAATTGTGTTAATTAAGTAATAGTGATTTGACTTTGTCTCCTCATAAAATACATTTTAAAAGTGTCTAAAAGCTCCTGAGAATGTGTCCTCTCGATATAAATATATAGTACAACAAGCAAGAAACGAAAGCAGTCTTGGACTAAATAAACTGGATAGCTGACATGAAGCTTTTACTTAGAAAGACAGTGCCTTGGAGCTTCCTGTTCCATTAATATAAATGCCTTATTGGTTGAGTATTAAATGTGGCAGGCCTTTTTTTCCTTGTACTCAGTTTTGATGACTGTGGAAGGCAAAATTATAGAATTTTCTATTTATAGTCTAAAACTTATAGTTCTTTGGTTATCTCTGGCAAACACAGTAGGAAGTCAGCATGCAGGGCAATTAGATCCAAAGCCCATATTGTTAAACTTGAGCGGCTAAGAGTTAGAGACTGAAATCCATGTTTAGGATACTGACTAGAAGTGGTCTGATTTTTAGAGCTGCTGAGTAAAGTAAGGCAGGAAATTATTTTGCTCCATGCAAACAATTAGACAAAAATAAAAAATGTTCACTTTCATCAACATTTTTCTTTGAAAATTTTCATTTTTTGTCCAAAAAAAATGAAAATCCCAAAACAAAATTTGTTTTTTGTCCACTGTAAGACGAAATCATTTCAATTTAAAACTGGGATTTTTTTTTTATTGTTATTGGTTGCCAAAACCAGAAAAAAATGGATTTGGGGCCAAATTTGCTCTAAAAATTTCTGTGGCCTCCAATTACAATTTTATATCAGAAAAATGTTTAGGTGGAAAACTTTTGACCAGCTTTAGTGCTGAGCAATTTCAGTTCTTCTTGTTGCCATTGCTTAAACAGTGAAATTTGTAGGAGGTCAAAACCTCTGAAAATTAGGCCTCTTCTAATTAGATGCCCCGTTAGGTGTCTGACTGTAAGTACCCAGGCTTGAAAAATTTCGCCAGAATTTTGTTCCCCCTGTGGGGCTGTTTCATTGATTTTTGCATAATGAATCACACTATTGCTGGTATTGCGGTTGCAGCTGTGCTGCTATTTCTGCTATAAACCCTTAATTTGAAAGGGCTGGTTCTGAGTCCCTCACAACGCCCTAAAAGTTGAAATGTCTATTTTCACATAGCAGGGAGTGAGACCTTAACTGGTGTAAATCAGCATATTTCTACTAACCTCAGTGGACTTACATGAATACTGACCAGCTGAGAATCTAGCCCTGATTCTCTCAGGTCACTTCTACACAGCAGCGTGATTTTGAAATAACTAGTGTTATTCTGAAATAACAAAGTGAGCATCTACACAGAAGCCCATTGTTTCAAAATAATATTGAAATAATGGGTGCCTTATTCCGAAATCTGTAACCCTCATTTTGCGAGGAATACCGTCTATTTCAAAACAGCTATTCTGAAACAGGGCGGGCAGACAGGGCAGCTGGAGTTATTTTTAAATAAGTGGCCTCCAGGGCTTCCCACAGGTGTCCTGCTGGCCACTCCATCCACACCCATCAGAATTCTGTAATTCCCCTTCCCTTGCAGCCCTTAAAGCCACAGCCACATGGGAAAGGGCTTGTGGTACAACGCAGGCCCTGCCAGCCCTGTGCCACACTGCAGCAGCCTTCACAGCTTTTGCTGCCACCATGAACCACCCCGGTGCTCTGTCGAAGCCTTCCATGGCTGCAGCTCAGCAGGCAGCCAGATCCCAGGACCCTGCGAGGGGACGAAAGAGGTGCATGCCTGGTCTGGTGTGGAAAGCCTCGACCTCATTGAGGTCTGGAGAGAGGAGGCAAACCTCCAGGACGAGATGCAGGAATGCTGACGTCTACGGCCGGATAGCAGACAGCCTGGGCAACAAGGGCCACATGCGTACCCAGGAGCAGGTGCGCATGAAGATCAAGGAGCTCATGCAGGCCTATGCCAAGGCCAGGGAGCGCAGCTTCCACTCTGGGGTGGCACCCCATTCCTGCTCTTATTATGATCTTCTCCACTGCATCCTGGGAGGTGGGGTCAGCCCCTTCCCCTCCACCTTGTTGTGGACTCTGGGCAGGAGACACCAATCGTTGCCCTCCCAGGGGACAGAGCCGGTGCGGAGGAGGAGAAGGAGGCCCAGGAAGAGACTCACTGTTGGCCCTGGCTGTAACTCTCTCTCAGGGCCTCCTGGATGCACACAGCCCCCTGGTGGGCCTGCCAGATGGTAGCTGCGCATGTTTGCTTGAAGGCCCTGGTAAGCTATTCAGCTTCTGCCCTCCACCCTGACAGGAGCGTCTCCCCCTTATGTTCACAAAGATTGTGGAGGACACAGCACACAGCCACCACTTGGGGGATGTTCCATTCGCCGAGGTCCAGCTGGGCGAGGAGGCAATGGTACCTCCCTTTCATATGACCAAAGGCGCCCTCCACAATAATGCGGGCTCTGCTAAGTCTGCAATTAAAGCATTCCTTGTTTTGGTCAAGGTATCCAGTGTAGGGCTTCATTAGCCAGGGGAGCAGAGAGTAGGCTGCATCCCATACAATGCACATCAGCATGTCCACTTCCCCGACCCTGATGGTGCAGTTGGGGGAAAAAGTGCCGGCGTGCAGCTTCTGGGACAGGCTGGAGTTTTGGAAGATGTGGGCGTTGTGCACCTTCCTCAACCATCCAGCGCAGATGTCTGTGAACTGGCCGTGGTGGTCCATGAGGGCCTGCAGGATCATCGAAAAATACTCCTTGCAGTTGATATATTCAGATGCCCAGTGGTTGGGGGTCTGGATGGGGATGTGGGTGCCATCAATAGCCCTCCCACAGTTGGGGGAGCCCAAGGTGGCAAAGCCAGCAATGATGGGGTCCACATTGCCCAGGTTGAGGACCCTGCTCAGCAGGATGGTGTTGATGGCTCTCACTATCTGTAAAAGGAGACAAACAGAATCAAAGGGTTGCCAGAGCCCTTGGGAGGTCCCCGAGCCCAACCCCCCAGTTCTCCCCACACATCAGGTGCAACCCCTAATTACCCCATTGCCCAGCAGGGCCTTGGGAAGGCAGGTCTGAAAAACCTCCCAGGGAGGGGGCTTTCACCACCACCATCACCACCACTTCCCTAGAGAATCCAGTTACAGCAGTTCACCACCCCCCGGGCATGAGAGCCTTACCCTCATGAGCACGGCCCCAACAGTTGATCTCCCACACTGAACTGGTGCCTCACAGAGCTGTAGCTGTCCAGAGTGGCAAGCTTCCAGAAGGCGATGGTGACCTGCTTCTGGAGTGGGACGCCAGGACTCATGTGGGTGTCCTGTCACCTGAGGGCAGGGGTGAGCCACTCACACAGCTCCAGGAAGGTGTCCTTCCGCACACTGAAATTCTGGAGCCACTGCTGGTCATCCCACCACTCCAGGAAGATCCAGTCCCACCAGCCGGAACTGGTGTCCAATCGCCAGAAGTGGCGGTGCACAGTGGAGGGAGGGTGGGGTTGCGCTGCATGAGCAGCATGTGGAGAGAGGTGAGGAGGTGCCCCACAGTGAGCTGGGGGTCCTCCTTCTGCAGGGCCACAAGGGCAGCCTGCAGAAACTGCACCAGGAGGTGCAGCATGAGACCTAAGAGCTATCAACTGCTTGGAGGCAGGTCCAGTTCCATGGCTGGAGTGCTGTGGTGTCCACAAAGGCAACCAGAGCAGGCAGTGAAAAGGCTTAGCCGTCCCTCAAGGAGGTAGGCAAAGGAGAGGAGCCTGAGACATGACTGTACAGGGGGGTCCCTTTAAGCATGAGCCTCAGCCTCAGGCAGCAACTCCAGGAAGTGACTGCTGTCCTGATGTCCTGCCTGAAGTGCTTCTGGGTGGCCTTAAATGCGATTCAGTGTCCAATGAGTGTGGACGCTCTATTTCAAAATAGCTCATCACTATTTCGACTGGCATTTGCTGTGTAGACGCACTATTTTGAAATAAGCTATTTCAAAATATAAATTTTGACATAGCTTATTCTGAGATAAGCGTGCAGTGTAGACATACCCTAAGAGAAATAAGAAGACCAGTGCTGGTTTGAAATCAAACATAAGCATAGAATGTAAAACCATAGAATAGAAACTTTTCAGTGCAAGGATAGTTTTTCTGTTCATTGACTAGCAAAAATGTGTCCCTTTGCTGCTTTCACAGTATAAATAATGAGTAACAATCAGGCACCTTTTTGTCCCCTGCTAATACTCAAAAGTGAATATAGTTCCCGTCTATGAACTTGGTTTCTAATATGGACTGGCCCAGGTAGCTATTTTGGAAGAAAAAGATGGTTACTTTGGAGGTGATTTTGGAGGACAAGGTCATCAATGGACAAGTTGATTTCATTTCCAAGGCCGATCATAGGAACAGATTTTCAACAGAAGGCCTTTTAGCTTATTAACTTTCTGAGCATTCAGGAGAGCCTCGTTGGCAGTGATAGACTGTAAGCACTCCAAAGGAGCTATCATAGTCCATTGTGTCAATGAGATGTGAGCTCAGTAAGATTTACTGCACGTGATAGATGGAATCGCTCAAAGGTGTTCTTGTAGCCTGTTTTCAGCATAGATTTGGACCAAAGGCCATCAGTGTATTTATGGACATGATTCAGTCACCAAAGTCAATAATCCACAAGTTTACAAATTCCTAAGTATATATTAAAATAATCCATGATTCTGTGTGTTCCTAAATACCAGTTTACCAGGTGAACCATAGCACGTCCTGTATAGCCAATCTGGTGCCATAGGTTTTGTCTACACTGGCAATTGAGCGACAAAGCTTTTGTCATTCACAGGTGCTTAAATCCTTCACTCCCCCTAATGACAAAAGCATTGCCACAGCAAGTTCTAATGTAAACAGTGCTTGTTGGGAGTGTGCTCCTGCCAACAAAACAAACTGCTGCGCATAGGGGGGTGGGCACTTTCAGTCAGCAAAAAATGCTGACGAACAGTGTTTACATTGCCTGACTTTTAGTGACACGGCTATGTCGACATGGCCATGTTGCTAAAAGCTGTGTTGTGTAGATGTAACCCCACACACCTTCTGGGTGTGGTTCACTGTCCCATGTTGTGGTTCTTTGACCACTTACAGACAGTGAGAGAATGAATTTGCTCTACTGCTTCAGCTGAGAGCCAGCTGGCTTTTAGCTCAAGCTATGGAGGATCCTGCACTGAGGTCCCACATTCTGTTCCACCTGTGAGCATTACATAGACATGGCCATGCATTTCACACGGTACATTCTTTCTTTAAAGAATTTCTTGCACCATTAAGAAAAAAAGGACATTGAAATACAGCTAAAATAATGGTAATGCTTTGACTGCAACTGAGAAAAAAAGTCATTTATAGTTAGGGCTGATACTCCATTATGATTCTGAATTTCTCTCTAGCTAAAATCTCAGCCAGGAAAATGGCTGTTGGCTCAACAAAGAAAAGATGCAAGTATTAAAAGCATCCTTGTGTTAAAAAAAAAAAAAAAAGCCAAACAACTTCTTTTGTGTTGTTCCAGCATCCATTTGCAATGTGGGTGGAAATGGGCAATGGCAGCAAAGTTTTTAGAATTCTGTCTTGCAAGAGGCTGTTCTGACCACAGGCCTAGGAGTTTGCAGACCAAGGTTCTCTTCCTCGCTCTGTCTCTGGCCTGCTGGGCAAGGCCCTTGCCCTGTTTGATACTCATAACACATCTAATCTACATGTCTCTGGGGATTTAGAACATTTGCTTACTATATGTAACATGCGTTCCCAAGTTTGCCAAGCCATGCTAAGAATTTTATGCACAGTTCTCTTGCTCTTCATACTCCTATTAATAACCAGCCCTTTCTTTACCAGCCCAGTCCTGTAAGAAGCTGAGCACCTTCAGCTCCCATTGACAGGAGAGGAGGCTGAGTAGCCCATAGCAACAGGCACCTTGTTGGAGTGGATCCTTAGGATTTGATCCAGAGCCCACCGAAGTCACTAGGAATCTTCCTTTGATGGGATTTAGATCAGGTCCTTAGTCATGGGAACTGCCAGAGGAATAGAACTGTGTGGAAAAATTCTCATGGCTGGCCAGCCATCATTGGATAAGCTGTGTTGCTGCTGGAATTGTCCCCAATAAAATGGTTGGTTGGTTCCTTGAATTTTTTGTTTTTCTCGACAGGGCCTTCTTCTATATGGATTTTCTTTTCCATTACTGATGGACCTAGTAGTGGGGATGCTGCTGCGCTTTCCCAGGCTTTAAGAGCTTTTCACTATATACAGGAATTAATTTGGTTCAAAGGCTCTGAGCCCCTAAACAAATTGTTCCAGCATCCCATCAAAGGCTTATATTTATGAAGGTAATAATGAGAATACTCAGCATTTAAGAACTTTTAGACTGCAGTTTTCAACACGAATGTGGCCAGGGACTTACTCCTACCTATTTTCCAGCCCACTAATGGTTAGGAGACCTGCTTCTGGTGAAACACCTCCTGTGGTTTATTTTCACGGTTATTTTCCACCACCTTTATGGATAGGGTTGCCCACTCTCCTAATTGGACAGACCGAATGCCATTTACAGCAATAACATCCAGTTGGAAGAGTTGACAACCCTATTTATGGACTATGTGGCCACATATCAACCATATCAGGGAGCCCTCAGTTCCTGGGCCAAAAAAGCAGGCCAGAATCGCTTCCTTTTGCACCAATTGGGCTAATGAATTAATTTTCCTTTTAGATCCCACCACCCCCTCCCAATCTATCAGTGGGGCATAGTTCCCAATCAAATGTGGTCTGGGGAAATGAACTGGCATTGCGGAGATCAGAATGTTGGCTCAGCTGCTGTTTCCAGCACTGCCATAGAACTAAACACCTAACTCCTTTGGGCTCCTTTGAAAAATCTCACGTCTAATCCATCAATATCCAAGGATTCAAAGGTGGCTTAAAATCATTATCCCTCTTTCACAGATAGAAAACTAACGCATAGTAGGTGAAGTGACTTGCCCAGCATATCTTGAAGTGGAGCAGAGCCTCAGATAGCTGAGTGAGAATCCCAGCCCCTGAGCTGGAAAGGCATTTAAGTTCATGATATATAGCGCCTCTGGGTGGATCATCATCAGTAGGGACTCAACCTGGGACTTCTAGTGCTTAAAGCATGAGTCGCAACTGCTGGAATGAAAAGATTACTCTCGTCCTATTGACTGCAATGAAACTGCTATGTCTAGAACACAGGCATGCATGCTGGTGGGTTAGATGGAGGGGTTGCATTTTGAAACCTACGTGGTTTTGTGGCTTTTGTTTATTAATTAAACATAACTACTTTCTGATCTAAAGCTCTGAAGTGGCTAGAAGGAACCACTCATTCCTCAGACAAATCACTTCAAAAATTTCTCTGCAGTTGAGTCTGTGTGTCTGCGCCTCAATATTTTCTACTGGAAAGACATCCATGCGTACAGGCATTGTTATAAATAACAACCTTTTGAACATTACAACTCCCAGTCATTTAAAATATATAGTCGTGTAGTAGAGATAACAAATGTAAAGCTGACTGCTGCAATACAACAAAAAGGAACTGTAAAGCCCTCAACAAAATCCAAACCAGGAAACTCTGACACCTTGAGACAAAATAAACTGAGAGCAGTAAATCAAACTGAAACAGATATTTCATTGTGAACTGACCACCATGAAGTCTTATGCTTCTACAGGCAAGGCACAAATATCTTTTTAACCATTAAAAAACAAAAGCTTTTTAAAGCGTCAGTAGAAGCTATGCACAAAGGAGCAAATAAATGACGGGCTTCCCTCATCTGGTGGAATTTTGTGGGTCCTGTTAGGTGGGGCTCACATGCCAAACATCGGCCCACACTTTTAGCCCTGGTCTACGCTAGGACTTTATTTCGAAACAACCCCCCTAAGGTTGAATTTATAAGTGGTGCATTCACACTAACAAGCCTGTTATTTCAAACTAATGGGCCCCTTAATTTCAAATCTGTACTCCTGCTTTGCATCAGGAATAATGTTAATTTCAAAAAACGTTACTTTGAAATACAGCCTCTCCCCGACTTACGAACCGGTTACGGACCAAGCAATTGGTCGTAACTCAGTTTGTTCATAAGTCGGACCCCATAGAGTTACACGCGCCCACGCTGTTCGTAAGCGCGGATCGCGTTCGTAACTCGGGGTCCGCCATTTATGACAGCTTCGGTCGTAAGTGCGAACGGTCGTAAGTTGACCGTTCGCAACTTGGGGACTGGCTGTAGTGATAGTGTGGATGCGCCGGTGCTGCTATTGCAAAATAATTGGCCTCTGGAGGCTGCAACTCTGCAGACTGCTCTGGCCACACCAGGTGTCTCCACTGCTCTCCTCCTCCTGTGGCGCTCTAAAGGTCCCGGCAAGAGGGCTTCTTGCACACAGTGAGTGTTGCAAACCCTATGCAAGACACCACCGCCCGAGGCAGAGATGAGTGACCCCAATGCTCTCTCAGATGCTCTGACAGCTGCCAGGACTTCTGCTGCTCCCAGGGCAGCCACGGATTCAGGAGAGCTCCAGCCTGGAGTGCTGCAGAGAGCCTGGACCTCATCAAGGTGTCCGGGGAGGAGATGAACCTCCAGGATTTTCACACCACAAAAAGGAACGCGGACATCTATGGCCGGATTGCTGCCAGCCTGTTCGACAAAGGGCACAACAGGACCCTCGACCACTGCTGCATGAAAATAAAAGCTGCAGCAGGCCCACCAGAAGGCCAGGGAGCAGAGCAGACAGTCTGGGGAAGCGCCATACACCTGCCACTACTAGGAGCAGCTCGATGCCATCCTGGGAGAGGGGCCAGTCACCCCTCCCCCACCATTGTCAAGTCGGACCAGGACATGCCCAGCATCAGCCTGCCAGAGGGCAAGGTGGTGGTGGTGGAGGAGGTGGAGGAGGCCAGCCAGGTGACCATACCCACTAGCCAGGACCTGCTCCTTACTCTGGAGCTGGTCCCCCCTGTCCCAGGATGTCTCCCAGGCTTCTGAGGCACCCAGCGAGGGCACTTCATGTGAGTTCTATAATTTTCCTTATCCACACATGGGTGCACATGGAGTGCCCGTCCAGAGCACTCAGCTCCATGTCACTCTCACACAGGAACCCCTCAGTCCTTCTCACAAGGTTCCTGGAGAGGCCTGCCTTACTCTGGCCTCCACAGTAGGACACCTTCCCATGACAAGCCACCACTAAGGAGTCTGGGGTCATGGAACCACACAGCAGTGCTGCACCTGGGACAGGGTCATGCTCCCAGTCAAGTGTGGTGATGCAGAGGAGACTGATCTCATGCATGGGAACCTGCCTGGGGGAGGAAGAGATGGGGAAGCCATTAACAACCGGCAAGCAGTGTCTGCCACTCACACACACCTCCCCCCACAATCCCCTACCTCCAGCAGACAGGGATAGAAGTTCTCTCTCTGAGGGATGCCACCAGTGCCAGACAAGGTGTGTGCGTGATATAGAAGGAAGCCAAGCTGCCCCGTTTCCCCCCTCCTGCCCATAGGTGGCCTGGTGGGCACCTTCCCATGCCTGCTTGTGCCTGCGCCATGGGTGTTGCAGTGCTCCCCTGAGGCATCTGTGCTCCTGCTGGAAAGTGCCCACTGTCTATGCAACAAATGGGCTTGCTCAAAGCACTTCACCATCATCTGAACTGAGACCTTCGGTGGCAGCTCAGAGATTAGGGCTAGGCTTCCTACACAATGTCTCCTGGGATGACTGCCCTTGCAACTTTTCTTCACAGCTGGGCCAGCTGCAAGCTTGGTGCATCCCCCACCTCCCACGCCATCTACCCAACTTCATGAGATCCACAGCAGAAACGCACCAAGGAGGAGCTCATGCGGGAGCAGATGGCCTGCAGTTCCTCATCCAGGGACTCAAGGATAAGTGCCAGGAGCAGGCCACTGGCCAGGAGGAGCACTGGGCTGACTGGGAGCAGAGGAAGGCTGCCTAGGACTAGCAAGTGTGCCTGCACAACCCCATGTTCTCCACCCTCACCTTGGTGATGGAGCACATGGCGTTGTGCATGTCCCCACCATGTCTTCCCCTCCAAGGCTCCCCAGGGGCTGCAGGGGCCCCAGAACATGGAGCAGTGGGTCCTTTAGGGCAGCCAAAGCCTCCAGACCATTCAGAGGCAGGCACCACTCCCAGCCCCATTCCTGAGGATCCCTCCCCAGTCAGGTTCTTTCCCCATTCCCGTCCCTGTTGTCTGACCCCAGTAAAGAGTCCTGTTTTTTCACAAAAGATGGCTTTATTGTTTTCTCTGCAGGGAAGGGGGGAAAGTGGATGAGAGAAGAGGAGAGGAGAGGAAAGGGGAAAGGAGGGGTGAGGGATGAAAGGCACACACAGGAAATGCAGGGGCCCCTTGCAGGAGTCTCAGAACTGGCCTTGCATGAAACTCAAGTCCTCTCTGATGAGCACAGCCCCTTGATGTGCTCTCTGTATGACACTGGTGTCCGGCTGCTCAAATTTCCTGGCCAGACATTCAGCTTCAGCCCCACACCATGGCAGAAATGTTTCCCCCTCACTTTCACATCGGTTATGGAGCACACAACAGGTACCACCACGAAGCGGATGTTAAGCTCGCTGAGATTCAGGTGAGTGAGGAGACTCCTGACCTCCCTCCCCTTCAAATGGCTGAACAGTGGTCAGGGGCCAGGATGGGGATGCGTATGCTGGCTAAGTCCCCTCCCCCACAGTTGCGGAAGCCCATGGCAGCAAAGCCGGTGAGGATGGTGTCCACTTTACCCAGTGTGATGACCCTCTATAGCAGGATGTGGCTGATGACCTTGACTACTTGCACGAGCACAGCCCCAACTGTGGATTTCCCCATGCCGAACTAGTTCCCAGCTGAGCGGGATCTGTTCGGCATGGCGAGCTTTCACAGGGCGATGGCCACACCCTTCTGCATGGGGGTGGCAGGTCCCATGTGGGTGTTCTGTAGCCTGAGGGCAGTGGCAAGCCACTTACAGAGCTCCAGGGAAGTGGCCCTTGTGCATGCAGAAGTTCTGCAGCCACTGCTTAATCAGCCCATCCCTGCAGAACGATGCGGTCCCACCAGTCTCAGCTCATCTCCTGCCACCAGAAACGGCATTCTGTGGTGTCCAGGGGATTGAGGGGCATGCACAGCAGCAGGAGCACCAGGACCTGGGTGAGCAGGGCCTTTGGTCCACCCTAGGGTTCGTCCTGCTGGGCCTTGTCCTCATCCTGCTGGAGCAACATGTGGACAGTTTGGAAGTACCGCGCCATGAGGCACTGCTTTGAAGCAGCTCTGGCTGCATGCTGTAAGCGCTGTGGCATCCACAAGGGCAACCAGAGCACAAGAAGGCATGTGCCCACTGCATCCCTTTTGTGTCCTGCGAGGGGAGAGGCAGTGGAGGAGTGGCTTGTGAGGTGCAGCAGTAGAGAGGAGCCCCTGTACGCACGCGTTGCAGCTTGCTGGACCAAGCAGCCAAAGGAAGTATCCACCCTCCCGGTGTCCTCCTCAGAGTGCTTCTGGGGGCTCTAAGTCTGAGGCAGGCTCCGTTCAATGTGGACATGCTATTTCCAACTAATTCTAACTTATTTTGAGGCTTCCCCATAGTGGGGATATGCTATATCAATTTTGTTAAATCGGGAGTTAAGTCTATTTTAGTAATTTTGAAATAGTTTCCTAGTGTAGACATGGCCTTAGAGTGCCTCTATCCCTTCCATTGCCAATGGTAATAAGTACAATAATTATGTTATATCTACACTAATTTGCCCGTCATGACCCGATTCTGCAGAAGCTTGAAAAGCAAATATGCTATCAGACCTTGCTGGTCTTGTAGCTGTTTGGTCTTTGGTTTGTTTCATTTTACTTGGTGAGAGAGTTTCTATCATTCCATTCTGTTATCATCTCAAACTTTTCTTTGGAACACAAGAGCAAGGATCTCTTTACTGCTCACACTCTGTCCTACCAAAGGCTCAATTAGCAATTTGCCGGACCACCAAGGCCTAAGTCAATTTCAGGAGAAAGAATGTAGTTTCCTTCATTTTCAGTATAGTGATGGAGCCCATGGCTACTTTTGTATAATAGTAATTCTTTTTACATACGATATGCATCTCAAAGCTCTCCCAACTTGTTCTCACAGTGGCAAACGACATTTTGTAAGAATCGTTCAGTGGGGTTTCTGCATCTGATAAGAACTGCAAGAAGGAAACTGGGGTCTAGGGTTATTAGTGCCTGATTTCTATTGTTAAGTTAAAAGTTGTTTCAGGTACTACACCTTCTGCTGACAGCACATGTTTCTTAGTGCGGCAAAAATGAACGTGAAAGGAAAAATCGTGCTGTTCTCAACCAGAACACACTTATTTTTTTAAAGAAAGAAAACAGCAATTTTAGCCAAAAGAATAGCTGAAAGAAATTAACAAAAATGTTAAAAAGCCAAACTCTGAAAGCGTCACTTTAAGAGCAAATCCTTCCTAGTTTATATGGCTACTATAATTATGTGAATATTTATTTGTGGTGACAGATAGATAGATAGATTAGATTAACTTTTGTACTGCACTATTTTTAAAAACTTCCCTGAATAGCCAAGTTGTTTGTACACCATACACTAGCGGTACATTCACACATTAGCAGGGAAGAGGGGTTGCTGTCAGATGGTAAGTAGTTATGAAATATATTGTACCACAGCAGAACCCCACCAGTGGTCTTACCTTGTAAAGCCATGGCAATAGTCATTAGGAAGCTCATCATATCATGGCTGCCATAGGCAGCGTGAACACACACTTCTGTGGTGCATAATCCCCATGTTTTAGTAGCATGAGAAGAACAGAAAAGTCACCTGCATTTGGCCCCGATCCATCACGTGTTTAATTTAAACACAAGATAAGTCAATGAGATCATTCAAGTGCTTAATGTAAAGCATATATGTACATTTGTACAGAAACAAGGTCTTAAGCAGAGATGTTGGGGGTGGGGGTGGGGATGTCTCTCTCTGAAGTCGATGAGTATCCTGCCATTGATACGGTGAGCTGTCCTTAGCCCTGTCCGATCAGTGTCAAAATGGACCTGGCCTTGCTTCTATTGCACATAAAACAGCAAACGTAAATGTTTCTCAAATGAAAGGACAACTGGGAAGAAATAATTGCTTAACTGTCACATTTTCTTCATAACAAAATGTGTGGGGAGGAGGGAGGACAGGAAGTTTTGAGTCATAGGATCCATTCCTTACCCAATATAGAGGATTTAAAATCCAGTCCATCCTTACCTTGTGTTAATGTTAAAAATGCAGGGCACTTTCCTCCCAAAACTGATTGCTATGTCAAAATCGAACCATGCTCCCAGGGTTAAATCAAAGCACAAGCCTTTGTGGCTTTTAAGTCCGGAATATGTTTGTAAACCAGTTCCCATCTGCAGCTAAGCAAGTGTTAATTCAGCAGGTCTAATCTTGCATTACATTATGTCTAAAAAAACAGGATGTTTTTCTCTCTCACACACACACACACAGAGAAAAGATGTTTTCTGTCCTTATGGCAACAAAACTAGTTTTCATCAAGCCAATTAATGACGGGGAGGTAATGTTCAGTGTGTATACCAGTGGCTACCAGCTGACTGGCAAGCTGGAGGCATTGCCTGGATCTTAGCACAAGTCATCAGGTGGCAAATTCACCAAGGAGTCTGCCAGCTGTTTAGCTTCATTACAATTTATCATTATGTCTGCCTTCTTCTTTATTTCTACATTGAATCACCTAATATCATTTTTATCAGCTTGTCAAAATGTGGGAGAGAGCGGTGGGGAATTCATTTAATGTCTACATAGAGCAAATCTATTTTGGTAAAATATTATGGAAAGTTTATATTCACCCTGCTTTGAAAAGTAAGACACAACTGAACTAATTAAGGCTTAAGCAGGGACCAAAACACATCCAATTAGTATTAGCACTTAACACATAAAACCAGGGTAGCAGCCTTCAGTGCAAAATACTGTGCTGCGTTGTTTAATGTGCATAATGCAGAAGTTAATTGATATAGCAGAGGTTGTCTGTACTTGAGCAATTACTTAATAAGTCCCCTTCTATTTTTGTCAATATGACAAGTTCTGCCATGTATTATCAGACAATAATCACAAGCACCAAAAGCATCTTGCATTGTTTGACCACACACTAAGACAAATAGCTCTTTGTACCTTAAAACACAGCTACCAAAAATAGAGGGGCACACCCATGTTCTCATTCCTTAGGGACCAGATCATTGTGTTCTCACAAGCGATGCATGGTTTGACTATTGCTTTGCTGTTCAATTATCTTTTTGGCCACACTTCTTAAGTATGCCATACTAGCCTGTCTGAAAATCCAAATCCCACCACATAAAAAGTTTCCCATATATACTATGTACTGCAAAGTCCATGCACTGTATATAAATTGATCAGTGTACATACATTTAGCTAATAAGAGATATTACATACAAGGTATGGCCATCATTATACACAAGATAACTGTGTGATCCTTGCATCAAAAATATCGTGTTGTGACTATCTAGTATTGTAGCACACATGCCCCATTCTAAAATCTGAGATGATAAATGCAATATGAAAGAGCTATTAAATAATTTGAAATGGAACAAGAAATTACATTAATATAGCCACAGATAACAGGGTGATCCTAAAAGGACATCATGTCTGAGTACCCAGAAAATTATTTAAAAACACTAATTGAAAAATTTATGCAACTTGCATGGTGGGTAGGACAAAGTAGTTATATTCTCTCCACCCTTTCTTCCTCCAGCCAAAGTTATCCCCTCGTCTAAGTGGCTGCACTCCAAAATCATAACTCTGTCCAAGAAGGACAACAAGGGCACATCTACATAGAAGCGTTATTCCAGAATAACGGATGTTATTCCAAAATAACTACGCAAGCATCTACACAGCAAACCCGCTATTTCAAAATAATTGGCGTCTTATTCCGGATTCTGTAACCCTCATTCTTCGAGGAATAATGCCTATTCCGAAATAGCTATTTCGGAATAGTGCATGTGCAGACAGAGCAGCTGTAGTTATTTCAAAATAAGGGGCCTCCAGGAAATCTCACAGGTGCCCTGCTGGCCGCTTTGTCTACACTCTTCAGAACTCTATAGCTTCCCTTCCCCTGCAGCCCTTAAAGCTACAGGCAGAAGGGAAGGGCTTGTGGCACAAAGCAGGCCCTGCTTGCATCATGCCACACACCAGGAGCCTGCACAGCCTTCCCTGTTGCCATTGCCAAGCCCACTGCTCCAGCTGAGCCCCTCACAGCAGCCAGCATGGCCTCAGGCAGCTCCCAGGAGCCTGCCTGCAGACAGAAGAGGCATGCGCCTTCCTGATCTGGTGCAGAGATCCTGAACCTCATTGAGGTCTGGAGAGAGGAGGCAAACCTCCAGGATCTCCACATCAGACACAGGAATGTGGACATCCATGGCCAGATGGCCGATAGCCTGGCCATCAAGTGCCACATGAGCACCCAGGAGCAGGTGCACATGAAAGTTAAAGAACTCAGGCAGGCCTATGCCAAGGCCAGGGAGCACAGCTCCTGCTCCATGGTGGCACTGCAGGCCTGCCCATATTACGCCCAGCTCCACCAAATCCTGTGGGGTGGGTCAGTCCCTTCCCCCCCTGGTTGTGGACTCAGGGCTGGTGATGCCCTTCATCACCCTCCTCGGGGGGCAGAGTCAGTGAGGAGGAGGAGGAGCTGCACCAAGCCAGCACCAGCTCCATGCCAGCCAGGATGTCGGATTCACCCTGCAGCCGGTACCGCACTCCCAGGATGTCTCCTGGGCATTGTCCAAAGCCGGGGAAGGCCCCTCAGGTGAGTGCCATTACTTTCCCTAGACACACACGGGTGGAGGAGGCGGGCGGTGAGGGGCAGCTGCACGCTCCTCACTTGGCCTTCTCGGCCGGGGAATCATGCAGCAGCCTGTGGGTGCATGTGGAGCTCCTGTCCGGGGCACACAGTCCCAGGAGTCAGCAACAGAGGACTCTTGGACTCTGGCTCACAGCGTGTCTGGAGAGGCCAGCCTCATTCCTGACACCAGAGCGGGACCCCCTCCCACCACAAGCCACCACTAGAAGGAGGCTGGGGGCATGGACACACACACACACACACTCAGGAGTGCCGCACACGGGCATGCCCACACTCTCAGGGCATCATCCACCTCTGGGAACAGCACAGCAAGGTGTAGGAGCATCTGCTGCTCACACCTCCCCCCGACACTCTGCCCCCCTCTCCTCCGCTGGCCAGGGATACAAGTCCTCTTCCTGTGGGACGCTGCCACTGCTGGACCCAGCATGTGCGCAGCACGGACGGAAGCCTACCCACCCCGTGACCCCCCTTCCACCTGAGGGTTCTCGGTCTGGCTGGCACCTTCCCATGCCTGCTTGTCCCTGGGACACAGAGGTAGTGAGGCTCCCCCCTTGGACATCTGTGCCCCTGCCAGAAAGGGCCCACTGTCTAGGCCTTGGGTAGCCTTGCTCGAAGCACCTTGCTTTTGTCTGACCCGAGGCCTATTGGTCTTGGCTCAGAGATGAGGGCTGGGCTTCATGCACGGTGTCTCCCGGGATGACTGCCCTTCTCTTTGTTTTCCACAGCTGGACCAGCTGCAAGAGGGGAGTGGTCGCCGCCTCCCGTGCCATCCTCCCAGCCCCATGTGATCTATATGTGCTGCAGAGTCCATGAGGACCTCCTGAGGGAGCCTCTCACTGCCCTGTGAGCCCTGCACTGCTCCATGTTCTGGCAGGACCAGAGACTGGAGGAGGACCTCCAGCTGTGCCGCGACACCTGGCGGGAGCTGCTGCAGCAGGGCCGATCCATCTGCAGGGCCTTCCATATGGTCATCGACTGTCTTGTGGCCTCTCCCATGCTGGCTCCTTCCCCTCCAGCTTCTACCCAACCCTCCCACCCTCCCCCATGGCTGCCAAGGGCCCTACACATGAGGGGGGTGGCACCGTCTGATGCAGACAACACTCCCAGCCCTGAGCCTCTCTTCTCCCCTCCTCTCCCCTCTTCACCTTCCCCCACCCCCCCCGCCAGGTTCTTTCCCCAGTTACATTTACCCCAATAAAAAAAGAGACTTGATTGTTTCCAAACAAAAGTGCAGTTTATTGTCTCTGCAGGGGAGTAGAAAGGGAGGGGGGAGGGGCAAAGGGAAGGCAGGGGAAGGGAGGGGTGTGGGAGGAAAGGCAAAGAGGGGCATTGCACAGGCCCCTTGTGGGGAGTGTACCTGGGGTTCTTGTGTGAAACTCTCCCTCAGGGCCTCCCAGATTAGTGTAGCTCCCTGATGGGCTTGCTGGATAGCAGCCATCCATGGCTGCTCAAAGGCCTTGCCGATCCAGTTGGCCTCTGCCCCCCATCCCCGGCAGGAATATCTCCCCCTTGATTGCAAAAAGGAGGACAC
Source organism: Pelochelys cantorii (assembly GCA_032595735.1). Taxonomy (NCBI): domain Eukaryota; kingdom Metazoa; phylum Chordata; order Testudines; family Trionychidae; genus Pelochelys; species Pelochelys cantorii. Next base: position 183,468,430 of record CM064328.1, read on the forward strand.
AGCACACTGCCACCGCTTGGGGAACATTTTGCTCACCGAGGTCCAGCTGGGTGAGGAGACAACAGAATCTCCCCTTGAGACACTCAAAGCCAACAATATAGGCCTTGCTGAGCCTGGCATTAAAATGTTCCTTGGTCGGGTCAAGATGTCCATTGTAGAACTTCATAAACCAGGAGAGCAGAGGGTAGACTACATCCTCTACAACACAGACCAGCATGTCCACATCCCCAACTCTGATGGTGCAGTCAGGGAAAAAGGTGCTGGTGTGCAGCTTCCAGAACAGGCTGGAGTTTTGAAAGACACGTGTGTCGTGCACCTTCTCCAACCACCCAACGTAGATGTCAGTAAACTGGCCACGGTGATGGACAAGGGCCTTCAGGACCATCAAAAAGTACTCCTTCTGGTTAATGTACTCAGATGCCTGGTGATCGGGGGCCTGGGTGTGGATGTGGATGCCTGTAGTTGGGGAAATCCATGGTGGCAAAGCTGGCAAGGATGGGGTCCATGTTGCCCAGGTTTATGCCTCTGTGCAGCAGGATGGTGTTGATGGCCCTCACCACCTGCAGAAGGAGACAAACAAACAGGGAATCACAGGGTTGCCATGGCCCTTGGGAGATGCCCTCTCCCCAACCCTCTCTCCTCACCAGGAGCAACCCTGACTTACCCCTGCCCCCTGCAGGGCTTTGTGAAGGCGGGACTGAAAAAGCTCCCAGGGAGGGGGCTTCTACCACCACCACAACCACTGTCCCCCTTTGCCTAGTGAACCCCACTCCAGCAGTTCAGTTCACCACCCTCCCGGGACAACAGCACAAGAGCAGCATATCTGCATGACCCTGGCCCAAATGGTCAATCTCCCCATGCCGAACTGGTTCCCCACAGAGAGGTAGTAGCTGTCTGGCATGGCGAGTATCCAGATGGCAATAGTGACCAGTTTCTAGAGAGGGATGGCAGCTCTCATCTGGCTGTCCTGTCACCTGAGGGCAGGGAAAGCCACTCACACAAATCCAGAAAGGCGTCCTTCTTCATGCAGAAATTCTGGAGCCACTGCTGGTCGTCCCATCACTCCAGGATGATCTGGTCTCATCAGTTGAGCTGGTGTCCAATTGCCAGCAGCAGCAGTGCACAATGTGCAGGGGAGGGTGGGTGGAGTCGAGCTGCATGAACAGCACCCAGATAGCGGAGAGGAATTGCCCCACGATGAGCTGGGAGTTCTGTTCCTGCAGGGCCTGGAAGGCAGCCTACAGAAACTGCAGCAGGAGGTGCACTAAGACATATAAGAACCACCAACTGCTGCGGGGCAGATTCAGCTCCATGTCTAGAGAACTGAGGTGTCCACAAGGGCAGCCACAGCAGGCAAAGGAAAAGCTTTGCTGCCCCTCAGTGAGGTAGGCAAAGGAGAAGAACCTGAGACACGACTGTACAGGGAAGTCCCTTTAAGCTTGAGCCTCACCTAGCCTCCGGCAGCAGCTCCAGGAAGAGAGTGCTGTCCTGATGCCTTGCCTGAAGTGCTTCTGGGTGGCCTTAAATGCGATTCAGCGTCGAGTGAATGTGGACGCTCTATTTCGAAATAGCTCAGCGCTATTTCGACAGGCATTTGCTGTGTAGACGCGCTATTTTGAAATAAGCTGGTTCAGAGTATTTCTTCCGGAATAGCTTATTCCGAAAGTGTAGACATGCCCCAAGAGTCCCACAGGCAGTGCAATTCCCTCCATCCCCTGCCGTGATATTTCCCCTACAGGACTTTGAGGGACTGAAGCTGTGTTGATTGTTCTCCAATTTACTGCATCTCTATAACTTGCTTTAGAATTGCAAAAGCTCAGTTGGCTTCTGACCTTCTCCGTTCTCTCAGCTGGCAAGACTCCACTAGGCCCTCGAAGTGGATGCTGTGACCTTTAAAAAAAATGTTGTTAATGTAGGTTAAAATCACAGACGCACATTTTAGGTTTGATTTCTCTTTGAGAAATTCCTAATTACACCGCCCTGGCCTGGCTTGGAGCCATTTTGGTGGATGCCATGTTGCTAACAAGATGGGTTTAGAAAGATGCCTGGATGTTTTCTTTTTTATTTCAAGCAAATACAAGCTGTAGATTAACATTTGGCTGACCCCAGTGCCAGTTACTAAGCGTAACAATATAACACCCAGATACTCTGGTCCCCCACAGTGGAACCTGCTTTCAAACATCTCTCCATGGTGTAGAAGTAGCGGGCACTACATCACTCAAGTTCATCTGAAGAAGTGGGTTTTGCCCGCAAAAGCTCATGATACTATATATATTTTTGTTAGCCTCTAAGGTGCCACAGTAGTACTTGTTTTTACAACACGAGAGTGGCTTACTGCCCAGCAGAATAAAAACATCCAAACACACCATCAGTTGGCATGGCCTTTTATTATTTCCAACACAGCTATGTAGGTAATAATATGGTGCTATAATGTTTCTGGCTATTCACGTTCAACTAGTTGATTAAAAATAATACTTTATAAATGATACCAAAGGTTTGTATGATATACTGCCTAGAAAATATTTCGATGAACAATGAAGTCAATGCCAAAAACCATGTAAGCAAGCAATAGAGTCAAATCATGTGAGAGAAAATTAAATTTTCATGTATCGTAAATGAAATATACATTAGGGACTCTCTCCAGTGACCTCCAGATTCTGTAATTTCTGGATTAGATTTTAAGAACTAAATCATGCAGCCACAATACCCAGTGACACATATATAGACGGTATTGCCTTGGTATGGGCCTGCAACAGTAAACAAATGGAACTAGTTTTGGAGAACTGCTATTGACAGTAAAATTCTAATTTTACTCCAGCTCCCTGAACAGATGTACCTCAGAGTCCATAGACTGCAATACTTAACTGCAGCTACTCAGCTGTGACCTTCAGCCTCGGGCTCACTGCAATAAAATTTTCATGCAACCATATGGAAGAATATTTTAATAGAGATTTACTGTCAGTAACTGTCCCAAAGGAGCAAATAAGGAAGCTGTAACATATTGCGTACAGTAAATCAAGGGGACTTCAATGGAAAAACGAAACCTCCCTAAGGCAAGCATCTTTAAAATTACAGGCAACACTTTGTACAAATATGTGTATAAAGGACTAGATATGCACTCAGTTAAGCAGCTCAAAATGGTTTTGATTTGAACATATATTTATTAGAATTTATTTATTGTATTTTGTAACAGGTAATAGGGGGATCATCTTGTTGCGCTCACCAGCAACTGCTGTGCAAGGCTGCATCCACCTTACATAATGCAAAACAGCGGCAAGCTTAAGGGGAGAGAGACTGAGAGAGCTGGCTAGGTCATTTCACATGGCCGGTTGCATAGCACAGCAAACACTGTTGCAGTGGTGCTGTTTGGGTATGTCTCGCCGGATCACAGGAATTTGTGGGGAGCAGTTATTATCGCAGTTCTGTCGTCACATCTCGCTGCAGCACAGTGGGACTAGCAATGGGTTGGGGGATGCCAATTGGGACTATGAAGAGCCACATCTGCAGCTTTAGACACAAACCAAGCCTGCTCATTGCAGGAGGTCTGCACGGAGTATCCTGTGGGCAGATTGAAATCAATGGAGTGGTTCACAAGGGCAGAAGTCTGGCCATGTGTAGCTCTATGCCTGGCCTAAAATGGAAAACCTACTACATCCTGCAGCATTTTAGAGTCCACCCATTATGGTTTTACCATTTGTAACGACCATTTCAATTGGCATATCAAGGGCATTTCTACAATGAAGTATTTCTTTCCTGATGGTAAACCCCATGACAAAATTTCTCCTTCCCCTCACGTACATACATTCTTCATGAATCTAGCAAAGCTTATAAGACACTGGGGCAATGCATCTGGAATAAACAGGTTAAACTTGGTATGAGGTAATACCAGTCTATCCTTCATAGCATATGGTATTATGCATAAGGTAAAGGTCAGAATATCTGCAAACAAAATAAATGTGGGGATGTTATGCGCTGATTCATGATGTACATGGTGCACAATAGGAAAAAAAACACAATAAGTCAAAGTATCCAGGTGCACTTAATAGCCTGTATAAATCCATTTTGCTTAAATGCATACGGGTTGTTCACATTTAACAAACAATGAAACAACTGTCAAATATGATTAATGTACTAAAAGAATTTCATTCACTAGGTGCAGTGGTTGTGGTTACCATGATAACCAGGTAACACACACAACTCCATGCGCCAACAAACAAAAAAAAAGGCAAATGTGGAGCAAATGTCCTGTTAGGAGGAAAGAGGAGATCACAGCTGTGAAAATGAAGGGTGATTTGGGGATTGTGTTTGCTTCTGGTTGCAGTTTCCTTCAGAAGCACAAATGACATCCATTTTACCATCTGGAGGCTGCTTTTGTTATTTCTGAATTGGAATCTATGCTACTTTCATTTGTTTGAATTCAAAACTATTGATGGATCCAAATCCCCGTAATAAAAAATCCCATGTTCAGGAAATATATGGACCCACATCATGATCGGAGCAGCATGTGCTGATCCTTCTTTACTCTAAAATAAAGTAAGAATATACATGTTGAGGGCAATGTAATGCCAAGTAAATTCCTCTCAATCAGATGCTCCTGTGATTCATCTGTTGGCCCATCAGAAGACCTGAGTCTGCAAAGCATGTAAGCACCTTCTTAGCACATGAGGAGTTCCACTGATTTGAATATGACTACTCATGTGCTTAACGTTAAATATGTACTGAAGTCCTTTGCCTCATTAGACCCCAAGGGAAGAGGCTATTGCAAATCCCTAACAATTTAAACTAATTCAAAATAAAATTCAATTTCATATGGAATCAAAATATAAGAATAGTGTTATTAACTGTATTTTATCTTTAAATCATCTTTAGCAGGCAAATTCGGTGTGAAAATATGCCAGACCCTAGACACCAACTCCAACACCAGCAATATCCACATCATTAAGTGCCCCTTAACTACAGCTGAATAAGCAACATTTTTGCTAATATCAAAATAAAGAAGCAGACATTGCCATTCAGTATTACCTGGTTAAATGCAGTCCTGGACACATTCCAGTTAAGTAACGTTCCTGATAAAAACAATTCTTCATTAAGTGGAGGGTATAATATTACTGGAGCTGACTGAAGTTTTTCCTTCTAAATTTATTTTTGACCAAAATTTGTCTCTCCCTCTCCACCCACCAAAAAGAAGTTTCAGAACAAAATTTCTTTTTAAAAAGGTGAGGATTTTTAAATAATCCCCCAAAAAACAAATACAAACAATTTTTGGTTTTCACAAAACTACCATTTTAATTTTTCAAAACTGAAACCCAAAATATATTACTTTACATTTTTACAATTATTGTTTGGACCTCCCTTTCCCTTTCTTCCCCATTCCCCCCATTTTTCCCCCATAGCAAAATGGAAAAAAAGTAAGGAAATATAAAAACGGGGAGAGAGGGGAAAAAAGGGTGTCAAACCTAAAAAAAAAGTCAAGCTTTCAGTATTTTCAAGACATTTTCATGACAAATGAAAAACTTGCAAAAGCTTATTATGCACAATGCAGATTCTGATGTATAGGCAACATGTTCCATTATTCACAGGAAGGCGGTTTTTAAAAAATGTCATTGCTCTCTGTGTTGAATTGTTATAGGGTCTTTTCTAGGATTTATCTGGAACCTGCAATGCTCTTTTGCACATCTCATCCTGTTTCTGTGTTCTGAGCAGAGGTGATACAAAAAATGTTGTGCATAGATGCTTAACACTGCTAGGGCAATACCACCATCCCATTTTTCTCATAGTCCCTCCTTATCTCAAGCAGGGTCTCAGGCACCTCCATGGGAAGTAGGGTGAGTATGGGAAGGTGCCTTCCTTGACCAGAGGGACTGCTAACCAGCTTGCACAAGAAGTGCACTCCCCACCCATACACCCATGTAAAGGGCAAGGCAAGTAGTCCCAAGGAATTCAACATACCTATGGGCTTGGGTGTGAGCGCTAGTTACTCCCTAGAAGCGGGGAGCTTTTGTGCCTGAATTGTTGTTATTCTTGTAAGAAGTGCATGGGATTTTTTTAGGGAAAAAGGCAATACGCCTTATTTATTGAGAATACAATAGTAAAGCAGCTACTATATGCTTACATAGACATACACACACACACACACACACACACACACTGTTTCACCAATTGATGTTATATTTACCAGTCCATGGTTCAGATCTCTCTGGTGACCAACCAGATTCATCACAGATAGGGAAGAGCGGGGCTCTATCAGTCTGGACTGATGCTCCAGTCTTGGTAGGTTGGGACCCAGAAAACAATCATCATACCCTTTTACTTATTTCACAATACTAATTTTAAAACTTAAAACAAAACCCATAAGAATCTATTTCTGCCATGGAATCAGCTTCAGACACAAAATTCTGTCTGGTGCACCTTAACCAACATCACTAGGCTGTTCCTTTCTGCAAGTCAGAAAGGATGGCTGGTAAGGTACACTGAGGCATATTACATTGCATAGGCTACATTTTAGCTACAGGGTTACATTATCACTTTTTTGACCCTTCATGAATACTTCTTGAGTGGGTCACAGTTTATATAACTATTTCAAAGCAATATAAAGGCAATTTGAGCTTGTGCTTGTAATGTAACAAACTTTTTTTATTTAAAAACATATTCCCATTAAACAAATACAAAATAATATTAACACAATTAACAGTGAATGAAACATGATAGATAATATGCCCTTAGAAGAAGGGGAGCAGCCTGTAAAAATGTTATAGCAGTGATAGGCTGTTATTTTTTTTAAACAACTAGCAATTCTTTACATATTTTCATTTGCATATAATATTTGAGTGATGCGTTTTTCTATATTTGTTGTGTTTGTTGCACAAACTGAGTTACCTTTGTTTTTGTTAGTGAGGCTATGTCTACACTGCCGGCTTTTGTTGGCAGAGGGTATGCAAATGAAGCACTGATTAGCATTTTATCATGCTTCATTTGCATAATCTATTTGAGCTGTTTTTGCTCAAGGGGTTCCTTATCCTGGAGAGGGACAAGGATCATGCGAAAAAAAGGGGGGTTTGTGCAAAAAGGAAAATGGCCACACTGCTTGTTTTTGCGCAAAAACCCCATGTGCAAAAATGGCTTGAATAGGTTATGCAAATGAAGCATGACAAAATGCTAATCAGTGCTTCATTTGCATACTCTCTGCTGGCAAAAGCTGGCAGTGTAGAGAAAGCTGAGTGATTAATTATGCCAGTTTAGACCCCCAAAAGATGGGAGTGAAGCCCTATGCCTGCCCCATTGTAGCACCACTTAACTGAGTTGCTCCAGAGTCCAGCATCAATACAGTAGGAGGAGGGGTCCTGAGGAAAGTGGGATGCAGGGCAAGGCTGCAGAGTGGAGCACGGGTCGGGCCTGGGCACCCTTTCATCAGCAATGTGCCTCCACAAGGAGGTGCATCACATCCTGTCTTCCTATACCCACCACCCATGAACATGCCATTGGTCTCCTTTATTTTGCCAACATGAGCTCCAAACCTGGTTGAATTTGTGGAATCCAACGAAAGGAACCTTGAAACGATTTAAATTCCAACAACTCCAGATGAAACTGGGTGAAAGACTGTACTCAAAGAGTAGTGATCAATGAGTCACTGTCACTCTGGGAGGTCAAAGCTAGTGGAAGTCCCACAGGGATCTAACCTGGATCTGATATTATTCAAGATTTTCATTAATGACTTGGATAATGAACTGGAAGATAAGCTCATAACATTTGCAGATGACACCGAAGGGGATTAGAATTGAAAACAACCTTTATGAATTGGTCTGAAATCAAGAAGATGAAATTCAGTAAGAAGTGACTTTGGGAGGAAAAATCAAATTCACAAATATAACTAGCTAGATAGTAGTACTGCTGAAGAGGCTCCTGGGGTTATAGTGGGTCACAAATTGAATATAAGACAACAATGTGATGCAGGTGCAAAAAAAAAGACTACTATCAGTCTGGTTATATTAACAAGAGTGTTGCACAGCTGGAATGCCGTGCCCAACACAACACTTTAAGAATAAACTGGAGGAAGTCCAAAGGTGAGCAACAAAAAACAATAAAAGCTTTGGAAATCCTTCACCTGAGAAAAGGCTAACATAATGGTATAGGGATGTTTAGTCTTGAAAAAAGAAGACTAAGAAGGAACCTGAAAACAGTTAAGGGCTGTTATAAAGAAGACAGTGATGAATTGTTCTTCACTGGAGGAAGAACAAGAAGTAATGAACGTAATCTGGAGAAGGGAGATTTTGGTTAGGAAAAACTCTCAAACTATAAGGATAGCTAAACCCTGGAGTAGATTACATGGGGAAGTTGTGGAATCTCCATCACTGGAAGTTTTTAAGAACGAGTTAGACAAACACTTGTCAAGCATGGTCTAGATCCTGTCTTAATGCAGGATGGAGATCTAGATGACCTCTTGAGGTTCCTTTCAGCCCTACATCACTAAAATTCTATGATAATGTCTGAAAGAGCCTGTGAGGGCTATTAAAGAAGTTTTGCTTTGGTGAACCATTGTTGACAGGGATCTTTTGAGGGGAGACAAATCTCTGAGCATTGCAAAGATTAGCTACACCTAGTTCAGTACCATTTAATCAGCTGCAAGCATCCCAATTACTGTTAGCAGAATTACCATCCCAATTAAGCAGCAGTCCTTGCAACTCAATGTCATTAGGCTTAATTTGGTTCCTTGGGAAGCATCCTGATTGAGCTGATTACCCGATTAAATGGAGGTCCTGTATATGATGGGCCTGCTGCAGCACTATCTTATACCGGTTCTGCTAATTGATTTGAGTGCTGTAGCAGCAGCACAGAAATGGAGAAATGGATGACCATTGCACCTTGGCTAAAGTTTACAAAACAGCTTTTCTTTTTTTAATAAAAAGTCATTGGGTCAAAATCATCCCTGATGCAATTCCATTAACTTACGTGGTGTTACAAGAGAGATGGAGTTGACCCATTTTCTTTAAAATGGAAATGGAAAAATGAAGTGAGTTCTTGGCCAAATTGTCAGAAGAATAAAATCTGCTGCATTTTTCCTTCTGAGGAACCATATGGTTAATTTTTTTAAATCTTCCTGTACCTCTGTACATTTTGATATTGTGTCCAAAAGGGTAACAAAATACCATGAACTGAATTCATCCCTGGGTAGTACCACTGAAGCTAGTGATATTGCAGCCAAGATGAATTGGGCACCATGAAAAAGAACACTGTTCTAACATTATTTCTGACCCAGTCAAAACTAACAGAAAGTGGAACTCTAACTAGAAAAGCCTGGTTTCTTGAGCAAAGGCCCATAGGCACATTTTGGGAGCCCTTTTCCCATTTTGATTAGTCTGTGACAATGACAGTGTTTTTATCAGTGCTTGAAAGTGAATGCTTGGAGCCCAAAATCAAACATTTATACAACAGCTGCTCACAGCTATAAGTGAGCTCCTGACCTGCAGAACATGCCACTTGCCAGTTACTTTCCATAGGATGGATTCAGGGCTGGATTAAGACATGCTGAAGCCCTAATATATGTCAAATTTAAGAGGCCCCATAGCATTACCAAAATTCATTATTCTACCAGAAAGGAAGATATATATATACATATATACAGGCCTATCTACCTGTACATAGGTGAGGATGCAACTAAAAACCTTTTTTTTTTAATTTAGAGGCCCCTCATAATCTGAGGCCCTAAACTGCAGTTTGCTTAGTTTGTGCATAAATCTGGCACTGGATGGCTTGAGATGTGGACTACTGAAAATTAAGCCTATGGAATGATTCAAATGAGTGAAATTATTAGCGCTTTCATTTTTCCCCTCTCCTTTTCACCCAGAAGATGCTGCTGAACTTGATGTTCTTATATTTTTTTTGGCAATGATATGGAGAGTATGGAATTATGGGGTTGTTACAGTGTTAATCCCATCAGGCTGTGTTTAAAGCACAGCGAACCATTTTTTTCATTTTCGTTGCTAGACCTGGTCTCTGTTATGACATTGATCTGAGTAGGAAGGAAGGATGCAAACTTTCAGCAGACAAAACAAATCAGCTGCTATATAATCATATAGTGTCTCTTGTGCCATTCCTTTCCAGCAGCCAGGAAGCACATCTACAGAGGTGGGGTCTCCTATATCCAGCTGCCAGAATAGCCCTCGGGAAGCCATCGGCAGCCAGAACTATTTAGAGCAGGTTGTTCTAACCTGCATTGGGAGACTGGCTGGCACAGAATAAGCCAAATTTTGCCCCGATGCCCCAATGTTGTGCTAAGCACAGCTTGGCTGGACCAGAGATTCTGGCCTAGACTAGCAAAACTGAAGAATATTGTTTTGGAAAGTTCCATAAAAATACTTGTCTGCTGTGGAGGTTTCGGAACATGAGAAATAAATGTGTATTTGCGAAGCTAAAGGATTGTTTGATTTGTTCTTGCATTGGGATAACACAGCCTCCCTCCTCACCATTGTATATTTCTGATATGAAGTTTTACAACACAGTCAGTGTCATGTGGCAGAGGGCTACGGGTCAAGAAAGGCTGCCTCCCCACATTGGCTCAGTATGAGCTTGGTGTAACCCTTCACATAAACATCAGTATACCCTGTTGGATCAGGCAACTGTGATAAGGGGCACTGAGGGCCCCTGATGGGGCCTGGTAAACACTGAGTCTATGCCTCCTGAGTCCCTTGTCTGGGGAAAACAATTGCAATTGGGGCTTTGTATGGTAGAACCACAAAATAGTCAGCAGCCCCTGGGCAGGGCACAGCAAAGCAACCATGCATTCTATGGCCTGTGAGCTTCCTGGCTGGGGCAGGCAATAGCATTTGGGGGCTCTGGCCATCTGGGCAGGACAGAGCAAGCAATCCGTCTATGGCAGGAGCTTGCAGTGGCCACACCTAGTGGCAAGTGTGGTAGGGCAGGGGAAACCAGGCCCATACACTCTACCAGGTTCCAACCCATAGCAGCATGAAGCTGAGAAATTCTCAGTTATGGGTTCAAGCTGGGCTCAAAAGCATCTTTTCAGACTTCACTTATTATTTTGAACATTTTACAATCATTTGTAACAAAGATATTAAATCAGATATGATCTGTCACTGAAGTCAAGTGAAAAATATTCACTACATTATTGGTATATAGCAATCTAGAATGAAACATTTATACTTCACAGCTAGAGGTGGGGCTGAAGCATATCCCGCAATTCAATATCTCGAGGTGGTCTGTGGAATTTGAATCCCGAGCTCCACACCTGCACATACAATTTGTGGTTCCAGGGGGTATCCACACCATAATCAGCCTCTCTTCTGGATTCAATTTTTATGCCACTTTACATGCCAGCATATGTCTTGGGAGGATTCCACTATTAAAGACAGCCGAAAGTTTCATGGCAGGGCTGATCTCACAAAATTTCCACCATTTTGGGGTCAAAGTCTTGTAAGAATAACTCTTAAGAGTCAAATTGAACTCTAGCATAGCAAAGGTTAATCCTCAAAGCCACACCCTGAACCCCATTTAAAATCTATCCCCATGTGAAAATCAAAAGTCCCTGATTGGCACATCTGAAATGCCCTACAATTGGCAACAGTCAATAAACTCTCTTCACAGAACTGCAAAATGAACAACAAATTATGAATTTATGGGCGAGGATGAAGGAAATTAGCCCGTTCTTGTCCAAGGAAGGCTCAGCAAAATTTTAAGTTTTCTAGGACAATTCCATACCCATGAAAATTCGGTGATTTCAGAACCAGCATTGTGTGTGCTAGAGACAAACCTTTCTGAGAGTTAGAAGAGATTCCCAAATAGTCACGAAAAAAATAGTGATTCTTCAGGAAATATAACAAGAAATGTCTTTGTTAACACATACTGGGGGAACAGAACAAACACATTTTCCAGACAGTTCAGTCTGTGCTAGCCATCCCACCATCTGGAAAGGTGAATAACCAGTGACCTTCACCACTAATGGTGTCTTCCATTCTGCATGTTATAAAAGGCTAGTGGCACTCTGCGAGGGTGAAATTCACCCCTCAGCAAAAGGCCAGCACATAACCTATGCACCATATGCACCTACTTAATTGAGGATGGCTTTCTGCACAGGGTGAGTTTCACACAAATGATTATTTTAAATTATTGGGAGGTAAAGAGTCAATAATATTTTAATAAATTAAAAATCATAATGCCTGGCTCTTATACAGTACTTCTGACCAGTACATCTCAAGCGCACCGCAATCTTAATGGTATTTACCCTCACAGCACTCTGCAAGTTAGAGAAGTACTATTGTCCCAAGGGAACTGAGGTTCAGAGAAGCAGTGTGCTTGTCAGGGTCACCCTAGAAGTCCAAGGTGGAGCAAGGAATTGAACCTGGAAACTCCCGAATCAAGACTTATGCCCTATCTACAAAATCATCAGCAGATAGAATTCAAAAAACAAAACATCTCAGAACAAAACCCCCAGAATGTATTCTAAAGCTAGAAACCAAAGGAAATATACTGCCACTCAGTCATTAGTGCCAATTGCATTCGGTCATTTACACCCTATATAAATTATCACTGTAAATACAGTCATTACCAGCCATGGCCACAAACATGCTAAGACTAGCTGTCCATGCGTAATTTTACTTACAAGAATAAGGCAACTGTATTCAATAGGGTCACTCATGGGAGTAAACTTAAAAAATAACAAATAGTTCTGCAGCACCCTAGAGACTAACAAAACATGTAGATGGTATCATGAGCTTTTACCATATACAAGTTTTTTAGTGTCTATGGTGCTGCAAGACTATTCATTGTTTTTTAAGTGTTCCCAGTTACAGACTAACTCGGCTACCCCTCTGAAGCTCATGAGAGTAGTTATATAGGTGTGTTTAGTGCTTGCAGGATTTGGGCCTAAGAAGTCAGCTAAAAAATTCTGTTACTAAAAAAACAAACACAAACTTAAACCAGGCACAACCATTAAAAAACAAAAACATAATTAACTTAATTAAAACACAATTCTTGATCAATTACCATCATTATAATTATCTAGATAACATTCATAAAGGGGAAAATATGGAGTCAGAACTGAATAACTAAATCAATTAAAGGAAAGGAAAAAAGTATGCTTGATATGTATGGAATCTATTTCCTATCCATGAGCTTGTCCATAGCGTGTTGTATTCAAACACGGTCTTGTCTACTGGCATCAGTGGGCTTTGAATAAGCGCCTAGAGCAGCACTTGGCTGTTCATGGCTGTATTTTCTTGGCACCCATCTTTCAAAAAATAGTTTCCCATCAGCGTTTTTGATGGCATGTGCATTAGATTTATGCTCCATTGTGTAGCAATATCCATCACCTTTTTCCTACTGGCCCTCTTCTCCCTATAGTACTGTTCCAGATTTAGAGGGAAAATTCTCAGTGTAGGTTGGGTCTCAAAAAGAATCAGCACCAGCCTGTTAATAATCTACTTGATGGGGGGGGGGGGTGAAGTAACTGCTAAGAAATAACCTGTCCTGGGGGTTATGGTCAGCATTTGGTGATTTACATGATCTGGACAATCTAGATGAACCCTGCAAACCAGAGAGCAGACTAAGAAGACCAGAGAGCAGACTAAGAAATGATTTATTTATCCTAAATAAAATTCCAATGAAAATTAAAAAAAACTTTTTACCATACAGAAATGTCACGGGTGTTCATCAAAAAATGAAAACCTCCATTTTTTTTCAGTTTCAGCAACCAGAGACCATAATCTTTCAGTTCTAAAATTGAAAGTTTTTTAGTTTTCAATTGCCATATACAAAAAATTGGCTTTTCAATGAACACAAAAAATTACTTTCCCCTCGGTTTCAAAATAAATTGTGAAAAAAGCAAATATCATTTTACAGGGAATTATATAGGAGTGTTTTACAGAAAAGGTAGTTGTTTCATTCTGCTCAGCATTGATGAGGTCTGTGTCCCGTTTTGACACTTTAAGAAAGATGTGGACAAATTGGAGTCTAAAGGAGAGCAGCAAAAATTATAAAAGGTTTACAAAGCCTAATCGATGTGTAAAAGCTGGGCACGTTTAGTCTCAAGAAAAGGCTGACAGGGCACCTGGTAACAGTTAAGACCAGGTCTGTCAATTAATCACAGTTAACTCATGAAATTAATTCAAAAAAATAATTGTGATTAAATAAATTAATCGCAGATAATTGCGGTTTCAATTGCACCATTAAGTAATAGAATATCAGTGGAAATTTATTAAATATTTTGGATTTTTTCTACATTTTCAAATACATTGATTTCAATAACAACACAAAATACAGATTGTACAGTGCTCACTTTGTATTATTTTTATAACAAATATTTGCACTGTAAAAATAATAAACATAAATAATATTTTTGAATTCACCTCATACAAGTACTGTCGTTCATTCTCTTTATTGTGAAAACACAACTTACAAACTTAGATTTTTTTGTTATATAACTGAACTCAGACACAAAACAATGTAAAATGTCAGAGCCTACAAGTCCACTCAGTCCTACTTCTTGTTTTTGAGGAACAGCGTAGGACTTTGGGGAGCAAAGTCAGAGAAAGCACCTCTTAAAAAATACTCAGCACTTGGCAAGAGTAGGTGCTAGATTTGTTAAACCAATTTTATATCATTCCTACTTAACTTCCTTTTGGAAGTCAATAGAAGAAAAAAATCCCTACCTTTAGATTAGATGCTAAATTCATTATCTTACATTAGAATTGTCGTCACTGGAGAACCAAGGATACTTATTTGATTCAGTAATGAGAGCTCCAAAGGGTGCTAATTTAGCAAGACTATTGACTGTTCATTACTATGATGTTGCTCGGATAGCTGAGAGCATGTGTGGTATTTAATGTGATCTTAAACATTACTATCTACGGTAAATCAGAAACAGGGCACAAGTGCTATCGCTCTGTTTAATGATGTATGAAAAAGCTGCCTGGTAAAGTGCACCATTAAGAAAAGCTAAAACCAGTGCTGAACAAAGACCTGATGAAATATTGATACCTTTGCAGCCAATACCATTACTTCTTACTTGGAAAGTGACTGAAGTCAGGCTCTCTCAAAAATCACACTTAGCTAACGTAAAGTAATGCAAGCAGCCTAGCTGAAGCAAACTGTACCATTGGAAAAGGAAGTAAAAGGTAATGCAATTAAGGTTTGAACACATCAATTTCACATTTGTCTATTAGCAGGAGACTTTGGGTCCAGTAATAGATCATTTTCCCTTTTAAAAGAAACACTTTCTTCTTTGTTTGAAGAAAATACCTACTTAAAAGACAATGCTAAGGGAACCATCATGAGAAGATAATATAAGTGGCTCACTCCTGTCAGTCTTTCAGAAAATAAAATGCTACAAACAAAGTCAGTAAGTCTTTTATGGGTTCATTAATGCTACAAGGTGCTCTGAATTATCAGTAAATAAATACAACTCTACATAGTTGCCCTTTTGTGGCCTATAATAATTTCTGGATAACATATTGCCTTGAATCTTTGAAGTAAGAGATGGAAAAGACCCACTAAATTAAACTGTTTCCGATTGTAAAATGGCATGTAGCAGTTATAGAATCATTATGATAATACTACATACAGAACCCAGCAGGAAAATTCATGCTGAGTAGCACCTTATTGCATGAGCAGTCCTATTGAAATCAATGGGACTGGTCCTGAAATCAATGGGACTACTAAAGGATAATAGTATCAGAGTCTGGCCCTAAATCACTTGCTCGAGGTCACATGGATAGTCAGTGGTGTCAGAAACGGATTCCCAAATCTCCTGAGTCCCCCAGGACAATGCCTTAACTGTAAGACTCTCTTGTCCCCTCTCTTGTCTCAGTCTTCCTCTCTGTGATGTCTTTCCACTTGAGCTACGTATCTGAATATAATGGAACATGATAGTAGAACTGTGAAAACTTCAGAACACGTCCCTCTCGTCTCTGATGCACTGTGCACTTGGATGTTTAATGAACACCCACACAGAATTTTAAAATGTGGACAAAATATCGAGGCAGCAAGAAGCCTGACATTTCTTTGGACTTAAATTGTGTAATGGATCTGAGGGGATCCATTGTCATCCCAAATCACCCCTGAGAAGACTATTGGCACATGGTGCATTCTATGGGTGAAAGAGTAGCTATCCATGCAGAGAGCTCTGCATCCCCCTGAACACTACTGCAGAAAGACTGCCAAAATATCACAGCACCACAGTGTTTTAGGCCAGTTCAGTAAGATGCTGTAGTATTTTATAGGGGTGTCATACAGGCTGAATCTGATTTTGTATTCATGTATCAGATTGTCATTTTTGGAGAAGAGGGATCTAAGTCCTGTAGAGTTGCTTCATTTATAGGACGGGATCCTGCCCGCTAGTGCATTGGTTCACAAGCTCTTCATCTCAGAAAGCAACAGGCAGGACCACAAGCTAATGCTGAAGGAAAGGCTAGGAGAAAGGGCCAGCCCACAATCCATATTCACAGTGGAAAGGGTCAGCCCACACCCCGTATTCACAGTGTATCCAGTTAGAGCAGGAGCAAAGTGCAGCATGCTGCCCACGTGCAAGGCCTCCTGCTCAAATCCCATGCTAGTGGATGGCAGCTATGCTGGGTGCAGCAGAAGATGTATCCTGCAGAGTCCCTGCTGCCCCCTCATGGTGGCCACAGGGAGGAGCTAATCTGCAGAAAGTAACCCATTGAGAATCCTGAGTTCTGGAACCACAGCTCCTACTTCCACTGGCCATCTGCCGGTGTCATATTGTCCATCGTTCTCCATAAGTGCAGGTGGAGGGTGCTTTACAAGACCCAGAGGCTCTACTGATCCCAGGAGTAGTTATAAAGAGAACCTAAATTCTTGTGCCACCCCTGCCAATGAGCACTCCTAATAACACTTTGCACATAAGTGGTACTTCACAAACACGCTGTAGTTATGAAGATAAATATCAAGGCCATTGTTGCAGATGGAGACACTGGGACATGCAGGCTTGAGGCCTGTCCATGGTCACATGCCTAGTCCATGTCAGAACTAGGATTAAAACCCAAGTCTTCTGTCCCTCAGTCCACTTACTTTCTTTGTGTCTATCTTTTAAATCACATACATCACGGCAGGGTCATTGTATTCTTCCTCCCACCCGCTGGCAGGTCACAAAATGTTTTCAAATTTGGGCTGTAAAGTTAGTCACCAGAATCTGTATTTATGGCCTTGACTGGTTGTTATACTCCACTCGCTTGTGATCATAGTAAAAGTGGCCTTATTTTCACATGTGCTGAGTGCTGGCAGTTCCCCCAACGTCACTGGCTCTGAGTTGTGTGTGTTCCACATCTTTGCTAAGTCAGCCATGTTAGGTGCTCTAATATGGATTTTAAGGACCTAATTTGAGGCACCTGCATTGGAAAATGCCACATAACATTGCTCTTGTTTTTTCCCATTATAGATCCACAATCAACAAAGCACTTACCTGTGTACTTGAATGTGTTGCTGAATCAGGGCATAATTCTGTGTTGTTGTCACCTTAGATTGTGAGCTCCCTGGGGCAAGGGTGCAGCTTTGGCCATGCGTGGGTTGCTCCTTGGGCACAGGGTGCAGCCCTTAATGAAATAGATGCCAATGATGACAAAAATAATAGCTCATCATGTTTTGAATGATCTGTCGTTTGCATTGGCCTCTCCGCCAACTCACCTGCCTGAGAGAAGCTGATTTCCCTTCTGGCTGGGTGTGTTGCTAGGTTTACTCTTCCCAGAGAATCTCATGGCTCACTGAGCCTCAAAATAAACAAATAGCCCCTGATAATGGGCCTGATCCTGTCTTGAGCACATATCTGCTGCAATGCATGGCACTGCTTCAGAGAAGGAAATATTACTCAGCGCCAGGGAAGATGGTAGCCCCCAGCTGTTGTTTTTTTAATCTTTGCTGTGCTATGGACACAGCACTCTATGGGTATGTCTACACTACTGAGGAAGATCGAAGCTGCCACTGTCCATCTTTCAGGGTTCGAAGACAGCTAATTCGAACGGAGAGGGACACTCCTGTCGATGCCGGGAGTCCTGCTTCCACGAAGAGTAAGAGAAGTCGAAGGGAGAGTGTTCTCCCTTCAACTTCCTGCAGTGTGGACAGCACCAAAAGTCGAGTTAAGGTACTTCGACTTCAGCTACACAATTAACGTACCTGAAATTGCCTATCGCAATTCGACTTTGTCCTGTAGTGTAGATGTACCCTATCAATATCTGTACCTAGATGTATTTTAGCCTTCAGTTTATTACTGCTTGTTAAAATCCACTTTCTTTGGCATACCAGAAAAGCAGAGGGATTGGCCCTAGGGGTGCAGGAGCTGCTGCCGCAACCCTTGGCTTGAAGTGGTTTCAATCATACACCCTGTTTACAGTTTGACTCAATGTTTCTCATTCCGCCCCCCCCACGCACACACAATACAAATTATTCCAGCGCCCCTGCAGGAGAGGTTGGGCTCCTACAGCATAATTCTTCATAGAAATTGAGGGGTTGCAGTGCCCTAGCAGCAGCAGCAACAAGCTCTGTTCTTCTGAGACCTTGGGAAAGTATGGGCCAGAGCAGCTTCAGTCGATACTTTACAGACCACAGTGGGGGGCTCCCTCCTCTTTGCTGGGTGTTGCCAAAAGGGCCACCACCATGCCCTGTAGAGGGACTCATACTGCTGGAGCAAGGACTGGGCTCCTCCAGGGCCACTGTGAAGAGGGAGAAGGGATGGGAAGCTTCTCTGTGCCACCTTCTCCCTCTTGCACACTTTTGGAAAGGGACAGCTCAGCGAACAGGGATCACGCTCTGCTCACAGTACTGCAGGCTGGGAATGTGGGGCATTAAGCAGAGCAGGGGAAATCGCCTACCCACTAGACGGAGCATGGCACATGCTGCCAGCCCATAATACTCTGAGCAACCCAGTTAAACCTTGATGATCACCTCACTACCCATGCCATGGTTCAGGAGCAGATGCAGGCTCCTCTCTGGGTCTCATTCTGCTCTCATGCCGGGTCTCACCGAAGTATGATTCCATTGACTTCAGTAGTGTTACGCCTCATTCGTTCTGTTGTAAAGGAGCACAATCAGGCCTTCCTGGGGATATGCCCACCCCATGCAACAGACACAGTTCCACATACCCAGACACACACATGCACACACAATTGCTGAGAAGGGAGTTAAAAAGAAGAGCCAACACGTGGTAATTTGAATGGATATTTGAATGCCAAATAGTAAAAGGGATTACTTAGGTAATTGATGCAGCTCAGTGGCCTTGTGCAGAAAGTGCCCTGAAGTAAGACCCCAAGACAGCCAGCTTGCTAAGAGTATAATTACCTCACAAAGAGCAGGTGATGGGAGGGCCTTTTCAGTCTTCTGCTTCAACAAGGGAAAGCTTGACAAATGTGTGTGCCTATTAGAGCCTTTGGCCTGCAAATTCCTCTCACAGCGTCATCAAAGATTCAGGAGGCTGTATCTTTTCGATTACTAATTTATGCTGTTTACAGACTGGGTAAGAAAGAACAACAAGACTGGTGCCTGGCTATTAGGGCGAATTGACATTTGTTGAATGGGCTGCCGTTCCAGCACAATGGGGTCTTATTTCATTTCAGAGGCAGGACACTGAAAGCATAAAATTTGGTGATAAAATAAGCCTTGATTCTTCAACCCAGGTTAGCGTGGACTCAAATGAGTTGCAAAGCTCCCAGGTTGCAAGAAAGTGTCCTCGTGCCTTCATACACGACTGGCGCCTGCATCAGTATCTAGGGTAGGGAGTGGGAGGGAAAGGGCACAAGGGGTGAAATTCTAGCCCTGCTGAAATGACCTGGTTGACTTCAAGGAGCCAGCAGTTTACTCACTGAATCTATCCCCTCTTGTGCTTCTGTTCACTGGACAGGCACACCAACCAGGAAAGTCCTTGGGCCCTGTGCAACTGGTAGCACTAGTGGCTCTGTCCCCCAGTTCACTGCCCTAAACCAGCCAGCAAAGCTAGTCAGTCATGAAAGCAACCATGTTCTACCTGTGCTTCCCAGAGCTCCAAGAGTCACTGTGTCTGCTTCAGACACACATCTCCCACTGCTTCCACTTCACTACTGCCACCAATGTGGGATCATGTCTTGAAGGTACAGTACAATGCTCATGTTAACCAAGGACTACAGTACATTGTGTAGGACTCTCCCCAGAACTCCAGTTTGCTTCACTGGGAACTCTGGGTGTGCAAGGACTGTAGGGCCAAGCCCTTTGTCTGACATCCATTGTTTAATATACACGAGCACTTCATTGTTATGTGAACATTACTGCTTTTCAAACTCGGCCCCACCCCATGTCTAAATATCCTCTCAGATAACTAGAAATATGGGTGTCCTCTCTCAAGACAATGAAATCTGGACACAAAGGGAACCTGTTCATTAATTGCTTTCCATTCTGTCCATTTGACAGATTTATCAGCCTTCTTTATTTCTTTAAATATTTGGATAAGGGGAGCAGGGATTCCCCTCAACTCACGCCCTGAATGACACTAAGTTTCTTTCATAAACTGAAGCAAACCAGAGAACTGTAAATTAAGGCACCCACCAGCCCCAAGCCAGATCATCATAAGGAGAAAAATAGCTTGCATGGCTGAAGAATGGAGCTCCAATTTCTAATGGTATGTCTTTAAAACCTATATTGATGACTCAGTAGAACAGAGAAACTGTTCTTTGCACAGTATCGAGTTATATTGTAACCCGTTGTCAGGTCTACATAATATGCATAATAAGGAAATGAGAGGTGCTCCAGGGTTTGAAACATTTAATACAAGATCGAACAAAGTGCTAGGGCCCCGATTCAAGAAAAATTCCTAATTTTAAAGCACGTAAGTAGTAAGTCCCATGTTTAAGGCTAAGTGTGTGCTTATGATCTTTTCTGAATTGGGGCCTGAGAATGAGAATGGACTGGCTAACACAATGGGTCATATTTTCCAGCATTGGTGGCCATGTCACAGACATGTAACTGTGTGTTCAGGTATGTTCTCCGACTACCACAACAGGTAACTGAACCAAAACAGGTACAAGTGCCTGTTGTTCATGCACAGTTGCTTGCTAGCATAAGCACGTTTTGTACACACTATTCTTTTTAAGTTAGCCCACTTTATTTTCTTCCTGAACACTGTCATTTGTTTTTTAATGAGTGTGTATTAGTATCAGTCAACTTAATAAACAATTTGACTTTTTATTTTTTTTAGTTTCAAGAGCCTAAATCACACAATGGACTGAGGTCAACGTTGCATAGAAAGAAAGAAAGAAAGAAAGAAAGTTGTAGTTTTAACATACAGAAGTGCAGTGGAAATAACAGCTGACATGAACAGGTCTTTTATTTGCATTTCTAAAAGTTTAAAAATGATTCGATAGACATTTTTTACAGTCATACCCATACAAAAGTTAACCTCCATCTCCCAAACCCAGGACCTCCTTCTCCCTTCTAAAATGACCTCTTGCTAGGCTGGGACCATATAGAAGAAGTTCTAATGCATAACGGATCCCCTAGATGAGTTTTAAACTCCTGAAAATAGCAGCTTAGAATGCAAGTGCTAACACAGGCTTAATGATGGAAGCCCTGATTTAACAGTTGTGTGCAGTGCTCCTGCAACATTCCTAGCCTGAAACACAATCTGGGCATGGTATAGGGCAGTATGTTTAAGAGAAGAGTCAATGGTCATATCTGACAGATATTCTCCCAAGCATTTGTCGGAGCTCATGATTTTTACTGCTCGAAACTAAATGAAGTATTTAGCCAGATTTCAATTCCTCTTACAAACAAAGCTAGATCAAATAAAGCTACATATTTTGGTGGGGGGAATCATTATTCATTTAAATGACAAGTTTATATATGATAATTATAGTCATTAATGGAGACAAACTTACTTTACCATAGATTATGAAGATAAAAGAAGATCACTCAAGAATCACTTTCTGATAGAGTCAATAAGAAAATTAGCCCAAATATATCTGGAAAATTGTTCTTAAATAATGCCCTAGAGGTTAAAGAAACAATGGATCCAGATGTAATGGAAGAAATTAAAATGACACACTAGAGGTCACTGTTGCTACTTGAGCAAAAGGTTTATCTGCTTCCTTATAGCTTGGTTAAGACAGTAAAGATCAAACCTTTCAGCAGAAAAAGTACTTCTTTTTCTAGGTTTCAAAAAATGTAGGGCCTGATATCCTGAAAAAATAAACAACAGATTGCTGTTGGCTGGAGGACTGTGCTAATGATTGTGGAAATGGTATGCACTGTATATGCTAAGAAATTAGTCGTAATGCAATACAATTTAATTTTGCACGGCATCTTTCATACAAATGGCATCCCCAAACACTTTATAGCTTATAGCATTAAATGATATAGCATTACATTGCAGAGATAAATAATAATGGGGAGAGATAATAAATGTTCTAGGCAAGAGGCAAAAGATGCTATCATATCCGAAACCTGTGTGAAACCATAAATTACACATCCCAGCCAAAGGTACATGAGGAAGTCAAATAATTAAGTCCCCAAATGTAGGAGAAAATCTCAGTCTTCCCAAATTATTCATGAGCTGAGTATAAAATGGAAGCAACTGTTTAGTATCATAAACACAGTCCCATGTCTGGATACATACGAAGAAGAGCTGCCTCTGAATGCCTCAGGGCAGAGCCATTCAGTATAAATGCAGGAACAGGTCATGGTATGTTGTGCATGTTATAGCCTTCAGCAATTAAAGGGGCCAAGGTTTGGAAAAGGTTATTTAGCCAATAATAACTATAACCTGAATACTTCAATAACCCAGCCTCGCAACACTGTGTACAATGGGCATGTTGCTATTGACGTCAACAGTCACTGGAGCATTTTTGGGACGAATACTGCAAGCGGAGAGCATCTCAGGATGTGCCGAGCACCCTCAATACAGTAGACAGCAAAGTCCTTTACTGTCTCACAGAATCAGGCCCCACATGTCAAGAAATAGCTCAACAGGCTAGTAGGGCTGACTGGCCATGCACTATTTAAACAATAAGCAGGAGGGCACTGTTCTACCATCTGGTTCTGAGGGAATACACGGAGTGGCCAAAGGATGACTGGTTTATCCCAACAAGATAACCAGATTACTGCAACTGAGGGCAGATGCAGAGCCAGCAGGAATATCCCCCCTCCTGCACAAACTCTGTAAATTGTAAGCTCTGGTAGTACACTATAGTATGTGTGACAGACAAGTGTGAATCAACACTAGGGAAAGAGAGCTCAACATCATTATCATTATTTGTATTGTGGGAGCTCTTAGGAACTGCAATCAAGGATCAGGGCCCATGATGGTAGTCACTCTACAGACAAGTAGCAAAGATGACAAACCTCACACCGTGAAGCTTCCAGTTGGTGGCACAGAAGTTCACTGGCCTGATTTGAGACACCTTAAAAGGTTCCCATTTTCAGTGAGCTGGTGTAAGCACTTTCAGAAAATCAGGTCCCTTTAGGATGTCTCATGTTGGCACCAAAAATCACTATTGGCTTAGGTGTCAGACAGGACATAAGCAATGGCTTGAAACAAGTAAAGGGGCTGGAAGTTGAGGGGATGACCCAAAAATCAGACAAAGTTTGGCAGAAAAGCAGAAGACTCAGTTCACTATTAATATTGTTTTTCAGTTGCATTTTGTCACTCCTCCCGTAGCCAGAATTTACTATCCCATCGACATCAACGAGTAAAGCTCAAAGGGAAACGGGTCACTTTCTGCAAAAAGCCATTACGAAAGACATAGAGAAATCCCTCCTAGTCTGGAGAAGCCATAAATCAGGGCACCCAGAAGGTGTTGAGTTTGCATACAGTGGTGCTGTAGTGTGGAGGGTAAGTGGAGTCCTGCTGTTGTGTCTCAGCCCACCACTCTATGAAGAGATTTTGGCCAAAGTTTTAGATGATTTGCTTCTAGCCATCCTGCATGATTTGACCACTCTTAATTCAATAGCCTACCCTCTCTTCTTTCAAGACCCTCTTACAAACCTCGTATGCTAGAGTGAATTCTGTTTTGTGCAATAGAAAATCCTTTTTGTCATTTTCTTTTTTGTTGTGCAGCTTCTCTGATCTCCGTCTGCCCATCTGTCCTTGGAGTGTGAGCTTCTGAAGGTAGAGACACACCTTGCCAGTATGTTAGACTATGTCTACAGTACGGCTTTTGCCGGAAGAGGCAATGCAAATGAAGCGCTGATTAGCATTTTGTAGTGTTTCATTTGCAATAATCTATTCTGAGCCGTTTTTGCGCAAGGGATTTTTGCACAAAAACAAGCAGTGTGGCCATGACCATTTTGTGCAAAAACCCCGGGAGACATAAGAATCTTGCACAAAAAGGTTTTTTTTGTGCAAAACAGACATGGCCACACATCAGCTCTTAGGGATAGGGGGTAGGGTGTCTTTTACTCTCCATAGCACGATGAAACTCTCTAGGTGCTGACATTATATAAATAGGCAGTGATATCTAGTGATCAGTTAATGCAAGATAGGATCAGATAATAAGAGAATCACGCTGCATGCACTCACCAAACAAGTATCATCTGGTGTTATTAAGCACTTAACAAATCCAAAGGATTACAAGAACATAAGCAACTCGACTCAGTTGCTGCCCTTCACTTGTGTCACGAACACTTGGTAGTTAGCTAATGTTTCTTTAATCACAGGTTTGATCAACAATATGAGGAAGCTACTTTGCAGAAGAAAATGAATGCATGATCTCATTAGAGGACACAAACTTGTTACCAGGGTAGGGCTTATTATTTTTAAAACACTTTTTAATTCCAGAGTAATTTCTTAAGACGTAAGTACATCAGAGACCATATGTAACATACTTTATCTGTGATTATCTTGTAGAGTCAGAGAAACATTGGATCCAATCCTCAAATCCTTATCTGGGGGTGGAAAATGGGAGTTTTGCCTAAAGATTAAGGCCTGGATCATGTGATGTGTAAAGTGCATGCAGTTCCCATCAACTTTAACGTAGAGCTTAGAGGAAGCTTAGTACTTCACAGAAGCAGGTCCTGAATTAAGGCTGCTGGACTAGGGTTACTCAATTTGCAATTGGATTTACTTTATTATTTCTTATTAGTTCTTTAATTAGACATGAGTTATGGATAAAAAAATTTAGTCATTCATTGAGAAAGAGGCCATTGTCTCCAAATTAATTAGGCTTGTCCTCATCTAGCAGCAGGTTTTTTGCACCAGTGCATCTCGTCTGACTTCATTGGAGTTCATTCTATTTCACAGCAGCAGAAGTGAGGACATAGTCCAGTCCATCTGCTCTAGGGAAGAGAGAGCTGAGAATGGGGAAGACTGCTTTAAAATACACCCATAGGAGAGAGAGCTCAATGTACCTCTGCTGATTCCAGGAGAGCAGGAGGCTGTATTGTTACCAGCAGGTGCAAATGAGTCCTACCAGAGGCTTTAATTTTGTTTGGGCTCTAAAGAAAGCCATACAGGGGATGCCAACTCGATGTATCTTCCACATGTCTACACCTCTTACCTGTTGACCTTGTATGTTGCTTCTACTGCATCAGCTGACAGCAGTCTTGTCAACAGAATATTGTGAGCCATGGCTGGCTTGCGTAGCTGCACCTACATCTGCATGGAATTTTCCGCTGCAGGACCCCCAGAGCCTGGATGAAGCAAAGAAACCCTAATATCATGTATGAAATTTCAGTTCTGATGAATGAGTTGAGAGATGCCTTAAATCAGTAAAGTACATTGGCATCCAAGTAGGAAGCAAGGTCCAGAATCCACATAACAGAGCTGAAACATGATGGCATGAGACGTTTAACTGATGTCAAATGTAAATCCCCTATTAAAAAGCAGTGTTCTCTAGTCTGCACCAGGCCATCCATTCTGGTAATCTCATTGCATATTTCTTTTTATTGTTGAAAGAAGTAGTAGATTAATGACCATAGGAATCCCACTAGAAAGAACACATGCCTTATAAGGCATGCTTGGGAGAGAGATTTTGGAAATCTTAACATAGAACTACTTTGTTGCCAAGGAAAGCTGCATTTGTACCATTTACATTTAACCCAGGTCAACATAGTTCAGCCAAATTAACTCCATCTGGATAAGTGAAGTTGAGGATTACCTGCCAAGGAAAGACCCATAACAGTACACAGTAACTTAGTGCCACACTTTAGAAACCACTAAGAACTGTGGTGGATCAGTTCAGGCAAGGTGGATAAACCGAAGAGGTACATCTTTGACTATGCTAGCATTAAAGTATATTAACAATAGAAAGAGATGAGCAAGGTGACACCTACTTGTTTAAACTTCTGCCCTCTGAACTGTTACTACGATTTGGAGAAAAATAATGGTGATCATTTCAGAATGGGGATTAAAAGGTAACCTTCATGAAACAAGTCGATATGTGCTACTTGCTGTGTTGTGACCTCACATGATTTTATTGAGATACTTGTGACAATTTTTGCTTTTCATAAAGCCCCAGGCCCTGGAGTCATGGGAATATGAGAGAATTTCAGCTTTCATTAAAAAAAAACCCAATTTCTGGCCCTCAGGGTTGCAGAGAAAAAAGCATGAAAATATGGCCTTAGGGTATTTGAAAAGGTTCAAGAACCAGATAGCAATTTTTTTTAAAAAGTGTTCTTTCTAAAAGAAAATAAAAAATCTTATGATGTATCAGCCAGTCTCATGATTTTTAGGGCCTACCTCCATCCTTGGGTCATAAGAACATAAGAACGGCCATACCGGGTCAGACCAAAGGTCCATCTAGCCCAGCATCCTATCTTCCAACAGTACGAATGCCTGATGCCCCAGATGGAGTGAAAAGAACTGGTAAACATCAAGTGATCCCTCCCCTGTCATCCATTTCCAGCCACTGACAAACAGAGGCTAGGAACACCATTCAAGTTGGTGGTTCAACAGCACAACTTCGTTTTGCCATATGGAAGTGGGGAGGCTCATTTTCCCAAGCAGTCATTTTATTGGAATGATCTGTGTCTAACATAGGGTGTCTTTGGGTACATAGGAATTGACAACTAAATATGTTCCAGGAAACCAGGAAAGACAGATTAATAAAAGTACTGTAGTCTGATAATCCTTTTGGCCAGATTACTGTTACTTAATCCATTGGATGAAGAAGGAATTCTAAAGCAGAACATCATGACAAAAAATTGCAGTGGGCAGATACCTCTGGGATCCCAGTTGGATTATTCTGCTTGTAGTATGATGAGCAAAACTGGAAAAATAGGGTCATGTTTCGGGGGGACCTAGTTTAGTGTGATGCCATCAAGTTGGGAACGCCAGGGGGAGTCAGCCTGCTAACATGCAAACTCCAGAGACTCCGCATGTTTAATAACAATCTCATTCCTACAACTCTGCATGCCTGATGCATCTTTTTTTGTTTTTTGTTTTTGCTAATGAAACTCTGTCTCAATTGTACTACACTCGCTACTAAAAAACTGCTTGAACCGTTTCTACAATGGTTATGAATGGGTTATAAATTAACCAGCTAAAATACAAAAACGGGTTTTATGCAGCTATGAAACTGGGGTTTTATGCCTTTTGTTTTCTGTGTCAGTGTGAAATGTGCCTTTGGATTTTGAAGAACCATTTTTTCTGAGATGCAGTAGCTTCTGATGAGAGGAAACTCATGCCTTGGGCACTATAATGGTGAATTAGCTTTTTTTTTCTTTCTTTTTGTTATTGCCCAAACCAAACAAATGCTTCCTCTTTTATTAGCAACTGTTGTGTAGACATAGAGAGAACTACGGCTGAAATCCAGAGAATTTTGTCAATGACATCACTGAGAGTAGACTCAGAGTTAATTTTTAAAAATAAGTGTAATTTAGCTATGAACGGTGTCTTCAAAAGCCATTGTCCCTCCTATGATGACTGTGATGATTTTAGTGCAATCATATTAGAGTGGATTTTGGCCCACGAAAGCTGGAGTTAGAGATTTCAGGGCTCACATTATGTGGTACACGTGCACTACATTCATACATTAAAAAACCGGTGTTGTTATCATGCCTGTTCAGTAGCCACTTTTCAAATTGAAATATCTCAGCCATTTTAAATGTCATTTTTATTTTTGAAGAGACACTCAAAAGCAATTAGAGGGCCATCTCGCCTGATCACGTGCCAAATTTCAGTGTTCAGGATTAAAGCTGGTTTTGAGTTACTGTACCAAAGTGCAAAAGCATCACAAACTATTTTACATACATTAAAACAAAAACAACCAACCAACCATAGCATTTCAAAAGAAAACAAAAGAAAAAGCAACTTGTAAAAGAAATGCTTGCTCCCAAGCTGAAACCATGAGTAAGACTAGAGTAGGGGTGGACAATAATTTTTGATGGGGGTCATGCCAAGATTTTGGTAAGTAGTCAAGGGCTACACTTTTCTAAGAAGGAGGGGTGGGTTCTGGGATGGAGGCTGGGATAAGGAATGGGGTACAAGAGAGGGTGTGGGGTCTGGGAGTTTGGGTAAAGGAGGGGGTTTCCAGTGCACAAAAATTCACCCTACCTCCATCACAGAGAAGCAGATGGAGCAGTCTGTTGCTCTGAGCCCTAGGGCTGCTCCCTGACTGTGGGTCCAGTGGGGTGGGGCGAGGGACGGACTGAAAGGGTTGGCAGGCTGGATCCGGCCCCCAGGCCGTATCTTGCCCACCACTGGCCTAGAGCAATCTAAGGTTGACTTATGAACCTCTGGGAAAAATGGTGGGTTCTAATGGCAATGGTGTGAAACCCTTAACTCAAGGGTGGGGAACTTCAGGCCAGGTGGCCAGATGTGGCCCCCTTCTTGCCTGGATGTAACCCTGAGGCTTAGGGCCCATCCCAGCATTGGGTGGCCTGTGCTGTCACTCCAGCCCCCCCCGCTACCCCACCAAATGGCTGGAAGCACAAAATCTACTAGTCTGGGCCCCCCGAGGTTCTGGTGTGCAAGGGGAATGTGGGAAGTGTCTTTCTTCTCAGTTAGGGGCTACATCAGTGAGGGGTTTTTTGTTTGTTGCTTCTCACTTGTGTGTGGCCCCCAACTGATTTTTCTGTGGGTCAGCAGCCCCTGACCCAAAAAAGGTTCCCTACCTCTGGCTTAACTAAAGCAGAAGCAGTATGGGTATAAGATTCCTGCTGCAGCTGTGCATTAGGGATGCTCCCCCAATATCTTGATTTGGAGAAGAGATCAAAATATATTTTATGTTTTTTATGTGGTCCTTAAAGTTTTGATGCTCTTTACATTATTCCAGCCCCCCCTCCTTATAAAAATAATCAAATTATTTTGCTTGCAACCAATTACAAATTATTAGAATGAACTCTCTATTGATGTTTAAACTCTGGTGTACAAGCAATTCCAAAGCTCATGGGTATCTGCAATTCACTTGGTAGGCTGATACTTCACTATGAGCATGAATGCACCTATCTGGGTCATGCTAAATAGCTTTAAAAAGTCATGAATTATGCCTCCAACCCAGCGGTAATTTCAAACTTTTCCAAATGTGGGAGC
This sequence comes from Pelochelys cantorii, assembly GCA_032595735.1. Classification (NCBI taxonomy): domain Eukaryota; kingdom Metazoa; phylum Chordata; order Testudines; family Trionychidae; genus Pelochelys; species Pelochelys cantorii. The sequence goes on from CM064328.1 coordinate 183,497,879, forward strand.
CAAGGCAGCTGTTGATATACAAGATTTGTTCACATCAAAAACCTATGCATCAGGAACTCCTTTGGAATGCACTTTAATTTCTGTTGTTTGTACCGTGTGCATTGGTCTGGATTGGTGAACTAAGGTAAAACTATCAAAGCACTATGACAGAAACTTGGCCACACCCATAATAAGTGGACATCTGGCTAACTAAAATCATGCTGGACTACAGATGCTGCCGGATCAGAGGACTGCACTACAGAGGTTCAGCCTGTACTAGAACTTACTCCTCTGCCTCATAGGGGTTTGTAAGGAATGATTAGTTACAATTTCTATGGTGCTTTGAAAATAAAGGCCATGTATGATTATATATCAGAGGACAATGGAGAAAAATGCTTTCTTCATCCTTCCTCAAAAATATCAGAGGATGACGAAGAAACTCATGGAGCTCTAAAACATCATGATCAATATCCACAGTTACACCAGTTGCACCAGAGTGGATATTGGTTGGCTGGCTGGCTGTCTTGCTTGTTTGGAGATGCACTATAAATACTCATGCTACAGGAAATAAGCCAACCACTCAGGGTACATCTACATAGCAGAGTTATTTTGGAATAACTGATGTTATTCTGAAATAACAAAATGAGTGTCTTTAATTCAAAATAATCACTACAAGCCTTTAATTCAAAATAATCTTGAGCTGGAGGACTTCTTACTCCAACTCATGGCTACTCCTCATTTCACGAGGAGTAAGGGAAGATGGAGGAAGAATGTTCTTCCTTCGACTTCCTGCTTGTGTAGACAGCGCCAAAAGCCAAATTAAGCTATTTTGACTTCAGCTACATAATTGACATAGCTGAAGTTGCGTAGCTTAATTCAACTTTTGCCTTGCTGTGTAGACATACCCTGAGTGACAGAGATTAGGGGGAAAAAAAACAGATCTCAGCAGTACATTCCAAAATTTTCTACTGTGGAATGTTTTTCCAAATCTCTGATGTATCAGGTACTGGCATACATGAGACACAAGATACTGTTACAATCTGGTGTCTATAGCACTTCCTGTGTTCCCTGATGATAGGGAAAACTTTTAAAAACCCACAATTATTCCACTTTACTATAGGATGGGAATTCCTGGTTGGAAGTCAACTACCAGGTTTTTCACTGGCCCAGCTCAGACTGATTGGGAAATGATACAAATAGAGCATTTAGTTTCTTGTGTCTTTGCAAAATGTTTCTGAAAGGATTATCTCCTTGTTTATCTTAGAGATACATTTTGTTACTTTGATGTTTGCCTTTAGTGAGGAAAAACAGAAAACTTAAATCTGCCTGAACTAAGTGTTATCCAAGCAAGACTAGGTCTAATCAAATGTCATGATTCACAGTCTAAATTAATCAATCTCAGGGCTCAGGAAGAAAATCCTCCCCAACTATAACTCCCCATTACACTAAGTTGCACAGCAGGCTAGATCAGAGGCACTCGAACTTTTCATAGTGTGTAGACCACCATTTCATAGAGGGATGCACAATTTATGGACATCTTTTCTTCTATTCACAATTATACAGATCACTTCACGTCCCATTTGTGGGCTGTGACAACTATAGCAATTGTTTATATGGAAAAGTAACCTAAGGAAAGTGTTGATGTGTTTTAGCTGTCTGTTATGTCATTTAGGAGATGAAAACACAGCTAGCACTATGTGACCAGCTGCCTTCTCCAGACCACCAGTGATTGCTCTGTGGTATACAGTGGCCCATAGATGAGATACTGAGAACCACTAGCCTTGTTATATTAGCATTATAGGATTCTTTCAAATTCCTCTGAAGCATCAGAATATTTAGTTCTATGGACCAATGGACTAAACTCTGTGGGCTCAATCCTGCTCTCAACAATAGGAATGCAATCCCAAATAAAGAAAGTTTGTCCTGAGTAACTGATGAGAACATTTCTAGGAAATTGCTGAAATATCCTTGCTAGGGTGCAAGTGTAGACATACCCTAGGAGAATTCAGCCATGGTGACAAGAGAATATGAAAGGCAAATATTTTGGTAGAGTGTCATAAGGGGAGCAATTATCAGGCAACACTGAGCCATTGTGCATGGGAACATAATCTTTATAAATTATAAGTAAAGATCTGCTAAGTGCACAACTGAGTACATTTACTCTTCTGTGTGCTTCTGTCCAAGTGCAATCGATACAGATCAAATGTTATATACAAGAACCAGGATCAGATCCAAACCACATTTTTATTTCTGAGGGTTTACCTGGGATTACATGATGTTTTATGTTATATTTTTGATGCATCATTATTTTTAAAAAAGATGGTGGTAAAAACAAATTTAATTGCCAGTTGGACCTAACACCCTCTCTGATTGAAATAGGAGGCCCTATATCCCAGATGACAAGTAATACTTTAGCCAATTCTATTACCACATTTTTGCAATGATTTACAGTGCCATTTATATTACATACATGTTACGCTATTTTCAGTCACAGTTGATAAAGTTCTGAAATGAAAACATGAAGAAGGAACTTCTGGCTAGAATTTCAAAGGTTGTGAGTATCTAAATCTCCCAATGACTCTGGTGGAAATTTTGCATGCTTTTCTCTCAAAATAAGGTATTCCGTTATGTAATATTAAAACACATTGTGTAAAATACATGCCAATGCCTCCCCCCACCATGTGAAAAGAATATTGAGGTTGCAAATGAAACAGCCAGTTAAATCAAAGTTAAGGTTCCCTATATAACCTTTACTCAGGCCGCTTACATATATGATTTACAATCCATTCTTTTATTATGTGAACAGTTACTTTTTTTAGCCAAGACCTCCTGCTTAATCCATATGGACTTAAACACTTAATCACATGCTTAAGCATCTCTTGTGTTGGGTCCTTGGCATGTTTAGTGGAAGGAATGCATTAGATTTAAGATGCTCAGTGAACAAAGCAGGTAGTTCTTCAAGATTCGCTATATTCTTTTCATTCAGTGAGTGTTCTTATGCCTCATTTATTACCCATCATCCAAAACAATTGTAAATAAGGAATTCATTTTTTCTTTATAGAGTGCCCGCCCATCAATGTAGTATTTACATACCCAACAAACATTAATGTATTTATCCTTCCTTGGGAAGTATTACTGTCACAATTTCATGGATGTGAAACAGAGGTACCAACGGACAGATTTGCAAAAGATTCTAAATTACTTAGTCACCTAAGTCTCATTGAGCAGATCTGGACATCAGGTCCAGAGCCCCAACACTTGTTCCCTCAAAAAATGAAGAGTAACGTTAGTTTGAACCAAGAAGTTTGGATCGAACTAAAGCGTCCTGGCGCTCACTTCCTGGTTCGAATCAGCTGTTGAGCGGAGTAATGCACTGGTGAGATCATGCTAATGAAGCACGGGATATTTAAATCCCCGCTTCATTAGCAATTTCGGTCGCCTACATTTGCATCCCTAACTGGAACTAGGGAGTAAGTGTAGACGTACCTTATCAGAGAATTATTCTTCCAGCAGCTCCCTTCCATCACTACATCCTACTGAACACTATCCTCCTTCTTGACACATCCTGTAATGACTGCTGTAAATGAGCAGAAGTATGTCACACACTATTCACTTGACAGCCAACTTTTCTTCTGTGGCCAGTCAGCAAAAGTGTCCTGCAGAAAAAAGGATGTGATCATATAATATACATACAAGAGGCACAGTTAAGATTGCCCAAACAGCCTTTACTTTGCCATTTCCAGACTGCAGAAGTGCAGATTGATTTTTTTTAAGGCCCTGATTCAACAAAGTTTAAAACACATGCATAAATACTTTGCTGAATTGAGATGGACTCCAACACATGCTTCAAATCAATAGAGCCAAAATAGAATTTTTCTTTTCTCCTGAGCTCTCTATTCAATCTTATGTTTCTCACTGTTTGATATAGCATCTTGAATATAGCCTGTTGTCATTTCAAATTCAATGCTTAAGGTTAACCACGTGCTTTGTGGGAGTACACTTTTATAATCAGCTGGAAATGTTCCTCTGGAACACAAACTATTATAGGTATCACTATAAGCCACCTTAAATCAGTTTTTTTTAAAACAGAACAGAAACCTATTGGACTCTTCCAATAAAAAATCTCAGGAGATGTTGAACAGGTATGGAAAGTTATATGTAATGGGTTAAATAAATCAGTGGGAGTACACAAGCAGTGAATTGGCCCAGAGCGTTTGAGATAGGACAGAGCTATTTTTGCAATACTTATGAATGTCTGTTTGGAAATTAATTGTCTCCTGCACCTGCTAAGGAACTGCACCAGTGCCAATTTCCACTGCATGTACCTGTCTTTTGACTATAGAGAATGTGCAAAGAACTCCTTATGCAGACTTAAAAAAAATAAACAAAATAAAAGCAGGACAAATTCTCAGTTGCTAATATGAATTGGCATAACTATATTGACTTCAAGGAAGCAATGCAAAATTATTTTATTCCAGCTGACAATCTGGCCCGATATCTGTTTCAGAATGGTAAATTATTGTGGCAGAATACAAAATGGCACAAAATTCCAGGAACTGCAGGATCCGATCAGATTTACACCAGCTACCCTTGTCATTAACTGTGTCTCTTTCTCCATACAGGACAAACATCTGTCCAAATGCAGGCCATTCTGAGAGTATAACAAAGAACTGCACTCTGAATGTGAAAAACAAAAGCAGGTGTTTATTGTGAAATCTTCTAGAATAAGAAAAAATAGGAGAACACGCTGCACTTTTATTTTTCAGATGAACTACATAAATCAGTTGTGTAGATTGGTCAAGAAAAATGCTCCGAATCACTTTCATGAAAAGTCATGATGGTTTATTATTTTGCTAAACTGTTTCTATCTTCCTTTAGGACCACATGCTGGTACCTTTCTCATATTGAGTAGTATCTTAACTTCACAAACAGCCTCACTGATTTCATTTCGACTTCTCAGTGAAGTGCTGCTCAGTATAAGTGTATAAAAATCTGCCCCATGAAAAGCATATTTTACTGCTCCAATACTGAAGGCTTTATAAACACAAAAAATGGTACCCAAACCTAAACCCCATAGCTGAACATCTACAAGCAGGAATCTAGATCTGAATCTTACGAGTGGCTCCTATCTCAGTGGTAGCCTGAATTATAATCTTGGATCTGAGCATCCTCAAACTTGGAGGTGTTTGAAATCTGGATTTGGGTCACCCTGGGCCCATTCTTACAAAATCTTTATGAAGAATACTCATACTGAAATCAAAGAATTTCCTTATAAGAGCAAGGGTTTGCAGGATGGAGTCCCCTTTCGCATAGAGATCACTGAGAATTTTGTGAGAATATGGAATGTGTGATTGGACCCTTAGTTATATCAGAATGTCCTTTGTTTGTCCCACATATTTGGCCATTATGGATTGATGGATATGCAACAGTGTATCCGAGGTTCAGCCATTTGTGCTTATCAGACAAGGATATTTGTGAAATCATGGGTTTATTTACACCTTTTTTCCTTAAGTAGGAAGGGAACTATTTGGGGTGCCAAAATCTTGTCTCAATACTTTACGGACATAAGAATATTGTAAAAACACAAAAAGCAATGTAAATGCTACTGGAAAATTAATATTTGGTTTCAGAATGTGCAGGCTAAATTGAACTGTAAAAAATAACCTGATGTAAACAAAGAGGATCTCTAAAGTGCACCATAGAAGACAGATTGTACCACATAGTAATCTATTTTCCTTATTTAATATACACTCAGCATTGCCTGAACTCAACTGAGTTGGCATCCATATCCATCTTGTTCCTTGATGTCATGCTCCCTGTTAATGAAATCTGGAAGTGAGGTTGTCAATGGACTCGGTGAATGGTAGACGTCAGCCATTGCGTGATGGGCAATCATCAATCATCCACTGCCAGTTATTTCTGTCTCAGTGAGTAAGCCTTTATTTAAAACATACAGTAAAAATGTTGCCAGACCACAGAAACAAGCCCTGAGCTGTTTGCAGGTGCTGCTATTCACAGCTACCAATTAAACCCCTGACATTTCCATAATGGCCAAGAGATAATGCGTATACACTTGATATAAACATTTTTTGTAAAAATTAATCTCACCTTATCGATACTTCACTCTTTTTCCTGGAGTACTTACAGTGTCCTACTTAGCTTATTGTTTGTTAGGTAAACAAAGAGAAATATGAGGTAGAAAGAAGCCAATGCATTCATTTCCCCAGGACATACATTAAATTCCAGTGGCACATTTTATCTCTCAACTGGGAAGGGAAGGCATTTGTGTAAGAAACCCACCTTCAGAAAAAAAATGTGTATCCTCCCTCCCAGCCATGCACACATTCATTAACACTGCTTAAAACTGGTAGTTGGCCTAAACCAAAATCCTGCATACAAACCAAGAGCTAGATCGTGCAAATGGTTCAACCCACTCAGAGCCCCTCTGGAGTTTTCCAAATAGACCAATTTGTAGGATTTAGCCCAGAACCACCCTGCTAAATTTTGGAAATGTGTAGGTCCACATATTAGCTTTGAGGATAGGGTCCATCACTCCCTAAAATATATTGTTACTTTATCCATCCCACACGGAAAATAAAAATAATAAAAATCCAACACTTTTTAATGTGTGTATTATTTTCCTTTGCCTAGGAATGAAAACATTGTGCCAGTTTAACTTATTAAAGACATTCATCAGTACCTGCAGCAAATATATCTTATACATGTAATTTTTATATATGCAGTTCACAAATATTGCCAACAACCAGTGAATCTTTTTTCAGAAAAATATTTTTATGGAAACATTTATATATTTCTACAGGAAAAAATAAACTGCTTCCTATTGCTTTTTGACATTTGCAGTTTGGAGGACATAAAACTTTTCTGAGGTTCCTTTATTTTTTACTCTCAGCTGTATATAGTTGTTCAGGAGTGTGTTGATCTATAAGTAAATACAGAAAGAGAAAGACGTGCATTCACACTTCCAAGGAGATTTCATCACATGCTGATTCCTTTCCTCCATTTTGCTGCAAAGTCTAAATGAGGCAAAAACCAAATGAGAAATTGGATTCAGACATCTTAATACTGTCTTCTCTGCTCCCCATGGCACTTACGTAAGGCATCTGAATTCAAACTTAGCAACTTGTGGTTTACTATTTACAACTTGTAATTAAACCATTTTAAAGCATTTCATGCCATATTGAATGAAATTACTTTTTGATGCTAGCAAAAAGTTATAATATGTTATAATGTAACATATAATATTATATGTTATAATCATATAGTTTGACCTATTACTAAGGTTAAAGTTGTGGAGGAGGAGTTTGCCAATGGTTTTATGCTAGGAAAGCCCTAATACAGGTTCATTTCACTGAAGCAGAATAAGACTGTTTATGTAAGCGTAGTTTATCAGAACAACAGTGTCTAGAGTAGGGGGCTTTGTCATTTTAGCTGGGCCAGAATAATTAAAGCAGCAAAAAATTTTAAGTGCAGACAAAGCCTCAGACTCCAGTGCTAAATTTCCCTTTTCTTTTCTTTGTGCTCATACCTTCTGTTATTATATCCTTTGAAACCCCCTTTTCTTACAGATTTCAGAGACATCTGTTGGAGAGGGCACCTGGGAGTTCCTACTGAATTCAGATGACTACAGCAGGTGATTCTGTTTTTTCATGGCAATAATTTTCTTTTTTTTTGTTCAGTCCCTAGAGGAAAAAAATCAGCATGCCTGAGATCCAAAAAGTAAGTCTACAAACATCAAAAAAAGATAATTGCAATCCAGATTCATTCTGTTGGAGTATGACGTGTCAAACTACCATGACATGTAAATTCTTACTTTGTAAGTTGCCTGGTTTTTTTTAATTGTAAGTATTGCAAAAGACTGGTTAATAAAATAAAGTGAATAAAAGTAAAAGAAAGGAATCTCTGGTGGACAGACAGATTCTTCTGTTTGCGTAAACATGGGTTAATTCCACTGAAGGCAAGATGGTTATTTTTATGATGAAAGCAGGAGTAACTTCACTGAAGTCAATGAATCTACTGACCTTTTTATAAAACTAGGGTCAATGACGTCAGAATTACATCCCTCTGTGTTTGGTTAAAAGGCAGTGGCAAAATGTAATTTACACACATAATGCTGAGTTTCTTTGTTCCTTTAGATACAACAATAAAATAAGAATAAGAATACTCTGTCATGGAGATAAGTATGTAACTGTAGTAGTAAAAACTACGGTGGCTGGGATTTACAGTGCAATAGGACCAGAATGTCTAACTCCCATAAATTCCTTTGAAAACCCCCATCTGGAATATGTATCTTTAAAGGATAATGTGGTTCTAAATATAAAGACAAATGGCCAAATTTCGCTTTACTGGTCTAAATCCTAATTATGGCCTTGATCTAGCAAAATACTTAAGTGTGTGCTTAGCCTTTGTGTACGCTTTGCGGATTGATGCTGCAGCAATCGATCCACTGGCTGTCGATTTATCATGTCAGCTGTAGACATGATAAATCTATCTCCAAGAGCACTCCCATTGATGCTGGTACTATCAAGGCAAGAAGAGTAGCCAGTATCAATGGAAGAGCAGTCCCCGTCGTCCTTATTGTAAGCAAGACTCCATAATGAGCATGTCAACTTCACCTACGCTAGTTGCATAGCTAAAGTAGATCGGCGGTGTAGGTAAGTATAGATGAGGCCTTCGTTTTAAAATCAGTAGTTCCCCTGAAATAAATGGGATTACCCACATGCTTAAAATTAAGCATGTACTGAAGTGCTTTGCTGGATCAAGCCCTAATGATCTCCTTGGGAGAAGGATTATCTTTTTGCTCTATGTTTTACGTCAGGCATAATAGGGTCCATTACTTAAGTTCATAGGCTGTACGGGAATACAAAATAAACAAACAGGCACACAAATAAATACTTCAATGGAGCCAATCCATATTTGCATTTGTACAATGGAGAGCAGAACTGGACAAGAAATGTGAAAGTCAAGGAGAGAAGTGTTTATCAAAAAGCCACAAGCCATCAGTGTTGCTTCCACCAGTCCTGGAAGATGTGGTGAGTTCTACGGTTCTCTCCTCCTTCCCTATTTCTTGGAATGCCCAGTTATGATATAGTGTGCTGGCACTAAAAGAAAAGTAACTACTTTCACACTGCTGAGTCTCATCAGCAACTTCATGTCTCTTGTGGTTGTCTTCATCCATAGCTAACTTGTATTATTACTGGCACTCTTAAAATTGGGATTGTATGTTTTCAATGTATTTTTAAAGCTGAAACACACAAGCTCTTTTATTTCCCTTCTGCCTAGTAAGATTATTTCAGCTCCACACATGCAAAGCCTCATATTATGTAAGAAATTAATCATATCAGCGTAAAGTAGCTACTGAAAAATTGCCAAACACCATAAACATTGGTCAAAACGCAGGCCAACCATTTGCACACAGAGTAATTGAAGCTATGGATTCATTGGAGCAACATGCAACTTTTCAGGATGAATTATAAAGCTTTTCAAACATAAAATGATATCTGAGAGGACTGCATTACTGAAAAGGTTTCGATAAGCACAGAAAAAATGTTAAAATATGCAGGAGAGATTAATCATGCTCCCTGGTTACTTAGACCATGTGGTGTCACATATATTGACTGATAAATGTCTCTCAACCTCTGCCCGGTCCCATTATTTCCCTCCACAGCATAATATGAAGGGCCAGATCCATAGCTTGTTCAGATTGGCATCCCTCTGGTGAAGTCAACTGCTCTTCAGTGATTTACAGCAGCTGAAGATCTGGCCCAAGAAGTGACAAAGATGTAATGTTGTATCTTATTTATGGCTCTAAAACAATAATCCTTGTGGAAGCAAATATTCCATGACAACGTAGGAGGCTTATGAATTACAGTTTTGGATACAAAATTTACTCACTGTGGTCAAGGAAAGCATGAAGCCTGTCGTACATAGTGAACTTTAGCTGAAATCTTACTCTTTCCTTCATTTCCTTCATTTGGAGCTGACTGGCATTGCTTAAACTATTTTCCAGCTGTCATTGACCTTAAAAAGAGAATAAATTGACATCTTGGATACCTGGAGTATGAAGATAGCCTTTATGTGGTCTCCCAATACATGCCAAAATGGTTATTCACAGAAGTGGTCATTTTACCAAAGAAATTTCCATCTGTAACAAGTAAAGCAGAGAAAGGTAATTCTGTTTTATGGAAGATTTTGTCATTTTGAAAGTTGGTTTCACTGAGGTTTATTGGAACCATAACTAAAAATATCAAAATTCTCAGTGCAAGGCATTAAAGCCATTGCTCTGGAGCAGTTGATCTGGTAGGCTTCCCCAGACTTGTGGACCCGGGGGTCTATGACTTGGATACAGTCTGCATGGTGGGCTATGTCAGAATCGCATATTCTGGAGGCCCTTGGGTTCCCACCCTGCAGCAGTCTGCCCGGCAGGCCACCCTGGAGCAGTGGATTCTGGAAGCATGGGCTGCCAAGAAGCCAGATGGGTGAGCTGGCAGGAAACCAGCAAGAGCCCGGCTTGGTTTCTGGAGAAACTTCACGGAAATTGCACCATCTCTGCAAAACATTTTGCTTTTGACAAATTGGCAAACTCAAAAAAAATGTTTAATAAAGTGGAATTGGAATTTTTCTGTCTAACTCTAATTATGAAGCTATCTCACTAGCTAAGTTTTGCAGTTCACACTGTGAGATCTGAGGGCTTCATAGAAGCAATTAGCTAGATACTACCAATGCAGTCAATGGAATTGTACTATTATACATCCAGCCCAGAAAGGCAAAGGGCCAAATTCTTCCCTTTCCCTCTATGCTCCAAACCCATGTATTCCAGCTTGGCAGACAGAGGACTAGGGACTATGCTGAGCAGGCTACTATTGCAATCTTGAGGCTTCTGCCATATTAAGCCCCTGCTGCTATTGTGCCCTTACTTCACCTGGAGCAATGGCCAGTGGGTATGAATAAAGGTGGTTACGCTGGTACACTGACACTCCTCTGATCCTGCTTTACCATACCCAGGAACTATCTTCAACCACTGCTGGGCATGTATATGGGGAAAATCTGCAGAAGATCATGCAGCACACCAGAATACTTATCCCCACACTTGCAAAGCCATCAGTAATCCTGTCCCCCACACACACCTGAGAGGGAGGTGAAGGAATCCTCTGCAGCTGCAGAGAAGAGAAGAAGAATTTTCCCTAGCCCAGCAGTAAGTTAGCAAAGGGATATCGCCATTGTCTATAATGTGGAAGAGAATGGAATAGGAACTGTTGAGGGAATGGCTGTACATACATCACTGACTGTTCTATCCCAGAATGGCTGTGTCACAGCAGTTGTAATGCAGTGTACCTCTCCAAGCCTAAGTTGCAGGAGTTAAAAAAAAAACCAGGAGTTTACAAATTGGAGGGCATTCACAGAAGAGCAGCAAAATAAGCAAAGGACGGGAAGGTTTCAGTTGAAAGTAAAGATAAAAAGAACTAAATATGTACAGTTGGGTCAGAAACAAAGAAAGGGAGTGTGTGTCAGCTGCATAATATTCACTAGAGGGTGAAACCACACCCAGTGGTGAGTAATAGTTTAGGGTGTTCCAAGGAAATAGAGCTAAAAGTGTGGTGATGAAATTAAAGAAAAATGTAGGCTGAATATCAGGGGGGAAGAACTCTCCTATCATGAAATCTGTTTAGACTGGGCAATAGTTCCCAAGAGAAATGCCTAGCCTCATTATTTGAGTTACATAATACCAGAGCTTGAAAATACACAGTAGGGAAAAAAGACTTTCCTTGGCAGTGGATGGGAGCATAGACTGTCCATCTGATCCAGGTCTCACTGATCACAATGGGAGAATTTCCACTGACTTTAATAGGAGTTGTATTAGGTCATGTATGACCTACCAGATCTTTTCTACCTTTAATGTCAATGATTGTATGAAAAGACACCACCTAACAGACACTAACTGGATTTCTTTTTGTCTGGTATCAGGAGAAATGAATGCATGCTGTCAAAATGAACATGTCAATACTGACATGAAAAAGAAGTATAGCTTGACTAAGGAACCGATTCTCCTTTATGGATGTAAAAGGGAGTTTCAGTTTCAGATTATCCCCCAAAATATATGTAACATTGTTTCTAATCTTTTGTATTGTTAATTCCTTTAAAACTGCAAGGAAATGCTGCTCAAATTGCAGTTGTATCTACACTATCACTCTTGGGTCAACTTTTGCTGTTGTAACAACAGGAGGATGATTCTGTGCACCCAATTTGTTTTATTTGTATAACTAGCACTGGAGAATCCTTTGAGTTGTGGTTAATAAAAAGCAGCTAAATTTTATAGCTGATTTTTAAAAAAGAATAAAAGTGGGGTAACATTTTTGCATATGCCTGGGTGATTTTCTTTGCATGTTTGCAACTACCTAACGGCAAACTTCACTTCATTCTACACTGGTCTAATTAATTTGACAGGACTGGAAACTTGCTTTTCCTGTTCATGCTTATTATTCATCTTTTCAGAATGCCCTGTAGGGATTATGAAGCACAATAAAGCAGTATTTACCAAATCCCTGCATGCTAAATACACCTTTTAGCTTGACTCTGCACAATGAAGCAGTGAGAAAATCTGACGAAAGGGCAGCTAGAGAAAAACGACATTTGCCAAAACATTGTCTATTTAAACAGGACTGGCCAGTCTTGAGCAAGGAAACTGTCTTTTCCCCCACCCCGCCCCTCTTCAAATTCTACAGTGGGCTCTGGGGATTCCAGTTTATTCCTTCTGTATCTGAAACCTTTGCTGTAGCCAAAGCAAATGACAGAGCGATCATACTCAATAAGATATTATGTTAGCTCACGAAAGCCACTGGGGTAATTTCATACTGGCATATCTTTTAACCTTTCATCACCTGAATTAGAAACATCATAACACAACATAAAACACATCTGAGAAATCCATTGGAGACAAGAACTCAGAAACATGTATAGTAGCAATAAGAGTGTTGAGAGTTAGAAGACGTTTTGAGAAAATATTGAAATTGAATGTTAAGTTTCTTTTTTTAAAGATAATTCCCATTACAGAAGAGGACGTCTTACAAATGCATGAGGAGATTACAGAATTTTTTTAAAAAAAGAAACACGCTTCTTTGCACAGTTTACTGAAGTGGTTCGGTCGTTTCATATTGGAAAATATAAGGAATTATGGGGAGAAATTTTCAAAGGCATTATTAACATTTAGGTATCCTACTTTCAATGCCAAGGCCCACTTCCCATTTGTGACTTGGAAAATTATCACTTCTTGCAGCCCACCCACTTAGCATCCAAGCCCACCCAAATCTGAGTCAGGGGCGTAGAGCTGCTACAGTAGCCCTGAATGTCACTCGGGCACTTAAAATCTAGGATGGAGCTATGTGCCTGCCCTTCAGAAAGCTACCCTCCAAGAGCTCTCTCTTACCATTTGCAGAACCGTCCCATGTATGTACCCTGCTCAGATTATTATATGAAAAGAAGAGCAAAGTATGGCCTTTGGTATGTTACATAAGAAAGATGATTTCTGAAACTCATTAATCCTAGAAAAAGATCATTTGATCTATCTTGTTGTTAGCAATACATTTTTAATTGTTCATTTTAGTCAAGCATCATCTGAACACAAGTCAATTTGCAATTTCATTAGAATACAGAAAAGGCCTGGGGTATATTCCTGGTAAAAAAAGAAAAAAAAACTCTGGCAAAATTTCATAAAGGATGTTAATCCTCTAATTAATTTTATGTATCAAGAAAGAATTAATGTGTCTTGCTAGTTAAGCAGAAGTCATTTTGCCAAGAAGGGGATTTTGTCATGCCTTCCCCTCCAGAAAAATCTTTTCACAAGCTTTGTGGCAAAATACCCTGGCAACTAATGACTAGCTTTGAAGCAAGATTCACAGACCATTTGCTTTGATGACATTTGGAGCTTTTTTCCCTACTCATTCCAAAGTCTGTTGTAAGTATAGTGCTCTCACTGTACACCCTTTGAAAACTAATCAATACAATAAGATTTGTCAGGTTACAGCTGAGGAACATCACAGCTTTTAACTCCCTTCTTGGTTGTTCTGTTGTACACATTGTTAAGTTAAACCGTATGAAGAGATTTGTGTAATTTATACTTACCGTATTCATAGGCACACAAGTGTGACCCAGCTTTTCTTCCATGTTTTAACTTCAAACACTCATAATCTGTTGGTTAACCTTCCATAAAGCTAAAATGATATGGTCATCATTCAATAGTCTGGTGATTGAGTGTATCTGACAAAAAGTCATAAATAGTGAACAGTTTGTCACAGTTACACCTGTGAAAATTAGGATGCCGTAGAAAAAAACCAAAAAGAACATGTCTGGGCAAACCAGTAATGAAACAACCGGCCTGATTCTGAGCCCACTCTCATCAATATACATCCAGGGTGACTCCATTGACCTCAGTTGAGCCAATGTAAATTTACAGCTGCATAATGGAAATTAGACCATGGCCCTTAGAGTTTTATTTTTATTGTAACTTTTAACTCTTCTTTAATCAATGCTAAAATCTTTAGGCCTGAGTTCTCATTTCAGTGGCTTTGTGTAATGTGTCTCAACTACGTCTCATCTAATATAATAAGATGCAAGCTAAGGAAGTACTTAAGCTACTTATCAAGGGTTTCAGATGACACATTATTATTGTACTCAGAAGTCAATATTTGCTAATCATGTTAGTACAGGAACTGTTCCAGGTCTACGATTCTTGGCTTGCAGAGACATTTAAGATTACTTGAACCTATCTCCTCTCCCTTCTTCCTACCCAGGACCGAAGCCCCTCTGCCCGTCTCTTAGAATGGACAAATCATTGCCACCCTAAGGAAAACCTGTCTTGTCCATAGATTCATGCTGAAAAGTTGTTGACATTTGCAACCCTTGTTTTTAGCCATTTGTCTGGCTGTTCAGGATCTGATCCATTGACTACAATAGGAGCTCAGCACCTTTCAGAATCATGGCCTCATGTCTCTCATATTACTATGACCCATAAGTCATATCTTTGTACAAAACTCCAGTTGAGGTCATGGGACACACTGAACAACAGATTGAGACTGTAGAGGGTTGTGTCCATCCCTCCCTGTCAGACCCAGAGGGAGGCCACTCCTCCTTGTAGCTGCATCTCTGTAAAGGGGAATTAGCATCCTTGGAGGCTCTGACTCTCTATGTAAGCCAAACACTAAGCAATCTAGGGGGTCAGGCTCTCAGGTGTGTGTGTGTGTGTGTGTGTGAATCCCACCAAAACATGCTGATCAATATTTTGGTCACACAACCAGACCATTCTATGGTTTCCCTGGGCTACTTCCTACAAACCCCTCACTGGGTACCTTCACTTAATGAGACTCCTGTCTCCCTGGGGTGCATAGCTAGTGGTAGTTTCAGCAGCTCTTCAGTGTCACTTGGCTGTTCTGGCAGTCCCTTTGGGTCCTCAGAATTCCAGAGGTCCCTCTCTGGTGCAAGCCCCAGAAGTGGGTGGAAGGCATCTGTTTCCTTTGCCAGCGCCAGCCCATCTGAGCTGTGTAACCTGCTTTTTATACTTCCTGTCCCAACCTTCTGTTTCCAACATGGTGAGCCTGGCTTACCTGGCTACACCCATCAGGAGTGGGCAGTGGTTTCTCCCATCAAACTCAGAGGGAGGCCACACTCCTTTACTATACAAATGCTGTATGCTGTGAAAGCACAAATTGTTCTTGACGGATTGTTTCACTTCAATGAGACTACCTATATCAGTAACTGAGTTAGGCCCAGATCTGCAAAGATATATAGATACATAATTTCCAGGTACTAGGAACCTAAATACCTTAATAAATCTGGACTTAAGTCCCTTATAGTGACAAAAGAACATCCATCACTGACAATAACAGTCATAGTTTAGTCTATCTTACTATATATTTTAGAAATGTGCATCTGTCTGTCTGTCCATTTGTAAGTCTGTTTGTTCAACAACTTTTCCTAAACGGTAAGACCTAGGATCACCACATTTAGCATGCAGCTTCCTCTCAGCGTAACTTAAAGCAAGGTCAGGGTTTGGTTGTGCCAGGGTAATGGGATGTGTGTGGAATTCAATTGTTTCTCATAAAATGGGAAGGAAGGGGTCTGGCAGGAAGGAGTTATACTGCAGAATGACCATAGGAGGGCAGCAAGGGGCCAGAGATGGGGACTGGAACAGCTATAACCCACTGGGCCACTACAGAGTACTGGCGAAGAAAGGAATAGCTATCTACTATAGATTTCAGAGAGTTTGTCTGTTTGTCTGTGTAATTCCCCAGATGGGGAACATGCAACACTCTCCTGGCTGTGCTTGCTGGAGCTGCAGCAGAAATGGACAGGCACTTCTTGCCTGGCTTCAAGCAGCTGTGGGGAGAGAGAGATGGGGTTGTCCTCTCTCCATCTGGCAGCTTGCATACTGAACCCCTCATCCCCGCCCCACCCCAGAACAATGATTTAAAAGAATAGAAACAAAACTTATTTGACTTATAGATCCAAGCAACACTGGGTAAATCTTCTAGTTGTATATAACAGAACATGTAAAAAAATACTCACTGTGTCTTTCTTTTCGTGTTTTAAAGCTGTTGCTGAATTTGGTGCTTCTAACAGGAAAGATGAGGTGCAGTTCCTAGCACTAGGAATAACATGAGCAGGGGAGGTGCAAGCTTCCCTATGCAACATGGTCAACACACTTTCATCCTGGCTTTGTCACGCTTCTGATATCTCAGTCCCGGGCTGCCCCAGAACAGACTGAGCACTGAAAAGTGTGACTGAACATGTAGTGATTTTGTGATATACTCATTCAAAACCTAGCTCAGGTCATACACATTTCACTTGTGACCTAAAGCAGGAGTTAACTCAGCCTCTTGGGGATAGAAATAGTGGGTCACCCACATCCCAAAGCACATTTTTGGAGTTTGAATATAAAGGCAGTTATTATCCACTATTCTATCAGTGTTAAACTGGTGTAGTCCACTGGTTAAAACAGTGTTATGCAAACATAAAACTGGTATAGCAGAGTGGAGAATCAGGCCTCTTAAATGTATAGCAGTATAGATTCTGATCTCCATTACATTAATTTAAAAACAGAATAATGCCATTGTCTTCAATGGAGTTACACCAGTATAGGGAAGAGCAGAATTAGAAGCCACAGGCCTGATTCACCACTGATTTAACTGCAAAACTGGAGTAACAAGGGTGGGTGATAAAACTGAAGCAATGCAAAGGTAAATCAGGCCCATTAACATTTGGAGTCTGACTTTATACAGATTACACAATCCAAGTGTATAGAACACACAACCAAAATAAAAAATAAAAGAAAATGTCCTGTATTTTGAGTATTGTGCTGTTCAGACTATTCTGTGCCTCTCAGATCAACCCAGAGATTTAGGTAAAATACTCTGGTGGCTATTCTACAAAACCAAAATGACACATTCTGTTTAATATTTCCATTACTGTTAAACTATTAATCTGAATATGTTAGTGGTGACTGTCTCATAAGCCTAGCATCTTAAAGCCTCTAAGCAGTAATTCATTATCCTCAGGTCATATTTTTGTATTCATTCAATTTAAAATATGAAACACTTTTCACTTTAAAATTTTTTTTTAATTAAACATTATTTTATGCATGGCTTTTAACATACTAATAGATTCATTTAGATCTGCCCTTTACAGAGTGAGTTGCTAATTCCTTTTATTCTTCTTCCTATAGGTCAACGGCTAATAATGATGCCACTTTTAATACATTGTGGAAAATACAATTCCACATGTGTATTTACTTGTGTCAGTCCGTTTTTAGTCCAGGAAATTAAATTCTAACTTCTAAACAGTCTGATGGCTCCTTATCAGCATCTACAAAACTCTGGGTTTCCACATGCCTAGTCAAAACAACAAAAAGTCCTATGGCACCTTATAGACTAACAGATTTATTGGAGCATAAGCTTTTGTGGGCAAAGACCCACTTTGTGACGAAGTGGGTCTTTGCCCATGAAAGCTTATGCTCCAATAAATCTGTTAGTCTATAAGGTGAAACGGGACTTCTTGTTGTTTTTGAAGAGTCAGACTAACATGGCTACCCCTCTGATACTTGTCCACATGCCTAGTGTCACCTTTGAAATTAGAACTAATTGGCATTAGTGTTGGTAGTCTCAATGGAGAGGCCATGCAATGGATGGACATACCAGATAAAAAAAGCAGCTTATCAGAGGCAAAGGGAGTTTAACTGGTGACTTCAGTGGCATCAGAATTTCACCCCAGGGATGTCTGCACTGCAATTGAAAACACACAGCTGGACTGTGCAAATCAACTTGGGCTTGCTAGGCTCGGCCTGTTTTATTGCAACATAGACTTCCAACCAATATTCAGGATCCCTCTCCCTCTTGGTTCCTTGAGCCCAAAAGTTGACACTGGATATCCCAGTAGTGGGCTATCATTTTATGAGTCCTTTTGGAACTTTTTCTTCAGAACCAGTCTATGTGGTGGTATGTGGCTGCATGCTTGGCTGTGGATGTTGGCACAGGCTCCTGATTCCATCCAGGCAGCACATCCCCCCATACCTGTAGACCTCCTCGACCCCATTGGCAAGATGAACTCAGAGACCCAATGTGAGACCAGCTGGGCACGCTGAGATGAGGTTGGATCTTTTCATCTTGCTATGAGTTGTGAACTGAGACAGACATGGCCTTCCTTCTCAAATTAATATAGGGCACTTTGAGCAAAAAAATTGAAAGAAGTCTCCTTTCCTATGCATACAACTTGTGTGCTTGTGCCTAACTGTAAGCACAAAACGCCCTAGTGATACATGCAAAATTGACAAAGCACTCCCTGACATCTGGCTCAGCACAGCTCTAGTGCACTCTGCAAGATTATGAAGGAAACTACTCCTCCACCCTCCCAAACCACTGAGTAGCACAGTAAAGATAACTACTCTGCAGAGACTGCTCCAGTCATGGCATAATCTGTGTGAGTCTTGCAGCTCTCCTCATGTAAAATCCATGTAATCACAGGCCTTCTGTACCATCCCTAACCCTACCTTCAACCTAGCAAACCCACCCCTTCCTCTCAATCTTCTACTGTGTAACGGGCGGGAGGAAACACTCCTCCACCCACCTGTGAAGACAGATGCTCTGCTGCACACGAGGTATATGCCCCTTGTTCTGCTTTTTCACATCCCAACACTATTTGTGTTATGTAATCACATTTGAAGGAAGCAGGATCTTAGTGCAAAAATTCCTGTCAATGCACACAAATGAATGGATGCACAAAGACTGGGGGAAGGGAGCAAAATTCATCAAGCTCTTTTGAAAAATTGATCTCGTCACATCAACATGCTTTCTTGATGTGAGCCAGAGCAATAAATACCAGCCTGCATCAACAGTATGACTGGACCCATGCTTGTGACTTTTTCTGCAAGACACTGACAAATCTGCCTAGATACCTCTCTTTAATCAGAAGACGCTTTATTAAAGATGGCTAGCAAGAGTTCACAGAAGAGATACAGACCATTACAGCAGCTTTCCTCCTCTGTCATTGTCCACTGACAGGATCTAGCCAACTTCTTCAACAAGACCTCTGGCTCCCTCTCCCATTCCTGTTCTCCCTGTAATTCTACCCTCTTCTTTCACTCTTGTATCTGTTTCCAGTTTCTCTCATCTGCTATATACGCCTAGCCTAACCCTTCTGCCTGTTCCCTTGAACTTCCCTTCTTGTCTCCTATTATCCCTTTGTAATTACTCCCTTATCCTTAACTGCTCTCTCTTCCCCCAGCTCAAGTCTCTCTTCTTTCAAACATACTGTTTCCTCTATCTTGAAAAAACTTTTAATCAGTTCAGTCTCCCTCTCACTTATCAACTTATTTCCTTCTCCCCTTTCTCTCAGGATTATTAGAACATGCTATTTACTCCCACTGCCTTGACTACCCCTCCTTTTGCTCTCTCCTTTTTCCCTTCCTACTCCCTGCACTCTACACCAAAAAATATCACCAAAGTCATAAATCTAAAGGCCACCTCTCTGTCCTCTTTTTTTTTTTTTTAACTTTGCTGCCTCTGAGACTGAAGTCCGCTTTCTCTTCCTCTTGGTTTCTGTAATTCTATGCTTTCCTAGTCCCAGCCTTCACCTTCATGACAGCTTCCTCACTATCGCCTCTAATGGCTTCTCTTCTTCTCCTCCTCTACTCATCTTGCCCTTGGAATCTTCTCCTCAGTCCCTTCCTATTCTCTCTCAACTTTATCTGGACTTAGATGGATTCCAGTTACCGCGTGTTGCAGGTTAGCAGATCTACCTCTACTCAGACTGTTCCCTCTTTGTCCAGTCTCTCCTCTGCAGCTACTTTGTCTTACATCTTCTCCTGGATGTCCAGCTACCATCTCAAAACTGAGTGACTCCAAGCTCAACTTCTTAAATTATCTCTTCATCCTTTTCTACTTTCCTTTTTTTTATCTCCATTGTGAACTCAGTTATATTTACTGCTGCCTGGGCTTGCAATCTGTGACTCTGCTCCCTCTTCCCCCTTGTATCTGGTCTCCAGCAAAGCTCTTTCCCTGCTTGCTCTTTAATATCACGAGCATCACTGGTCCCTCGCTTCTCCTACTGGTGTAAACCCCTAACCACACTTGGTTCACCAATCTTCTTCATTGCTAATGGCAGCAAATATATCCCTTTTCTCTTCAGTCTCTCCAACATGTGGCCTGCTAAAGCAATCTTCCTCTCTCTCTGGTTCTGATGTCATCCACCTGCTTCATTGCCTCCTGCTGTGTCAAAGTCAAGCATCTTCAAAGCCCTACATCATTTTCACTGGCTTCAAGCTCTGTTTCATTTATTTCTACTCCTACTCCCTCTGCTCCTCACAACCCTTGCATCTTACTTGCACCCATCTTCTTTTTTTCCCATTCCCTTCTGCACTTTCATGCATGCTTCTCCCTACATATGGAATAGCTTCCAGGAACTTATCCACCCAATATCCTCTCTCTTCCTGAAAACTCTCCTTAAAACTCACCTCAGCTTCAGACATACCATCTAGCATTTCACTCACTGATGATTCCCATGCCTCCTAATGAGCTGCCCAATAACTCATCCTATATTTGTTATGTCCTGGGTCTGTAAACACAGTGAGGCAAGGAATGCATTATCATCCAAAGCCCTAAACATACTATTTGCTCTATGTGGAGAAACGCTTATGCCCAAATGAAGCTGCACTGAAGCTGATGTGCCTATATAAAAATATATAACTGTTTTTTTTTTAATTGTAAGTAGCAGTAATAAAAAGAGCTGAACACATTTTTGAGGAAAACTGAAAACTTTATCATCTGAAGCTGAGTTTGAAGCAGAAATTTCTAGCTAATTTCTAGCTTTAATGGCAAAACTCCTGTTTCCATTCTGAAATATTCTGGGGAAGAGCCAGCAGAGAGGAAATGGGATACATATTGCAGTTTGTTTGGGTTTCAGAAGCTCATGATAGACAACACTTTTGGTTTTACCAAGCGAGGTTCTATGGGCTGTGTTATTCAGAAGGTCAGACTAGATAATCATAGAGGTCCAGACCCACCAATAGGGGGCAAAGAGGGCAACTCCCCCAGGGGCTGGCGGTTCAAAGGGCCTCAGAACTCTCAGCTGTTGCTGCTACTACTGCAGCCCTGGGCCCTTTAAAACCCCACTAGAGCATAGCATCACACGCTCCAATGGCTCTGAGAGCTGTGGCGGGGGTTCCAGTGCTATGCTCATGATGGTACCGAGGGCTGGCTGCTCCTGGCCCCACCTCTTCTGAGGTGTGGAAATGGTCCTGCAGTCACACCTTGCCCAGAGACCTGTGGTGGCTGTCAGCCCTGCTGCATCTATCAGTTTTCATCTAGAAATTTCTTGTCTAGTCTATAAAATTTCTCTATAGGGTCAGAAAGAATGATGGAGTTCAGCACATACATTTGATGGGACACTAAAAGCAAGGCATACTCAGATGTAGAAACAGAAATGGCAGATAGAATGTCACGTGGATTAGTATTCTGACTCATTGTAGGCCCCAGTCCTGTAACCGGATCCACAAAAGTCTGTGACCATGGGGCTGACAGAAAGATTAGACCTCCTCTTTGGTTAGACTCAATGAGCAGGGGAAGGAATGTACAGGAAAGGATCAGTTAAAAATTACAAGACCAACCCATACAAAGAGGAGGGCAACCAAGTCAGAATGACCTGACTGGAATAGGAGTAAGAGAAGACAAGGAGCTTCTGTATGTCAGTGTAGAGAAATATAATGAGACTATCAATATTATTCAAGGACTGTACTTTGAAAGGAAATTTTCCATAGTGGAGTAACAGATCAGAAGAATATGAGTATGCTAGGGCACAGGAGTCTAAAAAGCTTCAGCGCAATCCTTAAAAGCACTGAGGTAAATTACTGCGCACACATCAGAGGAGATTATTATCACATTCTTAAGTGAGGATTAGTTCCAAATGGTCGCTTTCTCTCTCTTTTATAGGCACAATCCCTTCCCTGTGCTGATCCTGGGCTAGTGCAGCTTAGGGATGTAAAATCCTGTTTAAAATATTAACTGGTTAAACTAAACTGGAGCAGCACTAAACCTTAATACAAGAAGAAACATCTACATTAGATAAACTAGACTTCTTCCAACTCATACAGGTCTTAAGCAGGCTTTGGATCATGCAAATGCTTCCTGCATTATTTTAGTGACCGTGGATTTGGACCATGGTATTGTTTAAGCTAGATTAATTACTGAGGGATTTCATTGCGGAAATCTGCATAAAAATCAATGGAGGGAGATGGACCTTTGCCCCTAACCTATCCTTTTTTTTTGTCTAGTGTTCATAGTGTGCCGATATCCAGATTGTTCCATAGCTCTCCTGCTACAGGAGGATGGTATAAATGACATCAATGGGTTCTCTGTTTAAGTACAGTGATCCCATACTGCCTGCAATACATAAGCACAACAGCAGATAATTAACTTTTATTTTCTAGTGCAGATTGTGTCCTTCTAGGCTCTCCATTTTCCTGCTTTAAACCCCTCCACTAAAGTCCCTGTATCATGGCAACTCATCCTTCAAAGTGTGATGGAAATAGCTCTTTGGAAGCCCGAAATTCCAGTCCTGATGGAGAATGACACAGTGCCTCACTCCTTTCCTGAAACAAGGCCTCCAGTTTTTACTGTCTCATATAGAGAGGGGACAAGCTCGGTGCCCAAGCATTACCTTTTACATGACAACCATGAAATCTGCCTGGCTTTCACCAGTTTGAGTGTCGCCATCATAGCAGTATTTTATGTGTGCGCATTTATATTATTTTCTTTAAATAATATAAATTTGAAGCAAGCTAGAAATCATGGATTTAAAAATTGTCTTAAAAAGCATCCACCCACCTGGTACCTGAATGAATCAGGCCCTCTGATCAGTGCAGCCCTGTGTGGATGACTGTGCAAAATGTACCTATTTATGAACACTTTGAAAATCTGTAGTACTTACCAAATACAACATCAGCCTTGAGTAAATATCTATAGGAATACTTACAATATGCCTGAGGAGGAACTTCAACAATGCAACTCCGTTACCCAGCAGAGCATTGTAAATACCCATTTGGCCTAATAAAAGGTGAAGCACACCTGTGGGGCAGGAGTGAGAAATCACAAGTTTCCCATTGAGTTGAAAGGAAAATTCACAAGTTCCCACAGTGCATGTGCATTTCACATTTCAGTAACTGGCATTTTGTCTCTGCCCATGTCAAATGTTATAGCTCCACAATGGAGCTATGACAGCTTACACCAGCTAAGGATGATGCACAAAGTGTTTTGTTATAGGTGTTATTTACTCAAGCACTAGTAACAGTTCCTCTGGAGTGTTTATGGCACAGCCTGCTGTGCCAGGCTCTTCTAAGCTGACTTTGAGCTGTTGGAAAATGTCATGTCAGTCCATAACATAGAGACATTCTAACATGTATGCCTGGAATAATCTTACAACAGGTCTGTGTCATGCTCATCTCTTTGACAGGTATGCAACAATTTTGACCTGAACAAAGATGTGCAATTACAAACAGAGTGCAGAGGAAAAAGTTGCTGCCTATGATAATTAGACAATTAAAATTATGTTATTTAATTTGTTGTGATTTGATATATTTACTACCCTTACTGACTCTGGAAAATACCCTTTAAGTAGTACCACTGTTATCACTGAGACTAGTCACAGAATAAGGCTTTGGGTCAGATTTACAAAGGGATTTAGGCATCTGAAGATGTAGATGCGTACCTAGTGTCCTTTTCAAAATCAGGTCCTAAGCAGGTGCTTTTGAAGAGTTTGCTTGATGCATATTTGAGCACTGGGTACCTTTGCAAACCTGGCCCCCTTGTCTACATGAATGGACTGTAGTGATTTACTAGATTGTTTCAGAAAGGATTTTTGTCAGGTAAGTAATCAACGCAAGTTGATGTGATATTAGCTGTTCTTAAACTGAAATAACAATTTCACACAATTCAATTATGTCAGTTTGTAAACTGATTTAGCTCAATCAGCACAATTTTCTCATGTAGCTAAGGCCTAAGACACTATCACAGATCAACACTGATTTATCAACTCATATTTGATATACAGTAGAATAAAATTCAATTAATTTTATGCAAAGGGGAATTTTAACTTAATCCTTATTTCTTAAAGGACACTTATACTTTAAGGACCTTTTTAACTTCCAGAGCCGTGTAAATGAGGTCTTGGTATTAAAACGAATTAGGCCCTAAGACTAGACTGGCTGTGCATGCTATTTCTTAGTTTTAATATGATTTTACTCTCTCTCTCTCATCTTAATAAATCACATTTTACTACAAAACAGGTGTTTTTCCTGTGGATGAGGAAGAGAAGTCATCTTCAACCTCCAAGGTAGTGAAGGAAGGGTGCCTGGAGACTCTTGCATGGTGTGCTGCTTTCAAGGTTGTGATCCTCTAAGTGCCCAAGAACAACTTAAGTCACTTCATTTATAGATCCCAAAGCACTTCAAAAAGGAGGTAAATATTTCTATTTTACAGACAGAGCAACTGAGAACATCGATGTGAAATGACTTGCTCAACATCACCCTGCTGGCCAATGACAGAGCGAAGTCTGTAAAGCAGGTCTCCATGATCTCAGTCTAGTGTCCTACTACAGTAGAACTATCAAAGTCAACAATGACACTCAGAAGTATTTGCAGGACTGAGCCAAAAGCTTTTAAGGAGTCAGATTTTTTTTAGGGGGGGGAGGGAGGGAGATAACATCAAAATTATAAAGTAGGAGCCGGCCAAAAACAAAACAAAACAAAACACACAAAAAACCCCACCGACCAACCAAACAAAAACATTAGGCTAGCAATTGTTAGCTTTTTGTTTGTTTGTAATGAATTACAGAGCCGCTTCCCAAGAGTATTCTTGTTGGTAATTTACACTAATACACATAAAATTACAGCACTCTAGCTACAGTTGTAGAAGAATGTGCTTCCTTCATGGACGTTTGACCAAATTGGTGATGAATCCTTGTCACAAGCAACCTAAAGCATTGTGCATACACTGAGGAGAAGAGGGCCATTTGATTTAAGTTCATGTAAAGGAGCAGGCTAAAAGTTATATTCTAGATTACACTATAAAATAAGTTCCATTGTGCCTCCACATAATATATATGATATGCTGACACCCAGTAATTAAATTCTTGTCAAAAACAGTAATTAAATTCCACTAAATATTGAAGCTGGAATTATTTTTAAGTTAGATTTACTTTTTGACTGTTAAAAGTTCTTCTGGGGTATTTTTTGTAATTAATTTCTAACATTTGGGTGTGTGAAAGATTTCAGTGCTCACGAACAACCAGACTGACAGCCCTCATGACTAGCGGCTTCTTTATCGATAGACTAAAGCATAGGTATAGCTTGTACAGCAGTGCAAGCTTCATTACACTAGTTGGCAAAGAGTGCCTCAACCCTGTTCTAGAAGGACCACTTTAGGGATGAGAGTTCTCATGCCCACTTAATACTGTTCACCAGGGTGCCCAATAGTGCAAAATGGATGGGGTGCTTTTGTTTGAACTTAACCTGAGACCATTCCCCATAATATCACACACACCAGTGATCAGTCATTAGGTAATTATTTTCAAGTCACTATTATAGCTGGGTGAATACTGCAAGCTCACACAAGTAGATACGTGAGAGAAAAAAAGGTACGTTTAAATATGCTTCCCATAAGTATTCATGCTAGAAACATCTGGAGAAACAATATTCCAATTCAATGCCATGAAACATACCTCTCACTTTGAACAGCAGAGCTGAGGCAACTGTTTTTGGGTTTGTGTGATTAGACAGTTGGCAACCCTAAACAAATACTTAACAGTAAGTATGCATGGGACTCCTCATATGCTTAAAAGGTAAGCATGCACTTAAGTTCTTTACTAGACTGTGGCTTAAATTTGAGAAGACAAAAGACAGTTCCCATTACTGAATATTCTAAAATGCAATATAGACAGGAGCATGACAAATGACAAACTGCAGCTGTTTCCTGCTACCTTCTTCCCACTATAGCCTTTTAAACAAACATTATTTGTCGATATTTTAAACGGCAAAACCCACAACACAATAGTGGAATGAGCACGGTTTCTTCTTGGAAGGTGGTGAACGTGCTTAAGTTAAAGCATGTATTTAGCTGAGACTAACACACATTCAGTGTGATATAGTCATTAGGCCATCACAATGCATGGAACCCAGCTTTTCTCAGTAATTTTGAGAGCTCCTCTTATTTTATGTTATCTTTTCTCAGGTCAATGAGGGTTCAAGGAGTCCATTAATTAATGGTGAGCAGAGTCTTTTTGCTCCAATGGTGCATAAGACAGTCTCTGGCAATGGAGAATGTGGCACCCATGAATCTTATTTTGCATTTGTCTAAAGCAAGTGCAGACAAATTGCTAAGATAACACATTTATGGTTGTAAAACATTCATTACATATAATACTTCTTCCAACAAACTCCCTCCTTGGAATTTTTCAGTGATGGGTGTCAAAAGTGCATTCTCCAAATACCTACTGTCACATTTGTACGTAATGTCATCATAATTGACAAGTATTTTATTAACCTAACTTGTGTCCCAAGCTTTCTCAGTAAAATGAAAAAGAGCTGGTTTGTATTTACTGACATTGTTTCAAACACTTTTCAAATTTCTTTCCATTCATCTTCATAGATCTCTCTCTGCAAATTGCCTTCCTACTTTCCTCTATATTTATGCAGTTATTCATTAAAAAAATTAGTAATAATTTTTTAACTGACTCCCTAGCCAGTATTGTAATCTAAGTAGTTCAGTAAATTGAACTCTGGTCCTTAAAACTTTTGGAGTTAGTGACTTGACCAAGTATTGAAGATATATAGAGAAATGAGTGTAAACTTCAGGAACTTGAAAGGCAACTCCAATCCCTTAAAAAATTTGATTGCCATATAAACTCTAAAAGAGTATGCTTACAAGAGCACACCCAAGGACCTCTTCAGACTTTGAGAGCTTACAGTTCAGAAAGGTGAACCATCCTGAGGAGTTTTGAAAAGCTTAAATGTCATTTGGATTGCAGTATCTTCCATAAAAATTCCATTTCAGCTTTTGTTAGCCGAGAGAAAATCTACTATATATTTGAGAGAGTTTGTCTGTCTGTGGGTGTGTCCATCAGTTCAAGAATTCCTCCTAAATGGCAAAAGCTAGGACCACCAAATTTGGTAAGCAACACAAGGGTTTGGTTGTGCCAAGAAAATGGGATGTGGCTGACATTGGATTACTTCTCATAAAATATAATGAAAAGAGACAATCACGAGGCAGGTGCAAGGGGCTGGTTAGGGACATGATCCTCTCCTCACCCCCATTCCTCATCCAAGACTGCCCCAAACTTCCCACCTCCCAGGCACCCTTTGGGGGGAGGGGATGAAACTCTCTTCCCCCCACCCGCCCGAGTCATATAGGAACATTGCTGGCTGATCCCCTTTCACCAGGGAGTGAGGGGAAAGTGCAGTTTGCTGCATTCCTCACTCTAGCGGAGGAACACAGGGGCAGATGAATCTGGATGGCCCAGCCAAAGGACATGCACCCCTCCCCCAACCTGTGCCTGCTGGAGCTGCAGCGGTCATGGAGACGTGCTTTTCACCTGGCCCCCAGCTGCTGCAGAGAGAGAGGGCTGGGGTAGTCCTCTCCCCCCTGTGCAGCCTGCATACAGGACCCCTCATCCCCAGCCTCACCAGAGAGCAATTACTCAAATGAAGCATGGACATACTCATTCTATTTTCCAAAAAACAAAAATGAATTGAATTAAGGACCCAAGTGGTGCTGGGTAAATATTCTAGTGTATATATAAACAACCCTTTTAGATCACAAGCAATTGGGGGTAGAGGGGAGGCTGACTTGTATCTTTTTTTTTGTTTCCTTTTGTTAGTTTGTATCATGGGGTGAGCACTTACCCCCATGGTTGTTTTGAGAATTAGTCCTTCAGCCCTGGAGTGCCCCCCCCTCCTTCAGCTGGTGTCATGCCTGCTGGTACCATCCTCGGTCAGTGCCCTGCACTCCAGGGTCCTCCCTTCCCAGGGAACCCCAATCGCCCTATACCTGCCTTGCATCAGTGACCCACTGCCAGTCATCATCTAGCCCCTTACCTCGGGGCAAACTGCAGTCTGAAATGGTCGCTCATCACTGGCAAGGGGTGTGGACCTGCTGCTTTTTCCTATTCTGGCTGTTTGCCTGCAGCCTTAGTACTCTCAGGCCTTGGTTCAGGCCCTGAAGTCTAGGGCTATGTTTACACTGGCAGCTTCTTGCACAAGAACAGCCATTCTTGCACAAAAACTTGCCTGCTGTCTACACTGTATGCACATTCTTGCACAAGTAAATTTACAGTACAACATTGTAAAACAGGGCTTCTTCCAGAAGAATTATTCCTCTCCCCAGGAGGAATAAGCCCTCTTGCGCAAGAGCTCTTCCACAAGAGGGCAGTGTAGACAGGCAACATGAATTTCTTGCACAAGAAGCCCCTATAGTTAAAATGGCCATCAGAGCTTTCTTGCGGAAGAGAGCGTCTACACTGCCATGGATGCTCTTGCGCAAAAGTACATGACAGTGTAGACGTGCTCTTGGGGAAGACTTTTTGCGCAAGAATTCTTCCGCAAAACAGTTCTTGCGCAAGAAGCTGCCAGTGTAGACGTAGCCTAGGAGTGAGGTCAGGTCAGAAATCCCCAGCTCCGCCCATCTTTCCCCAGTCCTGTTCTGTCTACAGCCCTAGTATTGTCAAGCCTTGTCTCAGACCCCATTGCTTGGGAGCGAGGGCAGGCCAGATCTCCCCAGTTCCACCTGCCTTTCCCCAGCCCTGCTCGGTTTCAGGAAACCTCTAGTTCCCTGGCAGCCAGGTTCCTTCTGCTCCCCAGCAAGAGTGAATCTTTCCTCCCTTCCAGGAGCCCTCATTTATATAGCCCCATCTGGGCCCTAATTGGCTGTATCTGCCTCAGCTGCAGGCTCCACTCTCCCAGCCTTCTCCCAGAGCTAGGTTTTATCCTTAAAGAGCTAGTGCAAGGCAAATGCCCCATCTCGGCTTGAAAGAGGGTATTTTTAAAAAAGCTGCTGGTCTTTCATATGTAAAAGTCTGATTTTCCCTGATCTGGCAGATTCTGAGAACCGGACTACTAGTAAAATGACAAAGTCACAAGACACAAAATATTGAAAGATGAGCAATAAAGAGGGAAAAAAATAGCCAGTTTATAATATTTGGGAGGAGGGATTGATTTGTTTATGGCAGTGATCTCTGACCCTTTTAAGTACAAGATCACTTTCTGAATTAAAGTCAAACCAGGATCTACCTCAAACCAAAATTCCCTTGCCCTGCCTCCTTCCTTGCTTCTTCTCCAAGGCCCTGTCCCTGCTCACTCTGTTGAAAATGGGGTATACAGGTGATGGGAGGGGGACACCCTGACATCAGCGCCTCCTTCCCCTGCCTACACCACCCTGCAGAGCAAGTAAGAGGCTTCGGGTGGGGGCAGCTCCAAAAGTAGGAAAAGAATGGCAGTGGGAGAAGGAGCAACTGAAGTGCTAGCTCTTGATAGCTTCCTGGTCAAATCAGTCAGGATCACCTGTCACAGGCTTCAGGATTTACCAGTAGATCCTAATCTACTGGTTGGCAACCACTTGCTTAGGGTTTTTGTTTTTTGTTAGCATTTATTTAACTTCAGTGACTAAATAATAGTTTTGGACAAAGATCATCTCTGTGAAATATTCAATGTCCCGATTCTTCTCTATGGCACTATTACCCTGGAAAAGGGAACTATATTATGAGTTTATAAAATGGAGTTCAGTGGGTTCCATTTTAAAGAGAGACAGTTTGCCTCAAAAGGTTTTTCCCGCCTAAAGTCATCACAGAGGCTTTTCCCGCTCAAAACTGTGAAGTTGCACACGTTACCACCTTGTGCACCCCTCCCAAATAGGCTGTGCACTCATTACTATCTGGTGCACTCAGCACCAAAAGAGGTGCACTCAGCACTAAAACGCTGCACACAGCCCCTTAGAAGCTGCACTCAACACCTAGGTTCATTAACATATTTTTCCCGCCTCTGGGCCAATAAAAGCCCTGAAGTGTCAAGGGCTTGGGTCTTTGGATTTCCTCAACCTTGGATCTCGTCATTCCTTTTGTTGTTCCCCCCTTACCCTTGTTTATGTATTGTCCTACCTGAAGCTCGGATACCATCTTGGTAATCTGAGGCCTGGACTTTTGGACTGTGCTATCCTTTGTGTGGTGAATACCCACAAGGTTGATTTTTGGCATCGGCCATTGGAACTGGGACTCTTTCCCTCTATCATCGTCATTGGATTACCTGCCTACTGGATCAGACGGTGTTGCCGAAGGACAGACCAGACTGTTTACAGGGGGATTCATTTCCGGATCGAGGATCCATATCAGGGCTCATCTCTCCACAGAGGATTCACCATCGTGGGATCTCCCTGCTTGTCCTCCCCAGAGGCTTCCAAATAGCCTGAGGTCGAAGGTCGCAGGCATCGATCGCCTCAGGCTTTGTATATATACCTTGTATATCTAGGGAACTGTCCTATTTTCTTTCTTCGGGTTAGGGTGGGTTGGATTCATTGTGGGTTGTTGTTAGTTGTATATCTGTTCACTTTATTTCCATCAAATACATGGTTTGGCCCTAAAAATTGTGTATGCCTGATTTGTGGCTAGTGATCCACCGGTGATTAGATACGGCTCTCAGGTCGGATCTCTCTTCTGTGTAGGGACTCCCTTTCCCCGTTTTACATCTTCACTATTGGCCATTTTGTTTTAATTGCTTGTCCACGTCCCTAGGGCAACAGCACCTACTTTCTCTTAGGTCTACACTGGAGATGGAGATACCATTTTCATTTTGGCAGTTATAGCTGCACAAGCTCTGATTGAGCTAGTATCCTAAAAACAGAAGTGTAGCCATAGTGGCTAGTCCAACCCTAGCATAATCCTCTGAAACCCTTCGCATGTACACATCATCATGGTTACACTTTCATTTTCAGTGTGATAGCTGTCACCAGCTGACCCAAGCTGGAAATTGTCCCTCCACTCCAAAGCAAACACACTTAGACATTCATGAAATCCTGCAGTAACACCAAGCAGGACAGGAATTGACATTCCTGATATTTCTAAGATGAAATAAAAACCAGTGACATAAAAGCAACTTCTCTGCACTTTGTAAGACATAAGTATAAGTCCATTAATAGATGAGATATGAAAATGTTGTCAAAATTTTACCCCCACCTATATGTACTTAATTTCTCTCTTAAAGTATGCCTAGTTTTGTCATTAAGGACCAGATTTTTAAAAGTATTTAGGTACCTAAAGATATCAATTTTTCAGATTGCCCAGATGTCTAAATCACATTGGTTTCACTGGGAGTTGGGGGCCAAGGCATTTTTTAAAACCCCACTTGGCATCTTTAAACAAATCACACTTAAAAAAAAATCCAGCCCTAAGGCTTCAGTTCAGCAAAGCATTTAAGCACATGCTCAGTTGCTACATGGAAGTATTCCCATTTCTATTCACCAAAGCATGTGTTTAAGTGGTATGCTGAACTGCAGTTTGAATTCAACCATTTTCCATACATGGGGATAACTTAAAACTTTATATAAGAGAGGGTTGTATTCAAAGTTTAATTTTCCACATCCTTATGGATCAAAATTCTTCAGAGTTCAAGTCTGAATGAAGATTTTCCTCTATGGGAGGTAACCTGAAAAGCCCCATGGCAGTACAGGTTGGACCTCCCTGGTCCGGCACCCTTGGTACTTGAGGAGTTCCGAACCAGGAAGTTTTCTGGACCAGGAGAAGTCAGTGCTCCCTTGATGGCCACCATCCCCGTAGATTCCACCCCTGTCCGGCAGGTCTGCCAGCCACTGGAGTTGCATCTTCCCAAATGTCTGGGACTCCCAGCTGCAATTTCCCAGTCCTGGCCTCTCTGCTGCCAGCTTGACTGAGGCCCCTCTGCAGCTGGTCTGGCTGGGGTCTTCCCAGCTGCCACCAGTTTTCTGGCCACCACCAGCCTCCGTGCCACTGTCCTGGTCGACGATTTCAGCCCCCCTGCCACTGGCCCCGTTGCAGCCAACTCACCAGCCCCCCTGCCCCTAGACTCCCAGCAGGCCCTGCTTCTAGCCACTGGGGCTCTCTGGCCAGCAACATCTAGTAGTCCTTGATGGCCCACGGATGTTGCTGGACCAGAGAGTCCCGGATTTCGGAGGTGCAACTTGTACCTCCAATAGAAATCAGAGTTAAAGACTAAAACAATGAAAAATAATTATATTTATGGGTCTGATTCTTCACTCTCATGAAAAATAGTCCCTCCATTTTTAAGTCAGTGCTGTAAAAGGCCCTTAATGTTTTGCCAGCTACCACTCCGAGCTTGCCTGCAGACAGTAGCCAAAAAAATACATGATTAGTTCCACAAAATCAGAACATTAGACATTGTTAAATGTTTTATGAAGCAGGGTTTCTCTGACTATTCTGGCAAAAATACCAGTATACGTAGTAACCAGAGCTTTGAAAAAATATTAGTTAAGATGATTTACAACACAATTGCCAATGCATTCCTAGCTCCATCTTTGATGGACACTTACTCAAGCTGTCATCTGTAGTTACACAGATTATATCTCCCATTGCCCTCTTCCACAAACACTGGAATCATTGGAGTATGTTACAGACAATTCAGCTCTCAAACAATGAAGCATTTGTGTTAATTTTCTTCCATTTTATCTTTGGAATTTTACTATTTAGGTCACTATCTGTTGCTCCCAGCTATTCTTTCCAGACAAATCACAGCTCTTTTTAGACTTAGAAGATATAATCAAAGAATGTATCTAATATTATTCTTTGGGTATAAAGCTCAATAGGTAATAAATGGTACACACGTTAAAAGATAACCCTGCCATTCCTGGACGGCAGCCTCAAGATTAATTATATGTTACAGGAAAGATTTGAGAGCTCCTGGGTGCCAAATCCTGACCCTATCGATTCAACAACAACAAAAAAGCAATATTTGTAAACTATTTCACTGTGTTAAGTTAAACATAATTAAGATACTTCACTAGCAGGAATTAGGACATGGTGTAAAAGAGGTAGAACTACTAACTGAATTTCTTAACTGCTCATAGACTTCGGTCTTAAAAAATCTGCTTTAGGGACCCTCCCCCCCCCCCAAAAAAATCCAAAGGGTACAGAAGTGAAGATAACAGACTCAACAAGATTAGTTAGTCTATGGAATAAAAAAAATACACTCTATGAGAATCCTATATACATCTGCATATTTACATTACATTTAAACTGACTACTCTGCATCAAAAACTATTATGCTCAGAATGAAACGAAGATGAGAGCTTAAGCAAAGTCATAAACTGATTTATAATGAAACATGACAGTCATAATTTAATTTGGAATGTGTTTAAAATTGTTGTTACTTTTTGTATAGGTCTTTTTGCCCTGAAGAAAATGTGGCTGCACAGTGATGTATCAGCTATTGAAATACCAAATTTCTGTACATGTGCATTAATTAATTAAAATGATGTAGCTACTTTACTAATCAAGAATTTTCTATTGCAAACATTATTAAATAAAAATCTTGCAGGATAGAAACTGGCACATGGAGATTATATTAGAGGTATGCACTCAAGAGTTTATCAGTGAGTAATGCAACTCAGAAGTTAATAGGCTAGATCAATAATGGCAACCAAGGCTAGCAAGTGGGCTGAATGAATGGCCCTCCATCTGAGTGGACTATAAGACTTTTGTAACCAAGATGGTCTCCCAGGATAGGGTAGCTTTGCACTTGTGTATCTTGAATTTGTGGGGTGTGCCAACTGAACCACAGCAGCACTTTGACTGGATGCAAAGGGAACACATGGCTCTCAGTCAATTATGTGTGGAATCAGTACGCCCCCTCACTTCAGGTGCCCTTGCTTTACAGGCATGTCACTTTAGTAATGCCAGTAGGAAAAAAACATGTGAATGGAAACCAGAAGAATCTGGCAATCAGCAGAATTGCACATGAGCAATGGGAAACAAAATGCCTCGCGGGCCATAGACAGAACCCCGACAGACCGCATGCATGCCACAGGCTTCAGGTTTCCCACCAGTAACAATGTGCCCTCTTAACTTTTTCCATCCATGTGCAGAATAAATATTATGTGCACCAAGGCATGTGCTGATGTGCACCACCAGCAGAAACAGGCTGCTTGCTGTCGGCACTCTGCCAGTCAGTTGGACGGCATCTGAATCTCTCCTGGGCAGCTGCCCAAATGCTTAGCTTACAGGGAACTGGACTAGATTTAACACTGCACTGTGGCTACTATGCAACATTCCTATTCTATGGCCAGTGAAGGGGATGGAACTGGGGAAAACAAAGTACAGCCAGTACTTCCTTGGGTTCCAACTGCTGTATCAACCCAAGACTGTAGGCAGCCTGTACAAGTTACAGCAATTTTCTGACTGCTCATACACTGGGATCTGGTCTGGTGCACAGTTGCTCAGAGACTATCTAATGGTAGTTTTACCTTCACCCAACAACACACCTGGCAGCTGAGTTATCCTGTGTGCTTCTTGGCCATAGACAACAATCTAGGCCTATATTATATATTTTATGTTTTTATATTTTACATTTTATGGGTGTTTTTTCCTGTGGAGTGCAGCCAGACATGAACCCTATCTTGTTTCCCCCCCCCCCCCCCCAGAGAGCAAGAGAAAGGCAGTCAGCCTTTGATGCCCTGGGAACGCAGGGGTGCTGCTTGTCCCTGACTCTAATAAACAGAAACCAGACAGTAAATGGGCTAGCTGACGACCAGGGGACCTCCTGCCGCCCTGATGGCTAGCACCAGTAATTGACACGCTACACTGTCCCGGGAGAGGAATCTTCGCCCATCACATACCAGAGGTGCCCATTGTCTGCATTTTCCCAGGTGTGAATTATGCTTTGCACCCTTCGTGGGAAACTTGGCATTCAAAGCCATTTTTCCTAACTGGCCACTTGAGACCAGGAAGAAGCCTACGTGACCCAAGGGGTATAAAGAGGGGTTTAGTAGCCCACCCCATTTGAGCTCCAATCATCTACACCTGCTGGCAGGTATTGGTTGTCTCCCGAGGTCTGTGGGACGCCCAGCCTTGCCCTACTTCTTCCCGAGGGATTGAGAGAAAGACGCTGGCCACGCCAAGTCTGGAACGCAGGGGTGAGAATATATACCTGCTAGGTGTCTATTTTGCATGCATTTAATAAGAGCTCAGAGAACCAAAAGGCTTTCATGGTACCTGTAAGTGACTTATTAGTGTAATTTCTGTCCTGTCCTTTGTAGTGGCTGTGTTATCTGTGACACAGTAGTAGCATTTAACAGCTAAGTTTACCCTGTAACAATAAAATAGTAACTGTTTAAGCTGTGACCTGACTCCTTCAGTTGCTGTAACAGAACCAAGCACAATTTTAAAAAGAACTCCAGCCGGTCATAAGGGACAGATATAGGGAGAGCTTGAGCGTTGGATCATGTCGCTTCCAGGGGACAGATCCGTTGGGGCATCTCTCAGCCTCCCCAGGCTGCCCGCTGCGAAGGGATCGTGTATCCTAGCAGTCAAAATCTGAGGTGTAATAAGCTCTCCCTGTAAACTTCTTGGGGCACCCGTCAACCTCCTCCAGGTTGCCCGCTGCTAAGGAACCCCAGTTGAAGTCTCGGGTGTATAATACACACACACACCACTCATTGCTCTGACCACCGGCTGACAGAATTGGCGTAGTCGGCAGGATTGTGTTATAGGTTTAAATACAGCAACATGAAGCTAGTCATGGTAAATACTGATTTCAGTAAAGTAGAAAAGAATTTTTGCCCAAGAAGGCTGGGGCAACCCAAATGGGATAGAGAAATGTTAGAAAAGGATTGGGGAGATCCTGAGGAGTTGTGGGTGTAGTTCTGTAAGTATAGAACTACCTGCAAGTTAAAGAATGGGACAAAGCCTGAGTCTGTGGAAAGGAGCCACTTTCCATTTTGCAAGGAAAACAGGATCAGGCCCAGACAAGCAGGCAGGTAACAGATAGATTGAAGGCCTTGTGGTAGAACTGAGGAAAAGGCAGTTAGTACATGTACTGGAAATCTAAATCCTTAAAACAATACTTACAAGAGTAATATCTGAAACAAGGCCAGTTTTTTTTTTTATTTTTAGAGATAAGAAAGTGTTTTAAGAAAAGAAAAACCCACAGAGAATTTAACTCTACAGAGAATGGAAAGAATTGAGCAGTTGTGCAAATGCTAAAATGGTGTAGATAGAAAATTGTGGTTTCTTTGCAGCCATTCTGAAGGAAAAATGGGCGCTTTTTCCAAAGGAATGTCTGTAAATAATCCAGGCAAATTTGACTCAAATCCATACATTTGATTATAGATACTGCTAAAAGAACTCTAAAGGGAGGGGGTTCTATTGGAACTTAACTACCCCAATGAATAAAAGGGAATGTAATTGTTGTACAGCTATGTAGAAACAGTGTAAGAAAGGTTCAGAGAGAATGTATGTGTATCTGTGTGTATATAATATATATATAGTGTAAATAAGTGAGGTTTTCAAGGTCCAGTAATCTTGTTTGTAGGTTTAAAACAAATTGGTTTGGTTTACTTTTAGTAAGACCATTTCAGTCCAAGTTGTTTAATGAAGGTACAGGTAAACTGTAAGCATAAAGAAAGAGTTACATCCTATGCAAAGTTTAATGTGGCTACGTAGTGTTGTAAACAAAGACTGCACATTTTCCTGTGACAGGCCATGTATATTGTAGAAGGGGTAAAAACTGCAAACAAATCAAAATGCTGTGGAGGCTCCAGGAGCCACAACAGGTTGTAATTTCCTTTGTGATGCAAATGCCCTAGCTGGCAGCACAAAGAAGCTTTGCAGATAATGGCTAAGTTTGATCAGCAAACTACCTGAGATCAGAAAGTTCAAATTGTAGCCCTCCAGAAAGAAAGATGGGAAAAAGAAGTCAAACATAAAAGTGAGAATCTAAAAGGATTTATGTTTGCACAATGCTAAATGTGAGAACAGATACAGAAGGGGGAGCAACTTTTGGTAACAACAAGATGGAGTGTGCTTGTGGGTGTGTAAGAGTAGATGAGTGTAATGTATCATATGCATATGATAAGTATTGATTGATCTATGTATGTTCAATAAATGTGGTGTGTTGCCTTATCCCCTGAAAGAAAGAAAAAAAAAAGGAGGTATTGGTATTGCTATTTTAGTCCCAATAGGAGGTTGGGTATATTAGAAAATGTTTAAATGTAAGCAGTCTTTTAAGAAGGCTCCCAGAGAGAAGACTGAGAAATTGGCATTTGTAAAAGATGTTACCCCTTTTGAACAAAATCGTGCAAAGGTTTGGGCATAGCCCTTGGTCTGATCAAGTGTTAGCTGCTGTCCATACAATTTCAGACCTAGAAGACAAATTGGCTAACTACTTGTGGATATGTAAACCGTTGGCCCCAATGAAGGGGGAAGCAGCTGCAGCTTGACTTCTATGGAAAACCTGTAATGAGGTGTTCTTCAAATTGACTGAATATAAGAATGCAAATATGAAACTGCAAAAATGTAAAAGCCTCTGCTGCAGAAGTGGAGAGGTAGAAATGCATGTCCCTCAGTACCCAGACATAGCTAGATTCCCTTAAGAATGGGTACTGAGAGTTAAAGCAACTCTCAGATTTTTCAGGAATATGCTTAAGAAAAGGACCAGGAGGTATGAGGCTTAGTGAACAAGGCCACCCTCCTTGCTAAAACTGGTAATGGGCAAACTGGCGAATTGATTCCATTGGCCCATTACCCTCCACCAGACAGAGAAGGAAATATGTTTTGACTGGAGTAGAGATTGTCTCGGGAATTGGCTTTGCCTACCCGACCTGATTAGCAATGGGGTTGTCAACCATCACGGGACTAAACCACTTAACAGCACTCGTCCCAACACCCCAAGTTATACAATCAGATAAGGACTCCAAATATGCCCCTGGGGATACTGTTGTAGTCAAACACCCCAGCCTGGGCACACATACCTGTGTACTTCAGTCTTATAAAGACAAGGGCGTTTGGATTATTGCAAACCCCGACAAGATGCCAATAACTATGACTAAGGCTTGGATTGTATCCAAGACCGGTTGACTTTGTGCTTTCTTTTAGAATCAAACTTGGTTGTGTGGCAGACCCCGATCCGAGCGACAGCATGATGTTTGGACTCGTTGTAACGTTCCTTGTGGCCACAGCAGCCTCCGCCGTTCCCAGACACCCTTTCCAGAATGCCATCCAAACGGACTGTTGGAGGTGTACACTGCTGAACTTTTCCACGGGACTAGGGATTGAATTTGTTCCTCTAAACTTGAACAGCTAGTGGAACAAGAGCGACATCCTCAGATGGGGACCAGCCTGGTTCAACGACAGCGACCCCGACCACCAGGATCTTTGGAATGGCTCTGGGAAAGGAACTTGGGGGTGGCATGGACAATGGCAACCTACACTATGGGGTCAAACTCTGGAGTATATAACAAGAAGCTCCAGGGAAGTGTACCCCATCTGCTTTGAGAACAAAAATGGTACTGGACCCCACCTCGGGTGGTTAGGGGACCAGCAGTGTACCTACATTGTAAGTTTAATGAGAAATTAAAAGTCTGGGATATCTATCCCAGTGCAACCCACCAAAAACCCTTAAGGTGCTGGGGATATAACATCTCCCAAGGTGGCACACCACTATCTAGCAATGTTACCATTATTCCCCTAAACTTCAGCCAATGCCCAGAACGAAAAGCCTGGTACAATCAGTCATTATTCATTATTCCTAACACCGGTCAAATATACAACCCCACACTGGTAACCAGTAACACCCTACTCCCAAACCAGTGTGCTAGGGCAGAGCTTTTTGCAGCAGATCAGGTCCTACAGGACTTGCTGCTTGCCTTGCATTGCACAGCCGCAAATGATAGTTGCTGTGCTACCCACCATACCCCAAAGAAAGGACCCACTGGAACAGGATAGTATAAGGGACCCTACTCCCCTATTCTAAAGGAAGAGCCAGGACTCTTTTTCATTTGCAGGCAGAAAGCCAACAAGTATCTGCCACTGAATTAAATAGGGCGCTGCTCACTGGGGCATGCCGCCCCTGGGGGACTCACTGTACACCCCCACATTATGGCCCCTGGTATCACTAACCTTGGAAGTTTCCTGCACCGGATGCCAAGAAGATTCACCCTGAACCCCCTTATAGAACGCTCTACAGATTTTTCACCAGTTCACCCATGCATTCTTGCCCTGGCTTGGAGTAGCTGAGCTGGAGAAGGCATTAGTGAATAGCCTTAGATGCAGTTTTAGCCCAGCAGGGGGAAGTATGTGCGATAATTAACCAATCTTGCTGCTTACAAATTAAACAAGATGCATTCGCTATAAAGGGCACTGTTAAGGTGCTACACGCTGTAACTGAGGACGGAAAAGCCTCATGGCTAGATTGGCTAGCCCAACACCTCGGATTTTCGTTAACTCCATTCCTTCACTCTATTGCAAATACTATATTAACCATTTTACTTGTTGTAATTGCTTGTTGCATGCTTCTATGTATTGTTAAGCGTTTGGTGTACACTGCTACCTCCTCTGCATAAGTCCGGTATATGGCGTTGGGAAGCGATCCTAATCAATCCCTTGATCCAAAATTATCTGATCAGACCCTGCCGATAGGGCGATTTTAGCTTCCTCCAAAGAGGGCAAAAAGGTGCTGGCATCACCGCCATCTTGCGTTCTGGGACATAGTGAGGCGTGTCAAGGGGGTGGAATGTAGCCAGACATGAACCCCATCTTGTTTCCCCCCCCCCCCAGAGAGCAAGAGAAAGGCAGTCAGCCTTTGATGCCCTGGGAACGCCGGGGTGCTGCTTGTCCCTGACTCTAATAAACAGAAACCAGACAGTAAATGGGCTAGCTGACGACCAGGGGACCTCCTGCCGCCCTGATGGCTAGCACCAGTAATTGACACGCTATACTGTCCCGGGAGAGGAATCTTCGCCCATCACATACTAGAAGTGCCCATTGTCTGCATCTTCCCAGGTGTGAATTATGCTTTGCACCCTTCGTGGGAAACTTGGCATTCAAAGCCATTTTTCCTAACTGGCCACTTGAGACCAGGAAGAAGCCTACGTGACCCAAGGGGTATAAAGAGGGGTTTAGTAGCCCACCCCATTTGAGCTCCAATCATCTACACCTGCTGGCAGGTATTGGTTGTCTCCCGAGGTCTGTGGGACGCCCAGCCTTGCCCTACTTCTTCCCGAGGGATTGAGAGAAAGACGCTGGCCACGCCAAGTCTGGAACGCAGGGGTGAGAATATATACCTGCTAGGTGTCTATTTTGCATGCATTTAATAAGAGCTCAGAGAACCAAAAGGCTTTCATGGTACCTGTAAGTGACTTATTAGTGTAATTTCTGTCCTGTCCTTTGTAGTGGCTGTGTTATCTGTGACACAGTAGTAGCATTTAACAGCTAAGTTTACCCTGTAACAATAAAATAGTAACTGTTTAAGCTGTGACCTGACTCCTTCAGTTGCTGTAACAGAACCAAGCACAATTTTAAAAAGAACTCCAGCCGGTCGTAAGGGACAGATATAGGGAGAGCTTGAGCGTTGGATCGTGTCGCTTCCAGGGGACAGATCCGTTGGGGCATCTCTCAGCCTCCCCAGGCTGCCCGCTGCGAAGGGATCGTGTATCCTAGCAGTCAAAATCTGAGTGTAATAAGCTCTCCCTGTAAACTACTTGGGGCGCCTGTCAACCTCCTCCAGGTTGCCCGCTGCTAAGGGACCCCAGTCCTAGCAGTTGAAGTCTCGGGTGTATAATACACACACACCACTCATTGCCCTGACCACCGGCTGACATGGAGTTTGCAAATTCTCTGCTTCATGCTAACTTCTTATAAGCAGCTGGATAGGCCGAAGGGGAAAATGTCTGGATCACAAACCATTGCAATTTGCAAAAACAGCATAACTTTTTAAATGGCATACCAATTCAAAATGGGAGTGCTCTGGTAGCAAGGCTCCCAGTCTCATAGGGATTATTAAGAAACAATATATTCAAAAATGTTTGAATTAAAAGTATGTAGCAGATCCACAAAAATTTGGACATGAAATATGAATATCTTGCTGGCTTGTAAAAGTCAAGGAACTGTCATAGTTGCATATGCTAATGTTCTACATGGTATAGTTTCCAACAGCCGCTAATATCCAGGCACAGCAACAGGAAGGGACAAGGGCTACATCTACATAGCTTCCTTCTTCTGCAACAGCCTATGCAAATGAAGCACAGATTAGCATATTGCCACACTTCATTTGCATAATTAATTAGGAGCTGTTTTTGCGCAAAAGGTTTTTGCACAAAAAGGAGCCGTCTACACAG
Organism: Pelochelys cantorii; assembly: GCA_032595735.1. NCBI lineage: Eukaryota > Metazoa > Chordata > Testudines > Trionychidae > Pelochelys > Pelochelys cantorii. Next base: position 183,539,770 of record CM064328.1, read on the forward strand.
TGCGCCTTTTTGCGCAACCCCCCCATCTTGCGCAAGAGCCGTTCTTCCTGAAAAAATGAGGAAGAATAGCTCTTGCGCAAAAACCTCTTGCACAAAAACAGCCCCTAATTAATTACGCAAATGAAGCACAGCAATATGCTAATCTGCCACCTACCCCCACACCTTGTCCAGAGGCTCAGAAATTCTGTTAGCCCCCCCGGCAATACTTAAAGCTTTATAACATGATGACCAGGTCCCAATAAACACTATTTTTTTTAATTCTAGGGGGAGACGTTTAAAAGAATCAAATGAATTTAGAAGCACTAGTCACATAACATTCAAAAAGATTTATTTTCCTCAGTCTTAAGGACAGCGCCACAAAGACTTAAGTGCCTAACTTCCAGTTTGAGGTGCAGTCTTAGTTTTAGTGACTGTTGTGAATGATAAAACCCATGCATGGCTGCTGCCTAACTCTCTAGGTATCTGAAGTCCCTCAGCACCTAAATTTCCATTGTAAAAGTTCCCTGGGAGCCTATATTTCTGCCTCTCCAGGTGGCTGAATGCCCACTTCCTGCCTAAACCACAACAGCATTCAGAAACCAGAAAAGAGATGCTCCTCTACCTACGATCCAGTTAGCAGGTTCTAGCTTCACACAAACCTTGAGCCTGAGCTCAGGTGACAGGCCCAAAGCCCAGTGACACAGCCTTTTACTTAGCACATGAGGTAGATCTCCACTAGAATGATTGTCTTGCTGGGTTGCATGGCTCACTCTCAGCCGCAGTACAGACATACCCTTAGGTGCCTAATCCACTGATCGTGGGAAAAGGAGTGTCTGTGAATCACAAGCACAGATTGTCATCTCCCTGCCACCTGGGTGGCAGTCTCTCCTCGGGTCATTGGTCCTGCAGGCTACCGCTGACCAGACTGGCTGTCACTCTCATCCTCTTCATCCGAGGCTCTCTGGTCTAGCAACATCCATGGTCCTACCGGACCATGGATGTTGCCGTACCAGAGAGTCCTGGATGAGAAAGGCTCAACCTGTAGTAGTAAATGGTTCCTCTTCATCTGTATTTAAGGAGAATATTAACCAGCCATGCATGCAGGAGGCCAATCCAAAGGAAAAGATTAATGAAACAGTGGTAAACATATACCTCAAGCCTTAAGTGAATGCACACACACAAAACTAAATCTGGTGCCCATCCCAAGATTTCACAGTAAAATCTCTTTAGGGTGCATTTCTTTTACGCTGGGAAAGCCAATACTTTTTTTCTCATGCTGAATTTACAGCAAACAAAACCCCTCCAACCTTGACTATTCCTTTCCCATATGACCAGGAGCTGCAAATATCCTGAAAGCTAAAAGATCCCTGTTGGGGAGCAAGTTTCAATCCCCTCTCAAAGAGAGCTCCTTCTCCACAGTTCTTACCCCAGACAGCTCACAGCAGGCATGTCAAACTCGAAGCCTACTGAGGGCCGTATAAACAAAAACTGATAGAAGTACATTTTCTTTGGTGGTCCTGAAAGCTATCGGAAAGTCATAATTATTTATTATTATAGAATATGTTTTAGGTATATTTTATAATTTTCAGGTCTTTTTCAAGTTTTATATAATACAATAATTTGATGTATAAAATTATTTGCCCATCTCAAATAATTTTTAATTTAAATATAAATTTAAAGTACTTTTAAATTTATGATACATAACTTTTGTTGAAATAAAAACAAGTACAGACCGTCCTTAATCAAATAGAACAGGCTTCTGTGAAAATTTCAGATACTTTGTAAGTTTGAGATTTTGCATAAACATATCATATTTATGCAATTGCAAAAAATGTACGTATTTATTGATATAAAATTAATATACATTTTGTGATTTTATTTAGGAATAAATAAAAAACAAAATGCTAACAAAAATATTCCCCTCCTCTCCCCCAGAGCCAGGCACTCCCATACCCCAATTCTAACCCAATCCCTCTCTGCTCCCCCAGAGCCCTCCCCTGCTCTAACCCAATGCCTCATCCCCCCCCAGAGCCAGGCACTCCTAGCCCTCCCTAACCTAATGCCTGGATCCCGGAGCTGCTGCCACTGCCACACATTTCTTCCTCAAGCGCTGGGGCCGCACGAGCACAGTGGCCAGCTGTGAGCAGGCGCTTGATGCCTGTGCAGAGCAGCTGGCCGGCCGTGAGCACGTGTTGGAGCGCTGAGTGGCCCGGCTGGCCGTGAGCAGTCACTGCGGTGCTGTGCTCCGAGTGGCTGGCCAGCCATGATCTGCACTCGGCCATGTGCTTGACAGTATGTCTACGCTACTGTGTTATTTCGAAGTATCTTATTTCAAAAGTTATTTCGAAATGACGCGTCTACACACAAAATGCATTTCGAAATAACATTTTGCTATTTCGAAATAGCGCATCCACACTGAGTGGACTCTGAATCGCATTTAAGACTGGCCAGAACCAGTTCCTGCAGGGCACCAGGTCAGGACTTAGCCTCGGGTAGCAGCTACACAAAGTATCTGAGGTCTGTGCTTAAAGGGACCCCCCTGGACAGCCAGTTCTCAGGTTTCCCTGCTTGCTTGTCTACCTCAATGAGGGACAGCAAAGCATTTTGTCTCTGCGTGCTCTGGTTGCCCTCACTCAGGACACCACAGCACTCTGCAACATGGAGCCAGAGCTGCCTCTGGGCACTCTGGTGCTTTTCTTGGCTGCATTGCTGAGAGCCTGGCTGCACTTTCTGCAGGCTGCCATCCGGGAGGTCCATCGGGGGGCTGTCAGTATCCAGGACGCCCTGTGGGAGAGCTTCCACCCTGAGGAGCACTAAGAGCCTCCCTGGTCTGCCCCACTGGGGGCTTGTGCCTCATTCCTCCCCCATGTCCTTCCACTTACCCCTCCCTAACCCCCCTTCCTGATGTCACATAAAATTCACGTATTTTCATGAACACTCTCTTTATTTAACAAAACTGGGGGGCGGGGAATGAAACTCTGGTGAGACTGGGGAAAGGAGGTGGGAGAGGGAGGGGGAAATCTGGGAGGAGGGAGCTGGAAGGGGAAAGTAAGGGGAAGAAGGGGGGAGGGGAAGCTCAGGGCTCAGAGTTGGGGGTCTCGCCGGACCAACTTGATTTTCATGCAAACCTGCTTCTGGGTTCGCACGTGGCCTTTGGTGGCCAGGCTGGCAGCTATCCTGCCATAGATGGCTGCGTTCCTCTGTCTAGTGCGGAGATCATGGACGCTGGGGGGTATCCCCCTCAAACCTGAATAAGGTCCATGATCTCCACCCTGGACCAGGAAGGTGCCTGCCTTCTCCGGGCCCTGGCAGGCTCCTGGGAGCTGGCAGACTGCTCCTGGGGAGCAGTGGAGGGCTGGCTGCCAGTAGCTTGCTGACATGTTTTGGGGCCACTGGGTCAGGGGCAATGACTGCTGGCTCTGGGCTGGCAGGCTTGGAGCTGGCACAGGCACTGTGGCCAGAGTCAACCCCTTTAAGGGCTCCGGGGAGGGAGAGGAGTGTTCTTGGTTGAGGCTGGAGTGGCCACCATGGCACCCTGGAAAGGCTGGAGGACCCCTATTTCAATACAAGTGTCTACACAGCACTTATTTCAAAATAGCTATTTCGAATTTGGCATTATTCCTCATGGAATGAGGTTTACCAAATTCAAAATAAGCGCTCCGCTATTTCGAATTAATTTCGCAATAGCGGTTTGGCTGTGTTAGACGCTAGGAAAGTTATTTTGAAATAACTTTGCTGTGTAGATATACCCTGATTGGCCAGCAGGCCGCACTTTATTCTTTTATAAAAATGTAGTGGCAAGCAGCAAAAAATGTTGATCGGGCCGCGTACGGCCTGCCAGAGGCCTGTTTGACATGCCTGGCTTACAGTCTAAACAAACCAGACAAAAGAAGCATTATGCCAATGTTCATAGATGGGGAACTGAGGCACAGAAAGATTAAGTGACTTGCCCAAGGAGTCGAAATTAATGACAAAATCAGGTACTGAATTCAGATCTCCTAAATCGCAAGCCAGTGTTATATCCACAAGACCAGTGTTCTTTTTTTCCGTACTTTGGAATATTCTTCACTAAAATTACTTGCTTTTACAGAACAAAAGAGAATACTTAGATGTAAAAATTGCAAGTTTAATAATAGTTCACAAATATACAATATTTACATTTGTAAGTTTTACAAACCAAAAACACAGTCTACAGGAGATAAAGATTTTGTGACCCTTTGGCAGCACTCAGCAAGTTATTAACAAAACCAGATAACCAAATAATGTTTATAGTATCATAAATGATACTAAAACATTTTAAACAGAAAGCAGTGGTCTGCTGTGAAATGCCTACCAGCTTAATCACAAGTAATTTTACAACTTGAACTAGTTCTCCATGAATCACTGTTAAAACAAAGCTTCAAAACTTCACAGTCAAGTTCATCAGGTCAAATTAGGAAGAATATAAAGAATATGGCATTTGATACATTGCGTTTAAGAGCTTCACTGACCAAGGGTTACCCCAAAATCTCTTTCAAACTAAAAACAGTTGAGAAGTTTCAGGCATTTTAACAGTGAACAGATGAAAGCAGCTATAGTACAATTTTCTGCATTATGTATTTAAAGTAAATCACATTTAACCAAATAAAGTAATAATTGCAAAAAAGACAACAGGCCAGATCATTAAAAAACAAACACCACAAACCTCAAACCCCACCTGTCATTCCAATGAGGTCAACGTGTTATTCCCATTCATGCCACTTGAGGAACTGCCCCAGTATATTCTATTTTATCTACAATTTGGTGATGGTTCAGTCAAGTAGCATTAGCTATATTTTAATTAACCCCGTAATACTTGTTTTTGAAAAATCCATAGCGTAGCCAAGAACTTGAAATGGTAGCCAGGAAAAAAAACAATACATCCTATGCTTATTGCAAGGAATAAAAAAAGGTATGTTTTTATAGTACATCATCTCAATTTTACTGATTAGCGAGCTGCTGTATTCTTTTTTTACCACGTAAAAAAAGGAGATTGACAATGTACTCTCCAGAGTGTGTGCATTGCCACTAATTTTCTGATGACTGAACTTGTTCTAGTCAGCAAGCTCTAACTTATCATTTGAAAGCTAAATTTTTAGGCTCATCTCTATGAGTTAGTTTCAAGCTAACCAAAACCAGTTTGAGAACTACAATGATATAATCAATGCACACATTAACATTTGAGCCTACTTTTTTTAAATTCTTCCTAATTGAGAAAAAATAGACACAGAAGCCTGTGAATTAATTTTATGCTATCCTCCTTTTTTTTTGAATACTTTAAATACTGTTCATATGAATTTCAAAACCTCAGAATTGCAACACTTGATACCACTAGTGTGTACACAACATTGAACTTGATTGCAATGGTTGTTGAGCTACTTAGAGAAAATTGTTTACAAGTGTAAACTATTTTCATAATTTAATAAATTTAATGTATAGTGCAGCATCAATTTCTCATACCGAAGTCAAGTAAAGACCAAAATGAGGCATATCAGACAGAATTTTAAAAAATGGCTCAGTCTTTATTACAATAATTTTCCTACCCAGCTAATTAAAATGCTAAAAAAAAATCCAAACCAAATTCAAGTATCTTTGAGAAATGCCTGCATTCTGGATTTTCTTCGAACAAGAGCTTCTTGTTTTTTCCTTTCAATTTCTTCTTGAGAACATTTTCTGTTTTTCTGTTCCACCACAAATGCTGAAAATATAAAATATTCATTAGGGGCCTTGAAACTTGGTTAGCGTGTATTTTTAGTTTTTTTATCTTCAGACAATGAAGATAAATGGTAGCAATACACTATACTGACAAATGAGGAACCCACGTATAAAAATGGCCTATATACTAATATCGTTCATCCTCAAAGCAGGAGTTGGAAAGATGCATGACCTTTGCATTGCTGCTGAAGGCTACCAACTACCCAGTATACTAGGAAGCAGACATTTGCTTAAAGAAAATTTTACTGTTGCCCTTCAAGTGAACCTGACATCAAGAATCAATAGAGACTATAATGGGTTAAGAAAGTTATGGATATACGAGTGGAAAGAGCTCTAAAATCCAAGTTGGTCCTGGTATCATACTGGAAAGACATGGGGGGTCAGGTATTGTTCAGGAGTCCAACAGATTTGTGTGTGTAGTGTCAAAACCAACAAAAAACAGGAGACAGGGTCATGATAGCTAAACATAACATTTTATGTGTTTTCCTATAGAGCGCTAAGTTAGCATGCACTAGAATTCTGGCCCCACTGAAATCAAATCAAAACTCCCACTAAAGTCAATATGATGGTCTAGAGATGTAAATGGTTAACCAATTAACTGTTTTCCTCACCCTTAACAGATGAGGCTTATTGGTTCTAGTTAACCAGGAGCAGCTCCTCGGCCACCCAGTGTAGGGGGCTGCTCCAGGCCCACCACAGCCAGTGGCAGGCCTGGCCCTGCCTGCCACCGCAGGTTATATGCTGGCTCCCCAGAGCGGGGCAAGCAGTGAAGCCTCCCTTTCAGCCCCGCTCCCAGAGAGCCAGCTTTGCTGCAGGCTCTGTAATATAAAGCTTATATATAAACTTTTTACTGCAGAGCCTGCAGTGCATGTAACCGCCAGGATTTTTAGCAGTTACACGGTTACATTTTTAAATAACTTTTTACCTTCCCAGTGTGACTGGGTTTGCACCTAAGATTTTTTCCCTATTAACACATCTTGGAATACACGGTCTTTCACATTAGCAAAATAAGACAAAGGGCATAAAGACAGTTAGGGCAACTATATATGCAGGTAAAAAAGTACGTACAAGTTTCTAGAGAGATTCCTTGCCAAACTCATTGTCCAAAAAGAGTTAGATTTATTTTAAAATTGTCTCATCAAGCCTAGTCTGAGAAGACCAAATACTTAAATTTATAAATAACATCTCAATTCCATACAAAGCTTAGAGTACTTGGTTTGGTCTGACGTGATTTAATACCTCTCCCAATCCCCACCAGGTTAGTAGAATTAAAAAGGAAACATACCTGTTGTAGAATCTGCCAGAGATTCTGAAAGGTGTCTCTTAAAAGGTAGCTTCTGATTAATTTCAATCTTCCCATGCAAAGGGACATTCAAACTTGATTTCAATTGATTCTTGCTTACTTCCAGACTCTGCTGAGTAATACTGGTTCCAGAAGTGCCTCCTATACTTATACTTTCAGGATCTACATGAACAGCAACCTGGGAATTGTTAATCTTTTTAAATGAAAACTCTGAAGGCACAACTGACCTTTTTATCATACAATTATTATTTTGTACCTTTCTTGTGTTGTGTGAAAGATCTTGGTTGCATAACACTTTACCGTTAAATGCACTCATACATGGATTTGTTATGTTAACTGGACCAATTCCAGAACTGAGGCTTCCTGCAGGCACAGAATTAGACCGATACCATTTTCCTGGAACACTCTTTGCAGTATTTACAGAAGCAGTTTTATTATCGTTTTGGGAATGGGTATACCTGTGCTGTGTAGGAACATTTGCCATTACAGCTATAGGATTTGCAGAATTTATACAGTTCACTACATTTCCAAATGTAGTTAATCCATCTGTAACCTTTGAGGAATTTGTACCAAATCTGCCCATCAAGATGGTGTCCTGGTTAGCATTGATTTTTTGTGCCAATGGGTGATAAAACAGTCCTTGTTTAGATGCTGTGAAGCTGTTAACAGTGGCTCCTTTTATTACTGCCGTTTCATTTCCTTGTTTAATATCTTGGTTCTGAGTCTGTTTTTCTATATCATCACACACCTGATACAACAAATCATCATCTTCACAGTTTGTGTCCCAAAGACTATCAGATTCACAAAACATATCTAAAACGTCATCAGGAAACTTAGGCTCATTCCAATCATTAAATGACACAGGACATTTCTTTAGCATTTCAGCTTGGTTTAGGTTACTCACACCAGTACAGGTCATCACCTTCAATTGATCATTGGGCTTAGCATTAGTAGAAATGGATGACAGAGGGAAAATACTGGATTTGTTATTTCCATATTTTTCAGTGTGTGTTCTATGAGGATTATAGTGTACCAAGGCAGAAGAGGATGCTTTTACAGGAAAACTGATGGGGCCACATTGAAGTTGTATTTGTTCCTTGCCAATCTTAATATCAGATTGCACTGGAATAAGAGAAGTAGAGTCCGAAACTTTGTTTTGGTCTATTTTCCAAGTGGAATTTATCTTACCAGTTTTAACAACATGTTCATTATGTAAAAAAACAGCTTGTATCTTTAAATTTTCCATCTCATTATTTGGTTTCTGGAAAGAAAGAGATTCTGCAGCATCTTGTATGGTTTTACTATTTTGTTTCAGAGATGCATATTCAATACTGTTGGGTTTGGATGAAAAACTTACACCAATTACAGAATTAGAAGTGTTTGTTCTTTCCTTAGTTTTACTAAAGCCACTGAGAGCATGTGTGCTTGGCTTTTTCAGAACTGGTAAGGCTTTTTCAGGAGTACTAATCAGTTCAGGATTTTGGGTAATCTCCATTACAAAGGAATCATCTGCCAAAATATCAATACCCCAATTATCAAAATCATCATGAGCTACTTCCGCAGGCTTTCTGGAAATCAATGATTCTGTCTTAGAGGATGTCAAACTTTGTTTTGGCAGCACAAGAATATTCTTAGTTTCTGGAGCTGCAATCTGAGTCATAATTTCTAATGCACATGTTGAACCTTGCTTCTGACATCTCTCTCTAGCAATGTGCTGCTTCGTTACTGTACTTTCCTTAAAAGTATGTTTCTTCTCCACCAAGGGACTTTCATTTTCATGGAAGCTATTATTTAAGGAAATAGCTGATAGGTCTTGGCTCAACTGTCCACTACATTTCTGGGTAGAGCAATCAAAAAGGGCATTAAGGGCCACTTCTGCCTCAAGGTCTAAAGATTTCTGGCTGCTAGTTTGACAAAGTTCTGTAGCAGGAATGCCAGTGTGCTCTGTAACAGGCTCCAAGGACAGAACAGTATCTTTTTCAGAATTTTCATCAAGGAATGACTGCAGATTTTTCATCTGTGCACCATCTTTATAATTATTTTCAATCTCTGCCTCTGAAGTAGTCTGCATAAAACCATCACATTGATCGTCCTGCTCCTGGACTAAATCTGGCTGAATCAGGTTTTTATCAAATTGTTTAGCCAACTTCATCAGTTCCTCTTCAGTATTTTTTGCTTTATTATCTCTAAATGCAAAAACAGAAAACAAAATATTAGGAATGCTTTGCAAAGTGTAACCAGTTTAATCTCTACTTTAACAAACATATTTATATAAAAACCTCTAAACAAGCACACAATATAACTGTCAAGGTATGCTGCAACCAATAATCATCCCATATTACAAAGTAAAGGGTGAAAGCATTACCATGTATTACCTCTGCTAATGTACAGAATGTATTCTTGAATACAATACATTCATGGATTCAATGAAATACTGCTTCTCTTACATGAAAGCGAAACTTAATTTGGTGTGTAAGCAAAAGTGAATTTGAACTTTACCTTGTACCATTTAATTTTGTTCTAGTTCGCACTTTTACTATCCCAGGTGTACAAGGAATAGCATCTTCACCAATCCACATCCCTAGAAGAGATCCCTCACAACAGCCTGGTTTTTCATCCTGAACAGTTAAGATTAAATTAGTATTACTTAGAAATTTGATTAAAAATTAAGATTTCTTGACACACACGTTTCACTGGTTTAACTTAAAACAGTTTTAGAAACAGATTTAAACTGGTACAAACTTGGCTATACATTAAAGGCCCAAGCTAAATCAGTACAAACCAGGTTTAAACTAAGGTAAGACTGCACACAAAGTTGTACAAGTTTAACTATACCAGTTTGAAAAACACAACTAGGATATTACCATATTTACAAGCAAATTACCAAAGTGAATGATTACAATAAAATATTCTGCAATGTTCAATTAAACTTTATTTTAGTCTACTAATACACCTTACTGAATAACTACCTAAGATATCTTCTGTTTGTTATTCGGTTAAAACTCTGCTGACAAATTAGAGAAATTCTGAAAATCATATTGACCACATCTCCTGAATGGGAACAAGTTTTGAATTCTTCCATTACAACATGAGTATACAAAGATCCCGTAGAAATATATAGAATTTAGACCTTAAATAAAGATGGTCCAGAGTGCTAAAGTTCAGATTTGCATGTGAATTCTCTGAAAATACTTCAATATACCAATCTGTGAAACTGATTCATGGATACTCATAAACAAACAAAAACAATGAAGATGCAGAATTATATAAAAGCCAAAGGAAGGGACTTGAGCCTTACTGACCAGTAATGCAAGTGGTTTTATTTTTTTTTGGGGGGGGGGGGAGGGGAGGGAAGGAGGGGAAGATTGGTGATACCAGCCAAAGGTAATCCACAACCTGTCAAAAAGTGCAAATAAGAAGCCATAGTCCAAAACAGGCCATACATGATGCAAGAGACAGCAATAACCTATACACAAAAGGGGAGGTGCAGCCAATGGTGTTTTTAATAATGACTTTCAAACTCCAGGATGGACTATTTTCCCAATATTCTCTCTCGCTCTATAAATATATTAAAAAATTTCCTGCGGGATGACAGAGTAACATCATCATGTCACTCTGTGCCCAGCCTGCCTCCTTCCTACCACCCCACTCCCTGGTGCTCAAGGGAAGAGAGCTGGGGCTGGCGCACCATGGGCTAGGACCCAATGCCCCCCCCAGTGGCTGGGGGGGGGAAGAGAGCCAGAGCTGGCGGGGCCTTGGCATCGCCCTCCCCCACCTGGGAAGACAAGGGGAGGGGAGGGAACTGGCCCTGAGTTGGCCTGGTGGGGGGGAGGGAGGAGGAGGGCTCGGGGCAGGCCGGGGTTGCCACGCCTTGGCTCAGCCATCCCCAGCGGCTGGGGGGAGAACCGGGGCTGCCTAACCTCAGAGAGAGGTGGGCTGGCGAACAGGGAACGTAGTCCCCTAGTATACTATTACTTAGAAATACAAAACCATTTTAAATGGGCACTGTCAAACAAGAAGGTATATTTTTGCCTGTTGAAGATTACATAATTGTGTCAGGAAATGAGATTTTTCTTGTGGATCTTATGCTTCAGTAAAAGATGGCCTTACTATTAGAAAACACAGTGTTTCTCAAAATGGGTTGCGGGCCTGCTTTGGGAAAGCCACTAATGGAACAGATGCTTTTTTTTTTTTTTTTTTTTTAAAAACCTAAAGGGTCTACAGCCACAGAGCCTCACAACTCCCACTGGCTCAGATTCAGCCAAGGGGAACCACATGGCCCAATGCTGCTTCCCACAGCTCCCCATGGCTGGAAATCGTGACCCAGAGCCAATGGGAGCAATGAGGGTCATTGGCTACCAACCCTTTAGGTAAACAAAGCAGCACAGGCCCACTAGTGGCTTTCCCAAAGCAGGCCTGCAGACCTTTGAGAGATACTGGAATAGGATATTGTTTACTTTGTCAAATTCCAGGCTCTCTCTGTTATTTACATAGGTCCACATGCATCAATCCTGAAAACAGAATAAAATCGCAGACATTACCACCTTCATCTGCTACATATAATTGCTTGATTATTCTATTCTACTGCACAGTCTTTCCTCTTAACCTTGAATGGTTTCTGCACTTTCACAGTCCTTATCTCAAGATCATTCATATTTTAAGGGCAAAATAAGACTGCGTTCTTTCTAAGATTAGATTTTCATTTTTTATTGCTGAAAGAAACAAAGAAACTGGAATGGCAACACAAAACGAATAAGGTATTTTAAATTGCTAACAGTGACTGTATTTCCAAAATTTTGGAAATACAAGTTTAAACAGTAATATAAAAAAGTGTATAAGATTTACAGTCACTGAACTGTTACTATTTATAGTCAGTTTACACCAGTTAATTGTATTAAAAATCTGGATATAAAGGAATTACTCTTGAAAGCCCCATTCATGATTAGCAGAGTACTAATGACTTCTCTACAAGTACTGCTTTTTTAGAAATGTAACTTTTAAAAAATCAAAGGCAAAAGATATTAAAAAACTCTGGAAGCACAGGGGGATGTGTGCACATATTATATTAGAGTTTACACCATCCTTTCATTTAATCTGAGTTATACAAATAATGTAACATATGTACCTTCAGAAAGATGTTGAGAATACATGAAGGGACAGCATTTACAGAAATGCTCAAAGGGAAATGGCAAAAACTAAAACAAATCTGACATACACAATTAAATTGACTTCAATTTTAATATCCTTTTTAAAATCTCAAACTCTACAAGCTCCTGCTTGCCATTAATTGCCTTTTCTCTATTATTTAAGTGACTCCTAGTGAATCTATAAAATTAAATGTAAATGGCCACATCCTCACCTGGTATAAACTGTCTTAATGGAGCTATGTGAATTTATACCGGGATGTTTTTACCCAGAGAATGCAATGTGCTGGCTACCTTACAACAAGGAATTATGTGACACACACAAAATTAAAATTCTAATTTCAATGTATAAAAGACTGAGGAATGTTGGTACAAACCACTTAACATAATTGTTTATAAAATAAATGTATAAGTTGAACACCAACTGAATCATTTTTATCTTTTTGTAGAAAATTCTGCCTGTGCAAACTTATTTCAGACTCGTTTAAGCAATGAATAATTTTAATTTATCTTTACTGTACTGTACTTCTTGTAACTTTGCATTCATGGGAAATTCAGACTTAATGGTGCCATTCAGGAGTTTGTTGCCAGCAAAAAACTGCAAGTAGTATGATTTTCTAGTTGCTCCAACATTTTAACTGCAGAAATACTATTTAAATGAACTGAGTTGCATGAAGAGCAAAAAACTATCCTAAAGGCAGGCCTTTGAACAACAAAATTGGCTTCAATGGGCAAAGTAGTCCAAAGGAGAACCTTAACAACATCTAAGAAAAAAAGCAAGGAGTAGAAAAAGAAAACACTGAAGTGTCAGGAGGAGGCAAAGATGGGAAACAAACTGAGAAGTTTGTAAAAGAGAAGGAATAAAAACAAGGAGCAAAGGCTGAACTAACATTATAAAAAAGACGACGAAAGTAGCTCAAAGCGCTTTCTGAATTGTTAATCTAGGAGTGGGATTAGGTTTCTAAAACCAGAAATACACTAAATCATTTGTAGAAATAGGTTATTTTACAAATACAGCATGGATGTGTGCATGGAAAAGCTAAAAATAACCATCAGCAGAGTAATCTATGATTTAACAAAAAAAAGGGTGAGGGGTACAAGAAACCTGAAAGCTAGCTACTTGCATTGTGTTAGCATGGTAAATAAGACGACGAATCACCTAGTAAACATGATATGCCTAAATTATACATTTGACATAAGTATTTGAAACTGAACATGCCACTGCATTTTCTACAAGAAAATGATCATAATCATCCCTTTTGCAGCTAACGTCTTCTAAAAGGCGGGGTTGGTGCCTGTTCCAATTTCTGCACTGACTCTCACATGGGTAATTTTTAACCCCCCAAATTATGTTATTATCTGAAAACAAAGATTCCCCCAAAAGAATCAGAATAGTATATCATTTTAAGTTCAACACAACTAATACTAATGAAAATATTAGAAAAATAAAGAATCTCATTTTTATTATGCAAAGGATTACACAGAGACTAAAACGGTTTTCCCATTAACAGTTTTTACTTAGACATGGCACCATTTTTAACCTTTGATTTTTTGGCATAAACTGCAAAGTGCTGCAATAGAAAATTATAATTACCTGCGGAGCAATACGATTAACAATATCTGAAATGTCAACTGTACAGCTACTGATGGCTTGTTTTTTTCTTTCATTACCTAAAAAGAAAAACCTTTGTATAAACTGTCAAACGTGACAAATCCAGGTTTCTCAAGTAGAAATGATTCACATACAACTGCTAACTTCAAAACTGTACTAAGTGCTGGATCATAGTATGTACTACAAAAAAGGCAATAAAAAGCCAGCCTCCTAAGAAGAGTGCTTCTGTAGTAAAAAAAAGATTCAGACATCTACAGTATATTTTAACTATACATTTCAAATGGCCATTTACTTACTAAAAAGCACAGATGAAAGAAGAAATCTTTGGTAATAGTTACCTAGTTTGTGTGTAATTGGCGAATGAGGATCCCAAAAAATTTCTTGCTGTATATCAGCATCATTGGCTGGAGAATTGAAGGTTGATAACCTTGATCTGCTATTTAATGATCTCTTCGGTGTCTTATATAAACATGATTCTGTGTGAATAAAGATTCTCATATAAGAAGTTAGCGCTAGCAAAAAAAAAAAATACACAAAACAGATCCCATGAACCAAGGGCACACATTTTATAAACTGGCAAAATGAAAGAATGATATACAATCATCCCTTAACAATTTTTTTCACAATTACACATTAAGTTGAGAATATGACTTGTCAGCACCATTACTGCAGATAGAAGAATAAATTCATTTTCAAAATGAATTGCAGGATACAGAAAGCAAGATTTTCAGACTATCAAAGAATAACTTAGTAAAGTGCATTACACCACCAGTGGAATCTAATAATAAAAGTTATCTTATCGAAACTGAGGGAAAATCCTTTGGTAGAATAGATGCTCCTCCTCCTTTCTCTTCCCCTCCCTTGGCATAGTTTGTGATCTTACACAGTGGTGATCTCTGGTTAAAATTTCACCCTTTCAAAACTATTAGCAGCCAGTGTAAATTAAAACAGCCAAAACAGGACTCTTCTAACTTATCCCTGGAGATGGCTATGCTCAGCAGTACCAAGACAGGGGTTTTCCACTCCCACACTGCATTCAGCTCACCCAAACTCCGAAATCTTACCCTATACTGTCAGTGTATACATGTTTACATGCAGGGAAGGGGGTGGGAGACAGGGGCCAGTGCTCACAGGTGCTCTATCGGGGGGGGAGGAGGGGAGAAACCAGTCAGCTCAACGGATGCTGGTACATGCTGGGGAGGGGAGTCGAAGTCGAATAAGGCAGCAGTACGGGGGTGAAAGAGTTGGTTCAGCATGTACCGGCTCCCACCTGCCCCACTCCCCTGCATCAGACGCAGTAAGGGAAAAGGGAGGATGGCTTTTAAACCACCTCCCTGCAAACACCAGCTTCCACTCTCACCCCTGCTACCTCTGTGGGAGGCAGCAGGGGGAGGGCCAGGCAGCTCCCAACATGCACCGGCTCCTACCCCCCTAATACAGAGGCAGTAGGAGAGGTGGGCTGTGTGTAATGGAGAGGATTAACCGATGAGCCCAAGCTCTTTGGTTAACCATGTTATCAACTGCATGGTCACATTCCTTGTATTATTAAGGTAATACTTAGAGGCAATTCTGCCCAGGGTGGCAGGTGGTTCCCTAGGAGCGGGGCTGGACTGCACTGGCTGCCAGCCCCGCCTCCAGGACTACAGAATAGTTGACTAACCACTAAGAATACATGCGGTTAGTTGACTATTTAATTAACCAATACCTAACATCCCTAAAACTTTCTTCAACATTTGTTACCTCTTAAAAATGAAGAAATCCTTAATCACACATTCAAGTTTCAAACCCAGAGGTATTAGCACAGAGAAAGGATTGTTTGTCCCTGCTGGAAGCATTCCTTCCTGATTGAACTGGGTCAGTATTGGCAAAACTGGAAGGAACTGAATGTGTACAAAGAGCAGGATTGGGAGGTGTGAAGGTTCAAACAGGCTTCACTATCATCACATTAGTGAATCATGATTGTGATAACCTGATACTAATGGTCTTAGTTATGCTCAGCCAGCTTCGGAGGCGGCGGTTTCACTGCAGCAAGGCAGCAAAGCCACCGCCCTGGGAGCCAGGCAAGCAAGGACTGCCTGTTCTGCTCCCGGGGAGGATGCTTCATTGAGGACTCTGCAGCATAAAGCTAAGTACAAAGCTAAAATTTATACTGCAGAGCCTGTCGCGTGGGTAACCAGTGAGATTTTCAGAGGTTACATGGTTACCCTAATACACAATTTTTAACATCCCTAATCACCACTCCCCTTCACTTAAAAAAATTAGGCCTGAATCCTACAAGTTACTCTGTATAAGAGTTGTGCAACTGTGTAAAGATCTACTGAAGTATACTCGGCTCTGTATGAACATGTAGTAAATTACAGGACTGCAACAAAGTTATTTACATTTTCTTGCTTACCATCATCAAACAACATCAAAATTGCACAACTGAAAATCTCCTTGGCTTAAAAAAAATTAAATATGGAATTGCAGCAGAAAATTCAATAGCTGCCTAACACAATGCACCAAAGAAAATAAATTTGTCAATAGTCAGTTCACAACAGTTTTTTATACTGGATTCTTTGTTGGCACAGATGGGAATGCTCTGCTTAAAAGCTGATTACATAATCTGCCTTCAACCTAAGTATTCATATATGCAGGCTCAACAAACTATAGAATCTACTCGCCTGTGGTGAATAGATTTCAGCCGCACGCCCTGTTTACCGGCAGCGCGCGCATGCGCAATGTGGCTCTTGCGCATGCGCAGTGCAGGGCTGGTGAGCGGCTTTCGCCGTCGTTTGTCAAGCCCTGCATATATGAATTATGATAGAGCCTATCCCATGGGTTCCCAAACTGGGGGGGCGTACCCCCCTGGGGGGCATGAAGAAATTCGGGGGGGGGGTGAGGTGACCCAGTACCCCTCACCCCCCCCCATCAAGTTTTGCTGCCCCAGTCAGTTCCTTTTTTTTTTTTGCTCAAGTTTTTCTGTTATTTTGGGGGGGGGTGTTTGATGGTT
Organism: Pelochelys cantorii; assembly: GCA_032595735.1. NCBI lineage: Eukaryota > Metazoa > Chordata > Testudines > Trionychidae > Pelochelys > Pelochelys cantorii. Next base: position 183,556,533 of record CM064328.1, read on the forward strand.
TCTCAAAAATCAAAAAGGGGGCGTGATGCCGAAAAGTTTGGGAACCACTGGCCTATCCTTTCCCACAGCTGAAAAAAGGATTCAGGAGACAACTGAAAACTTTGGGAAAATGGTCTCAAGTAACCAGAGGGCGTATTTTATGGCAAATTCCGTTACCTAGTTTAGACAGTGCTGCAAATTAGAAGTTTGGGTTTAACCTGTAAATTTGTAAGAAAACCCAATCCTCAAACAAATTTGGTGTAAACAACAGTTTTTTTAAAGTTTTTGTTTGCAACCAAGTCTTGTTATTTCCCAGAGAGCTGCATATTCTTAAGAATTAAAATTCACTGAGGCACAAGGCTAACTGGGGCCCTTCCCCCTTTCAATCAAGAAGCTCCTTCAGAGTAAACTGAATCTTATATGGGGAACCAAATGGGTGCAATTTGGATACCTCTTCTCCCCCTGGAGAGCCGACACGTATGATGCCCTAGTAACGGCCTGCTCTGGGTCGGGCAAACCTTTGCCCAGCTGACAGCAGTGAGGGTGTTAGGGTTGGGGGGGATGTGGAGTGTAAGGGGGGGGCCCTGTGTGCCCCCAGCTGCGTCGAGGAGCGATTATCGCTGTGGGGGCTGCTGTGGGGTCCTCTCCCCCAGGATCCCCCGGGGTTTCTCAAGCTGAGGGAGCCGCTCCCCGCAGGCCGGAGGAAGCGGTCACCCCGGTGCAAGGCGGCCCGGCCTGGCTCCTCGCGCCTCACCCTCCGCCTTGCTCGTGCTGCTGGGCTCGGCAACCGCCGCCGCCGCCGCCGCCCCTCCATCTTGCGGGGGCCCCGCGCCGCTCTCCCCGGCCACCGCCGCCCTCCGCCTGCTGCACCTCCCGCCGCTCCGCGTCTCCGGCGCCGGGGACCTGAGGCGGAGCTTGTCACCCCCCTTCCGCCGTCTGCTAGCCATGGCGCGCGGCCCCGCGGCTCTGCATGGCGGCCCCGGCTCCGCCGCTCACGCCGCCCCTGCCGCCGCCGCCGCCGCCATCTTCCCCGGCGCCCCGAGCTCGCCCCGGATTGGTCGAAATCGAAATCAACTCGGCTGCGAGCGTGATTGGGCTGGAGCGCTGGGGAGAGCGGACGCGGTAGGGAACTGCCACAGCTGAGCATAGATCGTTGGTGTTTCACCCGACTCTCCCCTCCCCTCACTACACAGCCCTCCCAGTCCCCGCCCCCTCAGGCCCCACTCCGCCCCTCCCCCCACAGCCCTCCTGCTGCCCACCCCTCACTATACAGCCTTCCCACTCCCCGCCCCCTCAGTACACACTCCTTCCATCACTACACGAGCCCTCCCGCTACCCCGCCCCCTCAGCCCCACTCCGCCCTTCCACACAGCCCTCCCGCTGCCCACCCCTCACTATACAGCCTTCCCACTCCCTGCCCCCTCAGTACACACTCCTTCCATCACTACACAGCCCACCTGCTACCCACCCCCTCACTACGCACCCCTGCCTTCACAACACAGCCCTCCCGCTGCCCACCCCTCACACTGCCTGTCCCTCACTACATACCCCTCCCCTCACTGCACACCTCTCCCGCTGCCCACCCCTCACTATACAGCCTTCCCACTCCCCACCCCCTCAGTACACACCCCTGCCTTCACACAGCCCTCCCACTGCCCACCCCTCACACTGCCTGTCCCTCACTACATACCCCTCCCCTCACTGCACACCTCTCCCGCTGCCCACCCCTCACTACACACCCCTCCTGCTACCCACCATCACTACTCCTCCTCCCCTCACTACATCCTCCCGCTGCCACTCACTACACAACCCTCCCCTCACTACACAACCCTCACACTGCTCACTTCTCACTACACACCCCTCCCTTCACTACACTCTCCTCCTGCTGCCCACCCTCACTACACACCCCTTCCCTCATTATACACCCCTCCCTCTGCCCACCCTCATTCCAAACCCCTCCCCTCACTACACACCCCTCCTGCTGTGCCCCATGGGATGGTGTTTGGGGTGAAAGTTCCAGCTGGGCAGCACTTTACCGCAGATGGCTTCCATTCAGTGGGACAGTGGTGCTAAGGCAGCTCCATACCTACACTGGTTCTGTGTGGCTCCCAGAAGTGGCCACCATGTCCAGCCCCTAGGTAGAGATACAACTATGTGGCTCTACGTGCTGCCTGCCAACAACCACCACCCCTGCAGCTCCCATTGGCTGCAGTTCCTGGGCAATAGAAGCTGTGGAGGCAGTGCTGGTAGTGAGAACTGAGTGCCCTGGCTGCTCCTCTTCCTAGGAGCCAGAGGGAAAGGCCAGCTGTTTCTGCAAGCTGTGTGGAGCCACAGCAGGGAGGAACCAGCCTTAGCTCCACTGAACCACCAACTAAACTTTTAATGGCTTGGTCAGCAGTATTCACTGTAGCCACTAACATCCCTTTTCAATTGGCCTTTCTGGTTTAAAAAACAAAATAAACACTTGGCAAGACACTTGGCAAGCCTACCCTTATTACAGATCCCTCCCACCTCCCCTCATTACATACACCCCTCATTATAGGTCATTCCCACTCCCAACCCCATTGCTACTATAGACCCCTCCACTCAACACAGATTTCTCTCCTCACTACAGACCCCTTCTACTATCCCCTCATTTCATACCTCTCCTTTAATGATCTTGGCATTCATTACATAACAAATTAGTGAATGAAAAGGGAATAAAACAAACTCTTGGTGAACTCCTGTACACAGTCATGTGGCATTCCCAGCCCCTGTCTCCAGGGTACATCTCTGAATGCCTATGTTCAAAATATGGTCCCTTATAGGAAGAGCCATCTCATCCATAGGATGATTCAGGGTGGCCACCCCTGGCCCCACACTTTGGGGGACCCTATGGTGGTCACCCCACCCATCCTATGCGTGGGGCAGTCCCCCATATTGATGTTAGCCCGTAAGGCTCAGGGCAGCTGGGGATTATCTGGGATCCTGGAGCAGATTGGCAGCAGAGGTCAGGCTCCCCCTGCACTCACTGCATCAGCTTGAGTCACAGGGAATGGAGCTACTCAGTAGCCTGCTCTGCTCCTTCCTCTCCTTGCCAGGTCACTCTGCTTCACCACAGTGATGGGAAGCTGAGTGCCCCAGGACCAGCCCATTCTGCTCCCTGGAGCTGCCACAGTAAAGCGGAGTGACCCAGCTGGCAGATGGGCAGCAGATTGGAGCAGACTGCTGGGTTGCTCTGCTTTTCATGGCTCACACTGCTGTGGTGAGTGATGTGGCCCAACCCCTGCTGCCACCCCACGTCAGGTCCCTTGGTCATGTAGATCTGTGGAAGGGGCTTTGAGGAAGGGGTGCAATAGGGTTGGAAGGGCAGAGTAGAAGCTAGAAGAGGTGAGGAAGGGGTGGAACAGGGGTGGAGTGGGGGAGGAGCAGGGTCAGGAAGAGGCAAGGCAGGGCCTGGGACAGAGGGGAGGTTACCCTGGCCCTGGCTGGCCCTACACATCCCTAGAGATGGCCCTGCTTATGAGTGAGTAGCTCTAAATTATAATCTTCTACAAGCATGTCTCTAAACCTGCCTTTACTTCATACCCCTGCCACTTGTACTTCCCTCATTACAGATCCTTCCCAGTACCCCCTCATTACACACCCCTCCCCTCACTTTGTTAGGAATCATATTTTTTCTAGTGATTTGAGTAGATCTCTCTGTTGGAGGTATTGTAAAATACCTATTATCCTCTATCTAAATGCTTCAGAAATAGGTGGAGGGGATTTGTTGGCAGTGTGAGCTCACATTTTAGATTGTCAACAATGCCCCTTTAACTGTGGTTCTCCAGTGACTAACCAAGTCAGACAGTGAGGGCTTGTCTCTACTAGCCAGGAAATTGCTCATGCGGAGATCAGTGTCCTGGGGTTTGATTTAGCAGGTTTAGTAAGGATCTGCTAAATCGACTGCTGATCGCTCCCCCTGTTGACTCTGGTACACCACTGGGTCGTGAGGAGTAAGGGAAGTTGATGCAAAATTTTCTCTCATTCACAGTGGGTATGCTGCAGATATTTGTAGGCATATTCTTACCAAGAAAGCAAATTTTGTGTAATGTCTTGTATGTAGTATATCACAGGCTGGTTATTTCTGGATGACTGAAACTCTTCCCTCCCCTCTTTCCCCTGGCAAAAATTAAACCTGAAGTATGAACATATCTATCAAGCATATTTTTCAAGGAATAAATTGTTTGTATTTTGGTAGACTGTCCAGCTGGGATCTTATTTAACCAGTTTGGAATAATCATTTTTAAAGGATCACATTTCCTTAGAGGGTAAAATTAGTGTCATCTTGTGGTCTGGAATATGAAAAGTTAACTTTCAAAACAAGTGATTCCCCAGCACTGGCCGGGTAAATTGTGAAGCTTCCATTCCATTCCTGCCCTAGGCCCTACACAAACAACATGCTTCCCGCTCCCCCTCTAGTTCTGCAGTCTCAGGAGCACAATTAACACCAAAGGAAAACTTTTAATCACAGGAAAAATAAACATTATATTATCAAACAAAAAACATGTATTACATATATGGTTAAGATTGCATACTTAAACTTTTAAATATCCCAATTTTTTGTAATTAAGTTCTCAGGACAACTCAGGTACAGTGCACATATTAAATATAAAGTGGGGTGAAGAGTTAAAAAAATGGCACCTAAAATTACACTCCACAATCTATATTTAGGCATCTAAAATAAGGTTCCAGTCTTGCAATCAGATCTACGTGGCAGACACAGGCATAAGTCCAGAGTAAAGCTATTTTCAAAATTGTTCGCTTTGTGCTTTAGTATATCTGTTTTGCTTCATATGGGTACAGGAACTGTTTGCCTGGATCTATTAAGATGTACATTGAATATATGTTTTATGCTTTTTGGTTTTGATAAAAAAGGAAAATAAGAAGATGCTTTGTATACCTCAATACGTATTTGAACCCAAGAATACTTTGGAGGGTTGTAATTTGCAGCTATATCTAAGTGCTGTCACAACCAAAAGTTATTTACTAGAGAATGAAATGAGTTGAAGTATACTGTTTTGCTGTATATCTATAAATAGTATGTTGCAGAATTATAAATGAATCTTGTAATTTTCATTAATCCACAAATCTGAAAAAAGCCTTTTTGTCTCACACCACTTTCTTACTGCAGGTCTGTATGCAGGAGAGGAGCGAACATACTACCCTATATATAGTCCCCCATGAGGCTGATTCCGGTCAGCAGGAGTGACATGCTGCCTAAGCCTCCCCTATGCTTTGGCTGGCAGGGGAAGGCTGGAGCTGATTCCCCTACCTCCCCTCCTATGCAGGAGTGGGGTGGCCACCAGCCCCTCCCATGACTTGGGCCAGGCTGATGCAGCTGCAGCCCAGCCCAACAGGCTGATTCTGACCCAGCCCTGCTATAATTTGGTGCTGCTGGGTGTCCCACAGGCATCGGTTGATCTAAAATCTGTTTCACTACTACTAGCCTATATATAGTCTTAACTGAAAAACTCTGTAGATGACAACTGGAATATTTTGGAATATTGTTTTTCACTTACAATATTACAGCAAGATCCCATAAGGTAATTTCTGTAACACCTTTATTAGTGAATACATATTTAGTTTGTTAAAACAAAATCATTTTACCAATCACTGTTTCCACTCAAATTTTTCATTAGCCTTTCTTATGCACACTCATTGCATGACTATTTTGAACTCCTTTATATTTAAAAAAAATTGCTGCCCACATTTACAAAGAAACACCCTCCCAACCCCCAGAAATTCCTATGTATGGGCCTGTACTGACCACCGCAGAGTGCTGTAATGAGGCTATGCTACTCCATAGTATAGTTCATTTACTCGTATACTCTGACAGGTGTACTTTAGTTTTAATTATGAGACTATTGCAAATTAAATGAGCACTGTGAATTTTGTGGTGTAGTTTCCTTGATTGTTTTCCCCCATAGGCTGTGTCTACATTGGCAATATATTGCGCAAAAGCGGCCACTTTTTGCGCAAAAACTTGTCGCCTGTCTACACTGGCCGCGAGTATTTGCGCAAGAACACTGACATTCTAATGTATGAAATCAGTGTTTCTTGTGCAAATACTCTGACGCTCCCGCTCAGGAATAAGCCCTCTTGTGCAAGTGTTCTTGCGCAAGAGGCCAGTGTAGACAGGCAGCCAAGACATTTTGCGCAGAAGCAGGCTAAATGGAAAAAAGCCCTTGTGGCTGCTTGGACGCTCTGTACCTGCAGGCAGCTCCTGACTTCCTGGTAACCCGAGACCCCTTAAAGGCAGATGCAGCCTGCAGAGGCCACGAGGCAGAAGCCTTTTTTGCTGCCTCTGCCCAGAGCTGTGCCACACGGCTCCTGCCGTCCTCAAAAGCCACCAGCCCAGGATGGCCGCTCCAGGGGGGGAACAGCCACCCGCACCCCCAGCGCAGGAGGCTCCAATGGGCCGAAAACGAAGGGCCCCATCCTGGTCCCCGGGGGAGCTGGAGGCCCTGCTGGACCTGTGGGAGAAGGAGGAGGCCCTCCACAGCACCCCTCCTGTCGCCGCAATGCGGAGATTTTTGACCGCATGGCCCAGGCGCTCTCGCACCAGGGACAGCCAGCCCGGACCCTCGAGCAAGTCCAGGCTAAGGTGAAAGATCTGCGCCTGGGCTATGTCCGGGCCAGCGAGGGCCAGGGGGCAGGAGCTGACAGCTGCCCCCACTACCAGCGGCTCCACCGCATCCTGGGCCAGCCAGCACCCCAGGGACTGTCCATCCCGGTGGACACCTGCAGGCGCCCCCCCCCGTCACCAGGACCAGCGAGGCGGGGGAGGAAGATGAGCCAGCCAGCGGGTCGGAGGACGAGGCCAGCACTGCGACCCTCCAGGCGGAGGCCCTCTCTGGCAGCCCTGATGTCTCCCGTGCGTCCTCGGAGGCCGGGGAAGGATCCACCAGTGAGTGTTGCACTTTGCACTCACGAGGGCGGGGGGGAGCCAGGCGCCTGGAGGGGGGAGAGGGAAAGCGTGTCACTCAGGCTGCGTGAGCTGCACGCTGTGTAGCATTAGCAGTATGCAGCATGTGCAACCACGTGCAGCCTGGTGACCGAGCAGCATGTGGCCGCGGGAGGCAGCTCCAGGGCATGCGTGAGACCGTGCTGCTCACACACATCCGGCGGGACCAGGGGGGAAGGGTGGATGCTGGCTGGAACCAGCCAGGGCCCCAGGGGCTCAGGCCAGAGCCCATACCTCCGCAAGGGTGCAGCACACAGAACAGCACACCGTTCCATGCCTGGCTGTGAGGCACAGCCAGCTGCTCCTGGGAAAACCGCAGTGTCACAGCCCTGTGAGCGCGGCCCCCACTGAGCCCCTTGCCTGCTCCCGGTGTCTTGGCTGGCCCCCCGAGGGAAGTGCCCACTGTGGCCACACATGTCCTTGGGCTACCGTGTGTGAGGGCTAGCGGGGGGGGGGGGGGGGAAGCGCTCGGGCCGGCCCTAGGGCCACCTGAGTTTTGCTGCAAGGATGGTACACTCCCCAGTCACTCTCCTGGTTCCGTCAAGGAGACATCCCATGTGATGGGGATCTGAGAGCCCAGACCACGTCTGCCATATGTGCTCCCAGGCACTGTGTGGGGATTCATCTTGCTCCCTGTCCAACACCATTGATTAGCCCAAAGCCTCATAGCCTCCACCGGCAGGGAGTTCCACAGGTTAACACAACACAAGTGCCCTCCCAGCCCCCAAGGGGCCAGGACACAGACCAGTGGTTACAATACATGGAGGAGGACCCTACTCCCAGGGGCGGTCCTGTATGCAAACATGCAACAGGGAGGGAGGGCGGTAACCGAGTGGGCCCAAGCCACACTACTGTGATGTCACCTGGGCTCAGGGGTGGACGGCATGGGGTGTGGGGACAGTGGCCGGGCTGCCTGACTGACCCATCCTTTCTTCTGTTCCCTGCAGCGGGACCAAGCAGGAGTGGGGGACCCTCCAGCCCTGCAGCAGTGGCAGCACCCCCAGCCGCCCAACCACCAAGCCGGCGGGTCTGGCAGTGGGACCAGCTCCTTTGGCGGCACGTGCAGGCCGTCGAATGAGTGGAGGTAGCCATCACGCGCCAGGTGGAGGCGGACCTGCAGTGGTGCCAGGGGGCCTGGGGCTCCTTCCAGGCCCAGTGTGTGCGCATGGCGGATGCCATCTCCACCCTCACCGCACACATTGGCCATGCCATACACTATGGCATGGCCTTGCCCCATGCACCCGCCATCGCTCCCCTAGCACTGCCCGTGCCCCCTCCTGCTCCTGCCCCTTCTGCTCCCGTCATGCCCCCTCCTGCTCCTGCCCCTCCTGCCCACCTCCCCGTGCTGCCTGCCCCGACGCGGCCTGACCCCCATGTGCAGGTCCGCCCCCGCAGAAGCAATCGCAGGGGCCACCCCTCCCAGCAGTAGTTCCCCCCCTCCCAGTTAAGAGCTTCCACCCCCTCCCAGTTAAGAGCTTCCACCCACTCCCACCCTACATCTCCTCCCTCCCCATTGTAAATTAAAAGTTCAAACGTTGTGTTAAAAAAAAACTGTGTTAGTTGTTCATTGGGAGGTAAGGGGAGGGGAGGAGGGAAGGGTTGGGGATGGAAGGGAGATGTCAAGGGAGACAGAGGTGACCCTACTGTGGGGCCTGGGAGAACATCTCCGTCAGGGCCTCCCGGATGCGCACCCCATCGTGGTGCGCCTGGCGGATGGCAGCTGTGCGGGGCTATTCAAAGGCCTGGCCCTCGCCTGCCATCCATGCATGGAGGAAGGCCTCCCCCCTCCGCTCCACGAGATTGCGGAGCACGCAGCACGCGGCCACTACCTCTGGGACATTCCGCTCACCCATCTCCAGACGGGTGAGCAAACAGTGGAACCGGGCTTTCAGACGCCTGAAGGCGCACTCGACTTGGTTGCAGGCCCGGCTGAGGCGGTCGTTGAACCGGGCCCAGTTGTGGTCCAGCCGCCCCATGTAGGACCACATTAGCCAGGGCAGCAGGGGATAGGCTGCATCCCCCACAACACATGTGGGCATGGGCACATCCCTGACAGTAAATTCCCACTGGGGGAAGTAAGTGCCCGCCTCCAGCCTGCCAAACAGGCCAGAGTTGCGTAGGATGCAGGCGTCATGTGCCCTGCCGGACCAGCCCACATAAATGTCCAGAAGCGGCCACGGTGGTCCATGAGGGCCTGGAGTACAATTGAGGAATACCCCTTTCTGTTTATAAAATGGGCCGCTCGATGCTCCGGGGCACAGACGGGGATGTGGGTTGCATCCAGGGCTCCGGAACCCGAGGGCAGCGAAGCTGGCCACCGTAGCCTCCACATCGCACAGGCGGATGACTCTCTGGAGCAGGACGTCATTGATGGCACAGATGACCTGCAGAAGGGTGCAGAGAAACACGGGAACACATCACAGAAGGCAGGGTGAGTGCGTGCTCCCTTGCCCCCCGTGATGCCCTCTGTCCTCACACACACACACACACACCAGGGCCCCCTCGCCCCACGGCCCCCCCCCCCCCCCCCGCACCAGCAGGCCTGTGCAAGGGAGGGACGGCCCAAACCCCTGGGTGACCCAGCCTGGAGTCTTGCCTGCCCCTGGGCATGGAGTGCAGCACCCTCCCCCCACCCCAGTCCCCCTGGGACTTACCTCCATGACGATGGCACCGACAGTCGATCTGCCCACCCCGAACTGGTGTGCCACCGATCGGTAGCTGTCCGGGGTGGCCAGCTTCCAGAGTGCAATGGCAACCCTCTTGTCCACGGGGAAGGGTGCCCGCAGCCGGGTGGTGGTTCTCTGGAGTGCAGGGGCGAGCCAGGCACATAGCTCCAGGAACGTCTGCTTTCGCATGCGAAAGTTCCGGAGCCATTGCTGGTCGTCCCATTGCCCCAGGACCAACCGGTCCCACCAGTCGGTACTAGTGTCCAGTCTCCACAAGGACCTCTGCACGGTGGGGTGGGGATGGCACAGGGACGCCAGGGCCTCCCTGGTGAGGGAGTCCAGAGCGATCTGCGCCTCGAGGTCCTGGACGAGGAGTGCAGCAGCCTGGAGCACCAGCTGCAGGCACTCCAAAATGGCCGGAAGGGACCAGAGCAGGCACAAGGCCACCCCTGGCACAAAAAACAAGCTAGATAAAAAAAAAGCCTAAGGCACAAGGCAGTGGTGTCCAAAAAGGCAGAGGGCAACCACAAAAACTGCTACGGCTGTCAGTCCGTGCAAGAGGTCCTATAGCACACAGCAGGAGAGAAACGGCTGTCCGGGGAGATCCCTTTAAGCACGTGTCTCAAAGGAGCTCCAGCCCCCGCCCCCGGAAAGGGCTAGTGCCCTTTTGCCCTCTCAAAATGGTTCCGGGCTTCCGCTTTTGCACAAAAGTGTCCCGCCAATGTAGACGCGCTTTTGCGCAAAAGCGCATCGTTCTTACAATGACTCCCGGACCAATCTAGACGCTCTCTTGCGCAAATACTTTTAACGGAAAAACTTTTCCGTTAAAAGTATTCGCGCAAAATCATGCCAGTGTAGACGCAGCCATAGTGTTTGTTCACTTACTAGCTAATTCAGAAAATGTGATTATTCACATTGATCTATTAGACAGTGAGGTTTTACTCTTGCACAACTACTTTAATGCAAGAACTCTTGTGCTAAAGAGTTTTTGCACAAGATCACGCCAGTGTAGATGTAGCCTTACAGTGAAATCACTTTTAAAATAAATTGTCACAATGTGCATCTAGTTCTGCTTGAGCAATCTTATAACATCAGTCCCAGAGTATGCAAAGTTGAGTTTCCAAGAACTGGAGTGGGAGGAGGGGGGAACTCCTTATGCTAGTAAAGTTGAACAGGTGTGGGGGGGGGGGAAAATGCTTTCCTAATGAATTAAAGTAGCAGGTGTATCTCTTTGCACTTTGAGAAATCAGCTCTGTGTCTGATGCTGATTATTCAGTTAAGAAATGTAGTAATGGGAGTCTGTGATGTTGAAAGGTTTCTCTGTAGAGTGATTGCCTCAAGGAGGAGGGAGTTTGAGTTCCCTTGTCATGATACTAGCAGCTGGATCAATGGCTAATTGTGGTAAGGCTCTGTTCCAGGGAATAGCAACAAAATCATTGCTGTGCTGCTAAATTTTGAGTCCTGGTTCCAAATCAAGAGGGATAAATAATGAAGGAGACTGAATAAATAATAAAGCTAGGTGAGTGTTAATAGTGTTCTGTCTGAGAAGTTTTAGAACATTTTTTACCAGGGACAAAGAAAAAATTTCAAGGATCTAAAACAAAAGCAAGTAGACGTGGAAGACCAGAAGGGTTGCATTTTGAAACCAGTATTTCAAAATCTTCTCCCAAATTAAATTAATCCAATTAACAAACATAGTAACTTCTGATTATAGCTTAGTTCCCATTATAAACCTGATTTTGACTTTCACAGGCAAGCTAAATTAGAAAACACCCCAAATCCTCTTCTTTTCAGACAACTTCTGGGGTGAGACTCTGACAAATCAGCTTCAGAATAATTCTGCTATATAAGATTTCTGGGGGGGTGGGGAGGGTTGTCAGTTTCTTCTTGTGAAAAATTTTCTGACTTCTTTACTGAAAACAACTTTAGATTGTGTTATTCACTATTACTAGATGGAATCCAATGATGATTGTTATTTGTGATTAAAAAGTTGGGTACAAAATTTGTAGAGCTATTAACTCCGTCAATCTTTGAAACCCTTACTGCTATGCTTGATTCATGCTGAGGTCACAAACTTCATCCAAGTCCAGGGTGAGTTTGAAAGCCATATCAGATGAACCGCATACGTTTAAGGCAAATTCTGTTAATGTTGTTTGTGAAGTTTGTTCCCATACATTTTGAGAATCTCTAAGGCATCTCTCACTTTCCAATAAATTGTTCATTCAGATTCAAGGGGTAAAATCCTGGCTCTTGAATTTTGTGACTGACTTCCAAAGAGTCAGTGTTGCTTGCACGTAGTTATAGACTTCACTAATGGGGAACTTGATTCAAACATTATGTCATTGTCTCTTTTTTTCCATAGAACACTATTGTTTTATACTACTGTGTATTTATAATGACAGTAAAGTAAATATATAATAATAATATACTGGCTTTACCATATGGAATAAGATGAGTGTCCAGTGTTCCCCCTAATTACCTGTGAAGCTCTGCTCCACACAGATTAATCAGCCCTACCCAGTCAGAGGCTCACTGACTGACTGACTGGGTGAGGCTAATCAATCACTTGTGAACCTGTGCTGCTGCACAGCTTAGAGGAACACTGTATAGTGTCCAAAGACAGAGACTCATTTTGATCTTCCTGATTCTGTTCTCTCTAACATTAATGCCAGGTTCCTGGTGTGGAGTGCTCAGTAGTTTTATAGCATTATTGGGCATCGCAGTGTTTGCTTATGTGGATCCAGTGTAGCTACATACTACTTGGTTGACCACCTGTTGCCTCACTAAAGGTATGATTCTGCTTTACCCAGCTTCCACTCATGAATAATCATCAGCTTTTAGGGAGTAATGTAAGGGGAAACTATGTCTCCCTGAAGTTCTAATAAAGAGCAGTTTTTCCCCTAAGTGAGACTTGGGGAGAATGAACTGTATTGCTAAAAACAGAATGCAAAAGAGAGTGGTCAGCTTGTAAAACCCATCAGGCTAAAGACTCTTTCCTAGATTAATTCTGGGGCAGGGAGAGGAGAGAGACTCCCCACACCAATTTTTATCTTTCATTTTTTAACTGCAAGAGGAGGAATTCAGGTGGTTTTGTCATTTCACAAGGCTTCAGATCTAGTGGCAGGTTAAACTCCATGTAGGGGAGCCGACAGCTTATTGCCATTAATTCTTCACTTTCTGTACTCCCCTGTAATAGTTGCAGTACTCCTCTGTGGAACAAGTGCAGATCTAGCTGTCATCTGAGATATTTACCACCTTTAATCTCACACCTCTGTGTGATAGGACAATGCTATTATCTCCATCTTATAAATATGAATCTCTCAGGCACAGATGAAGTGACTTGGCCTAGAGTCAGTCACAGGATGACAATGACAGAGCAGGGACTTAAACTAAAGTCTCAGGCCAATTCCTTAAACCCTGGACCATCCATCCTCATCCACTCATTGTTTCCAAGGCTGATTAACCTGCCACACAAGAACTTTATGAAGCCCTCTAGGAGCTTTGTATTTCTTAAAGCAATGCACAGCTGGCCTTTAGCTTGTTTTCTAATAAGCATCAGGCAATGGATTGATCTAACTTGCACACTGAGTGTGGATGGGCTACAGAAGATTGCTTGTTTGTTCCAATTTCTCTTATGTTCTTCTCCCATCCTATATTTGTAAATGCCTGTCGCTCTCCATGCACAATCTTTGTTGATAAAAAGGTCACTACCATGTTATTTACTTGGTATAAAACCATAGAGCTGGAAGAGACCTCAGAAGGTCATCAAGTCCAGCTCCCTGCTCTAGGCAGGACCAATCCCAACTAAATCAACCCAGCCAGGGCTTTGTCAAGCCGAGACTTAAACACCTCTAGGGATGGAGACTCCACTACTTTCCTAGGTAACCCATTTCAGTGCCTCAGCATTCTCCTAGTGAAATAGTTTTTCTAATATCCAACCTGGACCTCTCCTACCACAACTTGAGACCATTGCTCCTTGTTCTGCCATCTGTCACTACTGAGAACAGCCTTTCTCCATCCTCTTTGGAACCTCCCTTCAGGAAGTTGAAGGCTGCTATCAAATCCCCCCTCACTGTTCGCTTCTGCAGACTAAACAGACCCAACTCCCTCAGCCTCTCCTCAGAGGTCATATGCTCCAGCCCCCTAATCATTTTGGTTGCCCAAAATGGTAGACACAGATTATGAATCTAGTCACATTAGACTGAAATTCTTTCATAAACATTGTCTAGATTCCATAACCAGGATAGATATTTTTCACATATTTTGTATTAGATGTATAATTAGTCACACTTCATATTGATGATTGATTTATAGTTTATAAAAACCTATTAAGTGGTTAATAGCTGTTTTAATTAATAGTTAATAAATTGTTCTAATAGGCCAATAGGTTGCTGATAACCATCTCTTTAATCTGTAACACCTTCTGCTGATAGTTCTTAGAATATCTAAAATAAATACATATCTCTAATATGCATATAATACTTATTAATTCTTGGTAAATCATTTATAAGTAGACCCTAATAAAGTGTGATCGCATAATCTAAACAGGCTACAAACCAAGCAGATGTCTAGATTATGCAGATCCAGGGACTACTGGTGCACATTCTTACTCCATTACAAATTATTCACTGATTAGCAGTTGTATAATACACATCATATAAAAAATGTAATGTACCTGCATCAGCATTTAAAACAATATATGTTTTAAAGAAAAAGAGAGCCTGCATGGAATGTCTGGAAAAAATATTTACTTTCTGGAGGTGTGTTATTAGAAAGTCCATGTTTCTTTAGTCAGTACAAAGGCAAGGAAAGTTACAGTGATAAATCTTATCTGTCTCATGCAACAGAGAGTTTAAGGTCCGCAAACAGATCTATAGTAGCAAACTTTCTGTTTCTTTGTTTCTTTTGTTTTTGTTTTGTTTATTTTGTTTCTTTCTGCTTAATGTGCAGTGGCATTTAAAAAGCTAATGGAATATTAGGAACCATTAGGAAAGAGAGAGAGAATAAAACAGAAAATTTCATAATGTCAATCTATATGTATATAGTATGCTCTCACACTGGATATTACATGCAATTCTGCTTGCCCCCCTCCTCTCTAATATATTAAAAAAAAAATTGGGAAAAAGTACAGAGAAGGGCAACAACAAAAAATTATTAAGCACCTGGAATGGCTTCCCTATGAGGAGAAATTTAAAAGACTGGGACTGTTCAACTAAGTGGGCATGCATGGTGTGGAGAAAGTGAATAAAAGTGTTATTTATGTCTTCATATAACACACAAGTTGGGGTCACCAAATGAAATTAATAGACATTAGGTTTAAAACAAATATAAAGAAGTACTTCTTCACGTATACATAGTCAACCTGTGAAAGTTGTTGCCAAGGGATGTGAAGGCCAAGAGTCTATTGAGTTCAAAAGAAATTAGATTACTTCATGGAGGATCAGTGTATGTGAGCCAAGAAGGTCAGTGGTGGAACTTCATGCTCTGGGTGTCCCTGACAGGGGATGAATCACATGATTAAGTGACCTGTACTGTTCAATTTCCCCTTGATGCATCTGGCACTGACCACTATTGGAAGATAGGATACTGGGCTAAATGGACCCAATATGGCTATTCTTATGTTCTAGTTTATGCCTTTGCACTTAGACTCAATATTGGGAGAGAGACTATACTCACTACCGAGCTTTATGAAAAGCTGACCTGGGCTCCGAGACCTGTGTTGTGGGTATGGGTATGGGTTTTGCAATGTAGACATATCCCAGGACTTATGAAAAGAAAAAGTTTATAATGGAAGAAGGCTGGGGGCAGGAGCCAGTAGTAAATGATATGCTCTCTACCAGAACTGTGGAAAACCTTCATTATAAACTGCATGTATTATTTCCACTTAAAGAACCGTTAACTCCTGTTGTGTGACCTTTGAAATTCTGCTCCTGTGCCAACTTTCTGATGCAACAGCATCCCCTTATCGAATAGCAACTAGCTCAGCCTTGCTACAATGGCTGTTTATGGAAGGTTTGTCTTTTGTTGTCTGGGTTGGAGCTTCTGGGTCAGGTGTTCAACCTCTCATGGTCCTCAGTCCTTGTTTCCCCTTGCAGCCCCAGCACCTTGCTGGTGTGCAACTTTATTGACTCCCGTCCTACAAACTGTTACGCCTGTGATTAACTTACACATGCAGTTAGTCCTCCTGAGTCAGACTGGGACTGGCTAGAAGACTGGGACAGGGAACCAGTGGGATATATGAGATGTGGAGGAGGTAAGATTAGGGGCGCCGACAGGATTGCTGGGCTCCTGGGCAAGATGGGAGGGGCCAACTCTATGATTCCAGAAGGAGTTGGTCCTCAGTCAGATGGGGGGGGAGGCTGGAGGCAGCCAGCCCTCAGCACCTCCTCAACCATGCTATGCTGCACCCTGCCAACCCCGGCCAGCCCTCAGCCCCACCTGGACTGCACCACACAGCATTCTGGTAGTGATTTAAAGGACCCAGGGCTCCAGCTACTGCAGCCCCAGACCCTTTTGAGTTGCTAGGTCCCAGGTTCCAACTCTGCTGATGTCTTCTGAGTGTCAATATGATGTCACATAATACAATTTCTGTGGTTTTAGTTTGCATTGCTTAAAAATCTCCAAAATTAGATGCAACCTATTAAGGTTGCACATGCAACATTAATTCTGGCATTTCCTGATTTTTGAGTGCTTTAACTTTGCAGCAGTGATAATGTTCTTTTGATATAAGACTTTTTGTGTAATTATACATAAGGAAGGGAAAACTATCTTTAAAATGGCAGGACTTTGGAAGTACAAAAGTATTTTGTACAAAAGTGCTCTTGTAGAGATTTTTACTATTTTTTTTGATTAATGTCCATATTATAATTGTAACATAACACTTCTAGGAGTGCTGATTAACCCACTCCTTGGATGTGCCTGAGGACTTTGCTGTGCACCTGAGGCCTACATTCATCACCACCCACATGTAGTCTGTCATGTCATTTTGCTTAACAAATGAAAACAAGCTGTAAACAATAAAGGGATAAAAAATGTTCTTAAAAATTACAGTAACCAAGTTTTTTTTTTTTTTAATATATGTTGACCCTACAGTGTTACAGCTCCAGGCTCTTTCATAGGGAGAAATAGGTTCTCAGATTTGGTCTCATACTGTGTGCATGTGTGGTTTTGTTTTGTTTTTATTGTTAGTCCTTATATGAAAACCAGATACAAACTTCTTTGGAGAACAGGGAAAAATAGTTTGCCTGATTGCTTGGGAAGTCTGACCAACATTAATTGACTGTACATCTTGTAGATGATTTCTTTCATCAGTGACAAAAGCTGACTTGCATTTGAAGACTCAATATTACTAAAACTCTTGCAGACTGCAATGTAAACTAGTACAGTAGTTGGTTACAAAAGAAAAAGCAGGCAGTGTTCAGAGAAAACATTTTTGATGAGACATGTAAGAGAAAGATACTAGCCCCCGTTTATTTCAGTGGTGGGCAATCTGTGGGGCTGCATGCAGCCCATTGGGGCTCCACCTGCAGCCCACAGACCTCCTGTCTGCCACCCTCCCCTATGTGCCTCTCACACCCTGGGGCACTGGATTTGCGGCTCTCTGAAGGTCCTGGGAGGGAAAGAGAGGAGAAGGAAGTGCTGGGCTCTGCTACCCACTATGTGAGAGACGCATTGGAGAGGGAAGTAGACAAGTGGTCTGTGGGCCACAAGTGGAACCCCAATGGATCATGGGCTGCTGCAGCCCACTGAAATGGAGGAGCACTCATGCCACCCACTCACTCTTCTTGGTGATTTATTTATTTAAAATAAGTTTAGTATTTGATCAACATGTACACCTCAGGAAAGCGTTTCGCCTGGAGTGCTACATAGCTTACTGAAGAGCTAATAATCAACTACAAGCCAGCCCTTAAAATGCAGCCATTTTTTGTTTTTCTTCAAAATACTTATCAAGGAAAAGCTAAAATATTGTTGATGACAAGTGTTCAAGGCTCAGTTGAAAAAAAACCAAACAAAGTTCCTGTTAACAAAATTCATGGCGGGGGAGTGGGGGGGAAGGGTTTCTGTTTTATAAATTCTATACGTTATCTGTTGAGTCTGCGTCACATTAAGAATAAGCAACGTTTACATGGATATGCATAACAGTGAAGTCTCTCTAGTCAATATGCATATGTAACTCCTATTAATAGGGTAAATTGACTGCTGGTTCAAATGTCAGCAGAGATTGAAAGTACCATTCAACAGCTGTTGGGTAGTCTGTTTGAAAAGAGTGAGTTATCTATGCCTGCTACTGATGTCTACATTACAAAACCATCCACACAGCTGGCACTAATTGGCAACATTGTTCAGTCCTTTTTGGAGGTGCCAAGGTATGAGTGGACATAGTGATTCTTGCCTCCCCGCTCCGTTGTGATCCTCTAGAGGTCAGGACTAAGCATATTGTCAGATTCACACAGGGGCAGCAAGGACTTGTTTTATGGTTGGAGAAGTTTTCCAGGATTGTCACATCTGATGCCATTCATCAAGCACTACTGAATTCACTATACATCACACACATTATGTTTATGGATTTTTTTCATTTATTTTTTCAGATGGCTTTCACTTTTGTCATATTGTTCATAAGTTTGACTTTTCTTATGCCACACTCTATCCTTGCAATAATTTTGCAGCACTGTTCTGTCCCTCTGGATTTTACAGTGATGGATCAGGAAGAAAGTGCAGGCCCTAGCAGGAATAATATACCCAGTACAAATCTTCTAGGTACTAATTTCTGCCATATTAAATACTGCAGTGTTTCTTTTGTGGGCTATGTTTGTTGGCGAAACTGAAATAAATCAATTGTGTAATTGCCATCATCAGTGTTTGCAAAAATTGTGGCTAAACTAAACTTAGGAAAAATGCAGATGTAAAAAAAATGGTGTTTTTTTTTCTGAACACCTGGAGAATTTTTCTAATTATAGACTTTTCTAACCTATCCTGTTTATGTTTAGGGTCTTATACCATGTCCATTTGCTTGTTCTGTTGTCTAATCAAGTACACCTCACTATGGATAAAGGAAGCCCTTCAGATTTGGGGCAGTGCCCCTTTAAATTTAGTACATGTTCACTATTTGAATTCTAAGATTTCAATGAACAATTAAAAAATTAGTTATAAGAAATTAATACAATTATACATAAGAGGTTGCACTATTACTATCATTTCCTTTTGACTTCAGTCATGGTGATGTGTGTGAGAGAAACAATTACTTTGTATGTGTCCTTTTATTTATTGGTTTAATTTTTCACAGCATATTTTTAGTCTGAGCAGATCCTTTGAATGTAAATATTATAGTTACTCCTTTTGACATGATTGGCTAGCAAAAAAATAAAAATAAAAAAAAATCAGGTATTGACTAAACTGGGAGGAGAAGTTGATCATTCAGTTTCATGTGTTTCCAAACTATGTACAAAGGAGGAGTTTAAAAAAAAACAAAACGAGGCAATTTCCTTGTTCACAGCTTCAAGCCTCTTTTAGGCAGCACCAAATTTAAAAATCTATCTCCAGGTTTTTCTCATGGCCTGTGCTTGCTGAGTCTGTATCTGGGACTTCTGTCTGTTTCCATGTGCTTCTCTGCTTTCCTCTCTCCAAATGACCCCACTTCTCTTATCCAAAACAGTGCACAGTGAAGCCTTCCACCAATGTAGCTCTAATTCTTGGAAAGATTCACATGTGCCTTTGTTTTACATGGTAGTTGACATAATTGAACCTCACTGTCTTTTTATAGCTATCTTAAATGAAGGACAGCAGTTCTAGCCATCAGCTTTAAGGAGGATGTATGTGTTCCTAAATCTTCTTTTCTTGTTTATTTGATCGAATTAGCTCCTTAATTTTTAATTGCCTTCTGGGAGATCTTTACAGTATTCTGTTACATTTATACATGCAAAACAATGGTATAGTTAAGATAACTGAAAAGGATTGTATTGGCTATGGCAGTGATGCTTGCAAATTGCGGTATCGACTTGTTTCCTTATTTTGATGAACACTGTCACTTTGAGTTAGTATTCCGTACTCATTGTGACTGTATGTATGTTGAGAAGTCACAATAGCAGCTCCATAGTTAAAAAGGCACTGTCATATGCACTTAAAGTAAGTCTCAAATCTCTTAGCTATTTAT
This sequence comes from Pelochelys cantorii, assembly GCA_032595735.1. Lineage (NCBI taxonomy): Eukaryota > Metazoa > Chordata > Testudines > Trionychidae > Pelochelys > Pelochelys cantorii. The sequence goes on from CM064328.1 coordinate 183,576,316, forward strand.
GAACAGCATAGAACCTGCTTTCCAAACTTAGAGCACTTACTTTTTTTGAGTAATGAAACATTTTCAGAGAGTTGCAGATACATTTACAGATTAATGTATTCATAGATTTGGAGGACAGTGGGACTATTGTGATTATCTTGCTTGAAAAATAGGTGCACTTTGACTCTTGTGTTTGGGGGAGGCAGCTCCAGTCAGGCCAATGGGACTGCACGTGGGGGAGGGATAAATTCTGTATCTGCCTGAGGCTTGCCATTTGGGAGGGACAATGCTCCTCTGTTCTCCTTCCCCAATGTATGCACATGGACTTAATTCCTGCATAACAGGCTAGTGAACTTCCCTTGATATTAATTTCTGTTTCAAGACCAATAGGTTTAGAAAAGCTCCAATCTTAATTTTAAAATGGCCAGTGATGGAAGATCCACCAAAATGCTTGGTAAATTGTTCCATTTAGCCACGCTGCTAAAAAATTGTACATTATGTCTAGTCTGGCTTCAATTTTCGGCCATTGGATCTTGTTAGACCTTTGTCTGATAACAGAAGGCTCTTCAGTCTATTAAATTTCTATTCCCCAGGTAGGCAAGTTTGGCCTGTGATCAGATCACTCGTTATCTATCTCTTTGATAAGCTAAATAGATTGAGCAACTTGAGTCTTTGACTAAGCAACAGGATTTGTAAAATTTTAATTGTTCTTGTGGTTAATCTGTGAACACATTTCCAATTTTAAACTCCTTTTGGGAGTGTGTACACCAAAACTAAATACGGTGTTCCAGTAGCTGTCACACCAATGCCATACAGAGAGGTAATATCTCCTCTCTACTCCTACTTGATATTCCCATTTATACTTCCATAGATTGTATTATCCCTCTTCGGGTATGTGAAGACAAGCCCTGAGATCCATGCTCCGGAGACTGATCTCCCAGGGTTTGATTTAGGAGGGGGGTCTAGTAAGGACCCCCTAAACCAACTGCTGATGGTGCCCTCCTCAACTCCAGTACTGCACTGGGTTGGGAAGAATAAAGAAAGTAAATGGGGGAATGTCTCTTGTCGATCTTCTACAGTGGGGATGCTGCAGAAATTCAACTTAAGGTACCTCAAATCCAGCTACACTATTCTCTTAAATGAAGTTGCGTATCTTTCTCAGGATGCAGCTACACAGCAGCCTTACCTCAAAATAAGCGACACAATTTGCACTATGCAAATTGTGTCGCTTATTTTGATGTTATTTGGAAATAGCTTTTCGAAATTTGGCATTGTCTACACGGTTCCAACTTTTGAAATAAAGTGCTATTCTGAAATGTCCCTTATCCTTTGTGCAGTGAGGTTTACAGGAACGTCGGAATAGCGAGCCCGTTATATTTCGATATAATGGGCTTGCTCTTAAGACACGGAATAGCTAGCAAGGTACCTCTGGTATCCCGAAATGGCTCTGCAGTGTAAACATAACCTCAGAATGATAGCCATGTTGTATCTAAGCTTGACTTTCTCTGGTAGTATAGAACTGACTTTAGCCACAGAGTGTTGCGCTGGGAACTCATGTTTGTGGTGGATAATTAGATGGACCCCCATATATTTTACAGTCACTACTTGCCAGGATACAGTCTCCCATCCTGTAGCTGTGGCCTAATTTCTTTATCCCTAGATGTAAAGCCTGATATTTGCCATTCTGAAATGCTCAGAGTAAGATCAAGTGATCCAGATTGCGCTGTGTCAGTGACCTGTCCTTTTCATTATTTTCAACATTTTTAATCTGTGTCATCAGCAAGCTTTATCAGTAATGGTATATTATATAAAAGTTACTTTTATCAACCAAACTTGTTAAACTAATTTTATTTTTTGAGATTACAAGATCTTTCCATAAACTCATTCTGAGTAGCATTCATTATATTACTCTCTTTTTAGTTCTTAATTAATGGAGTAATGCCTTTTAAGCATTGCAAAATGGACCTGCTAGCTTTTTTATGTGATTCCTCTGTCAAAAGAATTCCTGATTTTTGAGAATTGAAAATTGACTGTAGAATGTTTTTAATCTGTTAATTTTTTTCTCTGTCCCTTCCCTTCCATATCAGACAGTCATTTCAGCAGGGAGTTCTTTCTCCATAGCTATTTGAGACTGTCCAGGTCTTTGGCTCTGATAGAAGGTTTAGAACAGGGGTGAGCAATAAGCAGCCCGCAGGCTGGATGTGGTTCGCCTGGGGCTAACCCTGACGGCCCACTACATGCTTTATTTACCTGCTTATTCACTGGTACAGTTGCTCACAGATACTGTTGGAGGCAATACATGCTCTCTTGAAGCATGGCTTTCCACTGCAGAACCTGCTTCACTTTCATCCAAATTCCAGGAATAATCTACTCATACACAGAGTCTTTAAGACAATTCCCTTTCCTGGGGCTAAGTTACTAAATATCATTAAGCTCCTCCAAAAGAGCCTCCGTTTGACAACCCCATCTTCACAGATCTGGGGCTGTCTGGTCCTCCTCAGGATTGTGTAGTTCCAGTCCTGGCCTGCAAACTCTCCCCTTAAGTTCAGGTTTTTCACAGCCCTCCTTTTATGTTCTGTAACCTGGATGATTTTTTTCCCCTCTTAGTAGGCTCTCATTGACAAGTTAGTATTAGAATCTCCTTTTTGGTTAACTGCTTAGTCATATGATTGCTCCCTTCACCTTTCTGAGGTGGATTTAACAACTCCAAAGATAGATCTGTCTGGTCTGGATGGGAGAGAAAAGGTCTTTTCCTGTCTTCCCTACAAGGGTAATGGGCCTGTAAACAAATGATTACTTGGTTTTCTTACTCCTTCCCCTCTCCCCAATGCTAACTGTTTCCTGAAACCATCCTTTTCTTATCCATGTCTCTTTGATTATTCCTTTTGCTTTCTCTGGGCTCACGGAATAGAGTAACTGGCCTCCAAGCCTTCCTCTTTCTGCATTATAAGTAACATTACCTTTTCTCCAATTTTACCCTTCTGCTGGATTTACACCAGCAACAGAGAAGTTAAAGGGTCTCATATCTCATACCAGTCCCCTTTGTTCATATGTTTGCTGATTATTCTGCCATATTAGAGAGAGTTCAGGACAAGAGAAACCTAAGGACTTCCTGTATCTGAGCAATGAAATGTCAGTATGATTACAGGTACGTTTGTTTTCTGGGAAGATGGATTAGAGCAGCAGTTTTCAACCTTCTTTCCCCTCCCCTCGCCCCCCCCCATTTGTGGCTCCTCAAAATACTTCAAATAGAGGTGCCTCAGGTCGAAAGCCACTGAGTTAGAGTAATAATTCATAAGAACATAAGAATGGCCGTACTGGGTCAGACCAAAGGTCCATCTAGCCCAGTAACCTGTCTGCCGACAGTGGCCAGCACCAGGTGCCCCAGAGGGTGTGGACCGAAGACAATGATCAAGCGATTTGTCTCCTGCCATCCTTCTCCAGCCTCTGACAAACAGAGGCCAGGGACACCATTTCTATCCGCTGGCTAATAGCCTTTTATGGACCTAACCTCCATGAAATTATCTAGCTTCTCTTTAAACTCCGTTATAGTCCTAGCCTTCACAGCCTCCTCTGGCAATAATTCAGTTGCCTCTGCTAACACTTCTCATTGTGTAATCCAAAGAGAATCATGTTTGTCATACTGTCTGGCATGGCTCACAACTGTGTTTGCCTACCTCAAGGCATACTGTCATCAGGCAATGTCTACACTGCCAGATGTAATGTGCTGGCAATTACAGTACCACTCATGGAGTGGAGTAGTGAAAATGCTATTGGGAGGGTTCACACTGTCAGTTGCCAGTGTATTAGCGTGACCACACTTTGGCACTTGCAGCACTTTTCAGAGTGGTACATTCTGGGCAGCTATCCCACGGAGCACCTCTTCCTCTTCTACCACAGTGGTATGTGGGGAGGCGTGGGGTATCCTGGCAAACTGCAGCCAATGGGAGCTGCAAGGCAAGGGATGCTTAGATATCCAATCTTCAGGTGCTTATAGATTATCAGTTCTGCCTACTTGTTTTTCCGTTTGGTATTTTCATACCCTCTGCTCCTTGTTTCCCATCCCCTTCCTTTTTTTCTTTCCCCCTTCTCCCCTATTTATTTTGGGTCTGCACATCCTAAACTCAAAACTCCAGTCATCTGAAGAAGTGGGCTGTGCCCATGAAAGCTCACGATACCATCTACATGTTTTGTTAGTCTATAAAGTGCTACCAGACCATTTGTTGTTTTTTAAGTTAGATAAACAAAGTATCTTGTGTCCCACCAGCAGCTTACCTAGGTAGGCCCACAACCCAACTTTGAAAGCCCCTGGTTTAGTGTCCACACTGGATGTTCAAGGCCAGTGAATGCTCTAATAATAATTAATAATAAATAAATAAGATTGTATAGGAGCTATATCTCAGGCAAGTAATTAGTAAGTGTTCTGCCCATCCTCAAAATTGCTACATTTGCAGGTATGTAAATTTTTTCACTCTTTCCTTTATTTTACCTTTCCACTTTTATTTTCACTGTTCTCCACTGCTTCTGCCCCTACATTAGAAGCCATGATACTAGAATCGCAATGGCAGGCCCACCAGATGGACCAGTTGGAGAGTTTAAGTCCATTAAGGGACTGAAGCTGTGTTTTTTAGGCTCTTACTTTGCTCAGCTAGTGTGGTATGGGATATTTTGGGAAAATGTTTTCCAAAATGCAATTTTATAGTCCAGAACTAATATCTTGTAACACCATGAGTGCTTTGTGCATGTAGTATGAGAGCTAGAGCTACAAGAGCTCTTACATGAGCTTAACTGAGTGTCTGCACTGAAACCATTTCAGATCTTTGGGACAGCTCACACTTAGGCTCATTATAGGAGTTGCCTAACCAGCAGCAAATGGCGCCAAGATCAGTAGATATTAAAGTGATTACTTCTTGGGAGGTGTTCATCCAAGTGTAAATTACTCTGTCTCAGAACAGATTTTAGCTGGTCCTGGCAGCTTGAATGACTGGCACATTGTCATTTTCATAACACACCTAAAGAGGAAAGTGCCAAAAACATAAGCAGCATTGGTGCAGTTAAAAATTCTGTTCTTCTCCTTTGTTAAGGCACAGCTGCAGAAATATAATAGCTCTAGTTAATGTCTCGGGTAAAGCGTGCATTAAAACGTTCCATAATCTTTATTGCTTTAAATACTCTTTGATTTTGATTTGAGGGAATTTCTGTGCATGTGAAATTGAGAGTGAAGGTACTTGTGAGTCATGCCAAATTTTGTGGCGATTCTGTGCTGCTTCTAACACACATCCCCTCCCAAGTCTTCATCCTCTCAACAGCGCTCATTTACCCCCTCCCCAACTCTGAATCATAGGCTCAGACTCTCCAACACCATGTCAAAGAGTGTGGTATAAAAACTAAAATGGATAGTGTCAAAGTCAGACACAGGACTCACAGATTTGTCAGACCGCTCTGTTTATTATCAAAGCCGCTCCTAATACACCCAGAAAATGTGAGTCCCATACAAGGCTCAAACCCCTTGATTTATACAGTCAAAAGAAAGCCAAATTAACAAGATTAAAAGATGACAAAACTTCACATGATTAGTATGAGACTAGTCAAGTATCTTCATTTACACATCAGGCACGCAGCAATCTCCTGTCCATATCTCCCTGGTTATCTCAATTACTTTCTGCCTAACACCTAATGTTCCTTTTCCTGTTATCCCAGGCACACCTGGCTTCACTCTGATCTGCATACCTACAAACAACATTAACATAATCTTCTCTTTCCTGTTCAGAGACAGTGTTCCTTCAACTTATTCAATTATTACAGTATAACTCATCTTTCTCTTACAATATAATTCTTTCTACTTTCACAGTAGAAAAGCCCTTTGCTGCATGTAGGGCATTGGGGACAGTGTCATGGAGATAACTCACCTTCCTCTTCACTAATGTTCCCTCTAATTTTTTTCCATCCTTGAGTGGAATAAACTTTGTTGTGTTCACTGAGGTATATGTGGCTGTGCACCATCAGTGGAAACATGCTGCTAGCTGTGGTCACTGTGTGTTCTTCAATCATCTGGGAGACATTTGAATCTCTCCTGGGTTGCCACCCAAGCACTCAGCTTACAGGCAACACTGCTCTCCATCCAAACTGGCTGGGGGGAGATTTCATAGAGGGGAAACGGTGCACTTTCTGATTTATTTAAAAAAAAAAATCTTTTAATGCAGACAAAGTGATGAAATGAGACTGACACAAGAATGGATTTTAAGCAGCAGATCATAACATTAATAAAAGCTTAACACTGAGATAACGTGAGTGGGACAGAGGATGCAGAAGTGTGGCAACTTCAGTGTACAATGGCTATAAAATCTGACCAGAGCCTGTGAAGGCCATAATGTCTCACCCTTTCCCATAAGCCCAAGGCACATCACTAAATTCCCACGTCTTTCACATCTGAAAACACTTTATTTTATCCTTTTAATGGTGTGGAAACTGGCCACAAGTTGTGATGAGTTAACATAATCAACTACCTCAGTTAGGTGCTGAGACTCTTCCTACTTAATTCACTGTGGCTATGTCTACACTGCAAGATTTTTGCGCAAAAACCCGTGGAGCATCCATACCTCAAATGCGCTTTTGCGCAAGTAAATCAACAGTAAAACGACAGAAGGGAGGGCTTTTTCCGGCATAGGTAAATCTCCTTTTATGAGGCATAACTCCTTTTTGCACTACAGCTATTGCACAAAAAGGCAAGTGTGGATGCTCCAGAGGGGTTTCTTGCACTAGAAACCTCTATGGGAAAAAGCACAGGTGCTCTGATGGCCATTCTGTGAATGGCCATCAGAGCTTTCTTGCGCAAGTGTGTCCATGCGGTGTGGACGCTCTCTTGCACAAAAGCACATTGCTTTTGTGATGTGCTTTGAGGTGTGGGCGTGCTCTTGCGCAAGAAGTTTTTGTGCAAAAACTCTGTAGTATAGACGTAGCCTGTGGCTTGAAAGTATTTTGAGGAAGGCAAAGCACTCTGGTCCTCTGCCAATTGGCACATGGAAGAAGAAAAAAACCTTCCTGACCCTCAGATGCGTAATTGACTAGACCCACAGCATTTGTCCCTCCAGATTTCTAGTACTGGATGGGGAGGGTGGAGCTGCTGGAACAGAGATGAAAGAGGCTCCATTTGCTTTGTTCCAAGTTAAATCCTGAGACCTGAGGAACACTGACCAGTCAACTCCCCTACATCCCCCTGTCCCAGTTGGCCAATGGTTGCCAGAGACTCCGTGGGTGGGGAGAAGCTACCGGATGTTCTCCAGTGAGTGTTTCCCTTTTTAGTTGCTGGGACTGTGCCTTTTTACCTACATTGCTCTAAGTGGTGACATGATGTGTGGGAGAAAACAGTTGTTTTTACTTGTACCAGAAAAATATCTTCCTGTGAATATGTGACTCCCCCCCCCCCCCCACACACACATTTTGTAATTAGGTCAGTTCAAAGAAATTAACAGTCACTTGCAGCACTTTAGATTCTATTTTCTGGCAAGACATATGAAGACTTTGCAATTTTTACAAATTTTAAAATTAACAGAGAAATGGTGACTGTAAAAGTGAAGGCATGCACACCAGTGTTTTTGTTTGTCTCATTTATTTAGCACTGCGTGACAAGATGGCCTTGGAACTCGCTTATATGGTCATTACCCTATTGATTAAATAATGTGATGAAAAGGGCATGATAATGCAGTGCTGAGAGATTGTTGCCAGACACTTTGCAAACAAAGCTGCTAAAAGGAGAGCAGTGGCAAAACCTTTAGCATTGGTAAGTAATTAGCAAGCAAGTTGGAATTGAAATAAGGGATATATAGTATAATGTAGTGATTATGTGCAGATAAACTAATGCTTTGAATACCCTCTTTTGCTAGCTCTAAATGCCTTTTCATCTACTTATCCAGAATCCTTAACGAGCTGTTGGATGTGTTTGTCTGGCACTGTGACAGTGTAAATAAAGCATGGACCTTTTGTTGTTGTTGCAAATCTATTATAGCGTTCTTTTGTCTTATAAAAATACCATATCTGTACAATATCTCAGAAGAAAATAACATAGACAATATTGTATATATGAATTTTGTTTGATATTATTATAGTGAATTCAAGTCCTGTGTGGATGCACCATTTCTTTAAATGACCATTTGGGATTGACACTGGAATTTGAACTAGTAAGTTGCTCGGCACAAACCTCTATTTCATGAATTAAAGGAGAAAATCAATTAGCTGTGATCACTAGCAAATGTCTAAGTGTCTTATGTGGACCAGCCTCTAGAGAGGAAATAGACCCTCCACACTCTAAATGTGGGTTTCATAATGGAGACAACCATTTCATTTTGCAGCGTTATTTTCACCTCAGTAGTTCTAGCAGGTAGTGGGGCACCATGAGTTCAGAGGGCTCCACAGGAATTGCCAGTACTGCCTCAAAATCAGTTAGAGGTTCACATGTGGAGGTGAAGAGATGAGGTGAACAGGTGTTGCTGGCAAGAGTGAGTCTCAGGTCCAACACTGGGTTCTCCAAATACAAAGACATGCTACACAGGTATCTGTCAAACACAAGCAGTTTATTTCCTGACAGCTATCAGCTGTGCCCCTTAACTAAAAGAACAACATGATAGGAAAAGCAGCATTTCTTACATCCCTTCTGCTAGTCGGGGAACCCATTTCAGCTGCGGATGAAGTGGGAGACTGTGTCAGCTTCTGAGGCTCTGGTACCCAAAGCCCATTGGTGAGGTCCAAATTGCTGTACTCTGGTGCAGCTTTAATACTGTGTGTCTACCTTGTTTGTGGCAGTTTGGAAATTTCGGGGGGTAACTCATTGCTTGTTACAGTATGGCTCAGTTGTACTGCTTGTCCTTTGACTTTGTTTACATGATCAGTACATTTAGGTAAACAAGATTATGTTTCCACCCTTATCTACAATTCGTTCTTGCTACAATGGCGTATGTTCCTAGAGGCTTGCTTCTGGCTCATCAGTAGTAGGGAAGCGGGGGGGGGGGGGAATAGGAAAGGGGGAGGAATGCAAGCCTCACTACCCCTATACTTCACACGTACAGAATTCTTCTGCAATTGACTCCTACAACAGTAAGGTGAGGAAAGTGTGAATTTTAAGAATGGACATTTTGGATTGTTGCAAAAGGAGCTAGATGGGGAAAGCGATCTTCAAAGATGTAATCCTCCCTGCTCTCTTTGAGTTTGTGGTTTGAAGCTTACCTGAATAGTTCTATATCCAGTTAGTATTTTTCTGCTTGGAAATGACCCCTCCTCCCCCCAAAAAAAAGAAAGAAAAAGAAACTGTGATGACCTGTAATAATATAGACCTAGAACAAATGATGAAGACAAAAGAGCATATTCTAATCTCTGAACAACAGAATTTTGAGGACTTACTCCATGCTCCATCACAGCTAAGACCTTCTACGTATGGATGTGCAGCAGCAGATTTTCTGAGATACATGGTATGCCCAACCTCATATATCTGAGAGTAAATTCTGGCATGAGATCTTAAGTCTGAGTAGGTGGAATTGCAAAACAATTCAGTCATTCTCAATTATGAGAGCCACAGATTTAAAAAAAAAACAGAATGGGGGTATTGTGCAGCTCCATTGCAGGTATATTGGAGCACAGTAACTCAATGTTCTGTGTACAAAATATCATTTTTAGTTCTGTTTTTAAATTTAGTTTTAAAGGGGAAATGAGATGACCTCTGATAACCAGTTGTTAGAGAGAAGCTAGAAGCATCGTGTTTTAAGGTGCCAGCACACATTTAGTATAACGTCATGCAAAAAAATCTACTTTTAAGAGAACAGTAACATTGCAAAACCAAAGTGCTCAAAAGTTTGTAAATATCAAAATTAAAAGTTGTCTGTACAAACTCAATTTGCAAACCTTTGTGCATATGAATGATGAATATTTATTTAGTGGCTAGAGCAGGGGACTAAGAGCTAGAACTTGTGTTATGTGCTTATTAAGGATGCTTTGCATTTATATAGTGTTCATTCATAGTGTTCAGGGGTCCAAGTGATTTGTGAACCTGGGTATGCAAGAGAATCACCATTTTGTAGATCACCTAGTCAAGCACATAGATTTGGCACATTTGTTTTAACAAGCAGTGTATCTAAGTAAAATAAGCATGGGTAAGCCGTATTAGAGACCTGAGTTTTATTCCCTGCTCTGGCAGAAGCGACTCTTTAACGTCTAGTATCGGTAGTAATCTTAACTGCAAAAGGAGATGAGCAGGAGTCACACTTGCCTGCATCATAAAGTAATGTTGTGAAGCCTTGCTCTATACTAAGTATTGTGAAATGTACAGTGTTATTAACAGTCATCAGAAGAGGTATAGGTTAAATTGTATTTTGATTAGGAAAGGCAAGCTCCCTGATTGGCAGGTACAAACAGCTCAGGAAGGCTTTCAAGCATGTAGCTGAATCATCCAGAACGCTAAGGATCAAATGCTGAATGGTGATTTTCAGAAGATTATAACTTGGTCAAATTAGGTAGATTTTCATGTTGATAGCAAATGGCGCCTTTGTAACCTGGGATTATGCCCCAGGAACTAGAAATTTGGCAGGGAGATGAGACCTGTTTGAGTCTGATTTTTTTTTTTTTTTTTTTTTTTTAATATTAGCAAAATTACTACTTTTCCAAACAAAGCAAATCTAGCCTGAGGCAGAGACCAAGCAGGGATGATTTCAGCCTGAATGGTTAAAGTTTGGCAAACATATAAACAAATAAAATCATGACTGGTGTGGAGCAAGTGAATGAAGAAAAGCTATTCACTTCTTCCCAGAACACAAGAACTAGGGTGTACCAAATGACGGCAGCAGGCTTAAAACAAAGAAAAGGAAGTACTTCACACAATGTACTCATCCAGTAGAACTCCTTGCCAGAGGACATTGTGAAGACCAAGACTATAAGAGGGTTAAAAAAGAGCTAGATAAATTCACAGAGAATAGGTCCATCAATAGCTATTAGCTGGAATGGGCAGGGTTGGTGTCCCTAGTCTCTCTTTGTCAGAAGCTGGGAATGAGTGACAGAGGTGGATCACTTGTTGATCGCCTGTTCTGTACATTCCCTTTTGGGGCACCTAGCATTGGCCACTGTCAGATGACTGAATACAGGACTAGGTGGACTCTTGGTCTGACCCAGTATGGCCATTCTTATGTGATATTCTTATAGGGATCCCCAAGGCAGAGGGCCTTTCTGGCCAGACTTCATCCTTTCTCTTGGAAGAAACAGGCCTCCTTTCACTACAGGGACTTGAGTTCCCTGGTGAATAGGACTCAAGGAATTTAAAAAGTTGAAAACAAACAATGGTATCTGACAGCCCTGAACAACGATCCAGGACTGCGCGGTGGCATCAGAAGGTAATTTATTCTAAATCAATCTGCTCCTCTCCTAGCAGCAACACTTCCCAGATTTTTCCTCCGTTCACAAACAGTAGGAGCAACTGGTGCCAGGCCCTGCCTGCCCTGGACACAGAGCTGGAGCTGAATGTTCAAGAGAAAGGTAGTCTCAGCCACTAGGAAGGGGACTGCTTTGCTGCCATTTCGTCTTAATGACTAAATGGGGCATAGTCACGTTTGTATAATGAGCGTGCCCACCAGGGTGTAATGAAGATGGAATGTTCCAATTTAAAGCTAATTCTTGTCCTCAGGTGATTGCAAGGACTGATGCTGTGGCCAGCCCCTGTACTGGACATGCAATTTGTGAGAACAGCTCCTTGAATCTTTCCCTTGCTCCCTGTTACATAGCTGCATGCGTCTCTGTTGCAATCTAGCCTTTGGTATAGAAATAGGAGGTTAACAATTTTCTAGTTACAAGGTGGGGTTTTAAAAGTTATTAGCATTGTTAAGTTCATATCTGCTCCCATCTACATCCAAGGGGTGACTTCAATGGGAGCAGACTGGGCCAACACTGAACTCTTTTGAAAACTCTACCCACAGTGTAGAGTAGTGCAGTTTTAGACCTTGTCCGCACAGCACGATTTTGTTGACAAAAGTCAGCTTTCATTGCTATAACTCTCCTGCTATGCGGACAAAATAAAACCAGCTCAACAAGAGGCATGGATTTTTTGTGTGGCAAAGTTAGTTCAGTGTAGACACTGTGCTTGCTTATGTCCCCATAAATGGCCTCTAAGGCTACGTCTAGATTACATCCCTCTGTCGACAGAGGAATGTAATCTAGACATAGCCTAAGAGGTGTCCCCTCAAAGTCCATCCTGACCACTCTGGTCAGCAGTTTGAACTCCATTGCTCTTCAGCCAGGTATACAGGCACCTCCCTCTCCCCCTTTAAAAGTCAGGAATTTTAAAAATTCCATTTCCTGTTAGATATGGAGAGCTCGCATCTCATCTCTCCAGCTAACCATAGTGGCTCCATGCAACAAATATATATCAGAGTTGTTGGATCTGCTGGGCAGAGGATGCCGTCGTAGGTGTCGACTCCATGGGTGTTTTGGGTCATATTCTTTTTTTGTCTTATTTAATGTAACACACATTAACTGAGAGTAACTTTTGTCAGCCAAAATGTGACTTTACATTTCTTTGTTGTTGTGAATTTATTTGTCTTAGTCTTTGAGACTATTATACACAAGGTGTTTATCAAGCTTTATCTCAAAGCCTTTATGTTGGTGTGACCCAAAATGTTGGCATGGTGTCAGTTTCCAAAAATGTGTCTTATAGAACATTTCCCACATCCTTTAAAAGGTGATGGCTGTTTGAGTTAATGTTTTTGGTGGTTATTAGTACATAGAAGGGAGTGGGCAATCCTGCTTTGGGGGTGAGATGGCCTGATTCTCTAGAAGATCCCCGTCTTCATAATATTTTCATGCTGGATCCTTGGCCCCATTGAATTCTACGGCAAAGCTTCCATTGACTGAACAACAAAAATGATAAGTCTAGAAAACATGACGTGTGAGGAAAGACCGAAAGAACTGGGTTTGTTTAGTTTAGAAAAGAGAAGACAGAAAGGGGACATGATAGCAGTTTTCAAGTACCTAAAAGGGTGTTACAAGGAGGAGGGAGAAAAATTGTTCCTTTTGGCCTCTGCGGATAGGACAAGAAGCAACGGGCTTAAATTGCAGCAAGGGAGGTTTAGGTTGGACATTAGGGAAAATCTTCCTAACTGTCAGAGTGGTTTAACACTGGAATAAATTGCCTAAGGAGGTTGTGGAATATCCATCACTGGAAATATTTAAGAGCAGGTTGAATAGACATCTATCAGGGATGATCTATTCTAGACACTGCTCGGTTCTGCCGTGAGATCAAGGGCCTGGACTCGATGACCTCTCGAGGTCCCTTCCAGTTCCAGTAATCTATGATTCTATGACTTCCGTGGATCCAGGATTTTGCCTCATGTTTGTCCCACCCCTTCCCCCGTGGTGGAATGAGAGTAGTTGTTTCCTTAATGAAAGCATTTGGAATGAAAGCCTACAGTGGATATCTCTGAGAGTTTTCTTCCTTTCCCTCCTCATCTGAAGCTGTTCTCTTATAGCTACCCTCCTCCCCTGCTCCACACTGTTTTTGTTACACCAGCAGAGTGAGGCATCCTTTGCTTATAGTTTGAGCATTAAGGATGGTGCTTCCAACTGGCTGACCACTTCCTAGCACTTTGGATGCCAGATATGACATAATTTACTGTGGCAAACAGCAGGAGAATACACTCTTCACTCTCAAATGTGATTGTAGAATATTAGCAGGTATTCAGTCAAGATACATGTATCATCAGTGGGGCCATCATTATTTATCACTTATTAACATAGAAAAAACAAAATATTTTCCTTTTTTAATGGCACTGTTCCTCTGCCCTCCTTAATCATTTTAACTCCCGTATATTATGCAGTTTTCAAACATTTCCTGAGGTGAAGGTGGAGAAATGGAGTGAAGGGAGAAATTAAGGGGCGGGGGAATTTATTGCTTTAACAGTGTGAAACTGACCAAACTAGGAGATTTTTTTTTTTTAACTAAAACATCTGTTTCTGTGCCAGAACTGAGTGAAACTGCTGAGTTAGCCAAGGTTGTAAATTGAACTGGTCCTTTTACCTCTAGAAAATATTAAAGCATCCTCTGCCACTGAGCTGGCACACATTGTTGGATCAAGTGCTACTATTAACGGGAAATCAGGAAAGTACATTATCACTATAGTGCTGTCATTACCAGAGGGTTTCACTGTGAACTATAGCATTCGGGAAAGCTAGGCTGCAAAGAGGAGAGAAAAATGGAACACTTAGGGTGGGAAAAAAAAACGGCAGGAAAAACTTAGTGACATATTATGAGTTTGTGAAGGTACCATGGATGTGAGGCATGCTAGTGCTTATTTCAAAAGGGATACAAATAGGCATGATTCTTCAAGTGTAGGGTTAGAAGGAAACCAGCACAGACTCTTTCTAATGGGCTTGTCTAATCAATTCTAGATGGTCTGAAATCTGTCAAGGCAAGATTGTGTCCGTCTTAAATTATCGAAGTACGTTCTGTACCAAAGAAAGCCCTGAAGAGAGAATTACCATGTGAACTTTTTTCTTTCCAGCTTTTAAAGGAAGCTATCATTCAGAAATTACTTTGTTATATTTAATTATTTTAAATGCTATTTATCTTAGATTGCATCAGTATCTTGGTTGAGACTATAATAGAAATTACAAAATAATCACGCAAGATCACAAGGATTGTGGCTAGTTTAGTGATGTTATTAACTTAGGCTCTGATATTGCATTGATACACATGGGCAGACCATTTTACCTGTGAGATCCACATAGGTAGGTGCTTCGGTTTTAGAATCAGAGCCTTAAAGAAGTTCATGCTTAAGTTAAACGTTTTGTTACAGTTTACAGTCTGGACTGTATCTGACTTCCATTGTTTAATTTATGGGATAGGAAGATGCCAACTAATACCTAGCACTTAGTTCAGCCTTTCATTTTCAAAGTTTTTCAAAATCACTAATGAATTCTCATGATACCTGTCTGAGGTAAATATTACTACCAATTTTAGAGAGTCGGGAACTGAGATGCAGAGATGTTAAGGGCAATATTTGAAAATTTGGGCACCTAAACTTAGGCAACTTTGCAAGTGGGCTGATTTATTACAAGTGTGATTACTAGTGATTTCATTGCAAATTGTGGGCCACTTACTTAGAATGCTTAATTTTAGAGACCCTGGTTTGAAGATTCTGATCTAAGTAACTAGGCAAAGGCCAGAGAACAAGTCTCCATGTGAGATGGGGTAAGAATTATGGAGCTTGGCTCCCAAGCCCATGCTCACACCATTGGATCATAATACTGGAATGCTTTTAAAGTCTTGCCTTTTGTTTATAGGTGTGTAACAGATCTTTCCTAATAGGGATACACAAGATGGTTAAAATATGGAATTGTAAGAGAAGGTAATTCAGAGATCCAATTCCTGACTCTTCTTCATTAGCTGTGTGATCTTGGGCGAGTAACTTAAACAGTGCATGTGTCCCAATTTGTAAAATGGTAGTCCCATTACCTACCTCAAAGGTATAATCAATATATATTCTGAAATCAGCACAAGGCAAAAGACTATAGGAATGTAAACAATTATTTTTGCCAGACCGTTATCCTGCACAGAATCATTGGTCAAGCTTCTAACTTCCATTGCAAAGTGCCTTCTAGGAGTAATGCAGAATTTTTTTGGTTTGTTTTAGGGCCTAATCCTATATTTCTTCTTCACCCAACACACTCATTTCAGTGGGAGCTTTGAGTCTGCAAAGAATCCAAGATCAGGATATGAAATTAAAATATTCAAAAACACCCAGTGATTTAGGCTGTTTATTTTTTATATGCACAGCATGAGACACCATTAATTGGCATAGGTACTGAGCATGTGTAACCCCAATTTACTTTATTTGGAGTTAGAAGTGTTCCACGCTTTTGAAAATCCAAGACGAAGATGTCTCAAATCTACAATAAAATCTGAGGCATCCAGGCTCAGTAGGACTTTTGAAAATTTGGATGATACGACTGAGTACTAATAGGTAACTGATCAGTAAAATTTTTAACAAGTTATGGTCTCAAGGAGACTAACAATATTGAGCTGCTGTTCTTAGAAAAGCATCTATTTGATAAAGAACAAAAATAGTAGCGCCCCCCTAAGTTGTTTTCAAACAGCAATCGCTCAGACAATAAGACTTCAGTGCTGCGAAATTTTATCAGAGTGTATTCATTCTTTGGACTCATATCTCAGTCTGTTTTGCCAATCAGATAAAACTTCCCATTTTTTTTCCCGAATGGCATGAATGGTTCTCTTGAACTTATTGGAACAAAAAGGATTTTGTGCTACAAATCATTTTTCATAGAACCTTTCTGTTGTGTTAAGTGAACTCCGTGCAGATTATATGTAAAAGCATTTTCAGAGACATTAACACCATGAGAGAGTCCCCAGTGAAAGGAAATTAAAATATTGTGGAAAAAGGTATTCTTATAAATTAGTGAAAGGTTAAATGTACAGTGAAAAACGATGATGAGAAATATGTAAGTATTGCAACATCATTTATAATAGCATAATAGTCATGCAAAATATCTGATTTTTGTGTTGGGATGTTATTCTTTTTGTAATTAGCAAAATATGATGCTTTTTATTTACAGCCTAAAGCTGCATGTTAGTGTCTCTAAATGGAACATGAAACAGACCTACAGGTTCTCTTTGTCCTTTGAAGAAAAAATGGAATGTCATTTCTTCCCACAACTCCCTGCACCCATGCCAGTAATAAAGGCTTTTCCTACAGAAAAGCACTAGATGGTGCCCCTTTTCTTTGTGTGCGACAGAGCTGGATTTCCCAAGAGAGGTGCTACTGCTGTGAAGATCATGCGCTAGACTTGTATGTTCTTCTTCTTTAATATTATTGTTGAGAGAACAATGTAATATTCTTTTACTTCTTTCAAGCCTTCAGTAACCAGGCCATCTGAACAATGATATTCATCTTTTGTGTTAAAGATTAAGAGTGAGTCATAGCCTCAAAGGTTCATGAAAGCTAAAATTAAAATATGATTTTAAACCGAAAAAAGAGAGTTCATGCTATCTCTCTCTTCCTCCTCTTTCTGTCTCTTTAGAACCACCATTATTGCATATAAGAGCATTTTCTATGCTGCAAATAAAACTTTTAATGTTATGGATTTTTAATTACATTCTTGCTGTGAAATCTGGTTGATATAGTTAACTCATTAATTTTATTATGACCCTTGGACCATAATTGACCATTCTGTATTAAGCAACCAGAAATAATGTTGCATTTCAATTTTCCTCTTTATTTCAAAAGTGCTAAATATGGATTATATTTGGTCTGAAAGTAATATTCTGCGAGTCCTGTCAACCTGCAGCTTCTCTCTCTCTTAAAATCTTGTTAGGCATGGTTAACAGATTGCTAGCCTGTATTTGGAATGAGAACAAATAATTGGTTTAAGGGATATTTTTTGGAATAGCTCTTTACCTGCATTATGCCCATCATTTTGGGTTCAGAAAGTTGATCTGTTCAGAATGGTTCTAGTCCAGTAACAGCTGAAATAGATAAACATGACATTGAAAGAAATGCTAACTCCCCCTCCTCCCCCCCCACACACACAAAACAAACCCATTCCTCCCCAATCCAACTAAATAATTACAAATAACATTGTATATATTTGTTGAGAGTAAAAGCTTAGGTGACATCAAGTCACTCATTATAAAGTCCTTGAAACGTAAACTAAAAAGCAACTTCATTAATCTGTTTGTTTACATGTTTTTAAAATGACATGAAAACATTCAGTCTTGGGTGTGTTCTGGGATTGTAGTTTCTTACAAGTTTTAAAATGGTGTTTAGAAAATTAGGTCCATTGGTATCTGGGAACAAATATTCAACCGGGGAAAAAAGCTTTAATATGAAACAGAAAGAATTATTCCCATGCTCTAGCTGCCCTGTCATATGTCATGACATGTGGCAGGTTGACTGCTCATTAATTCTATTTATATCAGTATGATAATACACCCCACTGAGTACACATGTGTTAAAATATTCATAAATTATATTTAGTGGAAGCAGATATATATATTAAATGCCAAAAAAGACTATTATTTAAAAAACAAAACTGGGTAAACAATGAAAGAAGCAAAAGTATTTTTAATGTAGGTCCAGTACACTGTATATTAAACTCACATGAATTGCCTTTGCTTTAAAAGTCCATCTCCAGCAACAAAATATATGGTACATCTTTAATTTTTATATAACTTTCAAAAGGAAACAGCTTTTACCACAAGTAATTGGAATTTTGCAATTACTGTGTCATATTAGCGCAAACCAATAAAGAGAGCACACAATTTGAAATATTTAAAATGAAGGTCCGCTTTGACCTTCATCTATTTCTAAAGTAATCATTAAATGGCTAAAAGCTAGAGTCCAAATTAAAGTAAATCAAATTTGAAGTGTTGTCTATAAGAAATATAGGCTATATAAATTGCTAATAAATCAAACAATTTGTGAATATTCTGTACTAAATATTATATTTCTTAAACTTATTAAATCAATTTTAAAACAATACCAATTAAAAGAAATTTAAGTAATTGTTTGAATTTGTATTGAATGCAAAGTTGATCTCAGAGTATTTAAAATGTCAATATCATACATATTAGAATCCAATCATTATAAATTGAAATATACTCAAGTGCAATGTATTTTGAACATGTCCACTTAACTCTGTAGGTAAAAATCACTAAGCATATCTTAGACACACAGTTTTAAAGTTGAACAACTGAACAGGAATACATTATGCTTTGTATTGAATTTCATACTTAAAATATTACAATTGCATTTTGAAATTAAAAATATATATTTTCAGATTTCCACAAATCATAGAATCATGTTTCCGGTGTTAAAATTTTTGGGAGTTTCAGAATTATCAACAGTGTTCCATTTCACAATTATTTGTAGTTACTAATCTATGCATTATCCTCTAAAATAAGCTGTTTTAGATATCCTTTTTGTAGTTCATATTCAGAAAAGAGTTTAAAAAGTCCTTAACATCTGTTGTTTTGGTTTGGTTTTGTTCATGATGACATTTTATAAAGATACATGATAAGAACCAGCATTTATGTACTTCATAAAAAACAAATGCTATAATTAATCTGTTTCTATTTATTTAAGGTACCTGGAAAAAAGATGGGATAGAATTTTTCTCAATCAGTCATTCTTTTCTCATCTAGAAGTATTCTTTCTCATCACTATAGCATGTTAATGTTCATAGCAGCCATGACCCTCAGCATACTGTGGGATTGTGTATGAACTCCTAATAAAGGACCAAAAAGCAGCAATAGAATACAGGGATATACTTAAGGTCTCCTAGACACTTTTCATGAGCAAATGGCTTACTCTGTTGTTTGGCAAAACTTTTTCATCTCTTGATTCCTGCTACACTGTCATATGCGCCATTTTGAGTTTGCTGTTACCCTACCCACAGAAATGGCTGCATTACCTGATTCTTATAAGATCTGGTCCTACTCTTATTGAAGTTATTGCAAACTCCATTCATTTCAAGAGAACAAATTCAAGATCATGTAATACAGTGTGAAAATATTTAAGGATGTAACAGGATGAAGAGCAGTATAAAAATGTAGGCAGATAGTGATACATGATGCATCTTTTTCATAAAATACTTTCAAAATTTTAAGAACCATTGTAATTCTGGTAATGGTAACAAGAAATTGTATACACAGCACAATTTTATCAGACAAAAATACTTTTTTTTTCTAGTTTGTACCATTCAAAACCAGGTTGTAATTGCCTGAGGAGAATAACTCATTATTCGCAAAAGCGAAGTTAATTTCGTAGTTTCATATTTCACTAGTGAAGATTTTTTTTAAGCTCTTCCCATCCTCTTATTGCCCCAAAAGTGGAGTAATTTGACACAACAGTTATTTAAAAATTGAAAAGTCATTTTTTAAAACCTCTCATTAGAAGCTTTCTGAAAGTTTGCTATGAACTTTTAAGTAAATCTTGGCCTCAGTACAGAACTGCTGTACAATCATTTTCATCTGAGATTTGAACATATTGGAAGAACTAGAGCAGTTCTTTCTTCTATCCTGTCATTTTTTTCCCTTTAGAAATGATGAGCATATGGCAGCCACCCTCACTGGATTCTCAAACAACAGGAGGGACCTTATTTCGATTCCTACATCCTGTCATCAGTGAATCCCATGATATTTTGCTCTTGCAAGGGTAAAGATGTGATTCGCATGTGCCATAAGGACAGAGCTTAATGTGATGCCATTTTACCACAGGAGCCCTCAATCAGTTAATTAAACATGATATAAATCACTGCATGTATTTGTAAAGTAAGATTAATATGGTAAAGTCAGAGTAATGAGCAATCTTCACCATTGTCTGAGTGTGAATTGCTGATACGAAGATTACTCTTTTTGAAATGGGATATCTTTGAGTAGGTTTTGTTGGCTTAATCCCTCAGCCGGCTTTGTGCAACTTGAAACCCAGAGCTGTCATCTTTAGCCAAAATTTCAGCCAGAACTTCCTCTGCTTTCACGTAATCATTTAAATCAGCATTCACAATAGTTAGAAAGATCAAGCTTTTCAACATAGCACAAGCCTTCTTCATGCCACCTGGGACACTGGCAAAATGTTTAATAAATATTTCATTTCATCATGCATCTTTCTCCCTCCCCCCCCCCCCAGGGAGGTTTAGGGAGATACCCACAGAGGCACATTCCATCACTGTGGTCAGTTAGGTTTATAGCCTTAATTTTTTTTTTTCTTGAAGTGCTATGGAGCCTTGTTAAACTAGAGCAATTACACAAACACGAGAGAGGCACTCTGGAAAGATCAAAGCCCTCCTAAAGACAACTCAGTAGATTTGCCTTTGAATAATGCTCGGTTTATAGGTCTATTCAATGACACATTAAAATCCCTGCATTCAAATAATGCTAAAGGCCTGCCAGTAGTTAATGTGGAATTCACTTTAGCAACATCATACCTACAATACCTCCAAGGAACCATTATGTTATATGAGCATTGTGTGACAGCACACGTGTATTATGACACACTCTTGCATGGAATAATAACCTGTTACTATAGTGCATGAATGTACTAACATACTATGTTGTGTAATAATATACTACATGAAACAGATTCTTTTAATCCTCAGAATTTTAGCTGGGAGTGAAGGTGGGGAGGAATTGAAAGGGAAAATAAAAATTGATGCTACTTTGAGTTCAGAATCCTATCCCATGCCCACCAGAACAGCAAAGAGAGAGTACTGTAGAGGCAGCATTCTAAAGGCCTAATCCTGCACTACTGAAGTCAGTGGGAGTTTAGCCATTGATTTCAGTAAGTGTAGAATCAAGACCTAGCCCTAAGCGCATGGGAAAATCCTTCTTGCTGACATTCCAAATGGCATTGATGGGCTTCAGGCAGACACTGGTTCCCTTGCAGCTGGAAAAAGAGTCATTACAAGGCGGGTCTTTGATGGGATGTTTGTGAATAAAGGGAAAGGTAGAGTGGGAGACGGGAGAAATTCTGAAGAATTCTTACCACTTTTAACATAAGCTCCAAAGCCATTTTTAAATTAAAGTTGCAAACAATTGAAACCTTCTGATTTCTGACTTGCAATAATTTTAACATTCAAAACTAAAACTGAAATAAAATGTCCTGCTGCTGGACTGAGACCATGTTTCACCCCAAAATGAATATTTTATTTAAATTTAAGCGGCTAAATTAAGAGGATTCATTTTTGCTGCTTCTCTTAATGAGCATCACTGTGATCCTGATTTTGGGATAATTATTAGCGTTTTAAGTGTATAAACAGTTTTTCTTTTTTACAGTACCTTGCAGTGATGAAAAACTCTCATTTTTATATGTGACTATGATAAACAAGACTTTAATGACAATCTTTCTCATTACACTGTAATTGTGAAGTACAATAAGATTGTCAGAGAAGAGATTTGTTTTTCTTTGAAGTCTAACAAGTATTCTTAAACCTATTATAATGTAAGGTTTTTTTTTTCTATCTTAACTGTATTGGTTACAATGCATGGTAAAAATGGAATAGAAGTAAATATTATGGGCCAAATTCAGAAAATAAGCTATATCACACAGACTGCATCTGTAGGTATATATTATACCTGCAAGATAGCTATTGAATTCCAAGGGTGAATTCCTGGCCCACTGAAATCCATGGTAGTTTTGCCATTGATTTCAGAGGATCCCAAGTGCTGTACATCACCTGGTAGTGGGACAAAACTATGAAATACCTAATTTCTTAATCAGGAGTTGCTTGAAGGCAGCTTTATTTTAGCTCAGCCATTAAAAATAGCTCCACTATCTTGCAACCGCATTGAACTATCATATTTGCACCCCACCCTTAACATACACTTTCTATTTAATGCATTCCCCCCTTTTTCTCTTCAGCTCAGCCAACTTTCACTAAATACCAGTTACGGCAGCCACATAGGCTTGTTTTATAGTTCTACAGCATGTATGTTACCTTTTATACTATCTGGTGACTTATTGCCTCTGTCTATGCTAGTTCTTGGTTCTGCCCTATACATATCTCTGCTTACTTAAGTAATTTTGTCAATGTATGATATTTTTTATTAATTTTATAATATTGCACTTGATATCTCTAACCTAGAATTCTTTGTAATTTACAATGAAATCTTGCAAAATGCAAACAGTTTACTTAGATGACTGGGGTTAATTTAAAGGAGGCTGTGAAATCGTTTCCTGCAAGAGCATTGAATCAGTCAGCCTGTACAAATTGTCACAAGAAGGGGGTAAACTCTCTCAAATGAATTTTAAGTAACTTTTTAAAATTTTAAATGAGTTTGCTTCCATCATGTTTGCACCCATTCTTTGCTGCTTCTTGGAAATATTGATGCAATCAAGTTGTTCGAGCATTAATGTTTGCAGAAAGTACATTTAAAACTTGCATGACTGAATATTCATGGAAAATGAGTTTTAAATCAGTATGAGTTTGTGCTGGAAATGTTTGTATGCACATACAATCAGGGAACAGAAACAATGCCCTGTGATTTATACAAACGCTTATAAGTAACTAACACACACACACACACACAGAGTTCATTTAGTAGTTTTTGAATGGCCACAGATCATTTAGCATATTGCACTGGATTTGCCCTCTCATTTGTTGAATATTGTAGGAAAAAACATAATTTGAAGTCATCCCAATTTACTTGTGGATGTTCCATAAGCAGAAAAAAGTCTAAATTATTTACTGTGAATTATTTGTCAGTTCTAGTGGCAAAACCTGGCAACATAAGAAAAGATGCCCAGAAGTTAGATGCGTTTCATCATAAGTGTGTGCGGAGAATATTAGGAGTAAGTTATGAGGAAAGAAAAATGAAAATGAGGTCTGAAAAATGGCTAACTCAAGGTCTCTATCACAAATAATTTGTAAGAGACGACATCAATGCCTAGGGCATGTGTTATAAATGGAATGTAACTGACTACTGATTATGGCGCTCAGTTGTAAATCAGAAAATCCAACAAGAAAGAAGGGCTTAGACCTAGGATGACTTGGAAGCATATGATTATCAACACAGAAGAATTTAATTTGAAATGGGGGGATTTGGGTCACATGGCAGCTGATAAGCAAGCATGGGGAATGTGGGTAGCCCAATGTGCTAAAAAGCATGGTATGGACTAAGGTAAGTAGTTAGTAAAGATGAGATTCTTGCCCTTACTCTCTTTAAGTTCAGAGCAAGTTGTGTGGAATGTGTAAGGGGGATTTAAAAACACTGGGTGTGACTGAGTGAAAATTCCTCAGCCCACCTTGCCAGGATCTCCTCACAAGACCAATTTTAGGGGGCTTGTTGGAGGCAGGCTGGAGTGGGATCATTAAGCTGGGGTGGAGTCTCCTTAAAGCTACCTTGGATTACAGATTCTCACCCCAAAATCTACACAATCTCACATCTGGAACGATGGACTGCATGATAAGTATTCACATCACAAAACTGCTATTACATTAAATGCTAATTAGCAAACTTCCTAGTTGCTTTACAAGACAGACGGAGGGATAAACCTTGAATCTCACAAAAATGTTCCCTGGGATTGGCATCTTGTTGGGCCAGAATAGTTTGCCCTGCTGCTGTCCTTGTTCATGTGGATTCATAAATTCCTTCACATTCTGTCATAAATACTAAATTCATATTTAAAAAAAAAAGTAGTTCAACTTTTAATGAGGCAAGATTATTTATACTCTAGAAATTTTAATATTGGGTCAAATCCTGTAACTCTCATGTAGTCCTTATACAAGCAAACTTCTATTGATTTACCTTTGGTGTAAAAGTGAAAAATTAGATATAAAAATGGTTCCTATATTTTACATTAAAATGCCTTGGTATTTGCTGTCAATTTTGTGTTTTAACATTATAATATTTCATTCTTTTGAGAGTTTGGTAGGCTGACTGGGCCAGATTTTCTTTTTCATTTACCAGTCTTTGACTTCTCATTCACACCATCAGAACGTGAGGAGAATCAGGCCCAACTTGTTCTGGTATTTGCTTGATAATGGTCAGGTAGCTTTAGTGGTTTTTACTCCACCTTGTAATTTCTTTGCAGCATAATAAAAATCTTTAGAAGATTGCTACATAGATAATACAGAAAATGGTTGTGATACTTTTATGTACAGGGAGTTTAATGCTTGTATGCAAAAGTAAATTGATTGCAGGCAATTCTGTGCTTGAATACCCAGGAGTTAAAGGGATGACAACAATAACCCCTGGGCAGTGGTGGATTTAGAGTTAGTGGGGCCCTGTGCTTAGCTTCATTTTTGGAAACTCCCTGGGGACCCAGCCAAGAAAAAGAACATTCACTCTTCCTGCCCCTCCCACTTTCATTCTTTTTTCTTCATCCTCCCCCGATATTATAAGTAATAAGAAGTAAATGAAAATTAAGTGAGGTACCTTGATTGATTGATTGTTTTTGTACTCTAACTTTTTTTTTCACAGAGCACTTGAAAATTACTGAGGGTCTCAGTGAACCACTTAATGATCTTTCCAAGTATTGTTTATACCATGAGCGAACTATTGTAAAGTACTTTGGATAAGAGTGCTTTACAGAAAAAACATAATAATCTTTCCTCAGTCCACCTGAATGGAGTTCTCAGAACACAGTTTGAGAACTTCTGGTCTAGATGAAAGCTTATATTTAAATTAAGCTAATGTGAAAAATGTGCAAAATAAAATGTATAAATGATACATGAATGGAAAAATAAGTTAACTTCCTCTAAAGAAACTTGTTCAATTTGAAACAAAATATTTATTCAGATTGCTTTCTTTCCACACTCCTTCTTTACAAAATTGTCAATTAAGTCATTGTAAGTAATATTTTGTAAAGAGGCACTTTCAATTTGTCAACGTTGCTGAACTTGTCAAATGTTCCTGACTTCTTGTGTTTCGCAAATAATTTTAACTCGTTTCAATGCCAGAAAACAAGGTTCACCAGAAGCATTTGTGACAGGTATCATTAAAAATATTTTCAGAATGGTTTCTACATTTTGAAAGGTTACCTGCAAACCATCCTGTAGAAATCTGTACCAATCAACTGGCGATCTCAAAGCACAGACCTCATCATTTTCAATAAAATGAATGAAAGGTTTAACTTCATCTTCCGAAAGATTTGTATCTATGTTCTCTTGGTAGAATTCACTTAATTTCTTACTGTAGTGACCTTTAGCATCTTCATCCATACTTCTGTCAAAAAACATGAAAACTTAATTTATTTAGCTTTAGAGATTCACCTCTGCAATTGCACTATTATTGTGTCACAAACAACATTGATGGTCTCAACAACTATCTTCTCTTTCCCCTTTTAAATTGATTTCATTATTTTTAGTTTACTAGAAAAATAATATCTTGGAGTTTTTATGCTTCTCACCAGATATATCAGAGGAACCTACATTTGCTGTTAATGCCTCTGCTTCCACAGACAGATAGTCATTTCAAACTATGACACAACTTGTAACTGAGGCTAACAATTGTGCAGCATTCAATAAACTTGTATCCACTTTTTGCAGTGATTTGCTGACGGCCTTAATTCTTTGAAGTAAACAGTTCCACAAAATAGTAAAAACAGCAGTATCATACTTTTCTGCTAAGAATTTTGTTTGTTTTTCCATGTGGTTTTTCCAGAACTTGATGTGGCTATGCCTAAAAAGTTCTGGAAACATCACAGCTCATTTTCAAAGCCAAAACAGCATCTGTATGAGCAGACCACCTGGTATCACACATCCTTTTGACTGTCAAATGTTTTCTATTTGCCTGCTCCAAGTGTGATTGTAACATACTCCAGTGAGGCGTAGAACCCCGCCCCCCCAAAAAAGTTGAGTGAAGTCAAAAAAATGTGTAGCTCCCTCACAAGATGCAGCTGCAGCATTGCAGAAAAAAATTAAGGAATGGCTGGAACATAGTATGAATAAAGCAGAGGGATTTGCATTGTTCAGTCTTGCCTGCAAACCTTAATATTTTCCTGCCATATTTGTGGTGTTATCAAAGCTCCGCCCATGACAATTTTTGATGTCCAAACCTAAATTTGCAATGATTTCTAAAACTATTGTCTCTAGACATTCAGAAATGTGGGATTTTAGTGGGACAAAATAAACTTCACTATTGCCAGTCACAAAATAAAATTAATATTAATTGGTCTACATGACTCACATTTGGTGTTGAATCAACTATTATGGAACACTGCTTGGCATCCTTTACTTCATCAGTGAATTGGTTTCTCAGCTGCTCTGCCATTATAGTAATGATTTCATTGTAGGGGTTTTTTTTTGCTTCACCTTCATTTTTTGGGTGTGTTTTAACTGCCAGATGCATGGTATTGCTTCATTATTGCTAAAAACAACTGGCCTTGTATTTTAGGCAGATTAGAAATGTCTGAAAGAGCAGGAATGTAGCTACTGGTGGGCCTGGATGGGCTGTGATCTGGACCACTCATTCCCCATTTCGGTTTAACACCAATGGCACTGGAACATTTTTAATAGTGGGTGCTGAAAGCCAATTCCGTCTCTCCTAGGCGCAGGTCCAGACCTCGGTGTGGGGCACAGGAATTAAGGGTTCAGGCAAGGCTGCTGACAGAATAGCTAGGCCCCTGGGCAAGGTGGTGGAGGGGGGCAGGGCCTCAGGTGGAAGGGGTAGAGCTGGGGGCCCAGCTCAAGATCAGAGCCGCCATGGTGGGGCTGGAGAAGAACACTGACAGGAGATACGAAGAGCTCCATGACTGCAGAGGACCGCTTCAGGCACCCCAGTGGCCTGTGCTAGCTGGTCTGGAGAAGTGGGCAAAGACCCACATGTGCTCCACCTGAAGGTGAGGGGGGCATAGTTCCATTTGCCACCTGAGCGTCCCCCTCGCCCTGGGCTTTCTATTCCCCGGTCACTCTTTTCCCCCTCCCCCCACACCTGCAGGCTGCAGCCACTCACCAGGGTGGAAGCCAACAGGGCTGGAGGACTCAGGAGGAGGGGCAGCTATATGCAGTGCAGCCTGTGGGCTCTCCATCCCCCAGGCACGTTCCCCCACCGCTGCCACGGGCAGCCACGGCCGGCCGCCCTCCCTCCCTACCCTGTGGGCAGCCACCACTCACCAGGTGGCAGCTGGCAGCATGAACACAGGCTGGAAGGCTTCAGAGGAGCACTGGGTAGCTGCACAGAGTGTCGCTTTTCTCCGGCCAGCTGGGCGGCTGCCCCGTGCTCCTCTAAAGCCCTCCAGCCCGTGTTTGTGCTGCTTTCTGCCCCCTGCTGGCTCTTCTGAGGCTGCAGCCTGCAGGTGAATCTCCTGGCTCTCTTGCCTCTTCCCGCCTGCGCCCCCCCCCCCCCCCGGCCCACAGCCCTTTCTGCTGAGGGGCTGGCCCCCACCACAGAGCGGCCACCCCTTCTGCGATGGGGTGGGGTGCAGGACCTGGTGCTGTACTGCCCAGCTCTGGGGGCCCCATGTCATGGGCGATGGGACCGTGCCAGGGCATGGTATGTTTCATTGTAAATCTGCCCCTGCCTCTGGGATTTCTTCTTAGAAGCTGTGTCTATAAACACTTATTCACAAAGTCTCAGGCACAGCAAAGTATTGTTCAGTTCTGATGTGGAAGCATAGAAACATATTTTAGTTTGGGAGGGAAAAGGAAACTCAAGAGACTCTTATGTTTAGTGTTTTACATTTTGTAAAATGAACAACAAAATGTATGGCTATGTGAATGCCTCTGAGGTTGTTTGAAATGCAGGCAACATGTTGTCAAATGTGATGCTTAAAGGGAGAGAAAAGAGCAGCTTGGTGGATAAAATGTGGACTTTTCACCTCTGACACCATAGTCTGAGTACAGATTGAGATAATAGTGAAATATATTTGCTGTATGGTCATGTGGTCCTCAATGAAAGTGACACAGGTCAGTATGAATGACAGATGAAGTGTGTCAGAAGAGACCCTGGATTCTAGCAAGGAAACTATATTTCCTCCTCTTAAAGAATAAGAGCTAATTCTCCTGGGAGGAATCTGTGATTGGCTTGCCGTTCTGGATGGCTCATTCCTAGGCTTTTGAGACATATTTAAGCTTGAATTGTTGGAAGAAAATACTGACTAGGCAAGTATTATTGCTTCTGTTTCAGACAGGAAACAGTGGCATTTAATTACCAACTAGATTTAATCATAGATTTGTTGTTTCTGGTGGTGAATCCTCTCCCTACTTTTGCTGAGATCAAAGAGATGGTCCTGTGGCTAAATCCAATAATCAATAGTTATAATTCACAGGATTGGTGGCAACAGTCTTGCCAATCAGTTAACAGAGCCTGTTTCATCCTTGTGCTCGTGTAAGTTCTAGTCCTGGAAAAGAGTTTGTGGCTGATTATGGGCATTGTGTTCCCTGACATAGGGTGGCGAATCCTTAACTTGTGTCCCTCCTTAATGGCCTCTTGCAACGATATTATAGAATAGCAGCATAGCAACAATGCCTGGATCATGCCCCTGGCTACCCTCACCTCGCCCACTGCCTTCTCTGCCCCACTTTTACCCTGCTCCAAGCCACGCCTTGTGTTCGGGGCTCTTGTGTAGGGAGTGTAATGACCACAAGGGACTATATTCCTGAAACTCTTATAGCTGCTTAGCAGTTCGGTCTAGTTGGTGGAAAGAAGTACCAGGGGAATGATGAAAAGGGCTCCATTTATACGCTAGATTTGGCAAACCTCTTTATACTGAATAGAGCCAATCAGAGACTGGAATTTCAGTTCTGGAGGAAATGCTAAAATTCAAAAAACAAAAATTCAGAAAGCTGAAATTCTGGAATTTCCCACAGGAAAAAAAACAATCCCGTCCCTCACCCCCTCCCCTCAAAAAAGTGTTTCAGAACCATCAGAATATTTAGTTTCAATAATGACAATTTTGCCTTAAAACTTTTATTATATAAAAATATTAAATGTATGATGTATAGAGTATATTATCTATTAAATATGTAATATATAATAAATATATCACAATATTTGTATAATATAAAAGTCTATGTGAAATAATCAAATTTATAGTTGAAATAAAATGTTTTTACGTTGCCAAAATGAAATGTTTTGCAATGCTTGAAACCAAATGAGAACCTAAAGACTCTGGAGAAAGGGGTAAACAGTGAGGTGGCAAAGTTTGCAGATGATACTAAAGTGCTCAAAGTAGTTAAGACCAAAGCAGACTGTGAAGAACTTCAAAAAGATCTCACAAAACTAAGTGATTGGGCAACAAAATGGCAAATGAAATTTAATGTAGACAAATGTAAAGTAATGCATATTGGAAAAAATAACCCCAACTATACATATAATATAATGGGGGCTAATTTAGCTCCAACTAATCAAGAAAGAGATCTTGGAGTCATCGTGGATAGTTCTCTGAAGACATCCACGCAGTGTGCAGCGGCAGTCAAAAAAGAAAACAGGATGTTAGGAATCATTAAAAAAGGGATAGAGAATAAGACGGAGAATATCTTATTGCCCTTGTATAAATCCATGGTACGCCCACATCTTGATTGCTACGTACAGATGTGGTCTCCTCATCTCAAAAAAGATATACTAGCATTAGAAAAGGTTCAGAGAAGGGCAACTAAAATGATTAGGGGTTTGGAATGGGTCCCATATGAGGAGAGATTAAAGAGATGGGACTTTTCAGTTTGGAAAAGAGGAGACTAAGGGGGGATAGGATAGAGGTATATAAAATCATGAGTGGTGTGGAGAAAGTGAATAAGGAAAAGTTATTTACTTGTTCCCATAATATAAGAACTAGGGGGGTTCTTCACACCACGCATAGTCAATCTGTGGAACTCCTTGCCTGAGGAGGTTGTGAAGGCTAGGACTATTACAGGATTTAAAAGATAACTAGATAAATTCATGGAGGTTAAGTCCATTAATGGCTATTAGCCAGTATGGGTAAGGAATGGTGTCCCTAGCCTCTGTTTGTCAGAGGGTGGAGATGGATGGCAGGAGAGAGATCGCTTGATCATTACCTGTTCGATTCACTCCTTCTGGGACACCTGGCATTGGCACTGTCGGCAGACAGGGTACTGGGCTGGATGGACCTTTGGTCTGACCCAGTATGGCCATTCTTATGTTCTTTAAGTTCTTCCCATCAAAAATGTAATCAAAATCAACAAGTTCTCATGAAATGTCCTGTTTCAACAAAACTGAAGTTTTTTATAGAAAACTGCTCAATTGGGTTTTTTTTTTTAACCAGCTCTGAGGTGGAAAGAACAGCTTAATCCCTCTGTGGTTTTGTCTACAAACTGATAGTGTACCCAGCATATAAAACTCTCGGCATCCAGTGAATTGTAGTAGTTCTGCGTCTTTTGTATTAGTTTTTAAAAAGCCCAAAAGAGTTTCTTAATACATCTGTCAGTGGTGAAAGAATAGCAATGGAGCAGAAATTATTGTAGATAGATGTCGGGGTTCTGGAACAATATGTATATTGGCTGTGTGGACAGCCATTTAATCAGTCAACTTTGGGTTGAAGTGGTTTCCATTATATACAGGGGATCCTGCAGCACCTCAGGTTCCAGCACTGATGATAAATGGTGGTCTGATAGTGTAGAGGCCAACCTGAAATGAGCAGTTGGTCAATAATGACTTTAGGTATGTGTGTTATAGAAAGGTTTGTATTATGCCATCTACTTGACATCTCATGTAGGAACCTTTTCTATATGTATTGTGGTAGCATCCTAAAGTTCCAACCAAAATTAGTGGCCCTTTTATTTAATTAAAAACTTCAGCTGGCCTAGTTCTCCCCTTGAGAGAGGAGATCGTCCATGTGAGGATCTCATCTTTGCTCATAGGGGAAGGGTCAAAATCTTACACAGAGGGCATTCTGTAGGATTAGGGTCTCCAGCAGGGGAGATGGCAGGCAGGAAGGAAAAGCATTACTTCAACTAACTTCCCCTTTTAACCCAAAGTCCTGCGGAGAAATCTGTAAAAGTTAAACTATCCTCAAAGTGCACTAACTTTTCCATGATTCTCCCCTCCTGCTGTGAAACCTAGTAAATTTTCCAGGGACAACGGACAATGTGGTTTCTGAAAGCTAAAGGAGATGGGTGGGAATTTCATAGCCAGGCGAGATTCATAGAGACCTTCATGTCATTACCCTGGCTCCTGCAAATCCTTCAGGATGTACAATGTTCAGTGGAGTAAAATGTTCCATTTTGGGGAGCAAGGGGAAGAGGGAGAGAAGATGAACCCTGCTTTCCCACTAGAATGCTTTGGAGGAAAGTCAGGGAGGGGAACTTGTGGATGCCCGGATTCCCAGGATATTAGGTTTTACCATGGGCAAGTGGGGAGGCACCAGCCACCATATGAGTCAACTTAGTGACTGAACCAATAAAGGCACTGTCCCCAACTAGCACAAAAGGTAAATTAAGGAAAGGCCAGAATAAATAAGCCTTGCCCATTTTGTAACACAAGTTCTGCAGCAATGATGCTTTTGATTCTATCATACTAAGTCCACGGTCGTCAACCAGTCAATTGCGATCGACTGGTCGATCGCGGGGGCACAGCCAGTCGATTGTGAGGTGTTCCCAGCCCCCCTTGCTTCCTCCCCACCCCCAACGAAGAGCCTGCACTGATGCTACAGCCCCCCACAGAGGCAGTGTTAGTGATATCTCTCAAGGATTTTCAAGTGATGTCTGTAGGTTGTCCAGGTTTCAGACCCATACAACAGTAGCCAATACAGTAGTGTTGGGAGAAAGATGGCTTGATAGACAAGAAGTCTAGCGTCTGTTTGAATGTCAGATTTCAAACACCCTGTGCCATAAATGAGCAAAGGCTGCACTGGCACAGCTCAGACAATGTTGGATTTCTACATCAATATCTACCTTGGATAAAAGATAACTTGCAAGGTAGAGAAAATGATCAACATTCTCCAGTGCTTCTCCATTGATTTTAAGAGATGGGGTTTATGGTACCTCATTTGGAGAGGGCCGATGTAGCACTTTGGTTTTCTTGATGTTGAGGGTGAGACAAAGACATGCATAAGCATCAGCAAACACATTCAAAATAGCCTGAAGATCTTTCTCAGAATGGGCAAAAACTGCATTGTCATCAGTATACTGAAGTTTCACAATAGATGTGGTGGAAATCTTACTCTTAGCTTTCAGCCTGCTAAGCCTAAACAGCTTTCCATCCATTCTGTAGATGATTTCAATGCCAGCTAGGAGCTTTCCAGCAATTAGGTAAAAAATACTGCAATAAAGACTGCAGACATGGTTGGGGTGATGATACAGCCCTGTTTGACTCCTG
Organism: Pelochelys cantorii; assembly: GCA_032595735.1. Classification (NCBI taxonomy): domain Eukaryota; kingdom Metazoa; phylum Chordata; order Testudines; family Trionychidae; genus Pelochelys; species Pelochelys cantorii. Next base: position 183,609,047 of record CM064328.1, read on the forward strand.
TTTGTACTTTGAAAGGTTCACTCTGGGAGCCAGTGCTGCTCAGAACAGTCACTTTCATGTTGTCATGAAGCACCTTTAGAACATTGGATGTCCTGATACATACATTAATTTTCGAAAGTACAGTCCAAGGGGCACGGTGATTCACTGAGTCAAAGGCTTTAGTTAGATCAATAAAAGCCATGTACAGTGGTCAGTTTTGCTCCCAACACTTCCCTTGCAGCTGCCGTACAATGAAGATTGTATCCGTAGTTCCGCGACATGGTCAGAAGCCACTTTGTGACTCTGGTAAAATGTCTTCTGACAGGGGCAGAAGACAGGTTGCAAGGACCTGTGCCAGAATTTACTTGCAATGGAAAGGAGAGAGATACCATGATAGTTTCCACAGTCCGCTTTATCCCCTTTTATAAAGAGAGTAACAATCAAGGCCTCCCTCATTTCACTGGGTATCTCCTCCTTTATCCAGATTTTAAGGATAAGCAGGCTAAACTGCCAAATTAACTCTGTTCCACTGTCTTTAAAGATTTCAGCGGGGAACCCATCTGGACCTGCTGCCTTGTTGTTCTTCATCTGCTTGATGACATTGTATATGTCATACAAATTGGGAGGGCCTTCAAAATGTTCAAAATGGGATCTTCAAAATGTTCTTTCCAACCAAAACAAATGGCTTCATTGTCCTTCAAAAGTGTGGTTCCATGCTTTGATGAAGGGGGTTCATGCCACGACAAGCTGGCCCATAAACAGCCTTAATAGCACTAAAGAAACCGTGTGTATTATGGGTAGCCACAAAATGTTGGAGTTCTTGTGCTTTCTCTGTCCACCATTTGTTCTTGAGTTCTCTGGTTTTACATTGGACTTCCACCTTTGCCTTAGCATGGGCTTCCCTCTTTGTCTTGCAATTGTATAGTGTTCTGCCAAGCAGAATATCCACTGTACATTAGGATTGGCATGATAAACAGGTGGGTGTACTTTAGCTAACAGGAGAACAGTTTTATTCATAAAAGTGTGGGGTTTTTTTAAATGCACTGTGCTATTATGAATCAGCTTTATTCTTACCAGTTTAATTATAAACATTTCTTCATTCACTTTAATTGTATGGGAAATTATTCTATTGGTATCACTTGCAATATAGATTTTATAAGCTGTAAAGTTCAGAATTGAATGTGAACTTCCCCAAAGTTTGGGTGTGTTTGGCTTTAGGATACCACAAGGATGGGTACATTATGAGAAACTAAAGAGAATGAAATCTGGAGCTGGGTTTTGATTCAAGACAATCTCAAGTATCTTTCAAACGATATTAAATCAAAACAAAGAATGGGATCAAAGGGAACTCGCTGTCAGCAATCATTAGGCCTAAAATTAAACCTGCCAGCTTGTTTGATTTAGAGGCATGCACAAGCATGTTGGGCTATCACTCCACATTGCAGCATCATTCTTACGAGCAGGCATGGAATTAAAACAATACTTCTATTGCAACTATTCATATGAGGATCTGACCATGCTTTACAATCATTAACTAATTAAACCTTACAACATTTCTGCAAAGCAAACTCCAGTTGCAGAGGATCACTTAGATGCAACCACCTCTGCAATAAAACACAACAGCTGTTTACAGCCCATGAAGACACCATGCTGAAGAGAGAGACTATGTTCACCCAGAGAAATCTTGCTTATTTCAGAACCTTGGTTCTGCAAAAAAAAAAAAAGGAATTTAAAAACAATGAGTGGTCCTGTGACATCTTAGGGTACGTCTACACTGCAGGGCAATTTCAGGATACCGGAGGTATCCCGAAATAGCGACCCCCAAGTCTTCACAAGTCGCCCATTATTTTGAAATATTTTTCAAAACAATGGGCGCTCTATTTTCGCATCCCAGTAACCTTTGTTCCACAAGGGTTAAGGGATGTCTTGAAATAGTGTATTATTCCAAAATTTGGCACTGTGTAGATGTGCCAAATTTTGAAATAGCCTATTTCGAAATTCAATCGAAATAAGATACGCAATTTGTGTACCACAAATTGTGTATCTTATTTCGAGTTTAGGGTGCTGTGTAGACGCATCCCTAGTGACTAACCAAAAGCTATACAATCATGAGCCTTTATGTGTAAAACCCACTAAGAAAGGAACTGACAGTCATGAGGGGAGAGACACCTGACGTGAATTTGTAAAAAAATGCAAACAATTCTTGGTGTAGCACTGAAGGAATAGCGAACTGAGAAATTTGAGTCTTCAGCCAGGGTGCCACTGTGCCAGTGAGGTACAGATATTCTTTCAGAGTCAAAAAAAAGTAACTAAGCCCCCTTATTTTTTCACATTGTTTTTTGGGGTTTCAATACCTTGACAATATCCATTTAACAATATTTTTTCACATGACATTGCCATTTTCAGTGACACGACATCAAAATGAAATTATTTTAGTTCTGCAGATCTGTCCAAGATGATGCTATCAGCATTTTTAATCCACTTACCACTGGTGATCCTTCAAACGCTAGCCTTTCAAACCATCAGACTATATATCTAATAAAGTTGGGTGCTAGTTACAAATATTTTCTGCTGAATAAACCGGCCTTTTCACTGAGTGATATTTTTGGCCATTCATCCTATTTCAATTAATTCATCTTGCTAAGAAATCTTATATTGTGTCTGCAAGATGGCTGTAGGTTTTTCACTGAAGCTATCTTGTGTTTATTATTTAACTTTAAATGACCTTGAGACTGTATAGGGAAAAATGGTGTTGCTGGCAAATAGTTCTAGGTATAGTCTGGAGATTATGTCTAGCAATTTCTTTTATGGTATATATGTATTTAGCATTAGAAAGATTAAAGGAATCAAGCTTTTTATCAAAATTAAACATATTAAATATGTAAGAGAAATTGCTGTCCTTTTAGGAATATTACAAAAGGGAGACCTTTGCTCTCATGGCTGGTACTGAATATGCTGGTACATGCATTCACACCATCTGCACTATGTATTAATGCAACTCGTTGTTGTCTGGTCTTTCTGGGAATGCATTATATAGATTGTGGTTGACTCACAAAGAAGCTGCCAGGGTCATGACTCACACTAAGATTAATCATTACGCCTGGGTTAGCTTCATTACTTTGGCTACCTATTACATTTAGCAAAGATTATGAGATGTTGCTTTTAACTTACAAGGCTTGAGCTAACACCCACTAACCTCAGCAACATGGCATGTTTCTTTTGGAAAGATTAATTCTCCTAGAACAGCAGAGATTCTCTAGAGACTGTGCCTCTAGCAAATGCCTAAGGAGCAAGCCTTCCACCATTATGTAGTACTAGAAGACTTACCTGGCGTTGCTCTGGTCTTTCAGGGAAGGGGACTGGCAGGGTGGGGTTTCAGGAGTCACGGCAGGGGGTTGGCTCTTGGGGGGGGCTCAGAGTTAGGGTGCAGGGGGCTGGGAGGTGTGGAGGGGCTCAGGGCATGGGGATTCAGGGCAAGGGGGAGGGGTGGCTGGCCCTAGGGCAAGGTGGTTGCTTAGGGCCTCATGCTGCGCCAAACCATGGGGCTGCCACTGCTGCTCATCTTGCTGGCTGGGCCCTGCTGTCAGCATGCTGCCTTGGGCTCCGCAAACTCTTTGGCCAGGCCTGGGTGGGGGATCTCACCCCAGATGGCTGGGAGGTTTGGGGTAGCTCACTGCCTCTGGCTCCTCCTGGGGGAAGCCAGGGAAGCAGCTCCTGAAAAGGTAGGTACTGGGAGGTACTTTATATATTTATTTTTTTTGAAAAAGGGGTACTTTATAAAAAAAAAAAAGGTTGAGAAACACTGGTCTGGGGCACACACAACTATTACAGGTGCTAATGGCATTACAAAGCTGTTTCAAGATAACCTTCAGTGTTGTGGCAACTGGGAGCATCCGTAGGTTCAGGGTCAAGAAGTAGCAGTAATGCAAGCTCACATAGCCTCTAGTTTGGGATATACGTGATAGTCAGGTGCAGCCGATCAGACCCCTCACCAGGAGGTTGGATTTCTTAAGCGGGGGAGGGAGGATTTCAGGGCACCTTTCATCTCACTCATTGACAGGGCCTGTTAATCTGTGGTATAGAATCGCTGTTCCTGGGGCAGCTGGGGGACAGCAGGGCAACCTCAAGCAGGTTATGCTGGGCTGACTGACCCAATGGGAATTCACCTTCTTGTACTACTGGAGATAGCATTTAGAGAGGTGAATATGTGGGAAAATTATTATTGTTGCAAAGGGAACTACTGAGAGAAAATAAAGTGGGTCAGAGCAAACAGGGCAATGAAATGCCCAAGTGGTGACTAGCACGTGGGAAATTTCAGATGCTATCTTCTTGATCTACGGGGGAATTATTGTAGAGGCTTACTTGGACATGCAGGGCAAGTGGGATGGTCAGGAAGCCTCCCATTGGTACTCCCTTGACCTACACCTGGAGGAGAAAGGGTACACACAGGCTTGCTAGTGTGGCCATGCTGGGTGGCCTGACAGTGTTTGGGGAGGCTGCCTGTGGGTCCTGGTGTGATTGCGGGGGGGGCACAACAGGGGCTGTCAGGGCTTCCCTCCCTAGTCTGGCGCTGGGGCTGAGGGTCAAGGGAAGGGATTAAGGCAGGGGGCCACTTACCTGGGCCAGTGGCTGGCAAGATGGCAAGCCCCATTCTCAGCTGGCAACTCCCTTCCTGGTGTGGCTGCTCCCAGTGGTCTTTCTGCAATACAGCTGTCCCCCGCTTGTAGCTCCCCGTGGTCACTGTGCAAGTATTCCATCCCTCCGATCAGCCCCCTTCTTTTCCACATTATGGAAATCAGTCGAATTCTAGGCACATCCCATTTTCCTGTCACAACCAAACCCTGACCTTGCTTTAAGTTAGAATAAGAGGAAGCTGTCTACCAAATTTGGTGGTCCTAGTTCTTACCATTTAGGAGATTTAGATTGAGGGCAACAACATAAACTGGTATCCAGTGGCACATACCACGTGATACACTATGGTTGGAGTAGATGACGCCCACAGGGGCCTGAAGTCCACATTGACAATGATTTGTTCATTCCACAGCAGGGCTGACAAGACTAAAGCATGGTATGACATTTGTGGGGCACGCAGTGAATGTATGTGTGTGGGGGGGGGGGGATTTCGGTAGCATCTCCAAATGTAGGCATGCTTGTGAAATGGGCTTTGTGGCCTGTACAGCCTGTTCGTGCCAGAGCAGAAAGGGAAGGTCACAGAGGGGAAACAGGATGGGGAATAGGCCAGGTGCCACTTGCAGGCCCATGGAGACAGGGCGAGGTTATGGTGGACAAAACACAGGCAGATGCGAGGGAGTGTGGGTTTGGGATTCCCTTTGTGGGGACAAGAATGTATGGGATGTTTAAAAATTTGAATGGACCATATTATAACGGAAAAGATTTCATGTGAATTAAATGACAACATGGTTGCAGGGCCATTTACTCAGTTACTGATGCAGAACTTGCAGGTTTCTCCCCTAGGACTGGTCTCTAAGAAGGCTCTGGGTGATTATTGCTTAATTCACCACCTGTTATGCCCACTAGGTAGCTCAGTTAATGATGGAATAGACCTAGCTTTGTGTTCTGTGCGCAATTCCTCTGTCGAGGAGGCTGTGTACATGATTAGGCCTTGTGGCCCAGGAGCACTGATAGCGAAGTGTGATATAAAGTCTGCTTTTCAACTGTTGCCCATGCATCCGTCTGACTTCAGACTTTTGGGTGTCTTGGTCAAGGGACAATTTTATTTTCTAAACCAATGCCCATGGGATGTGCAATATCTGCTTAGCATTTGAACTGTGAGCTCATTTTTAGCAATTACTAGGTTCCTCGGATGAGTTTTTGTTTATGGGTAGGGCAAATGCAGACAAGAATGTTAATCTGTTTGACACCTGACAGGCTCTTGCTAAAAACAGGTATTGCTAGCAGAGGAAAAAATAGACTTTCCACTCCACTGATCTACCTGGGGGTTGAGCTAGACAGACAGGTTGATACATCAAGATTCCTTTCAAATAAACTTTGGGGAGTTCTGGGCTTAATTAGGAGAGAAAGAGGGGGAGCCAAAAAAGTTACACTCTGTGAGCTGCAACCTATCATTGAACATCTTAATTTTGCCTGTTTGGAGTAGTCCCGGGGTAGGCCTTCTGCTGATGGAGGCTATTACAAGCATAACAAGATCTCACCATTTTATGGCATTACTAGAGAAATGAAGGAGGATTTGGGGGGTGCCTGAAGCCCTGATAAAAAGGCATGAAAGTAATAAAGACTAGTAGTAAAAAAGGGGGCATGTATAACTTTATGAAGTAATCGTGGGATAGTTAAATATGCAAGCTGGCACATAAATGCAATGCCCCTCCTACTCCAATTTCATAACACATTTGCTGCATGGGTCACCCTTGAAAGGGCATGGTGGAAAATGACATTATTTCTTTATATGGGTAACCATTTCTGAAGGTTTCTTCTTATGAGGTGGGTCATGAAGGAAGATAACATCTCTGCATGATGATGTCTACTAGCCCTGAAAAAGCCTAGCTATTCAGATAGCTCTTCACACCATGAATAAGTTTCTTGCAACATGTTGAGATGCTGAAAGCAGGATTAGGTGTTTTCTTTGGGGGCAATGTATATGGAAGCAAAAATAGGCTATCTAAAGCCATACACAGCTGAATGGATAGCTGAGGAGATTGGCTGCAGAATGGGTCTGTTTAAAGTACAGCATGGTGGATAATGACATAAAAGGACTCCATGCTTGTAAATCTTGCTCTCTATTAAGATATCTGTTTACAGAGATTTTGCAGTGGAGCTAGAATTCTAAGCATATGTAGGCACTGACTTCTTGCTGGGAGGTGCTTGACACCCGCCCCCATCTCTGCTCCAGGCCCCACTCTCACATTACCCATCTCCCTGCCCCTGTGCCACCTATATCCCACCTGCTTCTGCCCCACCTCCTTCCCTGAGTGCGCCCCGCCCTCTCTGGAGCTTCAGCACAGCAAATCAGCTGTTCATGGTGCTCAGGATGTGCTGTGAGGACTAAGAGAAGCACAGGAGAAGGAAGCAAAGAGCTTGGTGCTGGTGGGTGCTGTGCACCCACCAAATTTCCCAGCCCCCACCCGGGTGCTGCAATTCTGCAGCACCCATCAAGATGGCGCCTATATCACCATATGATTAAGGACTGACTTCCTGGGTACCTCTTCCAAATTCTTCCTCCTGCAACCTGTGTTCCTCCCTCCAAGTTCCATGTAGGTTGCAAAAAAGGGTAATTTCACCCTTTTGTGAACTGATGAAGAGAATTAAGTACTGGTCATTTGTAAGCTAGCACATATATGGGAGGTTTTGGGTGTGGGTTTATGGAGGGGCATTAGTCTCTGTGAAAGCATATACTCAAGTGTTGACCAAAAATATAGAATAAGGATCAGTGAGCACTAATCCAGTCAATGGGCTGAAGTAACAGCTGCGAATGGTCAGCATTAGATCTCCACGCTCTTCCAATAGATTGTCAGGAGAGAATCTGTTTTGCTCCAAGTTCCACTGAGTATTCTCCATAAATACCAATTTATTGGGTTTTATGTGGTAGAGGTAAATTTCAGCCGTAACAAATAGGTACATTTAGTGATGGTAACTAAACTTGTGCCTGCATCTTTGACCCCGCCCTCTTTTTCATTAATTACAAAGACATGACTTTTTCCCCTTGTATCTTAATACAAGTTTTTTAGTTCAAGTTATTTACTGTCATTTTATTGCGAAACCTTAATAAAACAATGGCATAGCATGCAACCAAGTGGCTATACATTTTGGTTTGTTTAATGTGAGCATTTTGGAAAATAGGATTATGTATATTGGAATTTTTTTTATATACATTAAAGATCAAATTTTCAGGCCAGTCTTATTCGGATCTCTCTATAGGACACATTTGCATGAGACCCAAATTGTGCCCATGATTTAGGGACTGCACAGCTATTTTGGGATACCAGAGGTCATTATTTAGAAATATTTTTCAAAATAACAGGCGCACGAGGGATGATGGATGGTTCGAAATAGTGCATTTTTTTGAAATTTGGCATTGTGTAGATGCAACAAATTTCAAAATAAGCTATTTCAAAATAGATTTGAAATAAGATACTCAATGAGGTTTACAGGATTGGCAGACAAAGGCTTTCTTTGTTGCCCGATCCCTGTCTTGACAGCCGCTTTTTGCCGACAAACTGCTGACTCAGCAAAACGCAGCGGCCGCTTTTATTCAAATGATGCATGGGAGACTTAAATCCCCGCTTCATTTGCAATATCGGTATGTCTAATTTACATCCCTCTGATGACAGAGGGATGTAGTCTAGACATACCCTCAATGGCCTGAAGGTGTGCAGGCCAAAAAGGAGGCCAATGTCTGAAAATGTGGCCCTAAAATGTAATACAGCCAACGAGAGAGTTCTTCTTCCCAGAAAAGTTAATGGACTGGTAGGATATGTTTAATACTAGAGCTTAGAGAATAATTGTGGAGGGGAGGGGTTGGTTTTTTTAGTTTGGGGGCCAAATTGAAAAATCTGGGGGGAGAGAGAAATTAGTTTATATACTGAAGTTTTTCATTTTTACTTGCAAAAAACAGTTGTTTTGGGTCAAGTGAAATATTTAATTTGACCCAAACTATTTATTTATTTATGTATTTATTTATTTTTGTGCAATAAAAAACAAAAAAGGATTTTCCTTTCTTCTTCCCTCTGGGTCCTAGCTGCTATGGGATTTTTCAAATTTATATATAACTGTTTCTGAGCTGATGAATTATACCCTTTTTAGATTGAGAAACATTGTTCTAAACTGACATTGATTAAGAAAAAAATAGTGTTTCAACATATATATCTATGAATTTTAAATGTTCATAGCTTTATAAATATTGAATCAATTTTGTCCACAATTGAATAATTTTTTTTCGGTTAGGACTAAAGTCCAATGCCCCAAATTTACAAATGCTTACTCCTACAAGTGACACTTGCTGCAGCCATCTCATTGACTTCATGGAATTGTAAATCAGATTCCCAATTTTCAGTTCCTAACCAAAGACATTATTTGTCATTCAGCACTGATATTTCAATCTTACTCTTCTGTAACTCACAAATGGCTCAATGGAATTGATGTTTCATCCCTAACATGGAATACTTTGGCTTGAGAATAACTTTTTAAAGCAAATTCCTTATACCTGAAAAGGGAAGGCTATAGTAGAAACTGGAAATCGACCTTTTGGTTTTTATTGAATATTGTATGGCACCTAGAGGTATTGTTTGGACACATAAACCTTAACAGCAGTATTATTTACCAAGAAAGCCAGACAGAGAGGTTAGAGATACACACCTATATATTTTATTTTCTTCTTGGATTATTAAATACCTGCATGCTGTGCAATAGGCTTAATAGAACATTTATCAGAATTTGACATCTGAAATGTATGCTTAGGGCCGTATAGCTAACGGGCAACATTGCATGACCTACAAAATCAAGCTGAAGAATGCAAAGAGACAAGAATCAGTGGGGTTAATCTTAGGAAAAACATTAGTATTGCCAAATGTTGCTATTTTCCCATCTGTAACAAACCTGTAGAGTTTGCAGGAGACATCTTTAAAAGTGAATAATGTTATTTGCTAAATGCACAATAGTGGAAGTACCATACAGAAATGAGTACAAACCACAAAATAAGCATAAAATAATTCATTCTATCAGTAAAGCAAACGACAACTTTCTCTTAAAACAAAAAACTGAGCAGTTTAAATGACACATTAGGATCCCTATCCACGCTTCCAGTTCACAGCCCAAATATAAGGCTGTGTAGTTGTAATACTTAAGGAGAGCAACGAAGAGGAGGAGTAACAACCCTAACACAGCCTCCTTACAGTAGGGCTGGGAAGGTTAGAGTAGGTGGCAGACCGCTTGTCCTACCTCTCAATTCTCTTAGGTTATGTCTACACTACAAGGTTTTTGTGCAAAAATATTTGCGCAAAAACCTGCAGCGCGTCCACACCTCAAGTGCATTTTTGCGCAAGAAAATGTAGAGTAAAATGGCAGAACAGAGGGCTTTTTGCAGTGTAGGTATACCTCTTTCTACGAGGAATAACTCCTTTTTGCGCAAAAAGGTGTGTGTGGACGCTCAACAGGGGTTTCTTGCACAAAAAGAGCCTATCAGAAAAAGCACAGGGGCTCTGATGGCCATTCTATGAATGGCCATCAGAACTTTTTTATGCAAGAGTGTCCATGCAGTGTGGATGCTCTCTTGCACAAAAGCACATTGCTTTTGCGATGCGCTTCTGAGGTGTGGACGCGCTTTTGCGCAAGAAGGTTTTGCGGAAGATCTCTTCTGCAAAAAACTTCTTGTGCCAAACCCCTGCAGTGTAGACGCCATCTCTGTTTATTACTATTCTGTTCCCACCCAAACCTGCTGAATGACATCCAAGAAGTTCTTATGGCATTCAGATGTGTCACTCACACTCTCAAATCTCCCGAGTTCTTGTTCAATTAAACCACATTGGGTCCTTTCCCAGGGGTCCTCTGCACCAGAGGAAAGGCAGGATTTGCTCCTACAGACTTGGTTTAAAATCCTTGTTTACTTGAAGTGCATTGCAGTCTGTTTCATAAATCATATTATTTGTTACACATTTTTCACAAGGTGTTAGTTCATTAGGGGAAAAAAACCTAGATTGTTTTCCCTCTTGGTAAAAGCCCCATAGCGTGTGTCCTAAAAAGCATAAAGGAAGACATTTGATACCATAGCATGTGTTATCATCTATCAAGGGTCAAAAAGGCAGCTTTCTGGATTCCTTTTATAAATGTACCTGCATCTTTCTCTCGCTCTGTTAATAATCATCTCTTTAGTTCGACAAAGAGGCTAGAGGCTACATAACTGGCAAACTAAATGTTCATATACATTTCTGCTATATTTAAGTCTGGTACCTGTAAGCATTTGAAAGGAAGAAGCACTTTTGCCTGCATATTGGTAACTGGTCCCTAATGCAGGCAACAATTAAAACTGTAACCCTAACCCTATATCCTAATCCTAAATAGATAATAGTAATTTTACTAGAAATATACAGCGTGATGTGTGTCAACTAAAAATAAACCTTCCATACAACGAGGTAAAACTGTAGATACTCACATTCTGAGGCTATGTTTACACTACAGAGTTTTTCCGGGAAAAATCCTGTCTCGTCCAGGGAACACGTCTGCTCTTCCGCTTTTTTTTTTTTGTGGGAGAGCAGACGTGCTCTTTTGGAAGCCCTATCTTCTTCCTCCCATGAGGAAGAAGGGATCTTCCGAAAGAGAAGGCTTTTCCGAAATTTGTCCTAGTGTAGACGGGCCAAATTTTGGAAAAGCCTCTTCCAAAAAAACTATCGGAAAAAGATACACAAGTTGGGGAGTGTAATTTACGTACCTTTTTCCAGTAGATCATTGTAGTGTAGACATAGCCTGAATTAAAATATTTACAGTACTAGAGTTTTTAGTCAGCAGACCTAACATCAAATGATCTTGTGACAACCATGAAGACAATTCATAAATTAGATAAACTCTTTCTTCGGTAACAACGTGGATTTCAACTTTAAGACCAAAGCACCAGGATAACATTAATAAAAGTGTATCACTCATTAAAAAGGATTATCACCTCTAGGAAACTCTGTCAGTCTAGCACAAACTGCATATCAAGGCAGTCATTTTAACATAAAATACCAGATTACTCCAGCATTCATTCCACACACTGCACTGCAACATCCATCACATTTTCCAGCTAACTGTTCATTGTCTGTTGTGTAAACTACTTTTTTGTATTCCTCTTAACAGCTTCTTTTTTAGCTAATTAGAAAAAATAGAGTAATTAGAAGCCTGATGCACAATATTTCCTACTTAATATGCTCACTTCCTCCTTTATTTCCGTGTTTATATATTTCTAATACCTATTAAATAGAGCAAGAAGTAATTCACCAAAAATTCATTTTGGGGATCACTGAAACAGTTTGTGAATTTACAATTCCGTGAACAGTTTTTTTGGGGAAAAATATACCTCCTACACCCCACCCACGAAATCACCCAACATAAAAGAAATCAAAAAGTTTTATTCTGATTTTGTAAAAATGGTTTGTTACAACAATTTTGAAAAATCTTGTTTCAACCAGGTTTAATGAAATGTTCTGACTTTTTATTATGAAATAGTGTTTTGTTTTGAAATTGAACTGGTCTTTTAAAAAAGGTGCATAATATCTGAAAACCAAGAAAAAATTGTAAAATGTTTTATAAAAAACAGGCTAATCTGGTATGTTATGAGCACCTTCTCTAGGAAGAGTTTTTATTGCCATGAGTAGTCATGCAATGGAGTTATTCATATGGTTATTCGGGTACAGTTCTGCAGGATCAGGCCTTATAATATTACACATACACCATAAAATATATAGGATGTGCAATGTGGCCTTGCCTTAGAACCCTCCCTCCCTTTTTTAATTTCCTGACTTTTGTGTGCTCTTCCTTTTCTCCTGGTAATTGATGTAGACGAAACATATTTTTACAAAATGTAAGTTCCTGCTTCATCCTGACGGTGCGGAACTTTAAATAGTGGACAGGTGTGCCTCATTCTGAAAAACAGTTAGGAATGGTTGCAAAGTTAAATTATTTTATTTCTACAAGGTGTCCTTTTATGAGGCTGATATGCAGGTACATGTATGTACATGTCTGAGAGACAAAATAAAAGCAAATAAAGAAAAGAAGGTTATCTTTTTATTTGGGGTTTGAGGCTGGATTGGTTATCACTATCAAATATTTGTGAATATTGGTAATACTGTATTAGAGAAAAGCTCTAAATTGCATGTATTAAGAGACTTTATTACCTTTGTAATGTATTCATTTTTTAATACCAACCCTTGAAAATAATTGGTTGTCTCTGATCTAGTTATTTCTAATGAATGTTGCTCATATTTACTGTGTATAGCTTGATCTTACAAAGTCTTTTTCATGAGAGAAGTTAACAGTCTTCAAAAATTTACAAGATTTACCCATATACAATATAACCTCAATTATTTGAATGTCATGGGAGACATTAAGAAAGTTCATATAAATGGGGTTTTGAAAAACAAGGACATTTTCAATGCAATGATATGGAGGGTCTTGTCCACCTTTCTGATGACAATGAGTTTTAGAAAAATTAGATGTGGAAAAATGAGTTTGTACTGCACACTGTATATTAATGGCAGACTGAAATGAGGTGAGTTCTGAAATGCATCTGACTGTTAAGAAAGAGTCATTCTCCTGAAGCTTTGGATGCAGGCCTAAGTCTTTTGTTTTTTCTTTTTAAAAACTGTACAGCCAGACTTTTACAAGCACTTAGCTAATTAGCTTGGCAGTGCACTATCTCTGCTAGTAGGAGTTTCATGTTGACTTCAGTGAGAGCAGTATGAGTTCAACTCTGGGCCCTTTTAAAAAAACCCACTTATAATATTTAATATTACACCATCAACTAAATAACCATTTAGTTCACTCTAAATTCTGACATCAATCATAAAAAATCTAGATGTAAATAAGTTGTTTAAAAAAGGGATTGCAAAATTTACTGAAAAAGTTAAAGGAAAACAAATCCACGTCCTTCCTAGAAGAATGGATTTGGAAATACCACAGGAAGTTTTGGACTGATCAGATTTCAATTAGCTGTGTAACCTTACTCTAAAGACACTTTGACTTCTGAGCCCCAACCTTTAAAGAGATTTCAGAGGCCAATATTCCCTTTTCTTACCCCAGTATGTCTTTATATAGCCAACAGATGTTGCTACAGCAGGAAGCATTCAGTTCTCTTCTTCCCATATGGTTGTACATGAACACTCTTGAATGCATATGGCACTGGCTCACTGGCTAGAGTGCACTGATGTCTCCGATCTGCAGTTCTCAATCTGTAACTTACAGGATAATATAAGCCTACCAGCAGCAATTCTAAAAATCAATGTAATTTTACTATGGTTTTCTAGAATGCCAATAATTGGCAGAAATAGGAATATGCCACTCAAAAATGATATTCTTAGGTTTCTAAAAGACATAGGTTTCTCATACTTTGATGTTGGTTATGAATCAAAATATTAACATTTGCGGGAAGCTAAAGCTGATTCATCAATTCATTTTTGCACAGAGATGAGCAGTCACTCGTTTCCTAGGAAACGTGAATCTGTGCATATGCAGTTCAGAATGTGCACTTGAATGTTTTTCTTCAGACAGATACAGGAGAAAGTCTGTCCCAAGGGATCCAATAGTCTTGAAACAGAAGGACGAAAGAATATTGGAAAGTTGCTATATAAAAATCAGGCAATAAGCTATGCTGGCAAAAATCACAGGATAAAGGGAGAAATAATTCAAGAAAATAGAGAAAAATTTCCTTTTGTCTATCCCATCTAGGAATTTTGAGTTTCTGTAGTTGCAACCATGTGCTAAATTCCATCCATCATGCACATTTGCTACATCTCTCTTAGGATTATTTCTAAAATTCTCAACTTCCTGAGCAACTTTCAAATAACCACCATTGTTTTTGAAATAACAGTGAATATTAGAATTCGTTTAAGATGGCTACATTACTTGCCAATGGCATAACCACTCATGAGTAATGCACTCGTTCATTCTCTGAACAACAAATACTTTCTAATTACACGTACCCTTATGTATTCCAATTCTATAAATGTCAATGAGTGCAGGAGTCTGGACTGGATGGCCTCTTGAGGTCCTTTCCAGTCCTATGAATATTTATTAGTAAATAAAATACACTTAGTCCATTCTATTGTGAATCATAATGTGACTGGAGTTGCACTGAAGTATTTAGCGTGGTTCTCCTGTCAAAGTGACATAGGTAGGATTTTCAGATGTGATCAGGGCTGGCATAAATCTCCCCTTCACTGAACTCAGTAGGAGTTTTATTATTTAATGCTATAGCAGCAGAGTTTTGTTTTCTGCAGAGTTTTGAAAATTGTATGCTATGTTAATATAATACCATGTTACTCATGAGATCTGTCTCCTGTACATATTCAGTCACTGTTGATGACCTTAGTGATAGAAATAAGTATTAAATGATGGTCTCCTTCTAAACAAGAAAAGTGTCTGTAAAAACAACTAAGTAGAACAGGTGTATTCTGTAGTAATAAAAAAATTGATGCGCAAATATAGCGGGAATAGAGGTGCCACGTTGTACTGGCCAGTTTGATTGCCAATACCTAATAGGGCTAGTTGAACTTAACAATTGGTTGGCATCAAAAATGTAAAATCAGACAGGAGGTTAGTAAGATAGGAAGATACCAAATTGTGGTGTTTGCACTCAAAGGTACTGAAGTGACTCATTCTCAACATTAATGTTTTTTTGTAAAATGTTTTCTTTCTGACTCTGAAAGAAGGAAATGGAGATCTGGCAGCAGTGAATGGGTGAGTCTCTGACTAATCCATGTCTTTCCATTTTGTGTTCTGGTAAATGCAAGCAATCTGAAGTGATTGGAACCGAAGTACATAAAACTTGACTCTAATTGCAGGTTCTGGAAATCCTAAATAAGTTCCTCTGGTAGCCCAGTCTTAGGTGTCTGTTTAACTCTGGAGGAAAACCATGGGTTCTGAATTAAGTCTTTTGATTCCTGTGCTGCTTTGGACTGAAAGATTATATGAACCCCCAATGGACTGAGTGAAAAGTAGCCAACTCTGCCAATAAATGCTGAAAATAGACATTCTCAGGTTTAAGAGGGAGCCACATCCTTTTCTCCTAGTTAGGTATGTCTACACTGCATTGGTCATCTGGGTGCCCAGCACTCAAGACCTGAGCATTTGAGTTAGCCATGCCTGTGTGTGAATGTTCCTACTGTAAAGTCGTACCCATGTGACCCCCACTAGTTCTGCACTCATCGGTGTGTGTCTCAGGGCATATCCAAAAGTTCTCTGTGCTCAGATATTCTAGGATTCCCTGAAAAGCCATGGAAGTTGGGAGAGATTCCAGAAAATGGAAAAACGCAAATATAGTGCCCATCTACTAAAAGGGAAATAAGAACAACACAGGAAACTACAGACCACTCAGTTTAACTTCTGTGCCAGGGAAGATAATGGAGCAAGTAATTACGGAATTTATCTGCAAACATCTGGAAGATAATAAGATGATAGGTAACAGCCAGCATGGATTTGTAAAGAACAAATCATGTCAAACCAATCTGATAGCTTTCTTTGATAGAATATCAAGCCTTGTGAATAAGGGAGAAGCGGTGGACATGATATACCTAGAGGCTACGTCTAGACTGGCATGATTTTCCGCAAATGCTTTTAAAAGAAAAGTTTTTCCGTTAAAAGCATTTGCGGAAAAAAGCGTCTAGATTGGCATGGACGCTTTTCCGCAAAAGCACTTTTTGCGGAAAAGCATCCGTGCCAATATAGACACGGTTTTGCGCAAGAAAGCCCCGATCACCATTTTCGTGATCGGGGCTTTTTTGCGCAAACAAATCTGAGCTGTCTACACTGGCCCTTTTGCGCAAAAGCTTTTGCGCAAAAGGACTTTTGCCCGAACGGGAGCGTCAAAGTATTTGCGCAAGAAGCACTGATTTCTTACATTAGAACGTCAGTGCTTTTGCGCAAAATCAAGTGGCTAGTGTAGACAGCTGTCAAGTTTTTGCGCAAAAGCAGCTGCTTTTGCACAAAATCATGCCAGTGTAGATGCAGCCAGACTGTAGTAAAGCATTTGATATGGACTCACATGACCTTCTTATCAATAAACTAGGGAAATACACCCTAGATGGGGCTACTATAAGGAGGGTGCATAACTGGCTGGATAACTGTTCTCAGTTGTTATGCTGGAAGGGCATAACAAGTGGGGTTCTGCAAGGGTCTGTTTTGGGACTGGTTCCGTTCAATATTTTAATTGACAATTTAGATGATGGCATAGAGAATATGCTCATTAAGCTTGCAGATGATACCAAACTTGGAGGGGTTGCAAGTGCTTTGGAGGATAGGGTCAATGATCTGAACAAACTAGAGAAATGATCTGAGGTAAATAGGATGGAGTTTTATAGGGACAAATGCAAAGTACTTCCCTTAGGAAGGAACTACCAATTTCACACATACAGAATGGGAAGCGACTGTCTAAAAAAGGAGTACTGCAGAAAGGGATCTAGGTGATGGTGGACCACAAGCTAAATATGAGTCAACAGTGTGACACTGTTGCTAAAATAGCAAATATGATTATAGGGTGAATTAACAGGAGTGTTGTCAGCAAGACATGAGAAGTCATTCTTCCACTCTACTCTGCACTGTTTAGGCCTCAGTTGGAGTGTTGCGTTCAGTTATGGGCACCACATTTCAAGAAAGATGTGGAGAAATTGGAGAAGGTCCAGAGAAGTGCAACAAAAATTATTAAAGGTCTAGAAAACATCATAACCATCACAAATGAGGAAAGACTGAATGAATTTGGATTATTTAGTTTAGAAAAGAGAAGACTGAAAGGGGACATGATAGCAGTATTCAAGTGCTAAAAGGGCATTACAAGGAGAAGGGAGAAAAATTGTTCTCCTTGGTCTCTGATGATAGGAGAAGCAGCAATGGGCTTAAATTGCAGCAAGGGAGGTTTAGGTTGGACATTAGGAAAAACTTCCTAACTGTCAGGGTGTTTAAACACTGGAATAAATTGCCTGTGGAGGTTCTGGAATCTCCATCACTGGAGATAATTGAGAGCAGGCGGGATAGACATCTATCAGGGATGACCTAGACCGGGCTTGGTACTGCCATGGGCAGGGGACTGGACTTGATGATCTCTCTAGGTCCCTTCTAGTTCTGGTATTCTATGATTCTTTCCTCCCCAAATCAGTCAGTTGCAGGAGAACTTGTTTCCCTAGGTGGAAATGGTGGGAAGGGATTGTTTCTTGTGCCCTTACACAAGAGGTGAGTTCCAGCCTGAGTTATAGCACAGCATGGGTTTTAATCTATACCCACAGCCATGCGGACAAGCATGAACTCCATGTACAAATGAGCATGTGTTCAGGGTTTTGTTTGTTAATGATAGGGGAATTGGGGTCAAAACATATGTAGAAGCATGGGCTAAGATTACAGTGTAGGCATACTTTTGGATGTTATAATAGCCTTGTACAGGTTGAACATCTCTAGTCTGGTACTCTTGGGACCTGACCAGTGGCTAGCAGCATTACCAACACTTCCACTGCTTACTGGGATCTTAGAAGACATTTAGGGATAAATTAGAGCAAAATAACAGCACAGAACATTGAGAGCCAGGACCGATGGCTGTAAACACACTTTATGGGGCCACGGGAAATTTGGCCACACCCATGAAAAGTGAACATCTGGGTAACTAAAATCATGCTGCTCCATGGATGTTGCTAGACCAGAGAGTGCCTTACTAGAGAGGTTCAATCTGTATCTCCCCAGAGGCAGTGTCATCAGCCAACAAGCATGTCTACCAGTTGTGGATACGGGAACACTCTTCATATATAGAGGGTAGTTGCAACATAAGTAGGGAAACCTGTCAAATAAACAGTTGCAGACAATTTGACAGCAGTAGCAACAGTGCTAAGTAGAGCAGCAAGTGGTGCATCTGACTCTTAAAAAAATGCCACAAGTGCCCAAAATGGAATTGGACTTGGCAACAGTAGACTGCCATCAAATAAGCCCACAATGAATTACAACCTGTGTAATTGCCTTTTTAGAAGTAATTCCGCAAAGGTGGAAGAACCATGAAGCATCAATCACATTCACAAGGAGAAGAATCTCCACACTTAAAGTTGCATAGATGTTGGTTGCTCATTAGAGTCACTGGACCAATATGGCACATGGCTTGCATGGATGGGAGCACGAGACAGGAACTGCACACAACTTTCCTAATATACAGTGCAGGTGATTCAGCAACCTCGACTCTGTAGCCTCTTAATCAAAGTCCTGTGGCAATGAAGGCATGGTGATGTAGATAGGCACAGGTGATACCGAAAGCTTAGTCACAGTTCTGCACACAAGTGGCCTGTGAGTGATAGTTATTTGTCACAGACCAGAGCAGATGCCACATTCATATCCTTCCTAAATGTCAGAGCAGCCCTGTCTAGAAATAGTGCTGCTTTCCTCAAATGGTGAAGGGCTTGGGAAAAAATCCCCCTAAAATGTTTACCCCTCCCAAACCTGTCCAGGTGCTGCACCTGACTGGTCATTCAGATTTTCATGGCCTACATACAAGGAAAACCCAAATACACATTGCAGTTTATAATGTTCACACACTCCTTGACAGAGGTGATGGACCTCGGTGTAGAACTGTTATACTTGGTAGAGTATTGGTGCTATGTAATATAGATACAGTTGCACTGTACAAGACAAGAGGTGCTGGTAAGTTAAAGCTAACAGAAGTTGAATGCCAGTTGCAACTTGCCCTAGACTGGCCAATGGAAGGATGAATGTGGATGGTCTGGTGTGGGCTTTACCATCTGCTCTTTGATTACCTACAAATTTGAATCACTGCTGAAGAGTGTTGATGACAGATTTGTGCTAAAGGCTGGTATGCTTCTGTCATCAGCCTATAGCACCAACAATGATCCATCCAGGCAAAGATAAGGAGGACTTCTATCAACCCCTTGATGGCATCATCAGATGGGTCCCATGTAATGATATCCTATAATTTTCAGTGGTTTCAGTGCCTGGGTTTGTCATGACTACGCATCACAGGGCAATGTGATAGGTCATTATGGAGATGGTAATGTGAATTCACACAGCATTCTACTATTTTCCATTTACCAAGTACAACCTAGCTATCACCAACACAGTTTTTCAACAGGCCAAGGAATAGAAGATGAGTTGGATGCACCCTAGTTAAAGTCACTGGCGCACAATCGATTATATTGCATCATGTACACCAAAGAGATCTCTGCAGTGTCAGGCTCACTTGCATAATGAGTTGGTCAGACCACAGACTTGTGAAAAGTCAACTCTCCATCCATAGCGTGCTCAAGGAAGTTAGAC
The DNA here is from genome assembly GCA_032595735.1 of Pelochelys cantorii. Taxonomy (NCBI): domain Eukaryota; kingdom Metazoa; phylum Chordata; order Testudines; family Trionychidae; genus Pelochelys; species Pelochelys cantorii. The sequence goes on from CM064328.1 coordinate 183,628,982, forward strand.
AGTGGCTCAAGAAAGGGAAACAAATCAATATTTAAAGCCTGGAACACTGTGACAAACAGTTTGAATTGCAGCAGAAATGTATAAAAGCGTTTTCTTCAAATACAGAAGTCCCAGTAAATGTTTAGACAGCCTGGAAACATTTTGGGACATGTAATATGGCTGCTGTAGTTCTTGGCTTCATTAAGAGGAAACATCAGGATTGGCTTGATGAGGATAATTCCAATATATGCTGACTCTTGAAGTCATTCCACATAGTGGGCAATGATTCAGCAGCGAGGAAGGCTGCATATCATCAAGGAAAAAGGATGGTTCAGACCAGACTTCAGCAAAGAAAAACCAGTGTCAGGAAAAGAAAGTGGCCGATATCTGTGTGTTGGTTGCCCACCCAACTGATGACATTCAATTTATGACTGATCACTTCACTTCTGCAGTCAGTTGTTTCGATTTCACAATCAGCCTAAAGAAAACTGAAGTACTGTATTAACCTATGTTGGGGATGCTCATATCTACCCAATTGTTAAGAGCCTGTCGAGTCCGTGGAGAAGTTTTGTTACTTAGGGAGTGTTGTCACAGAATGCCACAATAGATCCCACCATAGATGATGAGGTCAAAGCCAGTTCTGTATTTGGAATGGTCCTAAATTATAGGGATATCTAAATGACCACTATGCTAAATGACTATGGGACAGTCATACTTATAACACTTCATAGGGTTTTTTGATATGGACAACATATTGCCACCAGAATAGGAAATGTGATCAGTTCAATATGCCTTTTGTCTTCTGTTTGTCTGAAGGATCAAATGTTGGGACAAAACTGCCAATATTGAAATTCTCTTCCTCATCAGATGCCTGACTTCAGAGCATATTCATAAAAGTTCAGCTGCTTTGGTCTGGGCAACTTGCTCATATGACCAATTTGAGAATACCGAAGGTCATATTTTAAGGTCAGCTAAAACAGGGCACCTGTTCTCATAGTGCCCGATAGAAATGATGTTAAAACTTGAAAGTATGTCAGGTTGACACCTGCAAGTAGAAACCAAAAGCCCATGACAGAGCAAGGTGGAAACAGATTTGTCATGTTGCTATTAATCCCATCAAAGCAAGACACATTAATACTATACGTAGAAAAATGTGAACAACAAAAGCAAGGATTCAACAGCCAACAGTGGTCTGTCCTACACGAAACCATGTTTGCCATTCTCAGATGGGTCTGACTGGCCATATACATGTTTGCCTACAGTGTTTGCTGAATCTTCATAAGCTGATAGCATTAGACTCCATCACCATCATATCATTTAGATATACAAAAGGAAATTTAAAAGCTGAGATTTTTCTCTGCACCAATCCTCCACCTTCTTCCATTTTTTTAAAGTAGATATTTAGTACATTGTTTTCATATCACATACTGTAAATGAATCTCAATAATAGCACATGTGACTCACCGGCGGAAAAACTGTTTTCATTTTGCCTGGGCAGAACCTACATCTCTGGTTGGGATGAAAAGCGCCAAGTATTATTATTGCTGTGATTCCACCTCCTTTCAGTGTCACTTTGACAGTGGTGATGTCCCCTCCTGATGCATGAGTCCAATCACAGATGCAACATTCCTAGAAGTAGAGTCCCAAAAGGGCTATCTCAAGGACATTCTGATAGTCTCCCAAAGTTTCTCTCTGAGTCTAAAAGTCTGAGTAAATGACTATCCTTTTCATACCTTTCAGTAACAGAGGGGTGGGTTTGCTTCTGTTCCATGAATGGAGAAGTGTCTCCTGAGGCCAGAATGTTCCATTTTGAGTGAGGAAATGATCCAAAAAAAGCTTAATCGTGTCTCTCTAAGAGGAGGCCATATCCTGGAGGCATCATGTTCATGCTGGGAGGACCCTTATATGCTGCCAATAAGAAGATATAATGGAGAGCAGCTGCTTCTAATGAATAACTACCAGTTTACAATGTTTTAAGCTTTTTCAGCATTTCAATCCAGTAGTAATTCAGTGAGTTAAAAAACATTGGTAAAATCAGTTCTAAAATATACCAGTTGCATCATTTTTAGAAGTCAAATCCTTGTGGGAAATAGAATTGAAGCAATTCCTTGTCCTCCTTTCCCACTGGGAATCTCTTAACATAATAGAGTGAGTGGGGGGAAAAATAGAATTTTTATGGTGAAAAAAATCCATCCCATTTACTTTTGTCAAAACTTGATGTTTTGATGAAAGATTTCACTGACATATTGAAATTTGGAAAATTTTTACCACTCTATAACTTGCACATATCTTGAGTCTAGAAAGATTTCTATGTGTACAGGCTGTTTAAAAGGATCATAGGCAACTGAATCTGGTCCTGGGTATAAAAAAAAATCTAAAGAGAGAAAAGATTCCAAACAGTTTTGTTCATTTTTTGTCCATTTTTGTTCATGATAACTAATTTAGTGATTTCTGCGGTTATTTGTAATAAATTAATTGGAGAAACAAATTAAATAGCATAGGTAAAATGAATTTGAGATAATTACATTTCCCTTGATGTCTGAAATGAAAATACTATATTGGCTCCAGAAAGGAAGAGTTCTAACATGAAATTAGTGCATTAGATTTTATTTAAAGTAAATTATTTTGAAAGTTTAACCTTCTGTTTCACTAAACTAGGCCTAATGCATAAGGGTCAGCAGTCAACAAATCATATGCCAAATCAATCAAATCTCATGCCACAGAGTACATAGAAAGGATCAAGTATTTGCTGCTAATAATGCAAAGGTGCTGCTGTAGTGAGTTTGTAGTGTGTTTTTATGCATAGAGTGTGTTTATGAGAGTTGGCTGAAAAAATCTGTTAACTTTTTGTTAGCAGCAGAAAACAGCTTATCAATTAAATGCATTTTTTTTTTAGAAAAGATATCTTTTGTGTAAAAGGTTTGCTTTTTGATGAAAATGTTTAGACTATCTCACAAAAATAATAAAAAAAAATCCCAGGAAATATATATTTTTTAAACAGCTGTATGGTTTTGGCTGTTAATACTCTTGAACAAAAGTTCTTTTTGGGAAATGGAAAAATTGGATTTGTAAGTTATAGTGGTTGTGGAATTACAGTTCAAAACAATGATAAATTTGCCAATATTTTAATCATATGTGGCATATTCTTTGAACCTTTGAATTTCAAACTTTGCCCCTTATTTCCTAATAGATCGATAGAGGCCCACTTTCCAGCATTTGCTATGTGGTCGAAGCATTGACAATGTAGCATTTGTCTATATTTTTTATTTTTAGCCACAATAAGTAGTTTAATAACTGGGATTAAACTGTAAAATCTTGACAGAGTACTGTAATTTAACTGCAGGATGTGAGTGGGAAAGGATTCTGGATGTGGTTAGGTGAATAGTTGGCCTTTTGGGGAAATATTCAAGGGAGCTTACGTTTTATTGGTAAGGTAAATGTTTCTGGGGCCATTGTAGGCATTCCAAGTTTTCATTTTAACAAAGATATAGGAAAATAAAATTGCAAATCCCCGAACCCGAAGAAAACACTGTATTCTAGACCAGTGCCCATAATTACTTCCCAGCAGAAAAAAATGATGGTTTTATGAAGCTAAAAGTGGATTTCCAGCACACTGGGGAAAAACTTGCTATTTCACTGTGGGGGAAAAAAAGCTGTTATCCCATAGCTCTGCTATGGGACAGATCCTCTTCCCATTAAAGTGAATGGCAAAACTCCTGGGCACTTTCATAGGATTTAGGCTGGATCAAATGTTGGCATTTTTCTCCCCAATGAAATTAAAAGGGTGTAAAATATATTCTACTTAGTTATAGTTATTGTTTAGAATAAATATTAATACAACAAAAAGCTGTTTGTTTGACTAAAGTAGAAAAAAGTGCATCCTCTTGGGATGTGAACTCAAGCTGTCTCAGGTTATGTCTACATTACAAGCACTACAGTGGCACAGTTGCAGTGCAGCAGCTATGCTGCTACAGTGCTGTAATGTAGACATGAAAGCCGTTGAAGGAGTTTTTTCCATACATGTAGTAAATCCACACCCTTGACAGGAGGACCTACTTGCATCTATAGCGGGGGGTTAGGTCCATCTAATTATGTTGGACAGATATGATTTTTTTTTTTAGTCCTGAGCAATGTAGTTTGTGCTAAGTGTTAGGTGTAGAGGGTAGACCATGCCTCACTGTTTCAGGACAAATGCTCAGAATAAATTAACTACACGTAGTATAGACATGGCCCTAGTGATTGGCAGAACACAGCGTAGGGGTTTGTGGACTCATAGGCTCTAAAGTTTTTCATTGTTTTATTTTTGAGTGAAGTTATGTAATAAAAAACCCTAAATTTTTAAGTTACACTGTCACAATAAAGAGATTGTTCTTCAGCACTTGTATGAGGTGAATTGTTTCTTTTGTTTTTCATTTTTACAATGCAGATACTTGTAATAAAAAATAAAGTAGCACGTTACACTCTGTATTGGAGCAGGATCAGCAGCGACCACTCTCCCTCCCTATTTTGGAGCCTTTTAGTTCGTTGTTGCCTATTTGTTTATGTGGGGCCTGATCCAAGGCCCACTAGTCAATGAGAATTTTTCCATGAACTTTGATGGGCTATTGGTCAGTGCCTTAGGAATTTATTTGGGCTTCTACTGCCTTGGCATATGAGTACCTGAAGTTAAATAAACCAAAAGCTTCAGAGGGGTAGCCGAGTTAGTCTGTAACAGGAAAAACTTAAAAAACAACAAATAGTCTAGTAGCATCTTAAAAACTAACAAAACATGTATATGGTATCATGAGCTTTTGTGGGCACAACCCACTTCTTCAGATGATCCTCTTCTTCAGACGGGTTATCTGAAGAAATGGGTTGTGCCTATCTACATGTTTTATTAGTCTTTAAGGTGCTACTAGACTATTTGTTGTTTTTTAAATAAAACAGTACAGTAATTCCTCATTTAACACTATAGATACTTTTCTGAAAATGTTCGTGCTAAGCGAAAACGTGCTAGGCGGGGTCAATTTTCCCCTTAAAAATAATGGAAAAGGTGGGGGTTGTGTTTCAGGTGGTGGTGGCAAAGTCAATATTTTGTTGGTGCTCGGTCATCAATGTCAACATTAGATATCTAGCAACACATGATATCTAGCAACACAAGTCGCCGCAGTTTGTTAAAACACAAAGATAAACACATGAGTGAGCGGAGGAGCTGTGACGATGTGTATTCATCCGCTCATGTGTATTATCACTGTTTTCAACAATTTATACCGCCGCATGAAGTAGTCCACCACTTGATTATTTTTGTGTTATTTCAGGGATGGTCGTGTTATTTGAAAAATGTTCCCTAAAACAAAAATAGTGCTATTGCAAAAACGTATTAAGCGGGCACATGTTAAATGAGTAATTACTGTAATTGAAGGCACATTTTTTTTCTATTGTGTAGTAGAGAAATACTTTATATAGAATACGGCTTCAACTTCTTAATTCTAACCTCTGTAAATCTTTTATTGTTACATTGTGGGGTCTTGATTTATACTTTAATTTAAGGCGGGGAATTTGGAGGGGGGGAGCCAGCTGCGAAGCTGGTGGCTGGCCAGGGCTGGGCGGGGGGGAGGATGGTAGTAGGAGGGGCAGATATGACCTCTGATTCAGCAAAATCCCCCATCTGGAATTAGTCAGGTCTCAAGGGCACCAGACCAGGGAGGTCCAACCTGTACAAAAAGAATAAAAAACAGCATTTCCCACAAGGGTGTAAATGGACAGAGGAGCTGCGTCATGGGGTATGATCATAAGAAAGTATGTGTGTTGCTGAAAGGAAAGGGATCTCCTTACAGACAAGAGAAACTGGGTAAAATTTTCTGAAAGTTTTAACCGAGTTAGTAGCCAGATTTTAAAGGTATTTAGGCACCTAACTCTTATCGAAGTTGATTAAAATCTGCACCTTCATTCCTATTAACTTTCAGTGAGACTTAATTTTCTAAGTTCCTCACTCACTTTTGGAAATGAGGCTTAAATTCCTAAACCACATAGGTGCATTTGAAAAAAATTCCCATTGACATTACAAGGTTTTTAAAGTGGTCCTATTTGCTGTGGAAGAGTCAGAGTTGTGAGGGAAAGGGCAGTTGATTCAAGCTAGATTCTGTAAAATCCAAAGGATCACTGGCAACTACAAGTATGAGGATTTTGTTTTTGTTTTGTTTTTTACGTAAGAATTTAAAAAGAAGGAGAATTTAAGAGTAAAAGAAAACATCACACCGACTTCGTCCTTTTTACATCAATCTAGATGTTTTTGGCGTACTCACATTGAGAAGTGCATTATTTATGAGTCTGCTCATCTGTTTCAAGACCCAAACGTGAAATTAATTTTGGAGGACGAACAAACTTCAGATCACTAATTGGTAGTATCCATTCAGTTACAGGGTAATTTTTACCTATGCTGGTTTATCTATCACTGTAGCGCCTCTCACTATTCTACAGAGCCCCCTGAGGCTTGTGTAGGACAGAGGGGATGACAAAATAATAAGTGTGGTCATGAAAGTAATTAGGTAATTTTTATTTTGTTTCTCTTTCTGTTTTTTTAAGTACCTCCAAAGTAAATATGTGCTCAAAATCAAACAGGTCAAACACCTTTTTGTGGTGTTTTTTTGTTTTTGTTTTTATGCTTTATTTGGCATAGTTTAGATCTGTTGTATAATAACAATGTCTACCATCCTCAGTGTATTTTGTTTTTCTGGTTCATCAGGATTCTGGTCCAAAACCCACTGAATTTCATGAGAGAGTCATCAGCAACTTCAGTGGGCCTTGGATCAGGCCCATAGTTCCTTAATTTTGAATGGGTGAAAGAGAGAGCTTCATAAGGTTTTATAAAACCCTCCTCAAAGTCATGCTGGATTATACAGGTCTCAAGGAGGTTTTTTGTATGCCCCTTTCTTTACTAGAAGTTCACATCTTTAAGCACAGTGCCCCTACTGGGATACTGTAAATTAGTGACAGTTCATAAACTGGGGAACAAAGGCTAAGTTTACTTCAGGTGAAATAAACTGCCTCAGTCAGCAGGGGAGCATTTAGGCATCCTGCTGGGCAAGCAGCTGCTCTTCTCCACAGGCTGTGACTTTCATCACTTGTGACACAATGCTGTCCATCCACAGTGCAGAACAGCTAGAGAAGTTGAGATGACCCACATTCTGTCCATCCCAGTGGGAGGGACTCTGAAGTCAAAGCAGCCGAAAAAATCCAAACAAGGGAGCATCTTTGAGCTACTTTCCTTTTTGGTAACATTCCCCCCCCCCCCCCCAGCCAAACTTGCATGTATTCTAGAATGATAAATGACTGAGGGTGGGAAGAGAGGGAGTGTAGCTGAGGTAAGAATCCTCCTTTGTGTGGGAAGTAGCTTGTGACAAAAAGCCTCCAAATATGTTGAAATTTAGCTTTTTGTTCATCTAAGTCTAATCTGTTCTTATGCCCAAAGGCTTTATTAGGATATATGCTAATGGCCCTGAATTAAATCTTATTAGTTGTTACCCACAATAAATAATAAAGATAAATTGATTCATCTATGGTGACTTTAAAATAAAACCAAAACCCTCTGCCTATTTTTAAAAGTTGTTTTTACTATTATAAATACAGTACGTGTGTTCTCCTTTGGAAACAGATACAATCATTTATCTTCAGAAATGGCTAAGCACAAAATATTGAGCCAATTTCTTTTTTTGGTGTTTTACCTGGAAGGGGTGACATTTGCACAACACAGCTGCCTTACGTCTCAGGCTTACAAAAGAAACAAGGCCTCATGAAGCCCATGAATGGTTTTCTAATTCAACATGCATGATTAAAAACGTTTATTTTGAATGCTTTGAAACTTTCCTGTGTTGCCAAGTTGTGTGTAGCGGCTTTGCGCTTTGGAAAGCAATCTTTCAATACACACTGCCTTACCTGTGGCTAAAGAAACTTCCACCCTTCAGCGGATCATGTTGAATTTGTAGCTTTTGTCATCACCCCAGTCTACACAGGCTTCCAGGAGTTTGAGCAATATGCTTTCTGTGTGTCAAAGCTGTTGCTGTTTTATGTCTTTGAATGACCATTCCTTCTCCGCACTCTGCTTTCTTCTGACATCCCTGCCAGCATAGTCTTCTACCCTCTTCTTATACTCAGGATTCTGAGATTTGGGACTGGCCCTGAGATGGCTGCTGTGAATCCCACACACCAGAACACATTCTTGTTGTCATTGAAACAGCCCTTTCTGATTCCGTAAATGGGGAGAAAGGGAGCTACTCCTGTTGATGCTGGTCAGTGCTATGAGTGTTTGTCTCTGTTTGTCATCTAGCATTAACAGCTGTGCTCTTCTTTGGGTGATGGTCATTTGATGGATGGGTTATAATTCTGGGCAAGCAGAGGTGGCAGTCTGTGCTGGTCTGTCTCGAGTTTGGTAATAGGCAACCTGCAAACAAAACAATACATTCTATTTATTTCTGCAGTATTTGCGGAATTTGCACACTAGCCTGCAGAATGCCCATATAACATGTTAAACATGGTAGGACCCGTTCAGGCTTGCACAGGAAACTTCCAAGGAACATTTCTGTCAGGCAGAAAAGTGTCATCCTTGTATGAGTAGGTGGTATTCTTACTCCTCTGAATTAGTAGTGAATCAGTACCCTATCTCTGTACCAGAGGGCTCTGTGCTATCTATAAAATGAGATGTAGATGAGATCAACTCTTTGTCAAAACTTTTGTTCGTTAAAAATCGGAAGGCACTTGCCTGAAGCATAGGGTACTATAGCTAAATTGCCTGTTTTAGTTGGAGTTGACCTATTAACTTAAGCTGGTAAATCCTGTATTGTGAGCTATTGTATTCCAGAAGTGGCTGGGTTTTTTTTGTTTGGTTGGAGGGTTTTTTTTGTTTTATTTGTTTTTTGGTTTTGTTGTTTTTTTTGTAATTTGCGACACACTCTGAAAGCCTGTAGCCAGACAGAACCTCCCCCCCCTCCCTCCGACATCCTTGGGAGAGAGAATCCTTGAGAGCGAAACTCTGTCTTCAAAGGCTCCAGGGCCTCCAGAGGTGCTGGAATGACAATGGCCCTGTATGCTAGACAGGAACCAGATAACAACGGCAATTGGGCCAGCAGACGATCGGGGCCTCGGGTTGCCTTTGGCTGGTACCAGTAATTGATACACCTACACACCATCCCAGAAGGGGAATCTACCGCCCCATCAGAAAAGAATGTCCAGCCCTAATGATTTAGTTACCTCCACCTCACAGGTGCAAATTAAGCTTTGGACCCCCTGTGGGAATGGGCGTCACAAAGACGTTCCAACTTAATTGGCATTTTAATGACAAGAGAAGCGTCTACGTGACCACAGGGGTATAAAGTAGGGCCCTGTGCCCCACTCTAATTGGAGATCCACCCACATACCTGCTCGTCAGGCGGTCTTGGACCCCCGAGACTTTAGGGATGCCTTAGTCTCGCACTGACTGCTTCCCATTGGGATTGAGAGGAACCTGGCTTTGCCGGAGTAAGGATCGCAGGGGTGAGAATATACCTGCTAGGTGTCTATTTTGCATGCATTTAATAAGAGCTCAGAGAACCAAAAGGGTTTCATGGTACCTGTAAGTGACTTTATAGTGTAATTTCTGTCTTGTCCTTTTGTAGTGGCTGTGTTATCTGTAACACAGCAGTAGCATTTAACAGCTAAGTTTGCCTTGTAACAATAAAATAGTAACTGTTTAAGCTTTAACCTGACTCCTCCTGTTGCTGTAACAGAACCAGACACAATTAAAAGGATCATAGCCGGTCAGGGGTAAACGCAGTAAGAGCTGAGCGTTGGGTTGTGCCGCCTCCACGGGGCAAACCTTCGGGGCACCCGTCAGCCTCCCTTGGCTGCCCGCTGCGAAGGGACCCTGTCCTAGCAGTTGAAGACTGTGTAATAGGGCTCACAGACCACTCACTGCCCTGGCCACCGGCCAACAAAGCCTAAAATAAAACATGCCTCTGAAGTGAAAAAAAAGTATGGTACATCTTTTTTTTTTTTTTTTCTTTCTTAGGTCATTCATAGATCTGTCATGTTCAGTCTCTGGAACTTTGAAAACTATCACATACTTGACTTTCTTCAGGCTGGCGTTTAGACCTGCCTGCGGTGAGGGGTTGCTCTGGGTCCCGTGCCTGAGGTACTGGGGGGGAGAGGTTGCCCTAAGCCCTGTGCTTTCCTTGAGATGGCCCTGATTGCACTCAGGCTCTAGGAGTTTCCCATGTCAGTCTGTTTGCATCTACCATGATGTAATTAAGATTCTCTGTAGCAATGTTACTGTGATGGGGTCAACAATCAGAAGAAGAAACAATGTGTGAATTGCCTACTTCCCCAATATGGCCCTAAACCTCTCTGCTAAGTTCTGCTGCCTCATAATTGCGAACCTTTCAGCACTGTGTTTGCTACTTCCCAGGGTAAATTAGAGTTCTCTCGAATTATCTGATGAGATTGGAGAATTCCATATATCTTGTAATATTGCGGGGTGCCTTAGCTTAAGTGTGAGTAAAGTTCAAACAGACAGAAGCAGTGGCACAGAGCAGAGAAGTTTCTGCGTCATGCTCTTCTGCAATAGGGGAATGGACAAGCTACCTACGCTAGGTTACACATGGTATATTTGTAGTAGCAGGTCCAGCAATGAGCACACCCATGAAGAATCAGGATGACAAAGAGAGAGGCCTGCTGGTCACCCTGAAGGATCTTTATCTTAGGAAGCATCCCACATGGAAAAAAGAAATACATCCTCCAATTATTTCTAAAACCCTAGAAGGAGAATAGCAGGCTGCTATGCTTATACACGCACAGACTCAAGCATATACAAAGAAACACTCCTCCCTAATCAGGAGTGAATAGGGGAAAGATCTCTTTAGAGGGAAGGAAACTAAGGTAACTTAACCAAACACTGCAGACCTCTATTGAGTTCCTAGTTATGATTGCGGCTTTACCAAATTCATGGGCATGAAAAATGCATACTGGACTGTGAAATCTGCTCATGTGGGTGTTTTAATGCATACTCCCAAGATTTCACAGGGGAGATTGGTGTTTCTCAAATTGCGCATCCTGACCCAAAAGGGAGTTGCAGCGTGTTGCCAGGTTATTTTCGGGGGGAGGTACAGTATTGTCTCCCTTAGTTTTGCACTACCTTTAGACCTGGGCAGCTTGAGAGTGGCCGCTGTTGGCCAGGCACTCTGATGGCAGCGCCCTGCCAGCAGCAGGACAGAAGTAAGGTTGGAAATACCCTACGATGGCACTCTTTGCTGTCTTCAAGACTTGGCAGCCAGAGAGGGGCAGCTGCTGACTGAGGGCCCAGCTCTGCAGACAGCAGTGCAGAGGAAAAGGTAGCAGTACCTTACCGTGCTGTCTTTACATCTGTGCTGCTGCTGATGGAAAGCTCTTCCCAGCCACTGCTCTCCAGCTGCCCAGCTCTGAAGACAGTGCCACCAGCACCCACTGCCATGCTCCCTACAATAACCTTGTGTCATCCCCTCCCCCTCCACAACTCCTTTTTGGGTCAGATCCCCTACACCACCAAGAAGTTTCACATTGTAACAGCTGAAATCATGAAATTTATGAGTTTTTAAATCCCATGGCCATAAAATTGACCATAATGAACCATGCTTTTTGGTTCGGCTCCGGCTGTGATCCACAGAGTGATAGGAGTTTTACCTTTTCTGAACTAGTTTACCTGTGTCTATTTATTATATGCCAGTAAGAACGTAGTCATTGCCTTAAGACTATTAAAATATGTCAGTCAGCTGGAGAGTTGGTGGTTCACTGAGATGTTGAAGAGCATAATTCCAATCAAAAAGGTGTGCATTGAAACAGAAAACTTTTAGCTTATTAATTTTAAGCCATAATGTAAATAGACAACATACCAACTGGGACTTTGATTTTGGGTTTTAATTCCAAGCTGTTTACACACACATTTTTGAGTCAGAGTGACATGACGAAACATGGATAACACAATAAAGTGAGCAAGTGCATGATTAATGTTTTAAAAATAGTAAACTCTTCCTGTTTGCAACATTCCTGTGACAGATTGACTTGGCAAGTCTTGCTTTACAGGGCTGTCTGGTTTTTTTATTTATTACATATTTTCTTTTTAGGTTCAATGCCTCTTTTCTGTTTAATTTACAGGAGAGTTTTGGTCACTGGCAAGATTATTAAATTATACTAATATATGTTTAATTAGATGTTACTACAAAATATGTATGAGGCATTATTGTATATGAAATTAAAAGCAATCAAAAGGCTAAATAGTGCTGCAACATGAAAATTAAATTACCAGGATGAGTAAGACCAAGTGTAACAATAATAAAAAGGAGACATTCATAGAAGTTTTGGGTGCTTTTCTACAATTTCTTACTATGGAGCACATTTATTTTATGATCAGTGAGGTCAATTTTTATGAGTTATTTTTTGTTGGCTAAGCACATTCCATATAGAAAGGAAACACTATACCTGTCTATAGGACCTCCTACTAGCTATTTTCCTGATAATGAAACAATTGACTGTAGACAGTGGTAATGGAACATACAATGTTTCACATCTTGTTTGCCACTTGGAATCCGGTCCAGGCCCATAATGACTGAAAGTTGTTACTGTCTGGTGAATGAAAAGTAGCCTATGTGTAAGGAGTAGGTGGCATCAGTCCAGTTGCTAGTAGACATTGGACAACATCACAAAAATCACTACATTTGGCACTAACTGGTAATCTCATCAGAGCGATCAGTGACTCATCAGAGAATATAAACATATGCCTTAATCCTACTAAAGGAAGTTAAACACATGCTTATGTGCTTTGATGAATCAGGTCTCCAATGATCATGAAGACTACATTATCTTCCCAGCCCACAAGGTTGTGAGACCAGATCACAGCTGATGTGTTGGCAGGGAATTCTGAGTCCATGTTCTGATGGCTAAATATTGGATCTCAGTCTTTGGCTGTGCTGCACCATTTGTGTTCAATATAAACACTGAAAGATGTTCAAATTGAAGACTTTTAAAAGGTGGATTCGGTTTACTCATTGATAGATATTATTTTATGTCAACATTTGAAAGTGCCTTCCCATGTTCTAAATAATTTTCATATATTTAAAATAACAATTAGTGTCAACTATCAGGGATGGAAGGCAGTATGGCCAAAGCGTAGGTTGTTGAACCTGTGATCTATTCTTCGCTCTGCCATGGGACTGCTGTGTCACTTTGGGAAAGTTACTTAATGGATCTGTGCCTCAGTTTCACCACTTGTAAAATGGAGCTAATGGTATAGACCTTCTTTGGAAAGTTGTTTGCGATCAGAAGATGAACATTTATATATATGTGGCATTAATTATCTAAAAGTAGTATATATTCTATAGTCATGGGTCAAAACACATCTTGCAAGTTATGGTTAATATTAATGGTATAGGGCCTCAGTGTACTGTTTTCATTAGGACAATCTAATGCTTATCCTGTGACCCAATTACAGTAAAATAGTACAGAAAATTTAGAGAAAATTTTTCAATCAATATTTTAAAATAGAGATGGGCATCCACATTTGGATCAGAATCTGTCCCCCTTAGTTATACCATTTATAAACCAAGAGTTTCTGCAGAAGCAAGACTCAAAGTTCAGGGTGTTTCAATATATCCCATTACACAGAGTTTTGTCACAACACTCAGATTAAAGTTCTCTAAATGTCTTTTAGAGCTGTGCCATATATGGCAGTTTGGGTTCAGATGGAGTTTTGTAGAACGTTTTGAGTAGCTTAGTTTGCTTCCTGTGAGTTTTGTGTTCAGTTAAATCCGAAACGCAAAGCAGTACTCAGTCCCAGTGAACGTGTCTTGCACAACCATAAATCTTCCCATGAGTGAGAAAGGTAAATTTCAGTCCTCATTCACCTGAAAGATTTGCAGAATATTCCATGAAAGTGGGTTTAACCTTGGTTTATAAGAAAATTCCTTACTATCCGAGAAATGTTCATATAGCTCTAGAATGTAATTCTGGTTCCACTGAAGACAGGGGGAGTTTTGCCATTGGCTTCAGTGGAGCAAGGATACCAACCAAAGTTCTGATTTGTTGTATTAATTAAGATGAGCCAAATCCTGATAGCCTTTCTCATCTCTTAGTCATTTCCCAGTTAGGGCAAATCACTAAGTGACTTCAAAACTATTTTGACTCAGTATTTGATGCTCTTCCCTCTCCACTCTAATACCATCGAAAGAGTTTTACAGAGTTACAAATGCTCGGGAATGGAGGTTGTTCATAACTCTGAACAAAATGTTATAGTTCTTTCAAAAGTTTACAACTGAAAATTGGACTTAGTGCTGCTTTGAAACTTTGCTATGTGGAAAAAATGTTGGTTTTCACCATCTTCATTTAAATGAAACAAGCACAAAAACAGTTTCCTTACCTGTTAAATTTTTTCTGAAAATTTTTCTTTTTCTACATTTAACACACACTGCTGCATTTTCTTGCTTTATAATATTTTTTTGCTTCTACTGCTGCCTGATTACGAATTTCTGGTTCCAAGTGAGGCATGTGGTTGGCTATTCAGTTTGTAACACTGGTGTTTGTAACTCTGAGGTTCTAGTGTAGCTGTCACTAATTAATTGAAAATTAAATTGAGAAGGTGTCATTCACTGAGGTCATATAATTTGCTGTCTTTATTCCACTGGTATATATGAAGGCCAGTCATATAATTCATTTTTTGTTGACTTTGTTTTCATTACAAATTCTAAACCCACTATCCTTAGGGCAAAGAAATACAATTTTCAATGTTTAACACAAGATTTTTGGATGTCTCAAAAAATCCACAATCCCAGTATAGCAGCACTCACCGTGCCATCTGTATACCCAGCACAAAGTGCACCTTCCTGATTAAAAGAGTGTTTTGCTTCTATCTAACCTGCAGCCTGCTGTAGTAAGTAGCTGTAGAAAAAGCCTTCTGTCTAATCAAACCTTATTTAATAAACTATGTTATCAATGCCTGTGAGACAGCTGTATGGTGCTTGACACAGGGACATCACAACATTCCTTGCATTGTATTAATTGGCATACTCATTCATCCCCTACATGCATGGCAACATTGAGTCTTTTTGGCCTGGCACACAAGACCGAAAATTGAATTTACAAAATCAAACTCTAGTTATCTACATTCCTTGATGTCCTCCCAGGTGAGCTACTGGGCTTCATGCTAATAACTTCTAAAGCAAGCAAACTTTAGCTAATTATGTGCTAGTTTATTCTCCCTTGCTAAATTTTGGCAGGTTGCTTCTGTAAATTATGAAAAATAAATGTGAAATATGCAGATGTCTTTTGTTGGAAGCAGATGTTTGGTCCTGCTTGCCAGAATCTAATCAGCTATTTCCCCTGAGTTTCTTTCTCCCCATTCCACCCCCATTCGTAATATTGTCCAAGAGCTGCTTGAAAACATGAAAGGTCGTGGACAGTTTCTAATTACCTCTCTTGAATGTAGTGGGGGTAAATTCAACCCAGTGTCTCCTCCGACAGAAACCAAAGCAGACCCTGGCAGTGATTTCCTACAACGTACAACATTCCCTGAGGACAGTGATGAAAAGTGCTACAAATTCCCTGATCCTGAAAGAGCCACAGAGCTAGAGCCAGCATAATTCAAACAATGAGCAACACTACCCAAGAAGGGACAGTATCCTGCATAGCCAGGGCACACATGGATTCATTGTATCCCTTACCACAGGCTGTGCCCTAAGGGCAGTTTTGGAGCTCCAACACAATTTTAAGCTGGCTGTGCTGCAGCAGAAAACCTCAAGGTCGAGCAGCTAAAACATTCCACCTTCTAGCCCACTTCCCTCCCCCATTGCAAATCCCTCTTCTAGAACACAGAACTCAGCTGGCACGGGAGAGGTCACAGTTTTGATGACTGTCCATTTACAGTGGCTCTGGTTCAGAAGAATAACTAAACAATAAGTGTACTGCAGGACATTTATGCCAGATTTGGAAGCTCCATATTGTAGTGTAGTTCCCTCCTATATTTGGTGCGGGCCCACTGTGTACACCTAAAAGACATAATTATGCCCAATAGCAACATTATTAAACATGCCTCCCTTGCCATGTCCCAGTGCAATTCCTTTTCCAGGGAATGTTTCCATCTAACAGCCTTGTTACATTTAGAAAATACTATACTGTTTTTGAAAGGATCCAGAAGAACAGCACTAAGAACTGAAGTTTCCTCTTTCTTCACCATACACGCATAGCAGACTTCTCAGACTCAATAATATTAATTATTTATTACTATTGTGCTTAGCACATACATAATGCCTTCTGTCTAAGGATCTCAGAGCACTAGGCGGTCATGAATTCCTTTAAACTTCCAGCACATGAGTCATTATCTCAACTTTAGGGGAAACTATGACACTGCAATAGGTTCAGTGAGTTGTTCAAGGGGAAGGTTGGTTTAGGGTATAAAGCTAGCATGGGGACTTATGAAAGCCACATTCTGTTCCTGCCTCTCCCACTGGTTTCCTCAGAATGTTGATCTTGCATTATAATGCTGCCTTGCCAAAGTGCTTCTCTTTTATTCCAGCTCTTTGGGGGAAGGAGGATGGTTTACTCTCTCCATATCCTTTCCTTCCCATTCTAGACTGCATATTTTATGATGTGAACAGCTGTCTACTTGAACTAGGCTAACCATTCATTTCACAGAGGACACTTAACAGCTCCTTGAGTTGGTAACTATTTTCAGTTGCTACCATACTTTTGGGATTGGAACAGAGATATCTAAATGTGGAAGGTTCTGTGGCCTATGAGCAAATGCTGAATGACTTGTGCTTCAACAGTGGTGGTGGTGGTGTTGCTGTCTATGTTACTATATTATTATTATTAGTGCCTGCAAGCATTGATCAGGGATCCACTGTGCAAGGCATTATACAACCTAGTAAAACAGTTCTTGCTCCAGAGAGCTCCCAATTACAGATTATTTACAAACAGTAACATTTGGATCAGCAGTCCAATGGTAAAGACAAGGCAGCTGTAAAGATGGGTGCATTTTAATTATAAATCCAGCAAAACAGTCATGGAACCTAGCAGGGGAAACACAGATTGACAGTTCTTTACAAGCTTCAACCTAGAGGTAAAAATATACTTATTTTTTTAGACATTATCGAAGCATTTTTTTAATCTGCTTCATGCACAAACATTATTTTTTAAATGAAACCTCACAAGGATTTATGAACATATAAGACCTTTGATTATTCAAAAAATGTACAAATCAAAATAAATTTGCCTAAGCAATTTAAAATAATTAACCTTTGACAAACCTCCCTTTTTGGTAATGGGCTAGTAACTATATGAATAAAAGATAAGTCGTGACATTCAGTGAATTACAATATTCATCCCATCAATTATGGGGTAAGATAGCAATATAATCTACATTTTTATAGCTCTGCAATGTCCTGCACAGTAGCCCATAGTGCCTTTCATTTTAAATTTGGCTGCCCCTATCAAGCTCTATTGATGCTGTCTTGTGAGTTCTGTCAGAATTTTAATTTTTTTCTAATTTATCTAAATTATGTTGGTGTTTGGACTATGATTATGATGCCTATGGTGCAGACCCTCCCCCTTCCGAAAGGGAGTGTCTTCTGTAATGCAAATTCATGCTACAAAGGGATTATCCTGAGCTGTAACAATAAGTACAAATTATGATCCTGGGAGTCTCCTGCTCTTCAACCAAGTACAATGCCAGTAAACCAAGGGTGTAAACCACATGAGCATATGGACAAAAGCTGGTCTGAATGGCATGATTATGTTTCTCAGGCCATAATGAATTCCTCCCAAGGTGCAACTGCACATCTGTTGTACCAGTGTGCATGATAGCAAATGCTAGAGTTGAGGTTGCAGTTCAACTCACATTATAGCCTGTTTCTTTTCACTTACAGCTTGCTCAAAAATGGTTCCTTTTGGGCTGACTCTTTACATTAGACCAAAGATGGTGATGATTTAAGGAAAATCTGTTCAACTAATTATAGATTAGGCCAGCAGGGAAAAAAATGTTTTTTCTCCTTTAATATAATTCTTAAGAATTTCTTTGCTTCCAGATAAATCAAATCTAGTTGGTTTTGAGGACTAATCCAATATTCTTTGAAGTCAGTAAAAAGACTCCCATTCAGGGATGGAACAAATAAGACAAATACCTCCCCCCACACATCAGTCTTTAGGTGTGTAAGTGCTGCAATTCAGAGGGGGGTGATGAGCAAGCCTGTCCTGCACTCACCCAGCACCAGCAACTCCTGTCCCAAGAGACTGAATCTGCCTCCCTGCTCCTGACGTCCTGACACAGTGCACACTTTGCACTTGTGATTTCATGCGCCATGCTGCAAGGCTGCTCATTCAAACATAGCCCTGCTACCCCTCCATCATGACAGCCAGGCCAAACCTGGATGGTGCTGTGACCAGGTTGCAATGCCAGGAGTAGGGATTTGGGTCCAGCGTCACAGGAAAGGGACCAGCAGTGTAGCGTGAGTACAGGAGAGGTTTACTCTCTAGCACAGTGGTCTCCAACCTTTTTAATGACAAGATCACTTTTTTTCAATTTAAATGTAATGTAAGATCTACCTCAAACCCAATACCCTTGCCCCACTTCCTTCCCACCCCTTCTCTGAGGCCCTGCCCCTGCTCCACCCCTTCTCCAAGGCCTCACCCTGCTCACTCAATCCCCCTTCCTCTCCCATCCTCACTCACTTTCACCAGGTTGGGATAGGGAGTTGGGGTGCAGGCTCTGGTTGTGGGCCAAGGGTTTTGGCTTGTGGGAGGGGCTTTGGACTGCGCCCTGGATGAGGGATTGGGGTTCAGGAGGGGGTTCAGGGTGCAAGCTCTGGGAAGGAGTTCAGGTGCAGGGGGACTCACGTCTGGTGCAGGAGGTTGGTAGGGGGAGGTTCAGGGCTGGGACGGGGTTCAGGAAGCAGGCTCTGACTGAGCACCATTTAATGGAGATGGCTTCTGGGTGGTGGAGCAGTGGGGTTAAGGCAGGCTTACTCCTGCCCTGGTCCTGCACCAGAGATGCACAGACCAGTCAAAATCCCAAAATACCACACTTTGCAAGCTGTAAAAGTAGTAACAACAACCCCCCCATGTGTGTGTTGGGTCAGGAGATGAAAGTGAAAACTGTGTGTTTGTGAGAATGACAGAGAGACACTGTGTGAGAGTGACAGAGATTTGCATTGCCAAGCTCCCTCCATCCCCTTTTCTCTGTGTGGAGATAGGGTACAGAAGTGGGGAGAGGAGGGACACCCTGACATCAGCACCTCCCCTCTACTCCTTCCCACACTCTGCACAACAAGCAGGAAGCTCCCAGGGGTGCAGCTCCATGACAGAGGGCAGGAGCAGCATGACAGTGGGTGGAGGGGCAACTGAATTGCCAGCGCTTCATAGCTTCCTGGTCAAACCAGTCAGGATCACCTGTCAGAGGCTCCAAGATCTACCAGTAGATCTACTGGTAGACCACTGCTCTAGCTCCTCACCAATGACCCGCCACCCCTGCTAATTGAAAATCTGATTCTGCCACTGCTCCCATTGATTTGCCACTCTTAAACTGATGTAACAAAGTTGAGAAACAGCCTTTAAAACTAAGCCACTCCAGGTGGCTAGACCTCAGTGAGGTACACTCACTTTGACAACTCACAGGTTTTTTTAACAGGTATTGTTATAAGTGGTTAAAAGTCCACATTTGTGTGTACAGATTTCCACTTCAAACATGCTGTTAGTGAACAATTGTCTCAATGCTGTGGAGTGATGCATGTAGTACTTTCGTGCTGCAGCTCACTATTTACTGTTTTTCCTTCTTCCTCCCCCCAGTGAATAATCAGCTAACTAACTAATAAATACAATGCCATAATTTATGTTAATATAAAATTGAGTTTTCAAATTTAAATCTGAGAAGTCAGGAGATGCTAATAGCAGCTTCTCAGTTACAGTAACTGGTCCACATGATACCTACTGAAACACTGTCAACTACTCTCTCATCAGTATGTTGTATGTGCAGTGTGAGCATGTTAATGAGAACCAGAAATGCAAGGAGTTGCAGATCACCAGGGCTCGCCAAGTGGCAGTGAGCCCCACTCGCCAGCCGCACAGAACCGCAAGCTGCGTATGCGCGGACCGCACTGTGCATGCGCTGACCATGCTGCGCGGCCGCGCCAGGCTAAAATCTACTCACCACAGGCAAGTAGATTACATTAATTGTCGAGCCCTGCAGATCACAATATTTTTGTGCTACATTTGCAACCTTAACTTTTCACTTATGTAAGTTAGGATATTTAGTATATTATGATACAGCTCCACTAAATAGATTAGAAATCTCCAAACGTGTGTGCTTATAAAAAGCTTTTACATGCTAAAGAGGGCCTGGGTGATATCATACAGACAATGAACTCTTTAGGAGAAGCTCTATATTTCAGTTTGGCTTCTACTTTACACCCACTGCTGAGTGCCTTTTGCAGCACTTTTAACTGTGAGGAAGATGATGTGAGTTCAAGTATACTGACATTGCAGTATCATGGGTGCTGCACTGTTTAATGTGCTGTTCTTCAAAGGATATGCTAAACCCAGTCCCCTTCTGCCTGTCTCTGGCACCTGTCCAAGTGTAAGATAAAAATTACATGGGTCTTTTTGAAAAGAGTACCAGCTAACCCGCAGTGTCATGGTCAATTCCCTCTCAATGGGGCAAATGCTGTTCCGAGCACACAACCTGAAGAGCCAGGCTATGCTCCAGGAGATCCACTGGCGTCAGGGAGAAATAAATCTTCCTTCAAAATTTCAGAGTAGCAGCCAAGCTTCTCTTGCAGCCATTGCTGTGGCCTCAGGGATGCGATAATTTCCACAGCTGCTGTATACCCAATCTATGGGGGGAAATAACCAAAGGATCAGCATTGTGATAGATCATTCACCTTTTGCCCCCAACTTCCTTAGCTGTCCCACTGATAAAAGCATCCTGAATACTGGACTACAAGGAAACTTCCCCAGTGCCCAGGGAGTACATTCCCCTGCTGTTGGTCTCCTGTACTCTTGCGGTAACAATAATATTGTTTGGCTTTTATATACAGATCTCAGGGTATGGTACAAAGGAGAACAGTATTGTTTCCTCCTTTTGTTCCAAAAGGGAGAACTGAGGCACAGAGATGTAAAGAGAGTTGCCCAAGGTCTCTTAGTAGGCCAGTGACAGAGTCAGGAATACGACGCATCCTGACTCCCATGCCACTGCCTTATGCATTGGGCCCCAATTCCTCTCTGCTGCAAGTCCTTTGCCATGAAGTTCTCTGTTCTGTCAGTGGTGAGAATAGCATTTACAGCAGATTCTAATGAACAGCTGTGGGAGAGCTATTGTGGAGTGCATAATGGCTGCTCCATTTGTCTGCAGAGTGACATCATATTACCGTGTGTTCATGTTTTTCAGGAAGGGCACTAGCCTGGGTAGAAATCTTTAAAACCACCGGAAAGGTTGGTTTGTATATATTTCTGTTTGAAATCAGGCCTCGCACGATCTTTTCTTGTTTGTTATAGAATTAGATTATTTCTTACCCAAGCTATCGCTCTCTCGGGCAAGACAGAGGAAGAGGTTGGCAAGATGGGCAGATGGATGGCAAGCTGCCATATGGCCCGGAGCATGCAGTCCATGTTTCTCTAGACCCAGAGGGTTTAGCATGGCACATTCCAGAGCCTAAGGAAGTAAGTCAACTTTCAGTGACTTATTTTTAATAAGTAACTCTCTTTTCCCCTCATTTCATGTACTTATTACACTTACAGTTTGAATTGTACTACGCTGTACATGGGCATCATTGTAATTATAAAAGGATTGCAGCAGATTATCACACTGGCATAGGGAAAGGTGCTGAACAGCACATTGCTAGGAAAATTAGACCTTTTTTTTTTTTTTTTTTTTTTTTAGAGCTTGGACAGAAATGACTAAAGAAATCCTACTGCAGTGATGAGGAGGAGGGGGTCTCTTTCTTTCCTGATGCCACTTACTGGCATCCCAAAATATGTGACTGAGACCGAATCAAGGTACAGAAAAGTATGTTCTTCAAATGTGCTTTTGATGGGCTAGTATTCTGGTCCACTTCATCAGCCTCCCAATCACAAAACAATTTGTTTCTTGAATTTCCTGCCCGAGCAAATGTTTTACTTCCCAGTGTAAGGCTATTTTAATGCTTTACACAGAGCTATTTCTGAGGAAATTATTAGGTGTTATTTACGTTGATGAATTCATGTGAGGCCATGAAATAAGCTTCTCTTTTCCTAATGGGAATGTTGAATGACTGTCCTTGTTTCCTACTGAAATGACAAGAGTGGGGGGAGGGAGGAGAGGGAGGAAGAAGATGGAAGAATTGTTTCATTTGCCCCCATTACATATTACCTCCCCTTTTGTCACATACACAGAGGGCAGAGAAAAGATGGGGCAATCGGGAGGATTTATTTCAGTTACATTTTTCCAGATCTGAATGCATCCAGATCATTAGTAATATAACTTTTAGATGATATGGCTGTTAATTTTGATGTTTGTGCACCTATTTGTAAATTGTTTTAAATAACTTAATCCTGGGCATTTAGGGGATTGGTAATTAGATACAGCACCTTTCACCTCTAGGTCATTGGTTCAGATTTGTCACAGGTCAGTAGTGCCTCGAAGTTGTTATCATGTGACAGCTGTTCAATGGGTATGTGGAATGAGTTGGTGGCCTCAGATCATTTCCTGGTGAGCAGGTGTCTTCGTTACAGACCAAACTTGAGAAGAGAATTGCAAATCCATTGCTGGTTGAAAAGAGGAGTCACACTTGAATATAATGAGCAAAGCTGCATTTCATAATTTCAAGAGGCATTATTTCAAGAGGCAATTTCTCTATATGAATTAAAAAATAATTGAAGCAAATATATAAGGCCATATCCTAAACTTACGCAAATTTGGCATTAACTTCAGTGAAACTGCATAGACACCAGCTGAGCATCCCCAGACAAATATATATATATAGAGAGAGAGAGAAAGAGAAAGAGCGAGAGAGAGAGAGAGAGCGCCAAACAAGAACTACATTAAAATAGATTGAAAGAACCATACACATCAATAATTTAAGGATTACTGCTATTACAGAGATATTTTAATTAATCCAAAATTAAAAATTATAAATCTGGGGAAATCAGAGTTAAGATTACATTTAAAAGAAATATGGATGTGCTAAAGTTTTGAAATAGACATTTGGGGCACACTAACAACCTTAACTCTGCCCTGCAGAGATGCCATGAAATAATCATACAATTGCCACTAATGCATTTTAGTGTTGTTGGTCCCAGATTAGATAAAGCTAATTTTTAAAACACGTATTAGCCCCTGTGTCTCAGTGGCTCCGTATCAAGGTTTTCCCCTTTTCTTCTACCTCAGCGCGTCTTGGCAGAGAAGACAAGAGGCCATTTCCACAGGGAGGTTTTCATGCATAGCCTACCCAGGTGAGCATGTAGCCACTGAACCTTTAGGGAGCAGTGATGGCTGGGGCCAAATTATGTACTTAAGAGAACTTCTAACGTGTATCCAGTCAGTAGTATTGCCATAAAGAGATGCTACCAAAAAAAAAAAAAAAAGCTTGATGATTGGTTGAGTTACCTCTGAGGTCACAATGACCTCAGTTAAAGGTGAACTGAGCTACTGAACTAGCCTGATCCATAGATTGCATTAGTATAACAATAAGATTAAAAAAAAATAACAACTTTGTTTAGATTCAACTTTTTTTCTGATAGAGCCTCTGTGTTTTAAAATATGGAAAGTTTATACTATTCCATTCTTATTGTCATTTGGGACAAAATGGCGGCAGAATGCTAAGTTGCTTTATTTTAAAAAAATCTTAAATTCATAAGCTAATTTAACATATTTACTTGTATTTTTTTGAGAAAATTTGCTCTACACTTACTCTTTAAATTCTGTATGCTTGTGGAGAATGCAGTGCATTCTTCCTATATAATGAAGTGTTAAGTCTGTGTTCTAAGTACAAAACTCAATTCACCTTTAACTATGGAGCCGTGACTGGTGTCTCCATAATTTTAAAAATGGAAGGTGTGAGATGAGGAACCTCTTCCAAGTAATTACATCCCCATAATTCCTGTCTTCCTTTTCTGCTTCAGCAACCCAATTCCCTCATCCTTTTACTATTATAGGATCTGACATCTTGTTGTCTCTCCTCATTCTTTACCACAAAACCACATCTCAAGAAAAAATGGGGAAGGCAGAAAGAGGGTGGTATGCCAATGTGTTAAGTAGTTCTACCCAGTGAGCTGTGTGGTTGGTAAAGAGAATTTACTGGGTGCATATGTGCATTAAAGGACAACAGTAAAGAACGTACTGCTATATGTGAAGTGGCAGGCAGAATGTCATCCCTTTTAAACAACTATCAAAAGATCAAACCTGCTGGAGAGAGGAGGGAGGAGAAAATTGAAATGCAAAGGGTTCAAACATAATATATTTGCGGAGATGGGAATCACGTGACTTACGTGAAGCAATTATAGAAGATTAAAATGATTACATTAATAAAAGCGCAGCATGAATACAAACTTTTTTTTTTGTAAATTAAGAGCTGGGGTTGATTTGCTATAACTCCTGGAGTGGTGATATTAATTATTCAGTAGGATTTGGACAACTGTTATGTATTTGTGAAAATGTTCATTCCATGAGTTTCAAGAATTTTCTCGTGAGTGTCTGATTCATTCAAAAATTATACCAAATTGAGTTCGGTATTTACTGGGGAGTTTCGTGTTGTTCTCCTGTTTGATAAAGCTTGTCAACCAATCAGTGTGCAGCAACAATGCTTTGGGATGCCACACAAGTCAAAGCTGTCTGTCAGTCAAAGATTTTCTGAAAATTATGCAGGCTGTGTATCTGACCAATATTTACTAATAATGAATGCATGTGAAAGTAGTCAGAATCTGTTCACAAATGATTCAGTGAGCAAAAATCGGTCAAACATTAATCGAACAAATAGTTCATCTAGGTTTAGGCTTCATATTCTATAGGGTACAAAAAAAAGGGAAGATTCTGTCATGCAGCTCACCTGCATCCTTGTGTCTCACTGACATTTGGAGGTACAAGGGCATAGCTAAATGTACCTTATTCACTCACCCAGAAAAAGACACCATTTGAATGCACTCCTTGAATAGGAGGAACAATAATAATAGCATATAACAGAATGGCCTCTGCCAAATCGCTTTTACTTTCCTCAGTGATCATCCAGACCAACAATCTGTTAACCAGTCTATTCAGTATGTTTTGTTTCACAAGTCTGTTTAAATTTAAAATTATTATTGCAACTAATGAGAGAAACAAACAATTCTAGAGAGACTATAAAATAACCAGAAAGAACAAATATGAAAAAAGGAAGAAATTGCCTGTTAGAGAACTTCATTAAAGTCATTTATTAGCTTTGTAATGCCTAACAATCTGCTGGCTCTTGGATTATATTCTATATTGAGGCTAGGGAGGAGGGAAAGGGAGGATCAGGATGGTGTTTCACTTTCATTTGCATTTGTGATCCCCGATGCTGTGTTTATAGCGTTGATGCTATTCACACAGTCTTTGCAATATTAATTTTTAATTTATGATGCTCATTAGGAGACACTTAAAACAGAACAATTATCATTTATCTTGATATATTATTTACTAAGACTTGCTGTCATGGTTAGGGATCTGTGATTAGTGGAAGGGGAATAGAAAACAGCTACAAAAGGTGCTAGGGTGAAGGGACTGGGAGTTAGAAAGCAGTTGTCACATCCAAAGGTCTGAAGTTCTGATGTGTAAGCAAAAGACTTTCAGTGCCTAATCAAAACTCAGGAGGAACCTTCTAAGATGAGCCTGGAACAGTACTTAATGAACCTGCAGGATAATATTAATGAAACTCACTCTTAGGCCACCAGTTCATCAATTATTCATCGGGCTGTAGTCCTGCTACTTTGCTTTCTTCCCTTTTTGTCTCAGCATGATTACTTTTTTTTATCCTCATTTTCCTTTTGTGGATTCACTGATATGTTCCCTTCATAGCATTTCCTTCCTAGGAAATTGTATTTCTGAAAGCATCCAAACAGGTATTTTTAACAACAAGAATGGAATCTGAAGATTCTGCCACATGTGTTGCATTCAGACAAATGTGCTTTGATTAGTAAGACTTAATACTTCAAATACCTGGCTGGACAGCCCCTGCTGATCTTATTAGCAATGTCAGATCATCTGCATATTCCTTGCTTAGTCTGTAAAATTTAGCAAGTTGCAATGACAAGAGTTGATTTTGTACAGGTCTAAAATACACACAATTTCCATTTAAAATGCCTGGGAATACAAGAGCACTAGAGGAGGTGGCTGTTGTGGTGACATTTTCTAATGTAAAAGCCTGTTCATGTTGGAGAAATAAATGTTGTTCACTCACCCTGGAGCAGAACAAAGCCACAGTAAATGTTCCCAAAGATCTGAAGGTGCTAGTTGTGCAGAGCCTGAGGGTGCTTTTACTTCGCAAAACAGATTGTGTGTTTCTGATTTAAAAAAAAGAAACCCTACAGACTATAACCTAATAACTTTTGAATTTTAGAAGTGAAGACCCATGATTTTCATATAACAGGAATCCTTTTCTATAGGACAGGAAGAAGACATGGGAAGTTTCAGTACACGGTGTTTGTGGGGCTAAATTAGAATCCTCTTGTTTCTGTAGTGCAGCTATTTTAAAATTCCTTGGGAGTTTTTTAAAGGTTATCTACCTGGCATTAATAATTTGTTGTTTTTGTTTTAGCCTTGTGACCCAGTCTTTAGAGCTTTGCCTTGAAATTGTAGATCATTGCACAGCAAGCCAGAGACCGGGTATGCAAGACCTCAAGGACCAATGCCACTGTAACTGCCACCAGGCCCCACCACCACACACATGTGCTGAGTAGGGTTGCCAGATGGTTAAAACAAAAATACTGAACACCTGTCTCTACCCCCCCCCCAAAAAAAACACTGGGAAAAAATTTTGTTGAAGAAAAAAAAGGGGAGGGGGTGACCAAAGTTGTTGAGGGGAAAAAAAAAAGGACTCCAAGACTTATTAAGCAAAAAAAAAAAATTAAGATAAAACAGCATTAAAACAGCATGTCCCCTTTAAGAGTGAGTACAGGAATAGGAACAGAGAAGCGGTTGAGCACTAAGACGCAGAGCAGCCATTTTGTGCTGGCAGCCTTGCGGAACCAGGTAAACATGGGGTCTGGGGGCTGGGGTGCTGGGGGTGTTCGGGGCTGGAGGGGATTGGCGGGGGGATGGAAGGGGGGGGGGAGCCGAGCGCTGAGTGTTTGTAATGTTACCAGGTGCCCGGCATTTTCGCCTCCTGGTCGGGGAAAAAAATCAGAAAATACCAGACATCTTAGGTGTCTGGTATTTTCTGAATTTTTTTACCGGACAGGAGGCAAAAATACCGGACTGTCCGGGTGAATACCGGACACCTGGCAACCCTAGCTGAGTCACTGCTACTGTCCTCGAAAGCTCTGACACTGTGACTAGTCTGGTGGGGGGGAGTCACCATAGCTCTTTGAGGCCAGACATTTGGGGGTAAATGGGTCTCCAGTTCACTAGTGTTAATGTTCATTTTCTTGGTGATGGGGCTGGTAAACTAATAACTGCAGTGGCGAGAAGAAAGTCCCCCAATAGACGTATGAAAGAACAGACACAATAGATTATGATGACTCTTTCAAAGAAGTGTACTAGAAACAATGCACAATACTATGAGTAGCATTTGCATTATGTAGAGCTTCTAATTTTTAAGCCACTTGACAACATTGGCTGATAGATCTTTGCAGCACCCCTGTGAGAGAGGTATGTAAGCATTGTTAGCCTCTTTGTTGTGCTGCATCAGAACCTGATTATGACCTGAAATGTAAATGCAGAAGGCCTGGGAGGAAATTTTTAGAACACAGATCATTTGCTTACATTATTTTGCACCCTCTTGTAAAGAAAACACAGAATAATGACAATGCCTCCTATGAGCAGCCATGTAGAGAAGTACTGTAGTAAAATAATATCTCACATTTAGAACTGGTTTTATCCCAAACTCTTTATTTGACAAACATTTTCTCAGTCACTTAAAGAAATATTCACAAATAGATTTTCTTTCTTGTTTAAGTGGATTTGGGAGGAGTTTTCAAAAGTGCCAAACTGACTTTGTAGCCTGTGTCCTTTTTTAAAAATGACCTATTTTAATTGGAAACCTATTTGACTTTCAGTGAAATTTAGAATCATAAGTTTCTAGATCACATCTGAAAATGTAGTCTGTACTCTTGCAATTTTCAAAAGTGCATAAATGATATATCTATTGTGACTGGTCGAATAATAATTGTCAGACTATTTCTTTCATCACTAAGTTACAAAAAAAATTAGTGAATTTTTGCATTATCCAACCAACTCTACCTTTAGTACTTCTGTAACAGGCAGGTAACATAACAAAGTTGATTATGCATGCAGCTGTTCCGCAGTAAGTCTCTCTTATGCTGTTGTATGGATGCAGATATCTGCAGAATCTCTAGTTTTTGCCTCTCAACTATCCTCATTTGTTCTGTGTTATTATTTTAGAAGATCATGGTGCAGATTATGAACAATGTGAATACAGCAAGAGAATTTTGAATATAATATGATCTCCTTTTAATTTCTTTGTGATCTTCAGTTTAATTACCTCTTAGTTGGTATATATGGTGCTTTAGTGTTTCTTTGATAGAGTTCATCTATTGATATTGGTGATTAACAGAATTTGGAATCACGGTTTCCAGCATGAATGTTATACACAATTGGGTTTATTTTTCCTTTTCAAATAATGTACAACAACAAGTGGAGCTGTGTAGACACGTCTATTCTATACATCAGCAGTGTCTGCAGTATGTCATTTCAGTAGCAATATCATGGTATAAACAATCCCATTTCCCCAAAGCTTTCTTCTTGACAACACTCAGTGAAGCTTGTAAAGGGGAAATTCAATAGTGTCTGTGATGTGGAGTATCATGGCATGGCACTTTTAATGCTGGCCGTTTATAATCTTTGTAAGGTCATCTGACTTTTCTGATTTTTGCCTAGGGATAACTTTTCCTTTATTTTAACATATTTCCTTTTGTCTGGTTGGCCAGTAATTGACTTTGTCTTTTTTTCATTTATTTCCCTGCCTCCTGGTTGTAGCATCTTCTCCCTGGAGTCTCAGGTTAGAAGTTTTCCCTTTTGTGAAACCATGACAGGTGCCTAATTGAATGATGAATGTCCCTTTATTACTCTGTAATTGAACTGCCAGCTTTTTGATTGGTTTGTAGAGATGCTCCACTCCTCATCAAGCACTGCAGGGGGCTTGGTGGCTGGCAGCCTGGGCCTACACTCCATCTGTCTAATCACATCTATCCCCCACTCTTTTTTGGTGGGGAGAGTGCTATGGGGGAGGAAAGTCATAATAAATTATGCTAATTTGGTGGTGTTCTGACAATGAGACTATCTTATTGTTACGTGTATCTTGGTGGTAAATGCTAGAAGACATTTTGTTGTCATGGCTGCCCAGCCTGACAAGCCCTCGATGAAGATTAATGGCCCTCACCTGAGTGACAGAGCAGGGGATTGTGGGGCAGAGGGGGTCATTCATCATACTCTGACAGGTGTCATTCAATCCGACAGCAGCACCACTGTTCCCCAGCTAGCGGTTCCATTTTTCTGCCAGTTAAGCAAGGAGTTTAATAACATCCCCAAAATTAAAACTCATTCTTTGTAGCAGGCCTGACAGCTGAAAATAAGAAAATCAATTCTTCACATGTTATAGCCCAGTTAACTGACTAGGGCTTTGACTTTAATTTAGTCTTTGGGCTGAATTTCAAGTAGTGTGCTTTTGTAAGACATCATCTATTAAAATTTACCAATAACGTTAACTTTACCGTGGTTATTGCCGGTGGATTAAAAATGCAGCCCTTAATGGTAGATGTCATTTTTGTTTGGTGGAAGCTCATGCCCATACTGCTGTAGTTTGGGATATTCCACTTCATCCTCATTAGTGGTGTTTACAGCTTCTCTCTTCATTAATATTGATCCCCCAAACTACAGCGAAAAACAAGACAGACACTAATTTGAAGCATTTTGTATCATTAAACCATTTGGATTTCTTGGTTTCAGCTGCTCCAGCAGGCCAGATAGAATATTTCAGAAATAAAAGAAGCAGCCAGACCTTTGACAACACATTGCACTTCTGGCAGGAAGAGTTATGTTTATGAGCCAAGCCTGGCTTCTGGACCCTGAGCTGCTGATTGTGACACATATGGCAAAGGTATAGTATCTCGTAGGCTGTTTGCTGCACCTCTGTCATGATGCCACCTACAGGACTGGCTGATTTGGGAGCTGAGTTGGAAATGGCTTCTAAGACATTGAAATTGAATCCTTGACGTATGTTAATCCACATTGTTGTAAATTCCAGTGTAAATGGAACATAAAAGTTTGTTACAGGACATAAACATTTGTTGTTGATCTTATTTAACCCTAGGCTGTACTTGCTCAAATTGCTGCAATCTAGCGTTAAGTAAAAACATTTGTGTGTCTACACAAGAATTCACAGTTGTGGTTTTTAACATGTGTTAATTAACACGTTTAAAAATGACTAAAAATGTCAAGTATGGACACGCCATTTGTTTTTGATAGGAAGCACTGTGAATTCTGATGGGAACAGATACAGGAAGAGATGCAAGCCTAAACAGGAAAACTCAAGACTCCTCCATATTTTATTTGATTCCTGATCCTCTATGACATGGTAAAGCCATTTGTGGAGTACCCCTTGCCCCCAGAGTTAAATAGATTGGGGGAGTTCCCTGATGGAGGACTGGAGGTAATGAGTGCATTCAGGAAAAAGAGAAATTGGAATGCTATCACCAGCATTTTCTCAATGAGCCCAGTTCAAAGCCTATTGAAATCCTATGAAAGGGCCCTTGTTAACTTCCATAGAGTTAGGATCAGCTCTCCCTCCCACCCCCCCAACATTTTCCTTAATGTTTTATCTAGATTTCCTTGCCTATTTGCCACAGTGTATTTGTTTTTCACTTAATAAATCTTTTGTGTCTGTTTCTATGGCAAACATCAGCAAACCTAGGAAAAAAGCCATTTCACAAGGATGACCGTTTTTGCACCAACACACACACAATTTGTTTAACAAATCTCTTTCCTCATCAAGTTATTCAGTTAAAACAGCTTCACTGTTTTAGAAAATAGGTTAGCAAATAAAAATATCTCTCTTCTTTTGGAGTGAAATTCATTCCCATGCAAAGGGCCCATGAAGAGCCATATGCACAACTTAGACCTCAATTAATTTGTATTCAAGCAATATTTCATTTTTTTTCTATTGATTTTCTCCTGGTAGTGACCTGAAAGTTTAAGGTGCGATTTTCAATGTCATTGGTTTAAATCTGCTGCCATTTGAAGATAATAGTAAAAACGGAGTAAAACCTGTGTTGAGCAGTCTTGAAAATCCCACCAGTATTGTTTAATCAGTTCATTCCTTGGTCAGATATTCCCATGAAAGGTCTTTCCTTCATGTATGTATTTTGTTTTTCATGAATGGAAAATGCAGAGTTTTAAAATTAATTCTATTCTTTTATCAAATAATTTTTATTAACAGTCATTGTGTATGTCAGGAAAATTTTCTCCCGTTTTGCTCCTTTATAAGCCTAATTGTGTAGTGCTATAGAAGGTTCAAAATGTAAAGTCTTTTCTGTTGCTTGGCATTTAGCAACTGTCCTTATCTCCATTGCAAAACTAAATTGAGGCTAGTGAAACAGACAGCAAAATGAAGGCCAGATTCTGACACCCTTATTCATACTGAGGGTATGTCTATCCTGCAATTAAACACCCAACACTGGCCTATGTCATCAGACGTGGACTCATGTGGTTTGGGTTAAAGCACTATTTAGTTATGGTGTCAGTGTTCCAGATTGGGTGCAGCCTGATCTATAGGACCTCCCATCTCACAGGGTCCTAGACCCCCATCTCCCTCCCATGCCATAACATCTACCCCACAGTTAAACAGCCCTGGGAGCCTGTGTCAGCTGGCACAGGCGAGCTTTGGCCATTTAGCTGCAATGTAGACACATCCTTTGTAGAATCTTGTATCTTACAGGATCTGAATGATATCAGTGGTACTGCTTATGAAGTATGATACTACTCTTTGTGAATGAGGGTATCAGTCCTAATATGTGTTATGGAAAATAAAATCTCTTAGGATACATTTTGTACAGGTGCTATCAATTGTCTACCTTTAATTCTTTGCTCAACATAATAAGGGCTATATCCGGTCATGTACAACCCAGATGATCTCACATTAGAAGAGAAGAATGTGGCCTTACATGTCATTAGTACTATATATGTGTAATAATAATTGTTGTTTATCAATCACCTTTAAACAACTTGTTTATAGAAGCAAATTGTGTACACGTGTATAGGAAAGAAAAAAGCAAACTGGTTGTGAAAACTGGCAGAGAGCTATTTTGCATAACATTCAAATATTTGATTATTTGGCTTTAGAAAAAATATATTTTCAATATTATTTCATAGTAGCACATTGTAAAGACAACAGTCGAATTTACCAGTTTTCATGTGTAAGATTATTTGGAATCAGTACCACCAAATCAGAATAGTGATGCTCTATAGCTATAAACAACTTTACAAGGAATACAGAAAATGTGGCCTCTTGTTTTTGTTTGTTTTTAATCAGGGGGAGAGCCCCTCCAAGCCCCCTCCCTGTATAGTTTTGATAGTTCAGGTTAAACAACCTTTTCTTTCTGGAACTGAAACCATTTGTCGTCTTTTCCAAAGGCTGACTTATGTTTCGTAATATTTCTAGTTAAAAGGAAATAATGTGGTAAGAATAGAAGAGCCCCACTCTGTATTTGTGTCTGAGTGTATATATATACACACACTTATATACAAATAGGAAAGGGGGGTTCTTTCTGGCATAGAAACATGTATATGTGTGTGTGTGTATGTGTACACACACACTTTTTGTAGAAGAACTATCCTGGATCAAGCATCAGATAAATCGGAATGGTAAAGACCTGAACTGCTTATAAAAATGAAGCAATTTTGAACACCCTTTTAGGGTCATGTTTTCAAATCTGGTTGGCATATCCATTGCATTAACATCTGAAAAATTAACCTTAAAATGTAGTTATTTATTTATTTTATTTTATTTATTTTAATTAGTTATACGTATCAGCATAGTATAGATTTTGAATTCTACAGATATGTTGCAAAATGCACTTCACTGGTATATATTTAAAGGAAAGGAGAAGGAAATCAATATTTACTAGCAGAATATTTAACAGTTTATACTTACTTGCACAGGTCAAGAAATTTAGACCTATTTTGAAAGTCACTGGATATTTTGAAAAATACTCTTTGCATTACTGCCAGGTTAGTTGTACAATATCTCTAAAGAAAGCAGCCATAATGTATGAACCAGGAGGAAGATGCCCCAGAAAAATATTAATCCCATTTAGTAGCAGAAATATTATTAAAACAGCTACAAGGCCTCACTGTGGCAAATGCCACTATGTTAAATGATTTTAATTTTCCATTCTGTGTGGCTCTGGTCAGGGACTTCATTAAGCTGGGTGGGTCTGTATTCAGGGTGGTGAATACCATTACATTTATAGCTGCAACAAAATCTGAATTTGGCACATTGAAGTATATGCTCTTTTTTTTAATGGACAGTGTATTTTCCCCAAGCTACCATTATAGATTTAGACATCACACAGCTTATGACTCTCATATTTATTTTGCGTCATCCCATTCTAATCTGATATCAAACAGCCTGCAATTTCAATATAATCCTATGTTAGTGCAATTCATGGTCTTTAAGGCAGTAAATGACTTGTCAGGATTACATTGTGGATTCTTCTGGAAACTGATTCAGAATCTAAAGTGATAGCTGCGTTTTAGTGATCACTGAATTAGTTTATCATGGGAACAGGTTTTAAAAATGTGATAAATGCTCACAGGCATATGGTTTTGAGGAACACTATTTTATTACAGTTTACATGAAGTAAGTATCAAGAACCAATACATTACCCTGGGTTTGATAAGATTGAAAAGGCAGATGCCAGCAGACTTTTCTGAACTTAGATTCTCTATACGGATGGCACTTGGGGAAAGATTTGATGTGATGAGCGGGGAAAGATGGAAAAAATATAGGCTGCGGATCTCAGGTTTGATGGATTTGAGAGAATTTGTGTGTCTGTCTGTCTGTATATCTGTCTGTCTATCTGTCTGTGAGTCTTTTTGTTCAAGAACTCCTCCTAAACAGTAAGAGGTAGGACCACCAAATTTGGTATGCAGCTTCCTCTTAAAGCAAGGTAAGGGTTTGGTTGTGCCAGGACAATGGGATGTGTCTGGAATGCGATTATTTCTCATAAAACAGAAAGGAAGGAGTCTGCTAGCAGGGATTGTTATACAGTATAAAGACAGAGGGGGAAAGCAAGGTGCCAAAGATGGGGACCAGGACAGCTATAACCCTTTTGGGGCAACAAGGGGCAAGGGTGAAGAAAGGGACAGCTATTGACTATATATTTCAGATAATTTGTCTGTGTGTGTGTCTGTCTCACAGATGGGGGACATGCACCCCTCCCACAGCTGTGCTCACTGCAGCAGCCATGGACAGGTGCTTCTCACTGGCCCCAAGCTGCTGTGGTGAGAAAGGGCTGGGGTTGTCCCCTCTCCCTAGGGCAGCCTGAACACCTCATTCCCAGCCCCAAACCATTTCAGTTAAGAACCCAAGCAACACAGGGTAAATCCTCCAGTTACAAAATATTTTAGACAAAACATGACCTTTTTGTTAAAGGAAATAGTATAAAGTTGTAACCTTTGCCCACAGCACTGGGATAGGCACCATCAAATACATTTAAAAAGTCAGAACATCTGAAGAACTGTGAAGTAGATGAACTTCAGAGTAGTGATCATGGAAGCCTCATTAGCATTTGGAATTACCTATGGGTGGCTCAGAGTTGTGTGAGGGAGACAAAAATAGATGGAGTCTCAAATGTGGATTGGGGTGAAATTGAGGAACTGGAAGAGCTGAAGCAGTTCAGACTTTGAAGAACAAAATACTAGAGCAGTATCTGAGCTTCCTTTGTGAGTGGGCCTCCAAGCTAACAGAGATAGTATGCCAATAAATATTGTTGAAGTTGCTAAGTCCCTTTGCAAAATATGAAGTCACCATTTTTGAGAGTGCACACCGAAAATAAGATGCAAATATTTAAGTGAAGATAATTAACCATGGGAGTAGATTAATAAGGTATGTGATAAATTCTCCATCATTAGAGTCTTAAAATCAAAATTTCTGAAAAATGATCGGCTACAAAATGTTGGACTAAATATGGAATCACCAATGATGAGTTATCCTCCTTTTTCAAACATCTATAGCTATATAGGATGGTATAGGTCAGGGCTACCTGTTTGTTTGCGGCCCGTGGTGCAGTTTGGGTTTACGCGGGGCACAACATGCAGCCCGTGGGTAGGAGCCCAAACAAAAAAGTCAATATAATGGTCTTCTGTTGATATGTATTTTAGTTGTTAAATTCCTGGATTGTCATTGCTCATTAAAAGTGCTATTATCTGGATGGAAATTGGGAAATACTGCATTTTATTCATATCAGCAGAAATGACTTAAATGGGGCCTGTGTGTTGTGTAATCTTGCCTTAATCTTTGTATTCATGCCTGTCAGTGTCAAAGAAGCTATTTGCATATATCTGCATATATATTTGCATGTATATGCAAACACACTTAAGTTGCATCCCTTGGCATGTGCTGTGAGGTATCATTGTGGCTCCCGGGGCTTCCAAAGTTGAGTAATTTTATTTTAATTTTATCATTAAGGCAAGATTGAAATTGATGCTGGATGAAGGATTCCTTTAGATATACAGAAATTGAAGAGAGATTGCATAGGAGACATATTACGAGGTAGATGCAGTAAATGAAATTAATACAGCAATGAGAGCATAACTTAGAGGATGTCTATACTACAAAATTAGGTCAAATTTATTGAAATCTACATTTAACATTTGATTTTATAATGTCAAAGGTGCATATACTCACCATGCATATTTGGTTGGTGGAGAGCATCATGACTACCATGGCTACCATCGCCTCACAGAGTGATACACTGTGGGTAGCCTTCCCACAGTTCCTGTTGCCCATCTGAATTCTGGGTTAGGCTCTCAAAGCCTGATGGAACAAAAACATCATTGTGGGCAGTTTTGGGTACACGTAGTCAGCCTCTCATCATGCACTTATCTCCATCATCCCTCCCTCCATCCCTGAAATCAATGGCAAACATTCATTTAATGCCTTTTTACTGAGTTATCCATGCAGAAGCCATATCACAACAAGCATGGATCCTGCTCAGCTGGGCACTCCTTTTGCTAGCATTGCAAACTCCTCGCTCATTATCCTGAAGTGTGTTCAAAGCCTAGCGAAGACCCGCCTGCACAAGAAAGAACATGAGGAGCAATACGTACAGACATGCAGGAACCCATGGAATCAAGCAATTGGCATTTGCTGGCAGCGGTCAAGCATGCTGACACAGTGGAATATCGATTCTGGTTCCGGGATACAAGCATAGACTGGTGGGATCACATAGTTATGTAGCTATGGGATAAGGACCAGTGGCTGCAAAACTTTCTCATGTTTGAACGAGACCTGGTTGTTGAGAAGGGACTAGCAATAGCCCTGTGGAAGCTTCCAACACCAGGCTGCTACTGGTGAGTCAGGAATCAATTTGAAGTCGGTAAATCTACAGTGGTCCAAATTGCTGTGGTCCAAGTGGCCAGGACAATCAGTATACTTCCTCTCGGAAGGCTAGAGACTCTGGGAAACATGCAGGACACAGTAGATGACTTTGCCGCAATGGGGTTCCCTAGCTGTGGTGGGGTAAGTGCTGGTGGATCACAAGAACTATTTCACTGGCATCAATATGGAATGGTTGGGGGAAAGCGCCTGATGCACATAACTACAGGAACTCTGGTGTCTTCAGAAAGCTGCAAGATGGAACTTTCATCCGATATGAGAAAATTACCATTGGTGATGTTGAAATGCCAATAGTGATCCTTGGAAACCCAGCCTATACCTTGCTCGCATGGCTTATGAAGCCACACACAGGCAACCTGGACAGCAGCAAGGAGCAATTCAGCTACAGGCAGAATGGCAGCAAAATGTGCCTTTTTTCAGTTTTAAGACTTTCCACAGTCTGTAGAGAGCACAATTATCCAGCCACCTCCTGGGAGAGGTGAATCTGGAGAGAAAACATCCAGTGTGAGGTAAATAATTTTCTATCCTTAGTCTGGAGGGTTTCTTTTTCTTTTTCTTTTTCTTTTTCTTAGTGAGCACAAATCATGCAGAAAATTGTGCCAGATTACTTATGGTTTTATGACTATATCTCCCAGGAGACCAGACTGGGAGTTCAATCCCATTATGTTTACCGACTCCAATTTGGATTGAGGTGGCATGGTCAAGGCTCAAAGGCAAGATATTGGAAGAAACTCTTTTCCTTCCTGGTTTTGCTTGCTTGTTTGTTTGTAATATAAACAAGAAGATCTAGCTGCAGAGTTAATTTTGCAGTGCTTCATGGGTATTCAAGTGTTTGTGTGACTAGCCTTTTTATCCTGGCTGAGATAAACCAGACCAGAAGAAGTCACATGGTATTACTCAAGGTAAAACCCTTGTAAACTCAGCTATTCCTTCAGCACAATGTGCAGTTTACAACTTCCTGTCGTTTTTCCCACAATGAAGGTGAAGATTTCAGACTAGCTCTCCTCCTCCTCTTTCCCCTGCCCTGAAAAAATTGCTTGCCAATCCTATTAGACTAATTTAAGACTCTGCTTTAAAGGAAACAGTAGTGAACAGTTTGGCTTTTATTCATGGTAGACTGGCCTCAGCTCGCTTAATCATGTATAACAGGCAGATGTCAAGTTATTGTGTTATTCTTTCCTGAACTTTCGACTGCAAGCCCATTTATTTAAGGATTTGAAGACAGTAAAATAATCTGAATACCGTGAGGGAATGATGCACTGTACCAGAGTTATATATACAATATTATCCTACTGAGTTTATCATTTATACATAAGGAAGCAAAAAAGTTATTTTAATCCCAGTTTAAATAATCCCGGGAGATTGGAGAGGGACCACTTCAAAACTTTTATGTACTGCAAAATTCTCCAGGAATTTGGTTTTTATTCTTGATACTGAATATTCAGAATATTTCATAAAATTTGTAATGAAGAATAGGTTCTTTCTCATGGTGTGAAGAGAGAAGTGGGAACCAGAAACTTGAGTTCTAGTGCTCTCTTTCACATTGACTCTTTGTAAGCTTTTAGCAAGTTACAACCTTTTTACTCAATTTCACCTTTTGTAAAATGGGGGTGTTGTGATATTTAGATCCTGATTCAGCAAAGCACAGAGGAATGTGATTAAGATTAAGCATGTGCTTAATTGCTATTACTGAAGTAAGGCCTGATTACATTGTATTTGTCCCCCTGCATTTACACTGAATTCACTGAAAAATCTGGATACTCGAAGAAAGCAAGATCAAAACCAACATTTGCCATGTGCTCTAGAGACAAAGAGTAGTCCGCATGGTTTAGTATGATTTATCTACATCCTATCCTGGAAAATGACCCCTCAGTCTCACAAGCCTTGGGGGACAGACCAATCCTCACTTAAAGACAACCCCTAACCTCACATAAATTCTTTTCCGTAACCACGCAACACACCTCAATCACTCATTCAGGAACCCGCCCCTGCAATCAACTCTGGTGTCACCTCTGTCCACACATCTATACAAGCGACATTATAACAGAACCTAACCACATAAACCACCACATCCGAGGCTCATATAATTCACCAGTGTGATCTATGCCCTCAAGTGCCGGCAATCCCTTCTTCCATGTACGTTGGCCAAACTGGGCAGTCTCTACGACAAAGGATTAATGGACACAAATCAGATATTTGAAAAGGTAACACACAAAATGTTCCCCAACAGGTTTCTAACATGTCTAGACACTCACTAATGGATCTCAAAGTTACCATGTTATAGCAAGACAATTTCAAAAACGAGCTTGAAAGGGAGGAACTTAATTTCATTTACAAGTTTGACACCTGCAACAGAGGTCTAAACAAAGAGCTTATGTGGATGGCCCACTATATTCCACATCCTAATGACATACAAAAACCAAGCACAGGGTATATCAGAGCATTTAGTGCCCACTCTTATCAGCTTCATTTAGCATAGACACTCTTACACTTCATTTAGCATAGACACCCCCCCCTTTTCCCTCTTCCTTTTCTTTCTCTTCAACACTCCCCCCTTCCCCCCCAATCCCATCTCTTTCTCTGCTATTTATTTGGAAACTGGACCTCTTAACTCCATTCATCTGAAGAAGTGGGTTGTGCCCACGAAAGCTCATGATGCCATCTACGTTTTATTAGTCTCTAAGGTGCTGCAAGACTATTGGTTATTTTTTACGTTTTTTCAGTTACAGACTTACACTTCTATCCCTCTGAATCTATATAGTTAAATGTTAGTTACTGGCCTTGATTACAGTATATGGTTTAAAAAACCTGATAAAAAATAATTACTTAGGCCATCATAGTCATAAAGTTTATTGTGATTGTGATGGGCTAGCCAGATGGTGGTTGAACTAGACAAATAGTTACATCGTATCTTGATAAAAATCATGTTTTCCCATAAAACTCATTTTTCCCCAGGTAATTTAACTATATATATATTTTTTAAAAGTAGATACATCTACATAAGTGATTGATTTAAAACTAATTAAATGGATTTAAAATGGCATAGGGACAAGGAATGGATGGCAACTACAGAAAAAAAACCATTCAGAAGGGAGAGGTAGTAACTGAGTTGCCAAAAGGGTCAGGTTAGATACCTTTTATTGCCCTTAGAGAGGGAATCATTATAGACATGACTAAGTTAGTTGGGGACAGTATTTAAAAAATAAGAAACAAAATTATTCTACAGTAAGCAGTATATAGAAAACTGGGTTACTCAAAGGTGTGAAATATTTGCTGTAGGATAATACAAGGCAAAGGTCACCAGGCAATGGCATGCACAATATTTATAGTCTCAGAGGGGTAGCCATGTTAGTCTGTAACTTTTAAAAACGACAAGTAGTCCTGTGGCACCTTAGAGACTAACCAGATGTATTTTGGTTACTCTAAGGTACCACAGGGCTACTCGTTGTTTCTAATATTTATAGTATCGAGAGATGTGCCACACTTACTCAAGTGGGCCCTTACTGCATAGCTAGGTTAGTTGACATAAATGGAGCCACTTGCAGTGTAAATTGCAGAGTAATATACTACTCAATGTATGAGGAAGGGTGGCACAATCCAACCCATGATGAGCACAAAAGGAAGGGTTTGTGAAAGGTTGACTTAATCAAGGTAATTTATATGTAAGATTTAAGATCAGAAAGGTCTGCAAACTGACTCCCTCAGCAGCTCAGTTATTATGTCTCTCACCCTCTAGAATTGCTACTGTTCAGTAGCTCATGCTTTTATGTAATTGTAACCTTGCCTCATTTTCACAAATATTGACTACTCTGTTTTTTGGCAGTACTTGCCTTACATGATCTTGTATTGTATATTTTTACCTTTGTATAACCCTGTTTTCTCTGAACCCTTTCTTCCTGTGTTTTGATACAAAAAGTAATAAAAAATGTAGGGGTACAATCTAGGCTGCTTCAGCCCAACAGTTAGAGATACTAGGTTAGATTCACTGATACACGCCAACTGTTTTGTGATGTACTAGATAGACAAAGTTGGCATTAAACCCTTGGGATTTTAACAGGTTTGTTAAGCTGGGTTTAAGGCTGTTTTGCATCACCACAGCAGCTGAAGTGAAGTGAGGAATCTGGGGAAAAAAATTGAACAAGCCTGAAGTCGTGACTAACTTGCGACCTTGGCAAAAAGGCTTCAGTAAAGATGGAGTTCTTTAGAGCAAGCACTGTTGTTACTGTATGTTTGCACAGCACGTAGCACAATGAAGACTCTAGACAGGACCACATTGCAAATGTTACATAAACATCATAATGGAGAAAGGATCTTTATGCCTCTGTGGATGTCACAATAAGTAATAGTCTAGTGTCACCACTGCCAAACAGTATCCTTTGTTTCCAAGCGATCACTGGAGTTGGTAACACACCTCTTCAAAATGATTCAGAGGGGTAGCCATGTCAGTCTGTAACTGAAAAAACTTAAAAAAACCCCAAGGAATAGTCCTGCAGCACCTTAGAGATGAACAAAAAATGTAGATGGTATCATGAGCTTTGCTGGGTTACCCACTTCTTCAGATATACCACGTAGGGATTAGATTTGTCAGTCTGCACCCACGCTACTTGTAGATACCTTCCTTTTGTCTCCTTCCACCTCAGTCTTTGTGTTGCAGTCACAGGTTTCCCAAACTGTATTTTTCTGCCTGTGCTCATGTTTTGTACAGATGTAGAAAGCAAGTAAGTAAATCTTCTACATGTAACAATGCTGTTCTCTTTGCCAGCAGGACAGGCTCGCATTACAAATCCCCTATTCATGTAGTAAGTGTATCAAACAGGTGCTGATGGGGTGCCTGGGGTTCACTCTGGAACTGTAGGATCACTGTGCCCCTTTAACTCTCCAGCCTGAGCTGGGTCTCCCAGTACTATGCCAGTGGCAAGTAGCAAGCCCCTCCAAGTCACTCAGCTATTCGTACGTGGAGATACATACTCAGTGAAACTGCATGAATGTTCTCAGTCACTCATGAATGATACAGAGAGAGGTGCCAACCAATTGCCCCGGGTCTCAACC
The DNA here is from genome assembly GCA_032595735.1 of Pelochelys cantorii. Taxonomy (NCBI): domain Eukaryota; kingdom Metazoa; phylum Chordata; order Testudines; family Trionychidae; genus Pelochelys; species Pelochelys cantorii. The sequence continues at coordinate 183,670,813 of CM064328.1, forward strand.
TTGCACCCCCCAAATATATTGTCTTATGCTTCTCAAGACTCCCTTGGTCAATGCAAGCTCATTAATTAGTTCACTACTTTGTCAAATAAAAATGGACACGCCCCAGCCTTTGGAATCTGAGCTGAGATTTCCCCAAGCAGTTCAACCAAATCTACACTGGTTTAGGTAACATATTAAAACAGATTTATGAACTACAGAAAGATAAACTTTAAGTGATTGTAAGTAGCAGGCAGAGAGAGCAGAGGTGGTTATAGAAGAAATAAGAATAAACTCCCAATCTAAATCCTACAGACTAAGCAAGATTTGAATCAAGCAGTCTCTCAATCTAATAGAGGTTACAGGATTTATAGTTCTCAATACACAGGCTGGATTCTTTCCCCCACCTGGGATCACTCACCCCAGTTCAAAGTCTTTGTCTTCCAGGTGATCTTCCTGGTGTTGAGACAGGGGAGGAGAGAAGCCAAGTGATGATGTCACAGTCTCTCCTTTATAGTTGCTTCCAGCTCTTAGAAAGATCCTTGCTGTGTGATGTGGGGATTGGGCAGCCCCCCTGGCCTACGTGCTCCTCTGAGGGGTCTCCGGGAAAGCAGGTTCTGCTTGATGGGCCATCAACTCCAGTGTGGCCAGTGATAGTTTGCTCCTTTGTTGCTGTTGAAAGGCCAGCTGTAGGATTTCCCAGCCTCATAGTATATTTCTGTAACCCACACAGAAGGACTTCAGAACTTCATATCTGAAAAAGTGGTCTGGGTCCATGGCAGCGTGGGGGCTGGCCGCAGCACCACTGCCCCCCCCCTTTCCACCCTGTCCTGCTTCAGGGGGATGGGGGCCTGGGTGGTGTGAGGGCCAGCAGCACTACTACCTGCCCTGCCCTGCTCCACCTTGCCAGCTCCCAACCCTGTGTCTCTCGGGAGAGGAGGTGGTGGGGAGTTGGAGAAAGGCATAGGAAAGGCTTGGGGCAGAATGAGGTGGGGAGGGGTGAGCAGAGGCTTAGGGGAAGAGGCAGGGTGGGGGCAGGGCCTGAATCATGGCAGGAGGTTGGAGGGTTGTCCCAGGCCTCCAGGGAAGGCCCTGCTCACAGGGCATGCATTGTACAAAACATATAATAATCATAAGAGAATGATGAATATGGGGGGCTCCAGGATGCTGCTTTGAGTTACAGACTATCACAGAGGTCAAATAATATGTTAATTATGATCACTGCTTCATTGGTCCAATATAAAATACACCAATGTTGTACAAAGAAAGGCTGCCCAAAGTGATTGGATTGGATTTTGTGACAGTGCCGTTTTATAAACTTTAGGAAATGCATGGCATCGAACAAACTATAGGAAAAGCAGCTGTGTGACTAATCCCAGTAATACCAATTCTGAGTATTCCCAGCAAACTTTGGGAAAGAGAGAACAGTGTTCCACTTGCCTCGTGAACACAGTGTGTGGTTTATGCTGTTGTGATCACCGGCAGAAAAAGGAACGGAATCTGCTCCAGCTAGTCAGTAGCGGTTTTGCTGGTGACTTTCAATGGAGACAGGATCAGTCCAACAAGTGGGATGCAAGGCTTGGGACAGGAGCTCTGACTGGGCAACCCTTTGCTTGCATACTCATATGGTCAACTCTAAGCACCCAGGTAACCATCTTAGTGGAAAAACTTTAAATAAAACTTTTAAAATATGTAATTTGCTTCTCTTTCTTCCACCCCCCCCCCCCTTAGAGTGCTGCACTAGTTTGTCTGGGCTCAGCGTGGACAAGCTGAATGTTTCTTAGACTCCCTCCTCACTAGACTTCATCAACAGTAGTCCTTTGGGTAATAGTCTTACTACAGACAAAAAATGATCATGGGAGTGCAGAAGGTTTTTTTTTAATCTTTCAATTAAAAGTAGATCATTTGAGAAGGAAGCATCCTCTCATAGTGTCAACATCCTAAAAATAAGCTTGACTCCTGTATTTTGATTTCAGGTTGCAGGAAAGCCACTGTTAGGAAGTATTGTAGGAAAGAGGTGCTCTATCTGTTACATTTTTAGGAAGATAATGGGAAGCAGAGAGGAGCATTTCTGCCTCTCTGTTAAAGGTATGCAAGATAATTCCTTGAGGACTCTATTCACACTGGTTTTATCCATGGTCGTTTTAAGTGTTTCAATCGATGAAGCTTTTCCTACTACGTTATGGATGGGAATCCTCCCTGATCTCAACCACAGAGAAGATTTTCCTGCTATGTAGGCTACTTTCCTTAAAATATTTCCTTTCCTGATATTTCCTTTGCTTAAATAATGTTTGCTGTGTCTTTCTAGGTCTCATACTGGCTTTGAGAAAAAGTATTCAAAGTTCTTGTCGGGGGGATGACTTCTTGCAGCCCTATAGCCCTATAACAGAATTCATGAGTATACGCAGTGCAGGTTTTCTTTTTCAGTTATTCCCTTTTGTGTAAGGCTAAAAATCATTGTCATCTAACCTTTTGATTTAGGTCTTTGTCTGATTTGTCCAAAGAAGGAAAATGGATTATTTATAATCAGAGGCAACTGGGCATTCATCACTGCAGATTGATGCATGTTTTAGAGCACTCACCTTTGAAATATCCAGAATGCAAGCTGCTTGATCCTCTGTGGATTGTAAATTTCTAGAGTTGGGCTTCTTTGATCTTCTTGTCTGTTGAGGAATGCTTTATGATCAGTATCACATTATCTCATCTGTAGTACTGGGAAAATGGGACCCCTTTTCCTGTCTGGTTGCTTTCCTTTATTTTCATACCAATAAAAGGGTTCTTTGACCAGGGTTCATCTTCATAAGCATCTCGAGAATGGCACCTGAACTAAGAAAACTATTTTCCTTTTGTATGCCCAAAATCTCAGACTATCAAACAGCCTGCATGCTTTGAATTTAAGACAGAGCTTACAGTCTAACAGCTTTTTTATCACCTCCCATCAAGCGAAAAAGCCTCCAGGTGGATTAAGCTGTGTATGTAAGAAGCTTAGAAGGTAGCAGGTGTCAAGTCTCAGTAAAGGTCATTCTATTAGGACTATTCTCTTCTCAGACACCGCTTTCCTTGTGGACTTCTATAAGAGTGCCACATAGAGGTTGATTCATGCACTGTGTAGCAGTGTATGTTCTGCTAAATGCAGAGGTGTGCCTGGTGTATTTGCACTGGGGTTAGAGGCTCTTGCCTATCATTAAAAGTGTGTCAGAGTGGAAAGGCCACAGGGGTGGACTGGGAGTGGGAACAGATTAGGAGAAGTGTCTTTCAACTCTACCAAATGCATCTATCTTAAAATGTGATGTTTTCCAGATAGGACAAAGATACACATGGGTGACTAGCCACAAAACTTTCCTAGCATGACAGTTCCCAGTGTTAAAGACTTTCTGACTGCAGCAGAACAATAATACAGAAATGTAAGATACACCTAGTGTATTAAGACATACACTGCTCCCAAATCAAAGAAAATGGAGTTGCTAAAAAGCCACGTTCATTGAAAATAACATTGTAATGTCATCTGAGGGAAGCTTTACATTTAAGACTTTTCCTCAGACTTGCTTTTCACCTAACTCTGTGTTCAAATTTTGCAAGCCTCCCTTTCACTGATTTACATCACATGCTTGCTGGGCTTCACCCATTTGATCACAGAAATTGGAAAAGAAAGCACACCGAAAATTAAAACTAGTAAAGAAACATTGTGCATGTGTGACAATAGTCAGGTTGTGGAAGGTGATCACAACCCTCTGGGGTTTTTTCAGGTTTTTTGTGCCAATGTATTTTGAAATTTTGCTCATAATAGGACCAAGGTTTATGCTGTGTGGGATAGAAGAGATTCCTTTCTTCTATTATTAATACACATCAATGAAAAAAAATGGTGGAGAAACATAAGAACCCCAAAAGGCTTATTTGGATTTCTTAAAACCTAAATAATTCCCAGCCACATAAATGATGCAGTAGTTTTTGTGGCTGTCATCTTGTTCTATAGAACCTCATCATTCATCTACGTCCTTTATGGCTCAGAAGCAAGCTTGCAAAATGTGAACTAAATTACACCAAAGCAGTGTTGTCTGCCTGAATTATCTAAGAGCCTAAAATATATATATTTCCCCCTGTTCATTTCCACGTTAACTCAGATGTCAAGTGATGGCAAATTGCATCTCAACTGTGTGAAGTAGCTGAATGGCTAGCAAAAATACGCTATCGTGCATTGAAATTGTATAGTATATTAGAAGAAGAATGCAAATGTTGTACCTCTATTTATAAAGAGGCCCTAATGGTGATCTGGGGGATTATGACCAGTAAATCTTATTTTCATAACTGATACATTAGATAAAATCATAATTAAAAATACAGTTGTAAAAACCTAACTGACCATGATAGAATAGTCTAACTAGCATGGCTTCTGCAAAAGAAAAGCATGCCTCACTATTCTATTGACATTTTTTCAACCAGTCAATAAAAGAGTGGGTAAAAGAGAATCAGTTAACATAGATTATTTGGACTCTCAGAAGCCCCATGATGTACAGGAATTTTACTAAAAGCTACTATGGACTATCCATTCAGTAGTTATGGATGAGAGATAAAATAGTGTCCTGGATCAGGAACCAGCTAATAGAATTGTCACTAGGAGCGAGATCATGGCTCCAATGAAGCAAGTGGGAATCAATAGAGGGGGTTTAGGGATGGATGATGAAAATTAGTAATGTCATAGAAATATTTCATACGAAGAGAAGCTAAAAGGAATGGGATTCTTTAGAAAGGAAGTAAATAAATAAAAATGAGTATGATAAAAGTACTCCTTCTCAGAATAAAGAATCCAGGGCCATTCAATAAAACTGAAAGACAGCAAACTGAAAACTCATAAAAGGGAATACTTTTAAGACAATGCATTGTTAACCTATGGAACTCATTGCCATTAGATATCATTGACACGAAGAGATTGGCAGGATTTATCAAAGGATTACATATTTATATAGGTAATGAACATTTGCAACTGAAAAATGTAGAAAAACATGGGATTTGAATTTTTACAGAGAATAATTTTTACATTTTGTGCAAAATGTATGACTCTGTCTGTTCAAGCCTCCATTATATGGCTATCAGTATTAATGAAACCATGGCTGACAGCCTAACCCTGGGCATCGGGGTTGGTGGGGCTGACAGTGTGAGTCATGCCCTCCCCAGAGATGACAGTGAAAGATATTTCAGCAAACCTGAGGTTATTTTCTGGCTCCAGTGCCAACCTCAGGAAGATGAAAACATGACTGGAATTCTGCAACTCTGTTTTTGTATGTTAATGCGAAAGCTATTTTTGCTATTTTTGTGCACTTTTTAAAAGAAATCATTTTTCTGAAAACATAGAACACAGGCAGAAGTATTTGGTAGATGTAAGAAACGCAAATTGCAATTCTATTAAGGTTTATTATAATAATTGATGGCACTGGCAGGCTTCAAATTTGCTTCAACATTGTAAATATATCGATAAAACAAAGTGTTCAAGTGATACTGTAAAAATAACATCAGTAGGGAAACTAAAGTTCAGCATTTCATTTTAATTGTGGCAAATCAGAGATTTTTATGTTTTTTATTGGAGAATTTTGCTTTTTTTTTTAAATCGTGGAAAACTAGCCTCCCTGGTAATGAGGCCATACAGAATCACATTAGATAAGGTGAAAACATTGTTGAAGGCATATACCCATTTATGTTCCAGGGCATAAACCAACCTCTAACTGAAAGGCGCAAGGAAATTTTCTGAGTGAGAAGGTTATACCATAATTGTTCATTACAGGGTATCTTGTGTTTTCTCTGAAACTTTTGGCATTGGCCACCATCAGAAACAGTTTATTGGGCTAGGGGGACCATTGCTCATATCTGGTATTACAATTCCTGTGCTTCCTCCCTGTGTGATACGATCACCTGTGGTCAGAATGCACATTAGAGCATGGCCCACAAATAACTTGCTCTCACTATTACTGCTCATGACATTTCAGCAGCTTCATTGGCTCCTACACGTGCTAAATTCCACATTCCCAGTGGGTTTGGTGGTGCCATTTTCCATGTTTCTTATCATCACACTTTTCAGCTTGATCCTACTTGGCAAATGGTAGAGAGCTTGCGAGCTTTGAAAGACTGGCTGGAAAACCGTGAGTTCTGAGGATATTTTTGTTTTTTGGTTTTAAATATTTTATCTTCCAGTCTGGAATTATTCAGTAGTTTAATGTCTGAGCTGCTCCCTTTGGAAAGAGGTTGGCTGTGAGAGGACTTTTCCGGTGTTCCTTTCTGAAAGGAGACTGTTTTTGCTAAGAGATGGCAGGGGCTACGGGAGGCGCCCCGGTCTTGCAGCATGACTGGTTTTGAGAGAGAGCTTTTTCTCCTGAGACACACCCTTTGGTTGGGAGCAGCTGCTGCTGGCAAGCCCAGCTATAAGAGATCTTGTTGTGAGTGTTTTTGACTGAGAAGGGACCTCATTGCTGGGAACTGCTGCCTCTGGAACAGAGCCAAATGAGCAAGAGACTCTTTCAGTGTGTGAAGCTTCTGTTGCTGGTGGCTGGCTGATGGAGAGGCCATCCCGAGTGTCTTTAATTGAGTAGGACTCCTTTGCAGGGAGCTTATGCTCCTGGAGAGAGTGTGGCCAATGGCATTTCTCTGGAGAGGGATTTAATTGCTGGGATTTGCAATAAAGACTTTGTGTGGGTTTGTGTGTGCTGAGTGTTTGTTTACACTGCCTAATGATGATTTGCATCACACTTACATTATGTTTGATTTAGTTTAGCCTCTGTTATTGTGGCTATTTTAGTGTGTATTTAATAAACACAATGAAACCTGTGCTACAGGCTACTTCCATTAGATAGCCAGTTCCCTGTCTTAAGGAACCACTTTAAGGTATCCCTAAGGTTTCCCATGCAGTTTTGTTTGACCTTCAGTTAAAGACCATCACAGCTAGACTAGGATTTTCATGTTCCCTGGGTGAGTTACTTAAGACAGATTTCAGTCTGTTTCACTAGTAATTGTGTGTCACTGGTTTGTTTCCTGTTTACTTCGACTTGTGTATATGGCGGTGCTATTTGAAAGGATTTGTTTTTCCTTGCTTAGGTTACGTAGTTGATATTTGGGCACATTGCGCTGTGTTTTGTTTTTAGTTCTATTTGGTGGCCCTTGCTAAGGCTGCCAGAGAACTTTGTGTTTCTGGCAATGATAAATCAAAATTTAGAACGACCAATTCTTATTATGCTCATCACCCTCTTATAACCCTTTGGGTATTGCCATGGTAGCAGTATAGATTTTATTTATTGTCATTGCTACAGTTGTTAATGATATCAACTTCACTTTAGTCCTTGTAATTTTGGCTCTCAATGAAGATTTTGTATGATTTTACATGATGCCAATCTTGTCTTTCCCAGTGGTTACAAGTATCTTCTTTGTTTCCACTATGATAGGTTTCCTTCAGATGTTGTTATTACCACAGAAGTGCCTAGAGCAGGGGTGGGCAATAATTTTTGCAGGGGAGTCACTTCATGAATCTTGGTAGTGGTTGCAAGCAGGCTCCGCCCCCTGAAAAGACAGGGTCTCTGGTGAAAGGGGTGTAGCCTCAGGCGGAAGGAGCAGTTCCCTCTAGGCATCGTGCACCATGGCAGGGTGAGAAGACTTTGAATACTCCCTCACTCCCCAGGCCAATTGGGACTCAGGGACAGAGGAGTACACAAAGTCATTCACTGTTCAAAATGGCTGGTGACTCTCTCTAGGTACCATGCGCCTCTGGTGGGGGGAGGGAGCCGCGAGCCACTTTGAACAGCGAATAACTTCACTCACTCTCCTAGCCCGGGTCTCGATTAGCCTAGAGGTAGGAGAGCATAGGGTGGGCCGTGAGCCAGATCAAACAGCTTGGTGGATCAGATCCGGCCTGCAAGCTGTATCTTGCCCACCACTGAGATCAGGGTCCTATTGTACTATACATGGTACATACATACAGTTAAGGGTGTGTCTATACTTGCAGAAAGATCAGTGCTGCAGTGGTTGGTCTTCAGGCATTCAATTTAGTGGGTCTAGTATGGACCAGCTAAATCAAACACTGAGGGCATCCCTGTGGATGCTGCTACTTGCTGCTGTTCTGAGGAATAAGAGAAGTCATAGAATCATAGAATACTAGAACTGGAAGGGACCTTGAGAGGTCATCAAGTCCAGTCCTCTGCCCTCGTGGTAGGACCACCATCCCCGATAGATGTCTGTCTAACCTGCTCTTAAATGTCTCCAGTGATGAAGATTCCACAACCTCACTAGGCAATTTATTCCAGTGTTTAACCACCCTGATAGTTAGGAAGTTTTACTAATGTTCAACCTAAACCTCCCTTGCTGCCATTTAACCCCATTGCTTCTTGTCTTATCATCAGAGGCCAAGGAGAATGTTTCTCCCTCGTCCTTGTAACACCCTCTTGGATACTTGAAAACTGCTATCATGTCCCCTCTCAATCTTCTCTTTTCTAAACTAAACAAGCCCAATTCTTTCAGTCTTCCCTCACATGTGATATATTCTAGACCTTTGGTCATTTTTGTTGCTCTTCTCTGGACCTTCTCCAATTTCTCCACATTTTTCTTGAAATGTGGTGCCCAGAACTGGACCCACTGAGGCCTAATCAGCACAGAATAGAGTGGAAGAATGACTTCTTGTGTCTTGCTCACTACACTCCTGTTAATGCATCCCAGAATCATGTTTGCTTTTTTTTTTTTTTTTTTTTTTTGCAACAGTGTCACCCTGTTCAGTCCACTATGACCACTAGATCCCTTTCTGCAGTACTCCTTTCCAGACAGTCACTTTTCATTCTGTATGTATAAAACTGATTGTTCCTTCCTAAGTGGAATACTTTGTATTTCTCCAGTTTGAGCAGATCATTTTGAATGATGACCCTATCCTCCAAAGCAGTTGTAACTCCTCCTAGCTTGGTATCATCTGCAAACTTAATATGCATACTCTCTATGCCATCATCTAAATCATTGATGAGGATGTTAAACACAACCGGTTCCAAAACAGACCCTTGTGGAATTCTACTTGTTATGCCCCTGCAGCATGACTTTGAACCATTAATAACTACTCTCTGAGAACAGTTATCCAGCCAGTTATGCACCCACCTTGTACTAGCCCCATCTAGGTTGTATTTCCCTAGTTTATTGATAAGAAGGTCATGCGAGACCATATCAAATGCTTTACTAAAATCTAGGAATACCATTTCCACTGCTTCTCCCATATCCACTGGGCTTGTTATTCCTGTCAAAGAAAGCTATCAGATTGGTTTGACATGATTTGTTCTTTACAAATCCATGCTGGCTGTTACCTATCACCTTATTGTCTTCTAGGTGTTTACAGTGAATTCCTTAATTACTTGCACCATTATTTTCCCTGGCACAGAAGTTAAACTGGATGGTCTGTAGTTGTTCTTATTTTCCTTTTTATAGATGGGCACTATATTTGCCCCTTTCCAGTCTTCTGGAAACTCTCACGACTTCCATGACTTTTCAAATATGATAGCTAAAGTCTCAGATATCTCCTCTATCCACTCCTTGAGTATTCTAGGATGCATTTCATCAGGCCCTGGTGACTTGAAGACATCTAACTTTTCTAAGTAATTTTTAACTTGTTCTTTTTTATTTTAACTTCTAAACCTACCTTCTTCCCACTAGCATTCGCTATGTTAGCCATCCTGTCACCCTCAATCTTCTTAGTGAAAACCAAAACAAAGAAGTCGTTCAGCATCTCTACCATTTCCAAGTTTCCTGTTATTGTTTCTCCCTTTTCACTGAACAATGGACCTACCCGGTCCTTCGTCTTCCTCTTGCTTGTAGTATATTTTTAGAATGTCTTCTGGTTACCATTTATATGTCTACCTAGATTGAGCTTGTTTTGTGCTTTTTCCTTTCTAATCTTGCTCCTGCATACTTGTGTTATTTGCTTATATTCATCCTTTATAATTTGACCTAGTTTCCACTTTTTATATGACTCCTTTTTGATTTTTAGATAACGTAAGATCTCTTGGTTAAACCAAGATTGTCTCTTGCCATACTTTCAATCTTTCCTACACAGTGGAATAGTTAGCTTATGGGCCCTTAATAATGTTCCTTTGAAAAACTGCCAACTGTCTTCAGTTGTTTTTCCTCTTAGTCTTGCTTCCCATGGGACCTTACCTACCAGCTCCCTGAGTTTATTAAAATCTGCCTTCTTGAAATCCATTGTCATTGTTTTGTTGTTCTCCCTTCTACCATTCCTTAGAATCATGAACTCTATGATTCCATGATCACTTTCACCCAAGCTGCTTTCCACTTTGAAATTTTCAACCAGTTCCTCCCTATTTGAGCATTTCTCCCATCGACCTCCCACTGTTCGGCCAGCACCAAAGCTCAAGTTAAGGTATGTTGACTCCAGCTACATTATTTACATAGCTGGAATTGTGCACTTTAAGCCAACCTTCAGCGGTAGTGCAGATCTGCCCTAAAAAACAAACCATTTCCTGTACATCTTATAATCTAAATAAATGAGACAACAAGAAGTTATTATTCCCATCTAATAGATAGGAAAACTGAGTAACAGAGAAATTAAATGACTTTCCTTGGGTCACAGAGTGAGTTTGTTACAGAGCTAGGATTTGAACTTAGTTCACCTCTGTGGTATGTCTAGACTGCAGAGGTATCCTGGAAAAACTCTGCCACATCCAAAGAACGCTTCTGCTCTTCTGAAATTTTTTTCGGAAGAGCAGACGAGTTTTTTCGGCATCCCTGTAAACTTCACTTTACGAGGAAGAAGGGATGTTCCGAAAAAGGGTTTTTTCCCCCCACATTTGGCCCAGTGTAGACGCGCCAAATGTCAGAAAAGCCTCTTCCAAAAAAAGAAGTGGAAAAAAGCTATGCAAATTGCGGTTCGCAATTTGCATATCTTTTTCCCGAAGAACGGTGTAGTCTAGACACAGCCTGGGTCAGGGTAGGGAATTAGCAGTAGGACCATACCTCTTTTTGTCTGGTTTTGTTAATCCACTTAATACTAAAGTTTTGTATGTAACCTAGAAACAAAAGAGGAAAAGTAAAAATAATAATAAGAAAAAATATCTCCCATATGTATGCATTCAAAGGTGTTGCATAAAGTACTGTATATAATAAAACAGCAGCTATTTCACAATCTTGAATTCCATTTAGTTAAAGTAATTCATTGGACTCCAGATGCTGAGAAAAAATACTCTTGTGAAGATTTTAAGCATAAATCCGCTCTGATCTGTATATTAGTTTTTCTTTATTGTATGGGTATCACGGTCCTCCTCACTGAGGCATGATTTTTGGAAGTACTCAACAGCTACTCTCCAGCTGAAGACAAAGGGAGCTGTAGGTGTGCAGCATTTGGAAAATCAGGCCGTATACTTAGGTGCCAAAATATAGAATCATAGAACTGGAAGGAAATTTGAGATGTTATCAGGTCCAGTCCCCTGCAGTCATGGCAGGACCAAGGACCATCTAGATCATCCTTGACAAGTGTCTGTCTAACCTGCCCTTGAAAATCTCCAATGATGGAGATTCCACAATCTCCCGAGGCAATTTATTCCAGTGCTTAACTACTCTGAAAGGAAGTTTATCTTAATTTCCAACCTAAACCATCTTTGCTGCAATCTAACCCCTCATATCATATCCTCAGAGGTTAAAGAAAATATGTTTTTTTCTTCTTCCTTGTAGCAACCTTTTAGGTATTTGAATGCTGTTATCATGTTCCTTCTTAGGCCTGGTCTACACTGGGACTACATCTACACTGGCCAGTCTTGCGCAAGAATATATGCAAATGAGGCGTGGTGATAAATATCGCCATGCCTCATTTGCATACTTAATGAACCGCCAGCTCATTGGAGGACAGCATGGATGAGGAAGAGGAGGAAGAGGAGAATGATCTACAGGCAAATGGGGCAACCAATATCACTGAGAGTCAAGAACTTTTTATAACCTTGGAAACAATCCCCTCCCAGGATATCTCACAGTTGGGCACTGATCCCAGGGATTGCATTTCTGGTGAGTTCATATTTTTTATCTTACTAAAAGTGGGTGTGATCTGTGGTGTCCACTTAATCTACACAGTGTGGAGTCCCTGGAATAGCTTGTTAATGTGTCTGTAGATGGATGCTGGAATCTTCCCTGCACAGCTCCATAAAGCTCTCATAGAGGAACTCTTTAATCCTTCTCACAAGGTTTCTGAGGGAGGCCTAACCTTATTCTGTCCTCCACCGTAGGCCACCTCTCCAGGCCAGTCCATTAGTAAGGGGTTAGGCATCATTGAAGCACAAAGCATTGCAGCAGAAGGTTCAGGTTTCTGGTCGTATGGAGTCGGCGTCCACTCTCTATCACTCTGTGTGATTTGGAGAAGACTGGTATCTCACATGGCAATGTGGATGAAGCAGGGGAATCTATAAGCTGGCGTCTCTGCCATAAATCTCCATTTGCTCAACCCCAAGGAGGTATGGCTTGAGCACTGCCCTGTCCTGCTGCCAGCCCAGGACCCTCTCCCTCCTTGTACCTATCCACCTGCTCGCCCCTGCAGGAAGGTAAAGTTGCACTCTCTTGGCAAATGGGGGTGCCAAACATATGGACACAGCATGAATTCTTGCCCTGCCACCCTGGCTGGGCCCTCTGCCTCCCACAGATTGAGCTCAGCCCTTATCCTTACAATGCCTACCACCAAGCCAAGTCCCGCTGATCCTTTAAGAACTCTAGTGTGCCTGCTGCATTGTGGCCACGTAAAAGTGTAACTGTGGCCTTATGCATAGCACATCCCTATTGTCTGTAGATGGACCTTCCTTTTATTCTAACAGATTAGGTTTTACACTCTACAATGTATTTCCTGAAAAGTCTGCCCTTCACTTCTCATTACAGCAGGAACAGCAGTGGGGCTTCTGCTCACTGCCCCAGCCCCACCAGCTGTCTGTCTGGCACAAATCAGCCGGCAAAAAAGCACTATGGATGACATGTTCAAGTAGCAAATACAATCCGCCCACTTGGAAAGGGAGCACTTAAGCGTGGGGAGGAATATGCTGCTAGAGGCGATGCATACAGAGCATGAGAACAGGAGAGCATGCAGGGAATTGGAAGTGAAGAACCAGGAAAGAGTCCGTGGCTGATGTGATGGACCACATGGCGGCTTTCCAGGATGCCAACATGCACTGACATTGCTTCTAGCTCTTCCGGACCAATGTTCCCTCCTGACCAAGTTCCATAACCTCCTCTCCCAGTGGACCTAGAAAGGGGGTGGGGTACTAGTCAAGGGCAGCCTCACACTGAACCCTCAGGGATGCATCACAAAGCAAAAGGCTGTCCTCTTCAAAATTGTGATCCCCCCCGCCCCCGCTCCCAAAGCTTCCTCTCTGGACTACTTTTCTGTCCCTACTTGTGTTGATGGGAGAGGGGTTACCAGCAGTTCAGTCATAAAACTGTCTAACAAATCCTCTCTGACTGGCACTGCCCCTTTCTGTGCTCTCTTTAATGCCCCGGTGTCTTGCTGCTCAAAATCCCTGGCTAGGTGCTGTGCCTTGGCTCCCCATCCTGACAGATAACTTTCCCTCTTACTCTCACAAATATTATGGAGCACACAGCATGCTGCCATCACAATGGAAATGTTGCATTTGCTGAGGTCTGACCTAGTCAGTAGAGTGTGGAACCTTTCCTTTAAATGCCCCAAAGCGCATTCTACCATCATTCTGCACTTGCTCGGCCTGTAGTTGAACTGCTCCTTACTGCACAGATATCCAAGGGAAAAAAGTGCATGAAAAGAAAAAGTGCATGAAAAGACTATTTGCCATTGGTCTTAAGTGTGGGGGAGGGGGGGAAATGAGTGCATTATGGACCACTGGCAACATGTACCCAGAAACCCTCACTGCAGTTTTGGTCCCAGCATAAACCAAAATGCGAAGTGGTGCAGACAGTGTGGGATTGCTACCCACAGTGCATCTTTTTCAAAATCAACGGTAGCCACCCTTCTGGGGACGCACTACTTCGAACTAAATCAAACTCTTGCACACAGTGGAGATATGCAACTTTGACTTCACAAAATTAGGTGCTAAAATTCAACCTTAATATATTCTACCTTATCTTTCAAGCCACGCCTTCACTGCTGCAGAGATTGGCACTGCAGCAGTCGATCTTCCAACATTCAATTTAGTGGGTCTAGTAAAGACCCACTAAATCAAATGCTGATGGTTCCCCTGTTGATCGCGGTACTGTGAGGAGGAAGGGAAGTCGACAGAAGCATTTCTCCCATTGACCTCCCACTGTGGGGATAGTGTCAAAACTCAGCTTAAGGTACATTACATTATTTACGCAGTTGGAAGAATTACTTCTAGTGTCTTGCTTATAATAACATTCAACATTCCTGTGGTGGGTAGAACACCTCAGCAGTCCAGCACCCTGGCATTTAATTTCAAAAAGGGGAATTACACAAAAATGAGGAGGCTAGTTAAACACAAATTAAAAGGCACAGTGACTAGAGCCAAATCCCTGCAAGCTGCATGGAAACTTTTTAAAGACACCATAATAGAGGCCCAACTTAAATGTATACCCCAAATTAAAAAACGTAGCAAGAGACCTAAAAAAGAGTCACCGTGGCTTAACCACCATGTAAAAGAAGTAGTGAGGGGCAAAAAGGCATCTTTTAAGAAGTGGAAGTCCAATCCTAGTGAGATAAATAGAAAGGAACACAAACACTGTCAAATCAAGTGTAAAAATGTAATAAGAAAAGCAAAAAAAGATTTTGAGGAACAGCTAGCCAAAAACTCAAAAAGAAAAAACAAAATGTTTAAGTACATTAGAAGCAGGAAGCCTGCTAGAAAACCTGTGGGTCCCCTAGACGATCGAACTATAAAAGGCGCAATCAAGGACGATAAAGCCATTGCGGAGAAACTAAATGATTTCTTTGCTTCAGTCTTCACGGCTGAGGACGTTGGGGAGATTCCCAAATCTGCACCATCCTTTGTGGGTGATGAATCTGAGGAACTGTCCCGGATTGAAGTGTCATTAGAGGAGGTTTTGGAACAAATAGAAAAACGTAATGTTAACAAATCTCCGGGACCGGATGGCATTCATCCAAGGGTTCTAAAAGAACTCAAATGGGAAATTGCTGAACTATTATCTGTGGTTTGTAACCTACCCCTTAAATCGGCTTCCGTACCTAATGACTGGAAGGTAGCCAATGTGACACCAATATTTAAAAAGGGCTCCAGAGGCGATCCTGTCAATTACAGACCGGTAAGTCTAACTCAGTACCGGGCAAATTAGTCGAAACAATAGTAAAAAATAAAATTGTGAAGCATGTAGAAGAACATAATTTGTTGGACAAAAAGTCAACATGGTTTCTGTAAAGGGAAATCCTGTCTTACTAATCTATTAGAGTTCTTTGAAGGGGTTAACAAACATGCGGACAAGGGGGATCCAGTAGATATAGTATACTTAGATTTTCAGAAAGCCTTTGACAAGGTCCCTCACCAAAGGCTCTTGTGTAAATTACATGGCCATGGGATAAGAGGGAAGGTCCTTTCTTGGATTGAGAACTGGTTAAAAAGACAGGAAACAAAGGGTAGGAATAAATGGTAAATTTTCAGAATGGAGAGGGGTAACTAGTGGTGTCCCCCAAGGGTCGGTGCTAGGACCAATCCTGTTCAACTTATTCATAAATGATCTGGAGAAAGGGGTAAGCAGTGAGGTGGTAAAGTTTGCAGATGATACCAAACTGTTTAGGATAGTCAAGACAGAAGCAGACTGTGAGGGACTCCAAGAAGATCTCACCAAACTGAGTGATTGGGCAACAAAATGGCAAATGAAATTTAATGTGGATAAGTGTAAAGTAATGCACATCGGGAAAAATAACCCCAACTATACGTACAGTATGATGGGGGCTAATTTGGCTATGACAAATCAGGAAAGAGATCTTGGAGTTATCGTGGACAGTTCTCTGAAAACTTCCATGCAGTGTGCAGCGGCGGTCAAAAAGGCAAATAGGATGCTAGGAATTATTAAGAAAGGGATAGAAAATAAGACACAGAATATCTTACTGCCCCTGTATAAAACTATGGTACGCCCACATCTTGAATACTGTGTACAGATGTGGTCTCCTCACCTCAAAAAAGATATTTTGGCCTTGGAAAGGGTTCAGAAAAGGGCAACTAAAATGATTAGGGGTTTGGAACGGGTCCCATATGAGGAGAGGTTAAAGCGACTGGGACTTTTCAATTTAGAAAAGAGGAGACTGAGGGGGGATATGATAGAGGTATATAAAATCATGAGTGGTGTGGAGAGGGCCGATAAAGAAAAGTTATTTATTAGTTCCCTAAATAGAAGAACTAGAGGACACCAAATGAAATTAATGGGTAGCAGGTTTAAAACTAATAAAAGAAAGTTCTTCTTCACACAGCGTGTAGTCAGCCTGTGGAACTCCTTGCCAGAGGAGGCTGTGAAGGCTAGAACTATAATAGAGTTTAAAGAGAAGCTAGATAATTTCATGAAGGTTAGGTCCATAAAAGGCTATTAGCCAGGGAATAAAATGGTGTCCTTGGCCTCTGTTTGTCAGAGGCTGGAGAGGGATGGCAGGAGACATATCGCTTGATCATTGTCTTCGGTCCACCCTCTCTGGGGCACCTGGTGCTGGCCACTGTCGGCAGACAGGATACTGGGCTAGATGGACCTTTGGTCTGACCAGTACGGCCATTCTTATGTTCTTATATGCTTACAACACTCCTATTAACACATCCCAGAATTATGTTTGCTTTTTTTTGCAACAGCATCACACTCATATTTAGCTTGTTGTCCATTATGACTCCTAGATCCCTTTCTATAGTACTCCTTCTTATAGAGTCACTTCCCATTTTGTACAGGTGTAGCTGATTGCTTTTTCTAAGTGAAGTACTTTGCATTTGTCTTTATTGAATTTCATCCTATTTACCTCAGACCATTTCTCCAGTTTCTCTGGATCATTTTGAATTACAGTCTTGTCCTTCAAGGCACTTGCAACCTCTCACAGCTAAATGTCATCTGCAAACTTTATTATCTAAATCTTTTATGAACAGTACCAGACCCAGAACTGATCCCTGTAGAACCGCATCCAGCATGATTGTGAACCATTGATAATTACTTCTGGAAACCTTATAGTATTTACATCTAAGTTGTATTTCCCTAATTTGTTAAAGAGGTCATAAAAATTTAAGAACGGCCATACTGGGTAAGACCAAAGGTCCATCTAACCCAGCATTCTGTCTTCCAACAATGGCCAATGCCAGGTGCCTAAGAGGCAACCATGAATTTATTAACAGGGTTTAAAAACCCTGTTAAAGTCCTGGCCTTCACAGCATCCTCTGGTAAAGAGTTCCACAGGTTGACTGTGCATTGTGTGAAGAAGTACTTCTTTTTTTTTAACCTGCTACCTATCAATTTAATTTGGTGACCCCCTAGTTCTTGTATTCTGGGAAGGAAAATAATTCTTCTTTATTTAGTTTCTCCATATAGATTTTATAGCCCTCTATCACATCTTAGTCATCTCTTTTCCAATCTGAAAAGTCCCAGTCTTATTAATCTTGTCTCATATGGTAGCCATGCCATACCCCTAATTATTTTTTGTTGACCTTGTCTGAAATTTTTCCAATTCTAATATATTTTTTGAGATGAGGCAACCACAGCTGCACACAGTATTAAGCATGTGGAAGTACCATGAATTTATATTGAGGCATTAAGATATTCTTTGTCTTATTAGCTATCCCTTTCTTAATGATTCCCAACATTCTGTTAGCTTTTTTGATTGCTGCTGCATGTTGAGTTGTTTTTTTTCAGAGAACTATCCATGACCCCAAGATCTCTCTCTTGAGTGATAACAACTACTTTAGTACCCCATCATTCTATACATATAGTTGGGATTATGTTTTCCAATATGCATTACTTTGCATTTATCAACATTGATTTTCATCTGCCATCTTGTTGCCCAGTCACCTACTTTAGGGAGATCCTTTTGAAGCTTTTCAGTCTGCTGTGGACTTAACTATCTTAAACTGTTTTGTATCATCTGCAAAATTTGCCACCTCACTGTTTGCCCCTGATCATTTATGAATATGTTGAATAGGATTGGTTCCAGTAGGGACTCCTGGGGAACACCACTAGTTAACTTTCTCCAATCTGAAAATGTCACGTGAGATTATAAATTACTTACTAAAGTCCAGCTATACCATGTCTACTACTTCCTTCTTATTCACAAGGCTTGTTACTTTATTCAAGAAAGCTATGAAGTTGGGGTGGCATGATTTGTTCTTGACAAATCCATGCTGACTGTTACGTAACTCCTTGTTATCTTCTAGATGTTTGCAAATGGATTCCTTAATCGTTTGCTCCATTATCTTTTCTGGTACACAAGTTTAGGTGACTGGTCTGTAATTCCCTGGATTTTCCTTATTTCCCTTTTTATAGCTGGGCACTATATTTGCCCTTTTCCAGTCTTGTGGAATCTCTCCTGTATTCCATGATTTTTCAAAGATGATAGCTCAGGTCCTTGAGTATTCTAGGATGCATTTCATCAGGCCCTGGTGACTTAAAGACATTTAACTTTTCTAAGTAATTTTTAACTTGTTCTTTCCCCATTCTAACTTCTGAACCTACACCATTTCACCTTTTTGGTGAAAATTGAAACAAAGAAGTCATTAGGCACTTCTCCCACTTCCACATTTTCTCTTATTGTTTTCCTTTTCGTCGAGTAATGGGCCCGTCCTGTCCTTAGTCTTCCTCTTGCTTCTAATGTATTTGTAGAATGTTTTCTTTCTACCATTTATGTCTCTAGCCAGTTTGATCTCATTTTGTGCCTTTGCTTTTCTAATTTTTCCCCTACATACTTGTGTTATTTGTTTACATAAATCCTTTATAATTTGACCTAGTTTCCACTTTTTATAGGACTCTTTTATTATTTTAGATAATTCAGGATTTCTTGGTTACATAAGGGTAGTCTCTTGACATACTTCCTATCTTTCCTGCACGGTGGAATAACTTGCTCCTATGCTCCTAATAACGTCTCCTAGAAAAACTGCCAATCGTCTTCAGTTGTTTTTCCTCTTAGACTTGCTTCCCATGGGAGCTTACCTACAATTCCCTGAATTTCCTAAAGTCTGCCTTCTTGAAATCCATTGTCTTTATTTTGTTGTTCTCCTTTCTGCCATTCCTTAGAATCATAAACTCTCATTTCATGATCACTGCCTCCTAAGCTTCCTTCTGCTTTCAGATTCTCAACCAGTTCCTCCCTATTTGTCATCAAATCTAGAACAGTCTCCCACTGTATTGTTTGTGTATCTTAATCTTCTTGATGAAAATCTTATTTATAAACAAAAAATTAGCACTTCAGTCAAAACGTAGATCTGGTTTTCAACAACTTCTGAGCCTCCATTGCTCAAGGTATCTCAAACTGGTCACTTGTGAAAATCTTACCCTGGAATTATTTTAGTTATTCATTAAATATCTGTGTATGCTCTAAAACCAGTGATGAGGAAAGGGATATTAAAATCATCCTTAATTATTAAATGCTGTTAGTTTGTGTTCCCAAAACAACACCCTTTCCCTCCCTCCCCCTCTTGCACAGATGCACTAGAGGGGGAAGTGGAGGCAAGGAACCACTTTAATCTTTATGATGGTGACATGACTTGTTACAAGGAGGAGGGAGAAGAATTATTCTTCATAACCTCTGACATTAGGACAAGAAACAATGGGCTTAAATTGCAGCAAGGAAGGTTTAGGTCGGACATTAGGAAAAACTTCCTAACTGTCAGGGCGGTTAAGCACTGGAACAAATTGTCTAGGGAAGTTGTGGAATCTCCATCACTGCAGATTTTGAAGAGCAGGTTAGACAAACACCTGTCAGAGGTGGTCTACATGGTGCTTGGTCCTGCCATGAGTGCAGGGTATTGGACTTGATGACCTCTTGAGGGCCCTTCCAGTGAAGTGATTCTTCAGGAGCAGCTTAAGATTCCAATCCAGGACTCTTGAGTATTAAGATGAGGGCATGGTTGATGGGTATGATGGCACTTAATGGCTCCAAGTTGTTGGGGTCTTCTGGTCTGAGATGTGACTAAGCCTCCAGCCTTCCAGCACCTTTGTTATGTTTGGCAGTAAGTATAATAGGAAAGCGGATTCTGATTCTTTGTAAAAGAACAGCATGGGGCACTGCAGAGAGCTATCTCTACATGTCCCCCACAGCTCATTAGTATCTAGAGGATGGGTTCTGCTCATGCCACACGGTTCCCTCCCTGATGATTGCATAGCTCAAAAGTTTATGGACTGGATTTTGTCTTTAAAGATGCCCATGTGACTTCCTTTTAAAATTAAATAAACAGAGCTACCAATCTGAGACTTTTTAGGGGGCACCCTAGAATGAATTGTTATAATTGTTCTTCAGAAGTGGGTTTTGCCCACGAAAGCTCATAATACCATCTACATGTTTTGTTAGTCTTTAAGGTACTACTAGACTATTTGTTGTTTTTAAAGTTTTTCCTGTTACAGACTAACTCGGCTCCCCCTCTGAAGCTTTTGAACATGTTATAGTAAACTTATAAATCACTGAAAATCAGGAATAATAATAAAAATGTGGACCCAACCCTAACTATTTGGTCATGACTAGCGACAAAGCATAAAAAGCATAAGATGTCATTAGAAATTACCTCCCCACTCCCCCGATACATGTTAAAGTAGCCAATAAGCCTTGAACCTGTGTGCACCTGAAGGTTAATTCATGTTATTTTGTGCTTTTTTTTTCCAAAGGTTCTATCATTCTAGATTTACAGCACTGCCGAGTTTCACAATGTTGCAATGCTGTCTTCAATTCAGCTGCTTCATATTGAAATTTCACACACAATAATTGGCTGACCTTCACAGCTATGGCAGAAACTAATTAAAGCCGTAAGGCTTTGCTAGCTAGGCTTTTGTGTGAAATGTGAAGTTTGGTGATAATGAAATATGGGGTACAGATGTTATTGTCTCAGATAGACTATGCCCTTGGTTCACACTCATGAAGAACAGCAATTATTAAACAAAAAGTATTTTTAACCATTAATTATTTGTGTTGTGACAGAGTAAAAACACAGCAGCATCTCTTTCACCCCTACTTCTTCTTCAAAAAAGTCATTTAATGTCATTTTACAAGCTGATTGTGGAGTCCCCAGGATGTTACATGACACTTTATTGGTAGGAGGGGTCTTAGACTGAATTCAGGATGCCTTGCACAATTTACCATGCCAAAGAGAGGGGAGCTTGTAGATGAGAGGAAATTAAAGTTTTAGGCTTTCTCTTTACTACAAAGGAAAGATGTTAATAGAAACATATCCTGTTGCTCTTACATCAGTACCATAGGCATGGAGGATATTAGCATTGGTAAGTAAGGATTGAAAGCAAGACTATATGCCCTGAAGCTGGTACTGACTTTCACCTTGTGAATTTAGCCCTCTGTGTTCTGCCCGTATGGGGTTAGCAATACAGAGCAAGGTATCAATGCAGTTCCTTGAAGATAGCACTATTCAGTTTTGTATTATGGTCAATGGGCCAGGGTACATACGTCTATGAAAAGTTTTCACAGCAAACAAGGGAAGACTATGACCTTTATGTGGTACCTACGCTCCACGTTGCTGTTACTTATTTGTTCAGTGCTTTATTGCCACATTTAGTGTTACTCAGTGGGCTGATCATCTTAAGAGCCACCATAGTTTCTGTCCTTTATTTCTTTTCCTCCCCCATCCTCCTTCCTCTGTTTCTCTCCCATTCCTCTTTCTTTGCATCTTTTCTCCCCTTTGTATTTCCTTCCTAGTGGCACTTCCCAATTCCCATATTTTGCAGGTTTCATGCCCACTTCTTTCCCATACTGTCCACTAAAATGCTCTGCGATGAAATATACTCTACTGACATTTTAAGTGTCATGCTGGTATTTGAGAGTTAACACCCCAGTGCGATTAATTGGGTGAAGGACTTCACACTTCTCCGAGCCATTGTGTCAGGCTGTCTAGAGACTTGGGTAGATGACATTGCATTAGTTTACACCTGCTTCCCCTTCTCCCATTTTTATTTTCAATTGTGAGGTCTGGACACCTACATATTTTTAAAAATAGCCAAGTTTCAGCAGAATCCTAATGTGCCACAAAAGCCCCCCAAATACAATGGATGAACTGGATGTTTGGCACACTGCATACCTTTGGCACAGACATTTGGGGATTTAGTCCCCAATCAGTAGGCATACACAATTTGTATAACTGTTAATGGGAGCAATGATGTGGCTAGTAAGTGGAAAACATGCTGAATAATATTCTGCCTGTATACATAGTATGTTCATAACTGACATGAACATGCCATAACACACATGATAGGAATGAACCAAGTGGATGTAAAAACTTAGAAAACAACAAATGGTCCTCTAGCACCTTAGAGACTAACAAAAAATGTAGATAGTATCACGAGCTTTCGTGGGCACAACCCATTTCTTCAGATAAATGGAGCAAATGGATCTAATGGTCCAAATAAATAGCAGAAAAAGAGAGGATGGGGAGGGGAAGAGAAGGGGAAAAAATCTTGTCAATTAGAGTGTCCATGCTAAATGAGGCTAATAGAGTGGGCTGTAAGTGCTTGATACTTAGCTATCCTGGAAAATGACCTCTCACTCTCACAGCCTTGGGGGACAGGCCAATCCTCACGTACAGACAACCCCCAACCTCAAACAAATTCTTTCCAGTAACCATGCAGCACACCTCCATCATTCTCACCCAGGAACCCACCCCTGCAACTCCAGTGCCTACTCTATCCACACATCTATACAAGTGACATCATCACAGGCCTAACCACATAAGCCACCAAATCAGAGACTCACACAACTGCACAGCCACCAATATGATCTATGCCATCAAATGCCAGTAATGCCCCTCTGCCATGTATGTTGGCCAAATCAGACAGTCTCTGCGACAAAGGATTAATGGACACAAATCAGATATTCAAAATGCCAAAACACAGAAACCTGTTGAGGAACATTTTAACTTGGCTGGGCACTCATTAAAGGATCTAAAAGTAACTATATACTCTTACAAAGCAATTTCAAAAACCAGCTGGAGAGAGAACTTGCCTTCATTTGCAAATGAGATACTTTTAATCAAGACATGAACTGGATGGGCCGCTATATTAAACACCTTAATGACATCAAAAGCTAAGTATCAGGCACCTAGAGCTCACTCTATTAGTCTGATTTAACACGGACGCTCTGCTATTTATTTGTACCTCTGGACCCTTGCTCCATTCATCTGAAGAAGTGGGTTGTGCCCACAAAAGCTCATCATACCATCTACATTTTTTGTTAGTCTCTAAGCTGCTGCAAGGACCATTCATTGTTGGGTTTTTTTTTCATTTTTTTCAGTTACAGACTAACACAACTACCCCTATGAGACAAAGTAAAACACAGAGATTGACTATATTCATGTATTTATAAAAGCCCCGGGAATAAGTCTGAGAACTGCCATAAGAAGGGTTGCTCCCAAGCTATTAATTGTGGTGGATAGAATTTTCCAAAGCAGCTCAGGGGAGTTAAAAGTGTCCAACTCCCAATGGATTTCAATTGGACTTAGGAGCCTTACTCTCTGAGGCTCTTGTGAAAAATCCCAGCCCAGAACAAAGCATAGACTTGGCTAAAAGTCTGTTCTGTGGGTCAGAGCAAATATTGTCTAGTTAAAGTTTGGGGGTGAGAACTGGGCAGTCTGCATTCTGTAACTGGCTCAGTTACCGACTTGCACGTGACTTTGGGTAAGCCGCTTAGCCACCCTCTCTCTCCATTTCTGTGTTAATAAACTGACGGTGGTGGGATAGTGAGACATTGTGTAAAGGTATTTGAGATTGTAAGACAGAAGGCATTGTAGAAAGGCAAAGCATTAATGAGAAAAGTGCACACGCCCTTTTAGGCAACATCACTGAGCAAGGGGAGAGTCAGGCTAAAGAAATAGAGAAGAGGTTAGTGATGTGTTTGGCAGGAGGCAAATGACCTGGAGGAACAATTTTCAACCTTTCTGCATTTGCAGGCCTCTAAAAAATTTCAAATGGAGGTGCACAGGCCCAGGAACGGGGGCAACTGCCTCAGGGCCTGGCAATACAAAAGGGCCCAGAGCTCCTGGCCATCACTGCTGCTACTGAGGTAGTGGTGGCAGCCTGAGCCCTTTAAATCACTGCCAGCACACTATGCAGCATGCTCTGGGCAGCAGTGAGGGCGGTCTGGGGAGGGCACACTGCTCTCCAGGCCATGCTGAGGGCTTCCTAACCTAGCCCCACCCCTTCCACCTGAGGACCCGTCCCCTTATGGCAGCATGGAGCAAGGGCCCCCCCACCACTTGCTTAGGGAGTCGACGAGGCTGTTGGCCCTGCTGGAGGTATAGACCCCTTTGGAAATCTTAGACATTGTCTGCAGATCCCTATAGGTTTACTGACCACAGGTTTAGAACCACGTTCTTACAGAGTACTTGCCTTTTACAACTTGGCACCTTCTATGTTCATGTGTTTTCAGCATCTCAGAGACCAGCCCTGGAGAACATAAGGACATAAGAACGGCCATACTAGGTCAGACCAAAGGTCCATCTAGCCCAGTATCGTGTCTTCCAACAGTGGCCAATGCCAGATGCGCCGGAGTAAACAGAACAGGTAATTATCAAGTGATCCCTCTCCTGTCATCCATTTCCAGCCTCTGACAAACAGAGGCTAGGGACACCATTCCTACCCATTCTGGCTAATAAGTATTTATAGACCTAACCTCCATGAATTTATCTAGTTCTTTTTTCAACCCTGTTAACGTCCTTTACAACATCCTCTGGCAAGGAGTTCCACAGGCTGACTGCGCACTGGAATGATGAAACCGTTTTGAAATACAAGTGTGTGACACATTCTGTATTAATAACAAGACACCAAAAGCTGCCCATGAAACATGGGCACACTGCACACTCTCCAGGTTTGCTTTGCAGTTCCAGTAACATAGAAACACTGGTTTTGATAGTAATGACCGCACCGCACCTAAAGCGAGGCAGGGAGGGGGAGGGGGTTGGAAATGTCATCTGGGCTTTCTGAAAGAAGGCAGAGGTGCTTTATGGGAGGAGGAGGAGGTCAGAAACAGCTACAAAAGTGCATGATGGTCAGCGTTGCGTAGTAGACTTAACCCCCAGTAATGTGAGGTCTGAAGGCCGTAAAGGTGCGGTGTGGGAAGCCCTCTTTTCCACACAGGCAAGGCAGCACCTACCCTCAATCCTCTAGAAGTGGCAAATATTAGGTTGGGTTAGGACCTGCTGTGGACATTGTGCCAGACGCTCCTTTTTAAGGGGGGCTCAGAAGGAATTTTTCCTGCACCACCAGATTGGCTTCAGTGGAGTGAGGTTTTATCGTTTAACACAGCAGGTGTTGGGAGGGCCTTTTTTGGTAAGAAGAAAAGGTGGTAGGCTGTATGTCCCGACTTATTTTGTAAATGAGGGATGGATGACCACTGCAGGTACTCCATAGGAAAGACATTCAAGGCCCAGAAAAATAGTTGTGTAAAGGACTTAAGGAAGTGCTGGATAAAGGAACAGAATGGGGGATGGGAGTTGGAGATGCCAATGACTGGAATGACAGGGAGCCAAATCCTGCCCCATTCATATAGCCCACCTTAACCTTCCTATGTGTGTGTGTGGGGGGGGAGGGGGGGGTGGATGGTTAGGTCCAAGCCATGGGTTAGCTGGGGGACCTGGATGGAAGATAAAGGGGTGGCTGGTGGAAGCCCCAGATAATGATTTGAATAAACATGGATTTTCCTGCACAGTATACTTTATCTTCCAGGTAGTCCCAGACAACTGATAATAAAATTGCAGTTTGATTAAAATTGATATCAAGTGTCGCCTGTCCTTATGGCGGTGTACGCACATAATGACTCTGTCACCTGTTGTGAAACATTCTGTGTTATGTTTGTGTGGGCAGTGTATATGAAGATAATTTGCACGATACTGATTGTATTGCATTGCATTTTTGGGAATTTTAAAATTGGTATTATAGTCTGGTCCTCAAAGAAAAACCTAAAATCACACTCCTCCAGCAATATTTGAGACTAATAAACTCTCTTCGCTTGGTTTATCCACATGAGCAACTTTAAAAGGTCTGTGCCCAAAATAAGATGTGAAGTAGGCTTTGGTACATCCATAGGTGGGATTTGGGCTTGGTTTTAGTTTTATTTGTAAGGAAATGTAGCAACCTTGAGAGAAACTACCATGCATTATTGTTCCTGTCCAACACAGGGTCAACTAAGGATCCTGGGTAATGTAGTCCAACCAGCATTTCTTGTAGTAAGAACTATTGTAATTAACACTAGAACAAAAACACAATGGGCCTAATTCAAAGCTCATTCAAATCTAAGAGAATGTTTAATGTGACCTCAGTGAGCTTTAAATCAAGCCCTTTATGTAGGTGATAATACATTTACTGTGGGCTTTAAGTGTTTAGGTTGACAAATATAAAGAACTTCATCAGCCAGTTGCTACAGTTAAAAGAACAAAAGGTGGGTACAGCAGAATGCCACATAGCATTGTTAGTTATGTTTAGTAGATTTTTGCAGTCATGTCTCTTTTAGAAAACTGTTGCCTAGGGTGGCCTCTGAAGCACAATAACCTATGCTCTAAGTGTGTAGCACAAACTAAAGTGCAAAAGTAGAAGGCTGCATATATCATGGAGTGGAAATTACACAAGAAGACAGTTTCCAGTAATCCTTTACAACTTCTGATGTGTGCTGTAACAAATTTCAGTTGACACAATTGAAGGACAATAACTGGTACCTGTGGGTAAGAAGGGATTTTGTATGCTGATTTGTGAGGTCAATTGTGTGGCATTAACTTACTGTGTATTTCTGAGTGGACTGTTTTCATGGCTCTTTAAAAGATTCCAACCCCGGAATATAATGTAAGAGAGAAAATGAATTATCTGTTGCCCCTTTTAAGAGAAACGCTTGTGTAATCAAAATTGTGTAAAGCCTTTTCTTTTACATAAAGAGTGTTAGACAACTAGTAATGGGGATTGGGGCAGCAAATCACATTGAGTACTTGTGACAGGATCTGGCAAGCACCTGGAAAACTGCTGCTTACAGTAGCAATGTCTGAAAGGTGCAAAGCTCGCAGAGCATGGGGGGGGGGAAAGCTTGGAGTTAATTAAAAAGCATCTTCACTGTGATATTAGGAGGTTAGCAAAGCATTATTTTAATAATGTAAGAAGTTTATAGAAGGCCAACTGAAAAAAATATCTTTTAATTTTGACAAATTACCGTCTAAGTCAATAACATAACCAAATGTTTCCTAAACAGGAGATTGCAGCTTCAGTATATTGTCAGGCACTGTTCTTTTATGTATTTTCAAAGCAATCTCATCATTTAGTGTGTATGTATATATGAATATCTATTCACATATACACACATGCAAATATACATGCCCTCTACACACATCTCTCTCTCTCACTCACACTCACACACACGCACACACACACACACATTAATAACATATAAACACATGTTTAGGTCAATAATATTACAATTTTTAAAAATGTGTCAAGTTTGGTTATATAGAAGTGTATGTTGGATAGACCAGGTTCACATATGGAGCGCTGTCTGATCATAGGTTTAAAACCTCCAGATTACCTCTGTTAGTTCAACTATTTCAGTCAATCTGTAAAATTCACAGCATCTCTTTCTTAGTTTTCACAAATTTGGAGTTAAGTAATTGTATCTTCAGAAAGCTCTGTTGTGATGCTGAATTTTAGTAATTGACACCAATAACATAACAACTTTAAATCATCCACATTTTTTATAGTGGATAAGCCAGTCTGCTTGTAAATACGTTGAAGGATAGCATGTAGGTGGCAGAAGAATTATGCTACAATTTTAACAGCTAATAAATCTTTATTTAAACAAGGGACCTCTAAAATTTAATTAGGCATATAAAAGCAGAGATCATTCTGAGGGTAAAAATATGCCAGTTCTCACAAGAAAAGACATCTGCTTCATGGAAAAAATAAGTTAAATTTTACTCTTCTATTACTGTGTCAATAGGAAAGTTTTCCTTGAGGGATTGCAAATGTCTAACTTAAGGAAAAAATTCATGGCACACGCATGGGTATAAAAAAGCAGTATCTTGTTTGTGAGCCCTAATCTTAATTGCCTGGCTAACACAGTCACCATCACAGTCTCATTCTGTCTCCTAAAGGAGAGATGATAGTCCCAAATCAAAATGGGGCTGCTTGTTAGTGAGTGAGTCTTCCATACTGCAGCGAGTACCGTGATTCTATTTTAATGAGACTCAGGATGATGATAATGGTAATCATGTTAGCTGTGCAATTACATGTCCCATAAAGTGAGCACTGCTCATTTAAAACCTTGTGTTCATTATGAACTAAAACGGAAACTTTAAAATGTGAATGAGATAATGTTAAAGATGAAAATTGAATCTCACATTTCTGATGGAAAGTTTGAATGTATTTTGCTGAGGCCCACCCCAAACATCTGAGGATCCTATGAAAGCATGGGATCATTACATCTGTAGGATTGCATGACATAAAATTGTGTGATTAAGTGCAGTTTCAAGAGTCTTGAATAAAGTCTGGGGTCCGCTTGCTGGTTCACCATTTCCCAGTTGTCTATGAAGATGTTGTTTTGTTAATCACTCATTTTAATGTCTGAAAACTAACTTTAATTATTCACAAACTTTATTGTGTAGGTGGAAAGTACTATGGAGAGGTAACGTGGTCAAGTATGTAACACTTGTTTGCCGGTCTTGCCTGTTTAGACAGATCTGCTTTTTCGAAAGAGAGCACCCAGGCAATCTGGACGCTCTCTTTCGAAAAAGCCCTGTTTCTGTTCAAGAACACCTTTTTTTGAAAGAGCTCTTTTGAAAAAAGGCATTCTTCCTCATAAAATGAGGTTTACCACTGTCAAAAAACCACGTGTTCTTTCGATTTAATTTTGAAAGACCGCAACGGCAGTCTAGGTACAGGTAAAGTTTTTTTTGAAAAAAGGCCACTGTTTTTGAAAAAACTCTGTAATCTAGACATACCCACACTGTATGAATGTGCAGTATCTAGCACAATGGACCCCAGATCTCAACAGAGGCATCTGGAAACCATCCTCACACAATTATTAAATAATAATATTATCTTGTGTTGTCCAACTAGGGAGGGTTTTTATTAAGCTTTCCCTACTTTGCCCATCAAACGGACTCTGAAGTCCAGTTGAATCTATTTGAGATAACCCAAGATATACCATAAAGTTCATATGCAATGAGTATTGGAATAGCTTCAAGGCCTGGTCAACACTAGGACCTTAGTCTGAAATTAGCCCCCAAAGGTCAATTTTGTAAGCGATGCATCCACACTACCAACCCCGTTATTCCAGAATAACAGGCCACAGAATTTGAACTCTGTAGCTCTGCTTTTCATGAGGAATAATGCTATTCTCGAAATAGAGTATGAAATAACGTTAGGGTGGATGCGCCAGTGCTGCTAATTTGAACTAATTGGCCTCTGGGAGGCCCCCTGCAACTCCCACCAAGGCTTCTTGGGGCTCTGAGTCCGAGATAGTGCGGTGCCATTAGTGGAGCCTGCCTCAGACTACATTTGATTGTTCCCCGTACTGAGCACACAGAACTTTGAATCTGTAAAATCAGGTGCCCAGAAGTCAAATTCAGTAAATTTGAAATAATCTCCTAGTGTAGACATGGCCGAAGTGATTAGTACAAGATACAATAGGTAGCCAAAAATCTATGTTTGAAGGGAAAATATATGAAGATTGTTTTGCAAAGTGAGAGATACCATAGCATGTAATCCATGCCATTTAAAAGTTCACCTCTGCAGTGGGTTGGTTTGTGCTCATGTGTCTTTTTATTGTCTCCAGGAACCCATTGAAATTCAACAAAGTTCACCTTGCAGGGCTAACAATGGTAACAGCTGTGCTAGATTTGTAATCATTTGGCCCAAGAAGGCAACTCTGCTCTCTGTACATTCATTAATTTACTCTTTTGGCAAAAATTTTATGTAGTGTTTTGCATTGCTCTTCCCCTTCCCTTCCCCCAAAAAACCCTGTATCATTCTGGGATTTGCCCTCTCTATGGCTAAACAGATGTGGAACAATTTCACATACTTGATGCTTCCAGTGTTCTGGGAAATGAAACGAGTTTATTAGTGATATTTTTAAGATTTATGCTTATTAAGTATGGTGAGGACAGTTCTTTCATGGATCTATCTCTGTAGTCTCTTTTTTAATATGAAATTTGTGCCGCGCTTCAAGGACTCTGCTACTCTGCTAATATTTTTGATTGTCAACATATGGATTTAAATAAATTGGCAAAAGTGCAACTTTGTTCCATCAAGTTTATAATTTACTTTTAAAGCCTTGTGAGTAGTGTAGGCTGTCTGTGATGGAAGACAAAAGACATCACAGAGACCAATTACACTGAACAAAATGGGCCCACTTCTGCCTTCAGTTTCACCTGCACAATTCCGCACTGGCCCACTGGACAAATGGTTTGGTTCTGACATGGTGGATTGCAAAGATTCTTGGTTTTATAAAGCAATTGATTTTACATATCACAGGATTTAAATGCGTAAAATGCTAGCCAGATGTTAGATCCAGAAATGGATCATGTTACTAAGAGCCATTGATTCAACTGGGAACAATAACTACATCTCTAATAACTTGCAGTGGGACACTTTAATGGGAGCTATTTTATCTAACATTGTGTCACTGCTATTATTGTTAATGTTGTGCCACTCTGGCTAGGGTTGTCTGAACCCAAGCTTGGTCTAAAAGCATGAGGTTACAAGCCAGATAAATCTTCTTTTTAGCTCCGCCTTATTTCTCTGTCCACTTCAGTTCTTCCATATCTGCTCTCTTCATCTCTTTTCACTGTTCCCTCTCTCTGCATATTTACCATTGGGGATTACGCTTTCACAAATACGGGAACTCTCCCATTTCTCCCCTCCTCCCATGCCACTATGTCATTCCATTCTTTAAACATCACCTTTTTTCTCTTTAACTCACAATTGGTAAAGCTGGAAGGGCAGTATAGAAACATTCAGGGCAGATCTTTAAGCAAATAAACTCTAGACCCCAATGACTGTAGTTTACTGGAGAATCCATGGAGCAGCAGTTGAATCTTCTTTAGCGGGAATGAATGACACCTAGGTGCTTCCTTACAAGTGATGGTAGGTAGGACAAGTTTTCTGAGTCTTCTGGAAGAAGAAGTTTGCAGAACAACTAGAGCAGAATCAGGAGAATTCTAGGAAGACCAGCAGGGAGGAAACTGAAATTCAAGTCAATGTTAGAACATATAGCTCCCTGAAAGATCTGTGTGATTTGTACCTAAGATAAAGACCTAGATCTGGAAATTAAGGCACTGGGAGCTATTGGGATTGGAACCATTCCTATTAAAATGAAGAGACAGAAAAGCCAAAGTGAGGAGAAAGCCAGGAAAGAGGAAGGCTGAAAGATGGGGAGGGAAGATCAGATCTGGGAATTTCCCGAAGCCTGGAGCAGGAAGGGAGCTGGAGATGACAGAGAAGGAAATCTAGAAGGGAGAATTTTCAGGGGGTCTGAAAGGATGATCACCATGTACTTGCAGTTATGTTACTCAATCACTAGATGAGTGAGAGTGCCATGTAAAATTCCTGACAGAATGTGGCCAGTGGTAAACAACAAAAAGAAAGCTGGAGTTTGAACAGTGTGGAAAGTTATTTGTTTGTAATTTATAGTCCTTTCACAAACACCTGTTTTAAAATATACTGTGATTCTATGCGTCACAAAACCATAAGTTATGTACATGCTGAGGCAAAGGCCTTTGTCAGGCACTGTAGTGGAAAAGTTCCCCTTTTTCTTGCTTCAGAGCTTTCATTGGATTTACGTTTTACACTCTGCTACCTTCAACTGTGAATTTTCTTTTAAATGTTGCATATCATGCTAGCAAACCAGAATCTAAATATAAAGGAAAGAAAAGAGATTGGTTGGGTGGATTTTAAGTAGCACAAATTATGTCACATTCTGCTTTTGCTGACAGCCCCTGCTGACTAAAAGACAAGCAAAATGTCCTGTATCCTTCACTCCATGAGGTCTGGCTTTTCCCTCATGGAGGACAGCAAACATAAAGGACAAAAGTTGAGAGCAGGGGTATGACTCTAATCCAGTAATACGATCCTTTTACAACTGTGTTTAATGAAAAATTCATTCTTTTTCCTCCTCTAACATAACGGAAAAGTTTGTTTGCTACACGTTGGGTTTAGATAAAGGAACAAGCATTGACAGTGTCTTTTCTGGCACCTAAAAAATAAGAGGCTAGATTCTAAGTCAGCCTCTGATTAATTTGTTGGTAAATATAATTTTACTATTCAACTGACACTAATAAATGTTTTGAGGGATGAAGTTTTGACATTGTTTCTTTATCCTTGTGCTACATATAAACAGTAATTGCCTAACTGGCAGTCCTATGACTGGATATAAAGCCCCTGTTTATATAGTTCAGATGTCAATTTCTTTTCTGCTTTGTCTGCAAAATAAACAGAACGAAAAAATGTGTCAGTAACGAAATTTCGCAACTCTGAAAAAGTAATTGGACCACTAGACAAACTGAAAAAAATCCTTCAGTTTACGTGTTTCTGGCCTTTGTCGCATACAGCTGTGTTATAGCTTATAACAACTAATCCTTTTTGTGGGTATTAAAGTGAATGTCAAGTTGTTTGGACACAGTTTACAGACAATTTTTCTGTTTTTAATTTCTCTACAGAATACACATATTTACAATTTTCTACAGGGACTATCTATGCCGAATTTTATTTAAAGAGTGATTTCCAGAGCAAATTGTGTGTGAAGCATTGAATATCTGTTCACCAGATTTCTAGAATTTATTAAATTAGAAACTAAATTTGCTTTCTCGCAGTTTTATGCTTACCAGGAAACCATTTGTTTTTTTGCATTTTTATGGTACTATGTTTGTTTGTCTTTGTTTTAAATGTGATTACCAACTACACATAAACACATCCTGGCTCCTTTGAAATTGGTGTCCTTGATTATGAGCTTTGGGCAGCTTTTAAAAAAACAATGGATTATCTAAATCTATTGATACTGATAGCTTGATAACCATTTGTTTAATCTCAAATGGCCAGCCAATGTCGTTTTTCAATATTTAGCACCACTAAGGGCTCAGAACATCATCTCATTTAGAAAACTTGTGATAATAATTAGCTTTATATGTTCTATGTTGCCTTGGAGTTTATGCCTAATGGTTTATAAAGGTCTGGGATTTTACAGCCCAGCAGGGGGTAGCCAAGCACTGGCAACTAAGACAAACTGTATGGTATCCTTCATTATAAGGACAGCTATATAGAGCACAAGGTCTGTCAACAGAATTTACTTCCTGATGGCTAAGAATATTTACCATATTGTAGTTACATTGTACTTCATTTACTTTAAAAAAAAACCATGGCATGTGAATTCTCAGTAAAGAATATTGCAATAGCTTATTTTTAAGGTTTTAAAAGGGCTTCGGTTATTGCTACACAACTTATGAAACATTTATGCTCAGAGCTAAAGCTCCGTGCAGAAAAAGAGAGGGGGAGATGGGTGTCTGATGAAAAACTACAGGATTTTTGGAAATTCTCAGCTTGTTTAGCCTGATTTTCAAAATTCTTTGTCAGATTTGTGTGCACACATTGCCGTGGTTGTGCAGCACACACAAACTGCAATTATTTTGATTACCTGATGGGCACCTTTTAGCACACACAAAATACTCATTAGAGGTACAGGCACACAAAAATTGGAATCTCATTTTGAAACTCATGGAGCAAACCCTCAGCTCATGAAAATCAATGAATCTACCTTTATTTACATCAGGTGTGAGGCTGATGTTTTAGTGTTCTTAGTATTTTTTGATGCAAGGACCAGTGACACCACATGCGCCCGCACACACACACACAATCACACACACACACGATGAGATTGATGGAAAACTTCATGCACATATTCAGATATCTTTGTTTTGTTGGGAAAATGTTGGAAAACTTTCACCAAGAAAACTAACTGAAGCAAACATGATGCCTGGAAAATAATATTATCACTGATTGTTTACAAAACAGGGACACCTTGAATTTCCTCTGAGATCAGGGCCCCGTTATGCTAGGCACTGAAGAGGCACATAATGAAAGACCAGACCCTTTTCTGAAGACCTTACAGTCTAAATAAATACAGACTAAGAATTATTGTGCTTTTCCAGATTGCAAACAGGGATTAAGTGACTTATATACAGTCACAAGGGAAGTCTGTGTGAGTGAGGAATTGTACACAAATTGAGAAGTCCCTTTCTCTACTAAAATTAGAACGAGAAATATCAACCAGGACATCCATCCTTTTTTTTTTTTTGAAAGAAGACAACATTACCCACTAAACATACTCTTCAAAAGACACAGGCATTGTCATGCCATTGTATAGCTCATACAGATTTCTTTCAGAGGAGAAGCCATATTAGTCTGTACCTGCAAGAACAAAGAGGAGTCCTGTGGTACCTTAAACACTAACAGATTGATTTGGGCATAAGCTTTTGTGGGGAAAACTGACTTTGTCAGATATAGCTGTAAAAGGTGTATAGGTGCTAAGAGAATAGAACAGTTGCTTTTTCTGGTAAGTGACGACGAAGTGGTTTTTACCCACGAAAGCTTATGCCCAAATCAATCTGTTAGTCTGTAACAGGACTCCTCTTGTTTTTATAGATTTCTTTGTGACCATATGCAAGGCACTTACTGAAAAAGCAACTGTTCACTTCTCTTAGCACTTACCTTGTTGCCATCCTACCTATGCCAGTCCAGTTTCACATTGCTTTTTGTTGTTCTTTTTCCTCAGTGCAATGAACCCATATGTTATGAGTTTCTGCTGTAGTTTTAACCTCTAATATACAATCATTATAGCTTATCTCGTCTCCTAAATTACTCTAAAATCCAATTATAAAATCCTCTTTCCTTCAGTAGCACACAACTTGCCATATTACTGAAATGCTGGGTAGCTTGTTTTTCTAAATTAATAACAACTACCATTTTCCATCTGGTTTTAGCATGGAAGCCTTTTGTATCACCACACTGCTTTCCTATAATACATCCTTTGGTTCTTTGTATGTCTTGCTTGGGTTAGAAAAGAGAACAAGAAAGGTCTGCCGGTCAACTTTTCTGTATTCAAAATTGTGAAAGTATGAAAATCCTTGCAGAAAGATTTTAAACTTAGTAGATAGGATTATTGGTGGGAATCTACGGTAGTAAAGTGGCAACCCATCATTTTCAGGTGTCAGTAAACATTTTTCCTGGAGGTGTTTGTTGCTATTTTAAAATACAATTTATTGGTTTCAAAAATCAGAGTTCACGAGTTACATAATCTGCAAGGAAAACACTGCTGTAAACCAGTGTAGTTCTGCTGAAGTCAAAAGAGTTACACTGATTTACAAAAGCTAAGGATCTGGCCCAACCTCTTGTTAAAGAAATATCAAAATGTCTTGTCTTATAATGGTCATCAAATCTCTAGCTGTTTTGAATCAGCTCTGTTTTA
Organism: Pelochelys cantorii; assembly: GCA_032595735.1. Classification (NCBI taxonomy): domain Eukaryota; kingdom Metazoa; phylum Chordata; order Testudines; family Trionychidae; genus Pelochelys; species Pelochelys cantorii. Next base: position 183,706,379 of record CM064328.1, read on the forward strand.
GATGAATGATAAAAATAAGCACTGAATGATTCAGAGGTTTATAAAATATGTATCGGGATTTGCCAGAATGTCCTCTTTCCCTTTGCAGAATGCCATGGTGCCCAAGTGAAGGATCCATATGCTAATTGTTCCCTGACACTAAATGTTTTGCTGCTGGAATATTAATTACGTGGATAAAACTGCTAGCTTGTTTTTAATAAACTCTCTAGTTCTGTAAGCATTTTCTGAAACCCAGTGTGAAGATCCAGCGATAAAAGGGATGCAGTGCAAGTGATGATTCTCCATGTACCTTGAGTGAGAAATACCAGAAAGGCTTATTAATAAGGAAATAACATAATCAAATCAACACAAATATCTTCCACCCCATAATCACAACTGTGCAACAAATCACCAAAGAAAGGAGACCACACAAATGTAAGAAGGCTCACAGAGTAAGAGAGAGTCCCATAGTCTGATATTATTCTGGTGTACATATAAAAGCCACCTGCTTATAAGGTAAGTCATAGTCCCCCTATTTCAAAACCACGTGATCACATTAAAGAGCAAGCTTGAGTTGTGTGGCCAGAGCAGATTCCACAGTAGCAGAGCACTAGGCAGATATTAATGGGCGTTTCAAGACTCGTGAAGCACTTGGATACAACAGTGATAGGCCCAGGATAAGAACCTAGAGAGACCTTTGAACTACAAATACTGTATGATCCCACTGTGAAGTCCTTGCCCATGAAACTCTCTTTGATTTTCGTGGAGTTCCAGGTAAAGAAAGGCTGTAGCATTGGGCCCATGAGGTCCTATCTTACTCCTGTACAACTAAGTGGCAAAAATTCCATTGACTTCATTGGTGTAGGATTTAGCACCCAGATCAGAATTTCCAGGGGAAGACATTTGGACTGCTCAGACTGGGGCTGTTAAAGGAGTCCTGGCTGTACAGGGTCTTGTCAGGATTGCAAAGGCCAGAATGGGCAGTAAAATAATACTGAAAATACTATTGATAGTGGACCCTTCCTCTGAATCATTGAAGTCAATAGCAGCCTTCTCATTAACTTCAGCAACACTACATCATACCCTAATTAAGCTCACTTATTTTATACAGCACTTCTAGAGCCATCCTCCATAAGTTTGTAGTGCTACTAAATTTGCAACACTATTGGTTAATATCTTCTCATGCACTTAAATGCATTTTCTCTTTTATTTTAAATTTTACCTACTCCTTAAATGATTGCTTGAGTTTGAGAAATATTTTAGCCTATTAATCATGGACCAAAAAATGAACCTGTATTAGTACGCATCTAGAAAATATTGTAGAGATATCTATCTATCTATCTATCCAGTTCAAGGTAACATTGCAATGAATATTTACATTTTTTAAATTATGACTAATATGACAGTAATCATATACTAGTACAAATGTTTTCTGTTTTGAATGACTCATTAGTTGCCTTGTAGGGCTATCCTGGTTTTAAGATTCAGATTCAAAATCTCTTCTGATTTTTGCTGTTCAATTTTGGCAGTGGGCCAGCAGCAGATATGCATAATATTTCACTGTTAGACCTTGCAAACAGAATATCCTGCTGTGCTAAAGAAAACATTGTGTTTCTTACCCCATGAAAATAATCCATCACTTTTCAATCAGCACGAAAAAACCAAAACCCTACAACGCTCTACCTGTTTTTTCCATCAGACTCAAGAAAAATTAATGGCTACGATGTGAAAGGTGATTCTTCGTACATGATCCATTAAAGTACAAACTAATCAAAATATATCTTGCATCTGATTTGCTAAACAATACGGATCCAAAGAAACAGACTATCCTATGACCTTTATAACCTCATTCTAGCCACATTAGCTTTTTGTTTATTTTGAATATTACATGTAGCTGGAAAACATAAATAAAAGACCATCTAGAAGATCAAGAGGATAGGCATAACTCACAACATCTATTATATAGAGGGCATTATACATAAAATATAAAATAGGTATCTAAGATATATAGATATTTGTGCGTGTGTGTGTGTATATATATATATATATATATATATATATATATGGGGGGAGGAGGAGAGGGATGCAAGACGTCCAATCTCATTATGGGGCAATATGAACTGAAGAGTCCCCTCTCTGCTAACAATTTGCTGGAATTAGACACACAATACTAGGATAGTCTCAGGCCATATCTACACTATGATATAAGGTCGAATTTATTAAGATGGACATTTTAGCAAATGATTTTGTAAAGTCAAAGGTGCATGTCCCCACTGTGCTCAAGAATTCAATACAGTTCAAAGTAGTGCATCCCCAGCAGGGTGGCTACCATCAACTTTAAGAGCTATGTGCTGTGGGTAGGTATTGCACAGTTCCTGCACCCCTTTGCATTCTGAGTTATGCTCCCAGTGCACAGTGGGACCAAAACTATACAGCAGTAGGTGGTTCTAGGTACATATCAGCATCCCATAATGTACTTGTTTCCACCCTCCCCTCCTATTTGCAAGCAACAGCAAACAGTCTCTTCACACCCTTTTCTCCTCTGATTATCCAAGTAGATGCCAGAGTAGCATAAGCATGGAATCCACAATGAATCCCTTTGAGAATCAAACATCATGGCAATCATATTAACCATGGGGAAACGTATGCTGGAGAATATGCAGTGCATATCCAGAGTCAGCCACAACAATGAAGAATCTCAGGCAGCCATGAACATACTCTTCTGTGAAGCACTTGGGGTGAGCAACTTGCAAATGTCAACAGCAGTAAATCCTCTGGACACAGTGGAACGTCAGTTCTGGTGCCATCAGACGAGCACAGACCAGTGAGATTGAATAGTTATGCAGGTATGGGACAATCAGCAGTGGCTGCAAAACTTTTGTGTGCATAAGGCCACTTTCATGGATGCTTGCAAATTACTTTTCACCACCCTGAAATACAAGAATATGACAATGAGACCTGCTTTGACAGTGGAGAAGCATGTGGCAATTGCTCTGTGGAAGCTTGCAATGCCAGACAGTACAGGTCAGTTGGGAATCAGTTCCGAGTGGGGAAATCTACAATAAAGGCTATTGTGATCCAAGTAGCCAAGGCAATCAATACCCTTCTGCTACAGAGGGTAGTGACTCTGGAAAATGTGGAGGACATATTGGAGCACCTTACCCTGCTGGGGTTCCCACACTGGTGGGGCAATAGATGGAACACACAACCCCATCTTGGCACCCGACTACCTTGCCAAAGAGTACATAAACCACAAGGGGTGCTTTTGAATGGTGCTGTAGGCGCTGGAGGATCACAAGGTCGCCAACTTCAGTGTGGATGGTTGGGAAAGGTGCATGATGCACGCATCTTTAGGAACTCTTGCCTTTTCAGCAAGCTGGAACTTTTCCCCAGACCAGAAAACTACCATTGGAGGCATTGAAATGCCAATAGGGATTCTTGGTGACCCAGCCTACCTCTTCTACTGTGGCTCATGAGTCCCTACCTGGGCAGCCTGGACCACAGTAAGGAGCACTTCAACTACAGGCAGAGCAAGTGCAGAATGATGGTAGAATGTGCTTTTGGGCATTTAAAGGGAAGGTTCCGCAGTCTACTGACTAGGTCAGACCTCAGCGAATGGAACATTCCCATTGTGGTGGCAGCATGCTGTGTGCTCCATAATATTTGTGAGAGTAAGAGTATCTGTCAGGGTGGGGGCCAAGGCACAGCTCTTAGCCAGGGATTTTGAGCAGCAAGACACCAGGGCAATAAAGAGAGCACAGGAAGGGGCAGTGCAAGTCAGAGAAGATTTGTTAGACAGTTTTAATAATGGCCAGATAGTAGTGTTGTGCATTTTACTCTCAACAAGAGTATTCAGTGTGCTTGCCTGCAACTCCCCGCCTTCAACACAAGCACTAAAGAGACTGTTGTTCAGAAATCATGTGTGTTTATTTAGGAAACACAGCTGGGACTGAAAAGGAGGTCATGGTGGGAGCTTCGGGGTGTGTGTGTGATCACAAGTGCAAGATTATAAGGATAGCCCTTTGCCCCAGGATGCATCCCTATGGATTGAGTGTGTGAGGTTTCCCTTAACTCCCCTCTCCACATTCTAGGGTCTCTGGGAGAGGAAGTGATCGAACTGGCTGAGGAGGGAATGTGATCCTTCAGGGGCTCAAAAGGGGGTGCCTGTGCATGAAACTGTCTTGGCAGCTCATCACATCCATCATGGACTTCAGGTCTCTCTCCTAGTTCTTCACTTCCAGCTCCCTGCATGCTCTCCTGTCCTCATGCTCCACTCTCATCTCCAGCTGCATATTCCTCCATTCATTTAAGTGCTCCCTGTCCAAGTGAGTGGATTGCATTTGCTCCTTGAACATGTCATCCACAGTCCATTTTTGCCTGCTGATCTGTGCTAGCTGGACAGCTGGTGGAACCAGGGGAGCATGCAGCATACTCGCTTTTTGTTCTTGCTGTACAGGAGATAACATTGTAGAGCTTAAAACCTAATCCGTTAGGAAAAAAGGAAAGCCTATCTAGAGACAATAGGGATTGTTATGCACAAGGCCGCAGCGCTGGTTTGAAGTGGCCACTCTGCAGCGGGCATACCACAGACTTCTTAGGGGAGCAGCTGGACTCGATTTGGTGGGAGAGTGTAACTTTCCCTTCCTGCATAACCGTGCAGGCAGAAGAGGGGCGGGAGTCTTGGCTCAAGCCATGCCTCTTTGAGGATGAGCAAACGGAGGTTCACTGCAGAGGCATCAGCTAATAGCTTCCTCTGCTTCATCCAGGTTGCTATGTGAGACATCAGTCTTCTATGAATCACACAGTGATAGGGAGTGGATGCTGACTGCATGTGACCAGAAACCTGATCTGATTTTGCAATGCTTTGTGCTGCAATGATGCCAGACCACTTACTGTTGGCTTGGCATGGAAAGGTGTCCTCCCATGGAAGAAAGAATAAGACAGGCCTCCCCAGAAACCTTGTGAGACTGATTAAAGAGTTCTTCTATGAGAGCTTTATGGAGCTGTGCAGGGAGGATTCCTGCTGTATCTCCAGACATGTTAGTATGCTGTTCTGAGGACCCCATGCTGTTTAGGCCCAGTGGCTGCCACAGATCACGCCCGGCTGCTTTAACCCACCTGGAGAATTATATAACATTTCAACTCGCCAGAAGTGCACCATCAGTGCCCAATTGTGAGATGTCCTGGGAAAAGGGGATTATCTCCAAAGTTATGAAAAGTCCTGGTTGTGGGTGACATCCATTACCCTGTTTGCCTGCTGAACATTCCCCTCCTCTTCCTCATCCATGTCCTACATGCTGCTGCCTGAGGCTGCCAGAGGAGTGTCTCTCGGGAGGACTGGCTAGGGAAACTGGTTTGGTCCCCCACTATCATTGCATGCAGATACTCACAGAACCAGCATGTTTGCAGGGATAATAGAGACCATCTGTTTGCCTCTTCTTTCTTCTGGTACAATTGTCTCAGCTCCTTTATTTTTATGTGGCATTGCCAGGCATCCCTGGTATAGCCTCTTTCCTCTGTGGCCTTGCAATCTCCACATATTTATCTGTGTTCCTTTTGCTGGTTTGTAGTTGTGCAAGAACAAATTCCTCTCCCCACACAGCAGTGAGGTCCAGGATCTCCTGCATGCGTCATGCTGGTGCTTGTCTGTGACCCTGGGGACTCCTGGTCAGGTGCGCAGCTCAGGTGTGCTGCCTGCTTTGTGGTCTGCTCATCACGCTGGCCACACAGGAAATGAAATTCAAATTTCACTCCTGGCCAGAGAGGTCACCACAAGGCACTGTGGGACACCTCTCAGAGGCCAAGAACGTCAACTTTCACAGCAGTGTGTCTGCACTACCATAAAGTTGACCATGTAAGGTTGAATTTAGCGTTACTCCTCATGAAAGCAGGAGTACCAAAACTGACTTTATCAGCCCTTAAAGTCGATGGAACATGTTTGGTGGGGACTCATTGTTTAGAAATTCAACCTAATGTGGCTAAGTTCAACCTAAACTGCCAGTGTATACCAGGCCTCACTCTTTGTGGTCCCAGGTCAGAACAATATACTCCCCACTTTCCACTCCATGCAACAAGCAGGCTGTGTTGAATACAGAGAGACGTATCATTTTGTTGGTCATGTATTACTGTGCATTTATGAATTTTTACTGTGAACAGCAGGCACCACTGAAATGTGGACACCATAATTAAATTTTCTTTAGCATCTGTGGTATTTTCCCTTTTAAGTACAGGGAATACAAAACATGTTGGTGCCTACTGTAGTGAATTGTATAGTTCATACTTGCATTAATTTCTCTGGTATATATCTTTCATATGAAAACATAGATTCAGATACACAGAACATCCTAATATATACTATTTTTATTCATTTTCTAGTGCTAGAAAATTAGCCCAGGAAGCTGTAACCTTACCAAAGGGGTAACTTACAGTTATTATGTCCAAGCATTAGCTTTTTTCCCCACCCATCAGGCATTAACTTTTCACTATAATCTTCAACTACAGCCAATATTTTATATGATGTTGATGGACAAATAAATACAATAGATGTAGTGTAGGTTCTTTATTTATGTTTTTAATCTAAGTGTAATATTTAAAATAAATTAAAAAAGTTAATGCAGATAGGTAAGGTCATATTGGTCTCCTGTGATCTATTATTTCTTAGTAAGGTCTCACATATGCCTGCAGTCCGTCTATGCCTATAAATGTAAATGGAGGGCACCAGGCCTCGCAGTTGAAAGGGCAGGTTTGGAAATGTGTCTGAAAAATGATTTTGGCAGCGCACATTTGAGCAGAAAAATCTGGGAATGTCCGAGTCATCAAACTCAGCAGGATAGACAAGCTCTTGGGTTTTAATTACTAAATATTCTTCATTGCTCCCCTTTGAAGAATTTTAATTTGTGCATTTTTAGACCCTTGAATTTTGAACTTCAGATCACCCCTATCCTCCAGTTGTGAAAACAAGAGCTTGTCAGTGGAAGAATGAGTTCTCAACAGAGCTGTCGGAGGGCGATGTGAGACAAGTCAGAAATGAGAGCTCTGTTATATTGCCGTGATAGGGTGACTTGCCAGCCCACAAGTACACTGGGTGTTTTGCCACCCACTTGTATTCCTTTTTCAATCTAATATTTTAAAGCAGGCTTCGGAATGTGTTAAATGGAGGTTACACATCTCATAAAAACTGCCTCTTCCTCCCAATGCTTCAGTATAGCATGAGAGGGAGGGCAAACTTTGGCCAGCTTTCAGGCCTCATTTTGTGAAGAAAGCGACTTACTTTGGAGTCATGTGTCTATTATCTTTCTTTTAGCCTTTCTCTGTCTTTGACCAAAAGAAAAAACAAAGAAAAAAAAAGAAAGGAAAATTTCAGTCTTGTGCCTGGAGAAGGAGAGAGTTTATTCACAATACTTCCATTGACTCCTTCCCTAAGGTTCATCAAGTGTACCATGCTCCACGTACTTATCAGTTCGCTCATACATGAAATGGGTAAAATAAATTGGTAGTTATTGACTTTGGTGGAGAAGAACATAAAATATGTCTCGATCTGAAAGACCAATGATATTGGTCAACAACCTTTAGGTCTCATTCACTGAAATGGAAAGTCCATTGGTCTGATTTTACAGCCCACAACCCAGCTGAAGCTGTGGGCACTCGGAAAATCAGGTCTCCTATTATGGACAGACCATTTGCAGCCATATAGTTAAGGATGAGCATTGCTTTGCACTTAAATCAGGGTTTCTACTTATATGGGAAATATCTTATCCTCCCCAAAATTACAGTATTTACTTTTGGAGTATGGAATGGATTTTCTGAAAAATTGCAATTAAATACATTAGTTAGTTTAGAAATTAAAATTAATTCTAACTTCTTTTCTTTAAGAAATTAAGCAGATAGTGTCAAGACTTTTCTTTATCTCTGATAATCCCAGTAACATAATACCTGAGGATTACAGTGGATGAGAAGCTGGAGATGAGTCAACAGTGTGCCCTGGTAGCCAAGAAGGCTCATGGCATATTGGGGTGCATTACTAGGAGGATTGCCAGCAGATCTAGGGAAGTGATTACTCCCCATTACAGAAAGGATGTGAACACACTGGAGGGAGTCCAGCGCAGGGCAACAAAAATGATTAGGGCACTGGAGCACATGACTTATGAGGAAAGATGGAGAGATTTGGGCTTATTTAGTTTACAGAAGAAAAGAGTGAGGGGTGGATTTCATAGCAGCCTTCAAGTACCTGAAGGAGGATTCCAAAGGGGATGGAGAGAAGCTGTTCTCAGTGGTGACAGATGACAAAACAAGGAACCGTGGTCTCCAGTTGCAGTGGGGGAGATCTGGATTGGCTAATAGGAAAAACTATTCTATTAGGAGGGTGGTGAAGCACTGGAATGGGTTACCTAGCGAGGGGGTGAATTCTTTATCCCTAAAGGGTTTTAAGTCCAGGCTTCACAAAGCCCTGGCTGGGAGGATTTACTTGGGATTGCTCCTGCTTTTAGCAGGGGGTTGGACTCAACAATCTTCTAAGGTCTCTTCCAACCAGTGAGTTTATGATACTCTCCAATCCTGCCAAGCAGACCAAATTCACTGAAATCTTGTGCATAGGCTACATTTAAAAAGAAGGTTTTTAGGATATACAGTTATTTTTGCTACTGCCCTTCATATCTGAATGTTTTTCCTTCGGCAGAGGCAGAAAAATAAATCTGCATCGAAGAATCCCATGAATAACTATTTCAAAATGGCTGACACTGTAGTCAATGGGACTGAAGCTACTGTGCAGATACTATTTTGGGCCAGATCCATTTTTTCTTCTCTCCCCCGGCATATGACCCTGACATTCAGTTTCCTTCTCCAACTTGTCCCCTGACTTACTGGTGGGCTACTTTATTCCTTACTGCCTGGTTCCTTAGTTATATTTATCTTGCTGGTTGTTGGCAGCCAGTCACACTGGCCCATGGTCAGCCTATGTTTTTGCCCCCCTCTAATACATCAGAGGTTCCTAGCAGAGGCAGTTTACCTCAGGGAAAAGCACTTAGATGAAATCCTTATCTTGTTTACTGAATAATGGGGAAAACACAAGAAAATTTAAGTATTAGTTATCTGGCTATAGTTCCTTGTCCTACCATACATAGGATCCAGTTAAAAGACTAATGTGGTCCCTCACTCTCAGGCAAGGATGGGCTCAGTACACTGCAGAAACACCTTGCTTAGCCCCAAGTCACTATGTAATAGCCCCTTTTAGCTGATTCAGCATCAGCACTCGCAGTCTCCAGAGGGAGATTGTTCCAGCTTGTCTTTTCCAAAACAACAGTTAACATGACACAAGGACCTTTGAGGTCAGTGGGGAAAGAAGTGGAGAAATTTGTGAGGACTCTTGGGAATTGTAGTTATAAAACAGAAAAGGAAAAAAAGGAAAGAAGATGAAAATCTGAGGTTAGATTTATCAAGAAAAGAGATAAGGACATCTGCAGTGAAACGAAGAAGCCCCCAATAAAGCATAACGGGGTGAAGAAAAGGCAGTAGTACCCATAGAGACTAAAGGAGACATTAGATGAGTTTAAGAAACAGCTGGAAGGCAGAGAGAAGAGCCAAACATAACCAACATTAAAGCAAAATGCAAGCTTGTCAAAGCACTACCAACAGTAAAAGAGAAAGAGCCAAGCACAGTCAGCTAGCTATTCCAAACATCTAAAGGTGCCAGCTGGCATCCTCTGGAGGAAGCATCCATCAATAGTATGATAGGTTTTTTGTTTTTTCCTTCTTCATTGACTATAGCAATATTTGTCCAGGTATTTACAATGTCTGCTACATGAACATTAGTCAAGAAGAGGGAGTGAGGCATGTTTGAAGGTCTGTACTGAATAGCCTCATACAAAGACACTCTCAGCAGTGACTTTGAGGGGAAAAAAAGGATAGACTAACCACAGAAGGCTTACAACTTGGAAGAGATTGAGATACCAAAAAGCTATGGATAATGAGGAAGGAGTTGAGAAAGAAAAATAGTTGTAAGGGAAGCCTCCAGCTTAGTTCAAAATTAATGTTCACCCTACGCTCATATTTCTTCTGTGGATGTTGTTACTGCATATTCATACGACAACAGTAGTAAGAAACTTGTGAAGCAACAAGGAACACCACATATTTTGCTGAAGTGTTATTGTCACCATTTCAGGAGACAAAAAAAGCAATAGTGTATTTCTCTACCAATCCCAGTGTCTATTGGGAGCAATTCCATTAAGTAAATGGAGTATACCAAGAAGCAATCAAGAATTAAACCAGAATCAGGCCTAAAGGGCAGCGGACAGTTAGAAGGCCAAATTCTGCTCCTAATTGTGCTGAAGTCAATCCAAAGTAATGTTATTAAAATACATAGATTTGTGCCAGACATAATATTGAGTAAATGAGATCAGGATTTGGTCCAGGTATTGAACCAGTTTAATAATAAATGTATTATAGACACAGGACAGTTATCCTTATGCATGATGACATTGATAACTCACAAGTGGTATAACCACATACCACTAATCAGAAGTCTGATGCTTAGATATACTCAAGTACATTTCAAAATGACACAGTTAGCTAGACTGCCAATAACTTCTTTGTAGTGTTTCTATCGGAGCGGATGATGCTCTAGACCAGTGGTTCCCAAACTTTTTGGCATCACGCCCCCTTTTTGATTTTTGAGAAACCCTCATGCCCCCCCCCCAAAAAAATCAGGAAAACTTGGGGTGCTATTGACAGGGGGGTGTGTGGCTGGGTTGCCTCACACCCCCCCTGGAATTTCTTCATGCCCCCCCCCCCAGTTTGGGAACCCATGCTCTAGACAGTTGTTTTACCCAAACCTTTAAGAAAAATGGACGGCTAGAATTAACCTGTGATAGCAGGTGGTCATCAGGGTTTCATTTGGAAAAATACTTGTTACTCAGTTGCATATGTACAGTTGCAAAATTGATTAATAAATATAATTGTATGTTTCTAAAGCAGAGGGGAAATTTCTCTGCTTTAGAAATTATGTGGGGTCAAATACTTATCCATTTGTTCGCCCGCTTATTGAAAACAATACTATATCGTTGCAGCATCATATGTTGGAGGTTAAGCCTGATATCATGTACTCAGCAGCATTAGTTATGATTTATATGCTTCTCCCTGTCTATCTAAGACTAGAGCAAGTGCAGGGACAGAAAAGCTATTGCAAGAAGAAGCTTTAGATTAGCGTGGAGGCTGTGAAGATACTCACCAAATGGCTTTCTCTTAATGATAATTGGGGGCAGTTTGGTGCTGCCTGGCCACAGCACGTGTCTCTGGAGCTGCCCGTTATACCCACTGCACATGCTTGGGAAGATGCTGCATGAGTCTGGCTGGACTGCCATCCAGTTCCCATCTTTTCTCTCTTTGGCGGTGGTTGGCTTGTTCCCTAGGGGGTACTAGTAGAGAGTGCAACTCTGCATGAAGTCACAAAGGAGGCTTCCTCTTGAGCACCTGTGCAAAGGCTAGTAACAGTGTAATGAATATTTATCCACCCCAAAGTCACTTTTTTCCGGCCTTATTAGTCTAAAAGTTATTCTTTTCCAGCATTGTAAGTCTATGAAAGGTTACTCCGTTTTATTGGTTGCACAAAAAGAATCGTGGAGATTGGTTTTTGTGTTGTACTAGGAAAAGGTTAAAAAAACCTATATTGATGATGATCCTTATGCCAGCAAGTACAAGTAGTTTGAGAGAGGAGCCACCTACCTTGTCTTTTCTCCTCTCAATTTATGCCTTGTGCTTTAGGATGAAAGAGACTGGACAGGTAGCATATCTACCTTCAGCAGGCTCCTTCTTCCTGTACCAGTCTGTTATTCTCATGCTCTGTTTGCAATGGCCAGAATATTCCTTCTACATTCATCTTCATATTTTTTTGCTGCCTCATTCTCAAGTTTCTGAATGATCAAATGAAGGGTGTAGGGTGTACACTGAGAATTCAGGGTCTAACCTGTAATCAGTCTTATTTATATATGCGCCACAATCAGATACATACTATGTTTTCATGTCTAAAAATGTATGAGCATTTGAAAGGTGATGGGTTGTTTGCTACAGCTTCACTCAAAATCAAAGGCACTACATGAATTATTATTTTTTGCAACAGAGAAGTTGGTGTATGATTTTTTTCATTCTGTGTTTTACTTTTCTAGCTGCAATGTCAGGGGAGGTGATTTTTCTCTTTGCTGTTTATTTCTCAGGCTCCTCTCTCTTTTGGGGAGGGGAAAGGAGCTAAAATATGGTTCCTGCAGGTTGTCTCATTTCCTCAGATGGTGGAGCTGATAAAAGTTATGCTGCTGTTGATCTCCATCATTTTTCATCCTGCTTCTTTGATTTGTTGCTATTTTGAGTTTGGATCTGGACTTTTTGCCTCTCCTGTATTGACTAATGTCTCATCAACCTACCACAAAGGTTAATGTATTAGTTTACTTGTCCATATACATTATTCATACTGCATAAATACCAAACTACACTAATTGAGGCTGTGAGGGTGAAAATTACCCACATGCAGAAACCAGCAAAGAGGAGTCTAAAGTCCCACTTATGCCCTCAGAATTGTTGAGATTTACTATAGATTCACTCTGATGTAAGTGAGAAGAAAATTAGATCCATAATGTTCCGGATCGTTTGAGTTTTTCCACACGTTGCCCGTTGGTTACAGTTACTTCAGTGTGGCCTGTTTGGCTCATAGGTTAAAATGTCATTGACCTCAGTGTTTTATTTACTGAACAGAGTCTGCTATTGAGCCCCTCCTGTCTCCAAAATATTGTTAAAAGTTTTTTTTTTCAATATTAGAGCCTGATGACACTAGTAATGGCGTCTTCTTTCTCTTTCCATAAAGAATTTCATACTGTATTAGGAAATGTCCTTGTAAAGTCTGGGGGGAACAGACATGCCAATAATTTAAGACTTTTGGGGATACAGTGCAAACTTGGTATTATGAGCCATAACATCATCTTTTCATTCACCTCTTGGCTTAGGACCAAGAAATCACAATATTGTGTTTACCATGGTAATTTATTTTATGGCAATAATGCAGCAAAAAGATTTTCAAACTACTGAACTAAAATGTGCTCAGGACTCACATTAAGGGGAGATGGGGAATGCAGTTCCCCTGATGAAATAATGCAATTGGACCAATAAATAAAAATGGCAACAATAAGCTTAACAAATGAAGGGGAGCTTCATCTTAAATGTCTGCTTCTAGCTGGCTCTTGTTTCTGAATGTGATTTGGTTGGGATTAGCAGGGACCTTTGCAATATAAATTAGCATGATTCTTGGCTTGAAAGCATTTCATTCCATTCTCTAACACTGACAGCATACTGCTCTGAATATAGGAAAAGGCTAATGTAGATTTCAAATCCGTTTTTTAACTCACTGTTTTGCTAGATTGACTTAAACGCTGGCACGCTGCAGTGAGGCTCCATGGTTCTTTTTAGCGAGAGCACTGTCTTGTATCTGAGGATACAATGTGCTGATAACAAGTAAAATGCACAATAATATTTTGTCTAATATATTGTCATACAATGGGCCAAATTCACTTTTGCTGTTGGAGGGTGGTGCAGCCTTTCTATTTCAGCTAAATTGATGAACACTTTTTGTTTGTTTTCATACAGGCTGAAAAACAGTAACTTCTGCACCTACCCTATAAATAGTTAGAGGACACATTGTGAACTTTTTACTTACATTGGTTAGCATTAACTCACAAGAACAGCCCCATATTGTTCTGTTGTGGAGAGTTGGCTGTTCCCATGGTACTAGCCTCTTCCGAGTTCCTTCTGAAATAAATTGAACAAAGGGAAGTGTAAGATGGAATGTAAAGCAAAAATAGACAGTGTGGTTAACCTTTCAAATCAATGTGACCGCCTATGTGAGTAAGCATTCACCATTGTGACTATGGGGTTGATAATCTGGCCCATGGAGACTGAGTCCAGGAAATTCATTTCAGTTCCTGTCCATACTCCATGATATAGTTTGAGGGATTGCATGGTTCAGGGGACTGCAATGAAGCCCCTCACCGTTAGGGCAGTGGTTACATCCCAGGTCAGCAGTAACCGAAAACACTCATCACTTAATGGCTACTTAGTGACTACCACATGAGTTGTTTTCTGGCCAGTTTTGAGTAGACAGAGTCTACTCAAAGTTTGAGTAGACTCATGTCACCCAAACAACAATAACAACAGCAAAGATGGCACACTCAGCAGAGAGGCCGAGAATTCCATTAGTTGGAGATCTTTCTTCTCTTTGAGGGGTATGTCTAGATTACATCCCTCTTTCGACAGAGGGATGTAAATTAGACACTTTGAAATTGCAAATGAAGCCGGGATTTGAATTTCCCACGCTTCATTTGCATATTTGCATCATGGTGCTCTTTTGAAAAAGTGCTATTTCGAAAGTAAAACCACGGTCTAGACGTGGTTCTTTTGAAAATAGAAGCCTTTTTTGAATGATCCTCAAAATGAGGCTTACAGGATCTTTCGAAAAAGCCTTCTATTTTCAAAAGAACCACATCTAGACCATGTTTTTACTTTCAAAATAGAACTTTCTCGAAAGAGTGCCTTGATGCGAATATGCAAATATCCCAGCTTCATTTGCAATTTCAAAGTGTCTAATTTACATCCCTCTGTTGAAAGAGGGATGTAGTCTAGACACAGCCCCTATGAAAGTGGTCCCTTTAGATCCGGGTTCTGGCATAATTGAAGATTGAGAAAGAAGACTGCTTCACCACTGCACAGACCAATGTTGTGTGGACAACTAAGAATTTTCCATCTTCAATTCTATCAGTGTTAAGGCCTTTTCCACTGCTAATGTAAAGGCCACCAAAGACATCTATCAAGTTCTCTTTCTAGGGGTCCATGCAGTTAGAATGCAGAAGAAGGAGAGGATTTTAGTGCACATGCAGAGCTGGGTCCAGTACATACAAATCTGGTCTGCTGGCAGTGTTGGCAAAGTAATTCTCCTCATGAAATATCAAGCCACTATATTTCCATCATTCATCCAGCAAAATTCTGCTATCAGTTAACCTGTACAAATCCGGAGAAATACAGCTCAAGCCAGTAGAGTTGCACTAATGTTAAAATCATGTTAAATGAGCTCAGAAACAGATACATTATTTCGACATATAAAATAATTTATTTTTAAAAAGATATTCTTTCTTATTTTTTGTGTTTTAAGTATATGCAGTAGAGGAGCAAGTTTACAAAAGGTTCACCTTGAAGGGAATAATTTACATTAATATCTTTACAGCATCAGACATGTATTAATATCTATATCTATGTATGTATTACAATGTGTCTGTTCTTTTGTATGTCTGTCTGCAAGTCCATTTGTTCAAGAACTCCTCCTAAATGATAAGAGTTAGGGCCACCAAAAGTTGGCAGGCAGCTTCTTCTTCTCCTAACCTTAAAGCAAGGTCAGGGTTTGTTTTCCATATCATGCAAAGGGAGGGGCTGCTGTTCAGAGGGGCATGATATGAGAGTGGCCTCTGAGGGCAGTGGGACCACAAGGGAGAGCTATCCTGCAGAGTGTCCACTGGGGGCAGCTGCGCCACCAAGGAAGTGGCCAGCAGGGCTGGGTGTCCACCATCTTGTCTACCAGCACACCAAGTAAGTAGCTCCCTTACCCCAAACCCTCCCCTCTCTCCCCAGCCCTTGGCCACAGTGCTGGAGTGGGAGAGAAAGGCCACTGGTGGCCAGGGGAGGGCTGGGGGGAGAGAAAATGCCCTCGTAGCTAGTGGGGAAACAGGGGAGAGAAAAAGGCCCATTCTTGATGGGACTCCCTGCCCTGAGCCCCTCCTGACCCCCCCCCCACCTCATTCTTGCACGCACCCCTCCCCGGCCTCCTGCACTCCCCCCACACATAGCCCCCAAAACCTTTCCCTGACTCCTGCAACCCCCACATCACCAGCTCCTTCTCCCGAAGGACCTGGGCAACACCAGATAAGTCTGCTTGTGTGTGTGTTTGTGTGTATGCATAAAAACACATACAGTATACACACATTTAAACATAAAATATATGTTTTTGACTTTTGACATGTTAATGACATTCATTCTTTATTGGGTTGGCCAGAATTTGAACTGACAATCCCAACATAATTTGGTTCTGTAACCTCCTGCCAGTGCCCTGAGTTAAACCCACTCCTCTTGTTTCTCCCCTTATTATTGAACTTAACTTGTCTGCAATAGTCCTATTTAGTCCTCATACAGACCTGCTGCTGAGCTGTCAGTAAATGGCACCAGTTAAGTAAATGGTCACTGGGATATGATGTTGCATCTGCAATAAATGTGAAGCCAATGCGGTGATTCAGAGATAGGTGCTTAATATTTAATTTTTATAGAGAAAATATTATAGAATTAAATAAAATGTAGCATGAAGAACATAGACACACATTATAGTGATGTGGCTGCTGTCATAACCATTATCCTTTAACAAACAATAGTACCTCATGAAATAGAACAGTAATTTTAATGAAAAATCATTAGAACTTTTATATTGGATAAGGAGACAGCAGCACACTGACTAATGCATATAGGAGCATCCCCAGAAACACAACTGCATTATGTCTTTACAATTTTGCAATGATATGCAAGCTATAATAAAGCTTTTACTGTTATTCAATATCGAGAATTGTATTAGCGGTATGATCAGAGTTGCTAGCTGGAGTGGAAAACAAAACAAAGGCTATAGATTGTGAACTTTAAGTTCTCAGTGAGACTTAATTTTTATTTATGACCTTTGTTGATTATTGGATAGGGTGATAAACAGAAGAAAGAAATGAGAGGGAAAGAGAAGAGAAGAAAATCTGATCAAGCTCTTATATTTGGTTGTTGCATAAAGTAGTTTGAATATTTCTAAAGGTAATTAAGATGTGCCCAATCATATTCACATTAACATAGTACAAGAAGACAACAATATGTAATCTGCAGTCAGCATTTAGCCTTTTAAAATATGCTGTAGTCCACAGAAATTCATGTGTGGTCGCCTTAGTTGCTGAGGTTAATTTCTGAATCCAGGGCTATTGTTAAGCATAAAATAGTTTTCTTTTTCTTTGGCTAAATGTGGTATATTACACTTCTGTCATGAAAAACTGCTCATAATTTCTAGGGCAGAGTATCCCTATTTCCCCTTAGATATTTTGATCATTGGCCCGTACTGCAAAATGATCCTTCACACACCTGTTTGGTACATGGACCATGCATTATCTTAAATGCTAAAGAATCATTGCCTTGACCTAATCAGAGTTTATAAGGCAAAACTTGTATTTAAAAGGATGCTATAAAGCATTGTTACTCAATAGACAGCCCATAGGCCCATTACAGTGTGTCTGTTCTTTTGTATGTCTGTCTGCAAGTCCATTTGTTCAAGAACTCCTCCTAAATGATAAGAGTTAGGGCCACCAAAAGTTGGCAGGCAGCTTCTTCTTCTCCTAACCTTAAAGCAAGGCTTCCTGTGTGGCCCGCAGCTCCTCTTAAAAAAAAAAAGTTTGTAATTAAATTCACAAACAGTTATATGCTCACCTAGGACTCCCTTATTAAGTAACTCATTGGCAATGTTTAATCTGTAATAAACAAAGTCCTAGGACTCAGCTCTGGAAAGCCCTAGCACAAATTAAGTGCTGGCTGGGCAGCCGGAGAGTGACGGATACTTCAGGGTATCCAGCTCTGAAGGCAGCGCTGCCACCAGCAGCAGTGCAGAAGTAAGCGTGCATGGTATGGTGTTGCCACCCTTATTTCTGTAAGGCTGCTGGCAGTGGTACTGCCTTCAGAACTGGGAGGCCAGAGAGCAGAAGCCACTGGCTAAGAGTCCAGAAGTTCTGGGATTATGAACTGCCAACCTAGAGATGTTGGGGCTCAGCTTAAGGACTGCTTACTGGATCTTAAGTTCTCATGATTAGTATTAGCTATGATTGAGCAAGGGTGATGCCAGTTTTTCATTAGTGATGGAAATGGAGCCAAAATTAAATGTGAATGGCAGGAAATGTTGCAAAGTCAACAGGAAAAAAAAAGCAGCTTTTAACCCATATTGGACAGCAGATTCATTGCTATTATGTCATCTTGTTTAAAGCAAAATCTTTGTGTTTAATATGTCTGTGATGGGTTAGACCCCACCCCATTGGAGATGCCATCTGATGTGCTGGGGTCCCACCTTTCCTACCAGCCTGGGTTTCTCTTGCACTTGGTTGCAGTGCCAAGATCTTAAGGACATAAGAACAGCCATACTGGGTCAGACCAAAGGTCCATCCAGCCCAGTACCCTGTCTGCCGACAGTGGCCAATGCCAGGTGCCCCAGAGGGAGTGAACCGAACAGGTAATGATCAAGCCATCTTAAGCCCTTTTTCAGCACACACCAAGGCAAGGCATACCCAGCTGCAGACACAGACTGCAGTCAGGTCTGTGTGAGAGAATTCATCCAGTACTCATATGTATACCCTTTTTGGAGAGTAAACCCAAAATAATATTTGTTTTGCACTATACAAAGTGATCTGCACCACAGAAGCTCATAAAAATTGTTCCCTTCCTCAATGTGGGGAGAGATATGCACAATTTCCCCCCAAATATGAATTGTAGAAACCCGGTTATGTTATAAACAAGAAATAAGTTTATTAATTACAAAAGGTAAATTTTAAGTGATCATAAAGGGTAGCAAAGAGAAGAATCATGTTACTGAGCAAATAAAACAAAACACCCAAACTAAGTTTAATGCACTCAGAGGAGCCGGAAACAAAATGTAATTTCTCGCTGTAAATGCTGTTTAGGCAAATTGCAGAGTTTCTGTAGCTTAGAGTTCATTATTTCTCTTTACAGGGTAGACACCTGTCTCACCCTGGACTCAGCTGTTGCATAGCTTTGTCTTTTCCTTGTTGGGCAGGTAGGGAATGGAGAAGTGTCATGCTTGTTTTGCTTCCCAACCTTAAGTAGAATGTACATAAGGTGGGAACCCTTTGTTTCCAGTGGAAAAATATCCACAGTGTCCAATGTGGCACTTTATACTAGGTAATGTCATCAGATGACCCTGCAGTGTTAAAGCGACATCTCAGGAAACTCATGAGGAAGGCGGGAGATTAGTATCTCTAAAGTTCCATGATCCTTTTAAAATGGCTCGTTCAACCTAGTTGCTTACTGTCTGCTGGGCATCCTCAAAGTATACACATAGCTGTAATTGTTACACAGACAATATTCCTCACTTCAGACACAGAAATGATACCTACCTACAAATTGGATAAACACATTCAGTAGATCATAATCTTTTCAGTGATACCTCATGTAACCTATCTTGCATAAAGCATCTCAGTGATTTATATGATAAAACTTATCATATAAACGTATATCTCTGAAGAGTATGAGGTATAATATCACAATGCTAAATCACTGTATGGCCGGTCCCCGACTTACAAACGCATCAATGTACGACCAGCTGCACTTATGACCAGCCTCCCATTAAGCACGGCCCCTACTTACAAATGGCGATCCGCGCTTACGAACAGTATGGTCCAATTGAAATGAATGGAGGTCCGACTTACGAACACATCGAGTTACGACCAAGTGCTTGGAATGTAATTCATTCGTAAGTCGGGGACTGGTATATCCTTCTGCAAGGCTGTCAATGTGAGACACCACTTTGAATCAAAGCACAGTAACTTCAATGCAGCCTAGTCTTCTGATAGTGTTGTGAGACGTGACAAAATTGAGAAGTTGAACTCTTCATATCACATTTCAAATCCCATTCTTACAACACCAGAGACTGTAGAGGAAAAAAAGCAACAGTTGCTTCTTTTTTGGACATTCTTGGTACTAGCTGAAAAGGAGAACCTTTTCTGGATGCTAAGCTTGTGAAGGAGTGGAAGTTGGAAATTCTGGGAGAGCGTTTTCCTGGAGATAAAAACAAAGGTGACATTGTGAACCATATGAAGCAAGTTCCCCTGTCTGGTTCCATCGCAATGTGAAAACTGGAGGTAATTTACCAGGATTGTTTGTTTGTCAGCACTGCTTTCCGATTTAAAAAACATCAATTATAGTTTTCTAGCAGTGGACAAATTAAGCAATTTAAGTCACGCTGCCCAGCCATTGCTCTTTATTTGGTTTAATGATTGTGAAATTTTCTAGAAAGAACTTTCAGGCTTAATTCCAATTGAAATCTACATGACGAGAGAGATCATTTTTGAAAAGGTAAAATATTGTTGTAAAAAATGGTTTAAATCTGCAGAAAGTTAACTCACTTGTTACAAACAGAGGTCCTTCTGTGACAGGGAAAGAAAAGGGCTTTGCTTCACATTTGGCAGGGATATACCCTTCATTAAGTTCATTTCACTGGATTATACATCAGACTGTCCTGTGTGGTAAAGTGTCTGGGGATTTATAAATACAATGGGTATTGTTCTGAGATTAGTGAACTAAAGTGTGCTCAACTTCTAGCTTGCAACATCATCTTTTTAAAGCTCTTTTAAAAGATGTTTCAATGAATGCAGTGACATGTGGCAGCACAACAAAATTTGCTGGTTAAGTAAGGTGCATGTTAGGTTTTTCTCCTCTTCAAAAAGAAAGAATAGTTTTGTTTTCAAACCACAAGACCAGTAAGGCTTGTGAGTTCCTGAAATTTGAGTGATGTCCCCTCTAAGACACAGATAATTTTTCAACGCAATATTACTGGCCATTTGAATTTCCTCAACTTGCAGATCCAAGCTCGTGGAAGCAGTGTCAAGGATCTGTTTGAAAAAGTGTGTGGTTTTCAGAGGAATCTTAAAATCTTTCACATAGATTAACAGGAAAGATGTTGCATTTTTTCACAGTGTGTGTTGTTACAGATGAAATGTCGATGAAAATGATGCAAGAATTCCTCAACAATCTGATCAAAAATTATAAAATGCAATTTGAGAATTTTAAAATCTCCGAGGATTTTCTTTTATTTGTTCTTGATGCATGTGTTGTGTCTCCTGATGGACATTGCTCTTCTGAAGCTGAGACCATTCTTGAGTTAATTGATGAAAAAGTGCCATTCAATTAGAACTTGTAAGGCTCTGGAGCTTAGATGTCTTGAAGGCAAAATTCAGAGAGGTGAGACTTGTGATTTCAGGATTCAATATGCTGAGTAGTTTCTGAATAGCCAGAATCTAGCCATCTATCTTTAAATGGTGTTCAGATCAATGTATCTATGCAAATCTGTGCTGAATAAAAAAAATCCTGGCATTTGGGAGTTCTACAACCAGATCAGAGTGAGGCTTAATTTTACTTAGAAATTGCACCTTTCGTGATCAGTTAGTGAGCGTTGGCATATCTGGAACCATTATATGTTTTCAGAAGCATTTTCATTAGGGCAGTCCTTCAAATTGTCATTCATACAAATAGTTTACTCACGTAAGTATTCCTGGTTAAGTTAGTAGAAGTGTTTGCATAAGTATTTGCAGGTATAGCACATTGCTTAGATTGCCTATTTATCTCTTTGCCTTCCAGCATACCTCTAGGGATAAAACAGCACAAATGAAGGTGAGTGCCACCGTGACAAAAACAACATTCATACTCTCTAAGAAATATGAAATATTTGGGTTTTGTTTGATGAAGATTTCTCAGACCTAAATCACATATTTGTAATGCTAATTAAAGTATAACCGTGGATGTTAAAAGGCTTTTTGCCTAGAGGACAAGCATAGTGCTGAGTTCATGGACAAATGCTGTATTTGGGAAGAGATTTACCGTTTTTCCTGAAGTTCTAAAGCAGTTTGTAGAATTAAAGTGCACTAAACTGCACAAACCCTGAAACATTTTGTAACTGGTCACATTTTCATTTACAATTTTTAAATAATAAATTAAAAATAAATAATATAAAATGGGCTTTTCTCAATTTTTTCCAATATAAAATATAGCACTCAGTAGTTTGAGCTTAAAGATCAAGAAAAATATGTAAAAGACTTCACTCCACAGAGTACAAGAAAACACTGTATAAAAATCAAAAGGGCTTAATTGTTTCCTAAGAAATTATAGCAAAATGCTGAACTCTTCCATGCTTGATGTTTAATAGGAGTTTGGAGCACTCAGTATGGTGCTCACAGTCTTAGAGGATCAGACCCTAAATTGTCCCCAAGGGATATGTTTTAAGAGGAAATCTATTTTGAAAGCAGAAGGCATTTACAAACAAGAGTAAGACCAAGGTCATCCTAAGTTTAGCTCCCTCTCCCTAAAAACTGCCTGTAGTCATAGATGGATTTGCTAGCTTTATTGTCATCTGGTCCACGAGTAATAAAAATTTCTGCTCATAATGCAATCATGAAAATTGTTATAGCCCTAAAGAATGCTGCTTAAAGCAAATAAGTGCTGTAGTTTCCAGATTCCATCCCTAATTAGTAAAAGGGTCAAGTGTCAGGTCTATCAATGAGCTGTAGTATTTCAAAGTTTTCCATGAGCTGAGGCCATTCATAAGACATTTTAGAAGCCAAAGAGGCTGAGAATTTTCTTTGTGATATTGTTATGGTTTCGTTATGTTAAGCAACTTACTTTTGCAGATTGTTCCCATTCCTTTCCTTGGTAACTTATTTTACATTTCAGCTGGTCTCTGGGTGATATTTTAGTAGCCCCCTAAATTATTGGCATTTTCAATTCTGTATTGCCAAGTGTGTTCAGTGCTTGATTAACCCAAGTCTCTGCATGCCATTTGTATTAGTTTTCTCATTCTATTTTTTCCTCTCATTTAAAATGTGTGGCACTGTTTAAAATTATTTTTGCCCTCTTCACTGGGACTCTTTCTTAAATGTAAATGAAGTCACATAATTATCATGAGATTCAGACTTAGAGGGGAATTAATAAATTGGTTTAGTCCTATGGTTTGTAATGACTTTACAGCTGTGTCAGACTACTGTCCATGATGTTCCATATAAGTGATCTGAAGGGGCCAAGTCAGCCTTTGAAATAGGGTACTTTAAAATGTGGTATACACACCAAATCTTTGTTTGCAGTTAACTGTGCCCGTTCTACATAACCATCATTCTTCATGTTGTTCTTGCTATAGCTGAATTTACTACCAAATAGACAATTTAACTAACCCAGCATAACATATTTTAATTCCAACCACATATTGATTCATCTAATTTCATAGTTGAATAGTCATAATTTATCAGATTTATAGAGTTCTAGGTGTTCAATTTATATGGTCTATTTGTTTTATAGTAAGGATTTTTCTTCTCCCTTTTTCTCTGTTTGCTATGGATAGCGTAACCACCTAAAATTGTGTCTAATGTGCTCCGACGTTTCCACAGGACTCACAGTGTGACATGGCTTTGTATGGTTTTAATTTAATCAAGAGGAAGATGAAAGTGGGTGTGCAATACTTTCAACTCATTAGCCATTTTGCCATCCATCTTAGTCAATGTGTGGTTGCCCAGGAGACAGCATTAATGATAGCTGTCAAAATAATAGTCTGAGGGTTAGAGGTCAAGAAAAATATGTAAAATACTTCAGGGTGAACCAGATGATAAAGTAACTCATTTAGGCCATTAAATGCTAGAATAGTATGGACTTGATGGGTTCAGGGGTTACTAGAAGCAAGAAGAGTAAATGGGGACATCTTCAAGTAGTTTACTCTTGTTAAAGGATGATAATAGCATTACCAAACAAGCACACTAAAAGCAATTTTCTTAATTACAGTGCTGACCCAGCAGTGCACGGAGAGTAGTCTTGTTATTAGAATGAGAGCTTTTACTTTCAAACAATATTAACCCTTCTTGGTACTGTATGTCTTAATTAAGTGTATTTCTGGAAGTTCTGCAGCTGTCGACATTTTTACATTTCTGTATTTGAAAATCAGTGGTTTGAGAAACAAACTGTTGCAAATCACTGCACGGTTTAAGTGATTTTTATTTAATGTTAAGCGTTTTCTCAATAAGGCCTTTAGAACTCTTCAACCTCATGATTGTGAAGAAGACAACATTTAACCGTTAATTCACATTATGCTATATGTATTCTTATGAAATATTGATATTCAAGAGAGAAGACCAATACCTAATCTTTATTCCCTAGAGTGCTTTTGGTAATAAAGTAAATATTACCTGACCCCATTCTGGTCAGAAAAATACCACAAAAACAACATTTTGATAAAAAGTATTTCATGAAAATGTTTATTTCCCATTTTCTAAGCAATTCTAATTCATTATTGAAAAGATGAGATAAAGTACAAATTTGCTGGTTAAACTTTTCAGACTAACCTGTGGCTCCTATGCATAATGATGATAATAATAATAATTAATTATTAATAATAAATAAGGTGAAAAGAACACATCATGGTAGCTATTGTAACTTTAAAGAACAAATTATTTTTCAGAGAAACCTTTGAAAAATAATTATAGTTAGAAATAAGGAGTGAAGTCTCCTAGCAGGTCAATTTTCAAAAAGAGATATAAGTATAAGTTTGAGAGATAAGTATAAGTACTGATGTGGAAGTCAGTGAGCATTGTGCGTCACACTTCCTGAGGTACTTTCCAAAAATTCCACCGAGCACAAAAGAAGGTGGGAGAAGATATTCCTTGATCTTGTCATTATCTGGCTGTCCAAGGTCAGTAAGAGATCCTGCAAGTCTCCAAGGTGTCATGACACTTCAACAGATGGAGGCCAGATGCCCTTCATGAAAAGAGAAGAGAATGTCTTAACTTGACTGCCTTCTTGAAACGTTATCCCTTCTTGGCAGCATTACTTTGGTCTTGCCTGAATTTAGTTTGAACCAGCTGTTCTTCAGGCCAGGTGTTGTTTTCTTGCAATCATTGTGACAGATTTGCAGTGGCTTTAGGTGCATCTGTTGACAACAGAATATAAAACTGGGTGACATCAATGTGTTCCTAGTAGCACAACCCTTGACATCCCCAAATCTCTCTAAGTAAACTCATATTAAAAGAAGAGGGGGACAAGATAGACCGCTGCAGGACTCTACTGAGAATGGCTTTTGGAGAAGAGAAGCAGTTATCCCTTGACACCCTCTGAGTCCTGTTTCCATTCCATATAGGTTAGCTTTACTACATGAGTAGGGCAACATCATCTTAAAGTCCACTGTGTTGAAAGTGGCAGGGAGGTTAAGTAGTCTTAACATGGCTTCCATCCATTGCACAAGAAGATAATTTATTAGTGTTATTAAATCTGTCTCCGGAGGAAAGAAAAGGTGTACGTGGCCTTCATATCCATCTCAAGAGATTTAATTCTGTGAAAAGCCACTCTGGAATCTCTTCTTAAATATTTTCCTTTTACTCTTTATCTGTTCCTCCCATTCTCCACTTTCAATGGCCAGTATCTCACTCTGTACAAATGTATCAGGAACCCCCTCTTTGGCCAGGCTCAGGGAACTAGTTAAACTAGTTGGAAACTGAGTAAAGATGAGAAAGCTAGGCACCAAGCTGCCGGGGTATTTTCAATATGGAACTATAACATTGTTAGGATATTATTACTGTTTGTTGTTTGTCTTATAGAAGCCCTTAGATACCCCTACTAGTATCAGGGCCACCTATTATTAGTGTACGTACACATACTAATATGCAAAGTCCTTGCCCACCCAAAACTGGCAATCTAAATATTTGATACAAAGAGTGAGAGTAAAGAACTATAGTATTAATTTCCCTCTTTTCAAGTAGGGAAACCAGTCTCTGGGAAATTACATGACTTGCCCAAGGTCTTACGGAAACCCTGTAGCAAAGCTAGGATTTGAACCCACATTGCTTGAGTCCTAGATCACTGCCTCAACTACAAGATTATATTTCATCTCCTATACGTAGGGCAATCTAGTCATATTGTTTTGTATTTTGTGGAAAGGAAAAATATTTTTTACCTCTAACCAGAATCAGCATAGCACATGGACACACACACACCTTGTAGTTGCATTTCAGAATGGTGTAGGCCAACATTAAAGTCAGTTTAAAATCCTATATGTTCCGATGTCTGGTTTGCAAAAATTGCTAGCAGACCAGACAGAGAACATCACAACGGCTAATGGAAATTTCCTCTTCAGTGTAAATGGTGTAGTTGTCTAATTTGTTTAGCTAAACTACATTAGGCACACCGAAAGTTTTATTATCATAGTCAAAAGCAGGAAACAGGGAGCAGACATGCTGTATTTTTAAAATTAAAGCAATTTTAAAAAACAAACTCATTTTCTTATTGACTATCTTACTTGTTAAATTAGAGGCTCATTACTTTTAATAATAGGATCCTACTAGTTAGCAATAGCAAAGACCTTAGATGACTGAGTCCAATCCCATCACAAGGGCAGGATACAGTCATATATAAATCTGGATGTATCAAATATTAAAGTGGTCCTACGCCATAAATTCTTCTGTTTCCTTCATAGAGTGCTGATGCGAAGAACTTTGACACTGAGTAGTGCCCTCTTAAAAGCCACTTTCTGGCTAGATTCTGGCCCGGCTTTATGCAGAAATATAGCAGAAAGGGGAGCACAGTGACCCCAAGAGGGCATGGAGAGGTGGGGAATAGTTGGAGCCGTGACTCCCCATTTCCTCCACCCTCAAGCTGACTAGAATGCTGGCCCACTTAGGGTATATCTACTATAAGCTGGGGGTGTAAGTTCCAGCGTGGCCCTGCACTAGCTTCCCACTAAACTAGCATGCTAAAAATAGAGTGAGTGGCAAGCAGTGCTAGTTTCCCTGGCTTTGTCTACACTGCAGGGTTTTTGTGCAAGAAGCTCTTTGCGGAAGAGATCTTCCACAAAAACTTCTTGCGCAAAAGTGCGTCCACACCTCAAAAGCGCATCGCAAAAGCAATGTGCTTTTACGCAAGAGATTGTCCACACTGTATAGATGCTCTTGCACAAGAAAGCTCTGATTGCCATTAACAAAATGGCCATCAGAGCACCTGTGCTTTTTCTAATAGTCTCTTTTTGCGCAAGAAACCCCTACAGAGCATCCACACATGCCTTTTTGTGCAAGAGCTGTAGCGCAAAAAGGAGTTATTCCTCGTGGGAGGAGGAATAACTCTACCGGCAAAAGCCCTCTGTTCTGTCTATTTATTATGTTTTTTTTTTTTTTTTTGCACAAAAATGCGCTTGACATGTGGATGCTCCATCGGCTTTTTGTGCAAAAACCCTGTAGTGTAGACATAGCCCCTGAGTACATACTTAATGTCTTGGACAAGTATATACTTACTGCCTATTATGTAGGGAAGTTCTGACAACAAGGCATAGTCTAGCCCTGAGTTCTATTTTAAAGGGGAGAAGGCAGTTATATGTGTAGGCAATTCTCACTGTAAACCTGTGAGGCTAGGTTTCCTTTCCTCAGCTCAGATACATTTGTTAGAAGTGACTGTTTGCTGGATGCTTAGAGGCGTCTTCTTTTAGTGCTGTCAGAGGCATTCCAGAGTGGGCAGCTGCTCACCCTGTCAAGTTGAACTTGCTCTGTCCCATGCTCTCTCCACCTCTCTTTATGGACTGCCCTTGAGAATTTTTATTCGTAGCTTGGCAGGTGGGAGACTGAGGCCTCACAAAGAACCCAGTTAGTACCACTAGTTCACCTTCCCAGAGTGAATGGAAAGGGCCAGTTATTCACTTGTTGGTATTAATTGGGTATTGTATATTGATTTATACAGTACTTATTATGCAGTGCCCATCACAATTTCAAGCATCACTGCAACCAGCATGGGGGTAGGAGA
Source organism: Pelochelys cantorii (assembly GCA_032595735.1). Taxonomy (NCBI): domain Eukaryota; kingdom Metazoa; phylum Chordata; order Testudines; family Trionychidae; genus Pelochelys; species Pelochelys cantorii. Next base: position 183,733,985 of record CM064328.1, read on the forward strand.
CACTTTCCTCCCTACAGGTTGAACCTCCCAGATCTGGCACCCTCGGGACCTGACCTGTTCTGAAAGAGGGAATTTGCTGGATCGGGGAAGTCCCCCATCACTGGTTTCCCACAACGCTCCCCTTTCCTGTGACTGGCTCTGCTCTAGCGCCACTGCCACTGGGCTCCATCCTGCAGGACTTGGACTTGGGCTCTGGCCTGCTGGCACTCCCTGGGAATGGAGCTCCCCAGCTGCTGTGCCCTACTTCTCCCCCACCCAGCCAGGGCTCCATGGGGACAGAGCTCACCAGCTGCCACACTTCTGCAGCGCGCCGCCAGAGGTTTCTGGGGACAGGGCTAGCCAGTTGTCCCACTGCTTCCCCACCCAGCCAGGGCTCCCTGGGGATGGGGTTCACAGTCCTGCTGATGCTCCACCTGGCTGGGGCTCCTTGGGAACAGGGCTCCTAGCCAGTTCACACTCTCTGGCACCAGGTCTCTCTGGTTCAGCAACATCTGTGGTTCTGCCAGATCACAGATGTTGCCAGACCAGAGAGTCCTGGATTTAGGAGGTTCAACCTGTACTATTTCTTTTGAGACCCAGATCCTGACCTAGTTTCAATGAAGGGTGAGATGTGCATGTGTTCACAGAATCATAGAACCATAGAGCTGGAAGAGACCTCAGAAGATCATCAAGTCCAGCCCTCTGCTCTAGGCAGGACCAATCCCAACTAAATCAACCCAGCCAGGACTTGGTCAAGCCGAGACTTAAACACCTCTAGGGATGTTCAAAGCAATGTGGTATCCCCATCCTGCTCTCTACCACCTGAATGCAGTTTGTCTACACAGCTGGAAAAAAAACCCCATGGAGGCAAATCTCAGAGATCAGGACAACTGATTCAGGCTCACAGGGCTTGTGCTGTGGGGCTAAAAACAACAGCATATACTTTCAACCTCAGGTTTGAACCTGGGCTCCAAGACCCTCCCTCCTTACTAGGCCCAGTCTTTGTCCATCCTGCTATTTGTGGCAAGTCTCTAAGAGGGGTAGCCATGTTAGTCTGTATTTGTAAAAACAACGAGGAGTCTTGTGGCACTTTAAAGACTAACAGAATAATTTGTGCATGGGCTTTCATGGGCAAAAACAGTGGATCTTTACTGTTGTTTTTAGCACCATGCTGTAAGTCCTATGAGCTGAGGTCAGTTGACCCAGGCTCTCAGACTCGCTGCTACCATTGTTTTGTCGTTATTGTTATCTCTGTTTTTTGCTGTGCAGACATACCCTCAAGTAACTGACTTTACACCTCTCCGCATATGAGATTTGCACCAACAAGGCGAGCTTGTGACCACACTCACCACTTCCCCAGTAAAACCCATTTGCTTTTATGTTCTGGGGCATCTACTTGGGAAGATATGCATGTGGTATGTCCCGTGTGCAAATAGAAATGGAATAGACGTCCCTCCTTATGCACCCACAGTTGAGTTACTGTGCAGCCTGGCAAATGTGGGAACACACAGACATGCATGACTCCCCCATAGTAAATACATAACTCTGATATGATAGTTTGTGTTTAAGGTCTTGCTTATGTTAGTTCATCATGTTTGTCTCCACTGAATGATTCTAATTATATACCTGTGATAAAGGCAAGAACCTTTCACTTTTTTTACATTGTCAAACTTACCAAAGCTATATATATTGTACATATGAAGCGTTGTATTTGATTGGTTTTAAAATGTTTGATAGAGAACCATCGCACCCAATCCTGCAGCTTTTACTCACATGAAGAATCCTTATTTTCTGCGGTTAGTCCCGTTAACCTCAGTGAGATTCTCACGTGAGTAAGGACGGACAATTAGAAGAGTGACTCAGCTGAGGGAGGGAGGAAGATTAACTTCAATAGGTCTAGCCTTGTGCGTAAAGATTATCCATGTCGGTAAGCATTCACAAGGCCTAAAAAGAAAGTCAGCTCCTTTTATTCTGTCCTAGTATTGATTCTGGTAAATTGCTCAGTTTAGAGAAATTTGATACGTTGAAAGTAATTAAATGCAAAAGAGCTATAGCAATTGAAATGTAAGCCACATGTAGAATGGTTCACACACTCTACTGCTTCTGGATTTTTCAAAACGGCAAGAGTTTTTCTAGACTGATTCTTTCTTGAACGACATGACCCCCATGTGGTTCTTTAAAATTGTTCCACTGTCCCCTAAATGATTTCTATTATAAAGTGAAATCTGCTTTAAAAAATCATGCAAGGGCTTAATAGTTTTAACGCACAGTGAACTGCACATGCTCAGAAGAACCTTGATCACTTCCAAATTCAAGGACTAATAAAAATTGGAAGCACTCCAGTAATTTTAAATTACTTTGCACATTGAAGAGTGATTTAAAATCATTGAAGTGATTCAATTTTTTTTATATATGCACTTCAATTTGGAAGTGAGTCAGAGAGACAGCATCACACCTTAGGTGTTCAAGATACATTGAACTATTTTTAAACATTTTTAATTCACAAAGAAAGAGAGGGTGGTGAGATGCTAACTGGGAGCTGGAGAACCCCCATATTTATCCTCACTGATCAAGAGGAGGTCCTTTACTATTTGGAAAGAAAAACAGTGGACGGGTGCTCCAATGCAATCAGTGCTCCCTAACGGCAGAGCAGTGATCAAGATAAAGAACCACCAGATTTAAAGGGGTCAGGGCAAAGCACTTGATTATGTTGATTTTTGTTCAAAGTCTACACAATGGCTACGTTTGTGTTTTTCCTTTTGGTGATCTAGTCTAGCTCGGTGATGGAGTTCAACTGACAAACAGAGGACTGATTGGTTTGGGGGAAAACACATAACATGCTTATCTAGGCAAAATGTAGTCTGGCTGCACAACACATTCTACCTGAGAGTGCTGTATATGATAAAAGAAAACTTGGCATATGGATCTTTTGCTAGCAGATGAGCATTATTTCAACATCTATGCACTTATGCACGCTACTCAAATACGGATATGGGAAAAGGCTTTCCCCGTGCTCCCCACCACTAGACAAACACATGGATAACTGTCAACTTTGCTAATTTTCCACAGTCAACATATTAATGTCTATATGCTCAAATTACAAAAAGAGATTAAAACAATGAGTAGTCCTATGGCACCTTAGACACTAACAAATATATATACAAAACCCACTTCTGCAGAAGAGATGAGCTTGAGAAATGCATTTTGCCTACAAAAGCTCATGATACTCTATCTATCTATCTATTTGTTAGTCTCTAAGGGCATGTCAACACTAGGACATTATTTTGAAATAATAACTCCCGAAATAATACTTTCAAAATAGCATGTCCGTACTATGTGGGAGCCTCGGAATTAGTCCGAGGCAGGCTCCCTTAATGTGGACTCACTACCTTGACTTAGAGCCTCAGAAAGCACTGGGGAGTAATTACCCTGAATGACTCTGGGGAGTAGTTATTTCAAAATAGCAGCAGTGGAGCGCCCACACTACCGCTATTTTGAAATCAGTGTTATTCCTCGTGGAAAGCAGGAGCTATTATTTCAAAATAACCAGCCTGTTATTTCGAAATAACAGGCTTGGTAGCGTGGATGCTGTGCTTGTTATTTCAAACTAAGGGGAGTTATTTCAAAATAACTCCCTAGTGTAGACTGGATCTAAGGTGCCACAAAACTACTTGTTGTTTTTAAAGTTACAGACTAACACAACTACCCCTCTGAGACTTTAAAAAGAGGTGAGGTTTTCTGTAAGCATCTGCTGAGAAATCACCCTGTTCCTGCACAGTATATCCAGTGAGAATAGGTGGTAGTCTTTAGTAGAAGAGGGTTTTTCAAATGAGCGACAAACTAAATTCCTCCACATAGTCACTTTGAATATAGACGACAAAAATAATACTATGAAGTGTATGACTTGTCTAAAAAGGGGATAGTTTTTCTTGACTCTGAGAACAGATTTAAAAAAAAAACATGTGGCCATGTTAGAGAACCAAGAAGGAAATGTCAGGACAGACAGGAGACTCAAGTTTGAACACAAAATATTGCAGGGGTTCTGGTTTGGCAATGATCTCTAGCTGCATTCCTTTCATGCAGTAATGCAGGCAGCAAACTTAACACTGCCACAAAAACAGCAAAAGGTAGGCCCCTCTGCCCCCAATGAAGGAGTTCCACTGTTGACTTCAGTAAGGGCAGTTAGGTCAATGCTGAGTGCTTTTGAATATCCCATCCAAAATCATACAAGATATCTCCTAGGTTTCCACAGAGCTTCTTCCCCAGGCTTCTAGTCAGCACAACCTTGGTTTCTCTCCCTATGCTGGGTTTATCTATGCTAGAATGTTAAATTGCATTAGAATATGTCCTTGAGTAGTCCTGTTAACTGGTAAAGATATCTTACAGTCAGTGTAGACAGAGACCATCATATTTAACACTGTGTCAACTAGTCTTGGACAAACCTTATAGGAACCAACGATTTAACCATGATCATCTGCCAAGATGTGACACATGACTTGTCTTTGCCTACACTAACTGCTAAGTTGTGTTTATCATTGTGTTAAATGACACCGCTTCTCAAGGTTGTGTTCCAGTTTTCTAAAGAAAGTACCTAAAAGGAACATCCTTTAATGGGAATGAATTTAAATGATTTTGACTGTACTTCATTGACTCCTAGCAGGTAGCCTTAGATCATTAGCTACACTTTACTGCAGTGCAAAGTCAGCCAGGTTTGTGGTCATAAACCTCATTGCTTCAGCACAATCAAAAGCTGACATGGCAGTTTAGATGGCTGAGCATGCTGGATCTGACCAGGATGTGTGTGTTCCTAGTTGACAGGGAGAGTATTTAGTTGTGTAGTAGTGAAGAAAAAGTATGCATAGGACTCACACACATGTGCCTGTTTTCACAAGCATGTGACTTAAATCTTTGATATAATAAGTAGGATCTGGGAAACAGCTGAGATTGAAGAACATGAAAAATTCCTCAAAGGTTTACTTGTAAAGTAAAAGATAAATAGCTATTATCGAGCACTGGTAGGAATGTTAGCTTGAACAATGAAGGAGCAAGATTTCTGAACTATATGCCAGTGCTCTTTAGGATGAGAACATAACAGGGTCTGAAAGCAAAGGCACCGTTAGGCCAGAGAGAAATCATGATAATGCAGCTCGTGAAGTGGGGTTACAGCAGCAAGGGGGTTACCCAGCACTCACACAGGGCGTATTTCTCCCCCTTTTCTTCTTCCCAATGTTCTTTCCCCTGCAAAAAGCCCCAGGATGAGGCTATATACCTGGGTTTGATATTACGGAGATTAGGCAGTCAGATTTAGTTTGTCTTCCATTAATAGAGAAATGTCCTACCAAGCAACTCCACAACACCTCCCTCATCCCTGGAGGAGAGGAAGGACAGGAGGACCCTTTGAATCCATTCCTGCCTCCCTCTAGACACAGACGTGACCAACCTTAAAAATAATCCCCTTCATAGCCTCCTTCCTTGCAAAACCATAACTATTCTGCTACCCACAAAAAGAGAGGGAGGGATTGTCTCTTAGTATATAATATCCTCCATTTTCTCTCTTGCATTTAGTATTCTTACCATGGAAGCTGGAGACCCAGAACATTAGCACATGTCATATATAACACTTTTTCTATGCACATGCTTTACTTTCAGCTATAAAATGCCTTAGCTATCCCGTCAAAGAGGGATTAAAATCCATCCTTTGTTGCAACGTTCTCTAGCCCCAGCAATCTCAAATTGGCATCTCTTTTACCTATTCACGATCATTTTATTTTCCCTGGTCACTCTGTTAGTACAAGCTGTGTGGGCCTCTGTTCTTTTGTATGGTCTTTCCAGGTTGCCTCAGTCATAGCAATGCGAGTGTACATCTCTTCCTGGTTAGGAGCTAATCATATTTATTGTGCAGACCACTATTGGCAAACCTTTGTAGAGGACTTTTTTTTCCACTCCGTCCTTGTGGGATGGAGACCCAAAGCATCTTGACACATGCTTCATATTGGGCCTAGACACATCTTCTCAGGCAGAGAGATCAAAGCACCAGTAGCTAGATAAATCTTTTTTCTACCAGATGGGTCTAGGCATAAATAGGGCAATTCTGGAAGGATGGCTCACATATTGGCCATTAGGACCCACCTGTAAAATCTGGGTGCACCCGTACAATCAGTGAAGAATGTGCAATATGCATATATGTGGTCATGAATATCTTTCACTTGTTTGAATGACAATTTACATTTGTTCAAAGAAGGCATCAGAAATCCATGGTGTTCTTGTACATTCTCTCTTCATTCGCCAAAGGTGCAGTTTTTGATCTTTCCTCTTTTGTGAGGCTGATTTTAGGTCTCTATCCCATTTTTGAGCCTCTAGGGCTCTGATGCTATTTTTTTTTTTCATTTATATCACATTATAATAGGATAGCTTCTCAGATACTACCATAATTATTGACTTCTATAATGGCTACTTTATGCCAGGTCGTTTGGGAATTTTGCAGTCCAATGCAATAGAAAAGAATGACCCACTGGCAGGCCTCGAACGTGACACATTTAATAAGGGAAATGTCCCTTTCTTCTGTTGTCTGTCTTGTAGCTATATTATCCATACACTCAATGAGCACTTCCTTTGTTGTTATAGAAGATATCCCTCTAGCACTTCTTTGAAAAAATTGTTCTCTGTCTTTGCTCACAATATAAAACTATTACTACTTTATAACAAAACATGTGTTCAAATTTGTATAGACTCTCCCAAACATGGATATAAAAGTTGGAGAGTGAATACCTGTATGTTTGCCAGAGTGAACTTTTTCTTTACTGTTTTACAAGCGGTCACTTTTTTAAGTAACAGCTTTGGGTTTCTTTAAGGAGGTGATCTCTGTTGCAAAGACAGCAAAACAATGCCATTGATATGTCAACTATTCATTTTCTTTTAATGGATAAATCAATACTCACATAAAGCTTGAGTAACTTGTTGGCACTAACCTATGCTATCCTATTTTCTAAATTTGTCAAGATTCAAGTTTATGGTCTTTTTAATTTTTAAAAAGGGATGCATATTTTCATGCTGCTTTACATCAAATCAATGTTAATAATAGTCTTTAGTAATCAAATTGTTAGCATTCTCCATATATTGTTGAGGGAAGGATTTTAAAAAAAGCCTGGTTTAAAAAAAAAAAAGCAAGAAACCTTTGTGTGTTATCGAGAGAAGGAATTTTCCCCCTCCACACTTTATGTGTGTGCTGTACTGTACACACCGTCTGTAAGCACTTTAGAAAATCCTGGATGCTTAGTGTAGTCTTAAATCAGGCATATTGCCAATTGTGGATTTAAGTAGAGGATAGCTGGGTCATTTTCCTATGAGTTCCTTTACAGTTCAGTCTCTTTTCTTGGTGTTAATGTTTTTACCGCCATTGGGTGAAGGGAGGGGAGTCTTGGAATACCCTGCCCGAGGGCCTCCTAAACTGTACATCTGTCATGGATCATGTCATGGAACAGAAATGTTTGTTTTTGCTCCCATTCATTTCAACTGGCAGCCAGTTATTATTAGAATGAAAAATTAAGCTATTATGCAGTGGAAGCCTTACTGACTCTATCAAATTTATGGAGTTAATACAATAAAATTATCCTTTATAGCTGGTATAAGCAGCTATATGTATAATGCAGGTCCCTTCTTGATCAGTTGACATACAAAGTGGCAGTGTTGTATACGTTATCATTGTTAAAACTCTCCAGCAATGTCTAAGATTCAGAGAAGTTACATAGTTAAGACGGTAGCATTAATGTGCTGGTCATCCATACAACACAGCCAGCTATTTTGGGTTTTGTGGTGCTAGCCTGCTTAGAATATTTTCAGAGAGAGAAAAAGCTATAGCATTTCTCATAATTTTACAGATGTATATTCATCTCTATACAGGTGCACTATATTAACATTAAACTCCCCTCCGCCCCCATCCCAACTGCTTGTTGTTGTTTAGTACATGGATCTGCTACTTGATGCGTCTGTAAAAATTGGTGGTTGGTGAACAAATTTGTTATGTTTCAAATCCACTTGGCCATTTTGGAGCTTGAAAGTTTGACTACAATTCATAGGCTTATAGGTTTGCAGTCTGCTTAAGATGGTGGGGCAGAGAAAGGAGAATAGATGAAAATATAATGTAAACTGAAGCTATCAGTAGACAGATTCAAGAAAAGAGAAACCATGAAAAGATAGAAGGGAGAAAGGATTTCATTTTCATCAGAATGTTTATCGATTTTTGTGTGTGTGTACCCATATATACAAGCAGTATACAAGACACTAGTGCCAACCTAGTTTTTAAAGGGTGTCTGTCTATTCCTACTTCATACAACAAATTTGCCTTTGGCTAAAAATTTTTTAGGGGTTTACCCACCTGTGTGTTTTTCTGATTTTACATTAGTGGTACTTCATTGAAGTTAATGGAGTTACATGGGCAAAGTATGGCATGAGTGTGAAAATCAGCCTCAGACTTGGAGGAAGGGGAGAAAGGAATTGCACTTATGCTCACCTTGAAGACCCTACATTGCCAGGACAATGTAAAAAGACCTTAGTGTGAATGGGAATCAAACCAAAAGTATTTATTGAATTGAAGTACAAAATTAGAGAGAGATCATTTCATTTATTGGTGAACTGTAACTGTTTAACAAGGCAGAGCAAACTACACAATAATGTAGGACAGGAAGTGAAGAATACCTTATACAATTTAAAATAGAATGGAAAATTCAGATATTCAGTTATTAAGATTGCAGTTACTCAGGATGAAATATGAACAGTACATTAGTGTTAACATCTTAAATCTTGTGAATGGTTCAGTGAGATCTTAAATGAGTCACTGAGTCAGTATTGACTTGGGGAAAATGTCACCCACTGAATTACGGGCATCACTTTCTACATTATCAAAGCGTTTCTTGAAGGTATCCCACCCAAACACTGATACATCTTGTTCCTACATAGTGAGAGCTGAGAGGTTCTCACAGCACAATTTCTCTTATCAGTTGAATGTAATCCAGAAAGTATTTAATTCATCGAGTGGAAGTTAAATTTTCTTTAATAAATCTAGCTACATCTTAAAGTTGGGTATTAGTGAAACTCAGAGAGGAATGCCAGTCTTGTGAATTTGTGGAAATACATAAATCCTAAGGATTATGTTACTTCTGACCAAACATTTTTCATCGTCGTGTCCTGGTGGGATATGTTTTCATTTTAACCTATTAATCTCAGTTTTATCTTTTTTTTTACACAGATCTATTAGGAATTCTAGGATCTACAATATAGACTCCAGATGGTAGGTATTCCTTCATCTTTGTGGTCCTCACTTTAATCCATAACAACTAACACATTTATTTTATGAGCTTTCACAATCAAGACAGTATTAATATCCTTCCTGGCAGTTTTTTAGAGCTTTGATTTCACATTGTATGGAGGAGTGGTTACTTTGAACATACTTTTGAAAGCCTTAGAAGTAACTGCTTTTTAGTCATTTCCTCACATCTATAGGGTTGACACTGTGTACATTTCAAAAGAAACACACAAGCACAACTGTGAAGGTTATAGCCTTGCGGTGTGCTGGGTGGTAAAAATGACATTTATGTGGTGAGGTTCTGACTACTATAATCTTGACTTTTACATAGAGTGTCTATCCAAACTCCTTTATAAATGACTATTAGGCAGAGCTTCTCCTCCTAGTTACATAACCCTTCCAGCATTCAACACTAAAATACAGCACATTGATCAAATCATTATCTCATCTTGATGGTGCACCAGGCAGATATTCCTTGTAAAATAGTTCCTTCGTTACAATCCTCTTTCATGGTAATTGGTTCTGCTCTCTGGGATTTCAAACTATTTCCCTTGTTTTACTTCCCTGAGCAAAATAGATGTCAAATTCTACTCTTGTATATGCCAGCGTACCACTGTTGATATTAGTGTAGTTGCCCCAAATTTTGGCATGTAGGAAGCTTCTTTCTACTCCCTTCCTCACTGTTTTTTGCACCTTCTCCTACACATGCAACCGTTATAATTTATGAACCCCGTCTGTGCGAATGACATACACAAGGAAAAGCAAACACTTTTACCCATTGCTGAACTGAACAAGCATCTTTAGGCAGAGATCCCAAAAACATCTTGATGTGCTTCTCACTCACACCCCTACATATAGCCCATCTGATGCTGAAATGAAATACATTTCCAAAAGCCCAGTCAAGCCATAAATGGAGCAGTGAATATCTTGTCCAGTAAAGCCGATATCCCTGCTGGGTTTTTTTTAGCAGCAGCAGCTTGAGCAATGTTTTTGATGAAAAGACCCTTTATAAAGTAGGATTAAGGAGAGCCTTACTTCAAGGGACTGAATTCTTTTCCCAGAGGGAGACAGAAATAATGGCCATTGCCTGGATTCTGACCACTCACAGGCAAGTGGAAGAAAAGGGGCAGCTAGATTCTTGAGGTGCCACAACAAGCTTGTTGGGAGTAAGGGAGCACTGCAAGGCCCCACCTCTTTGAAACTGGCTAGCAGACCAGAAGGTGTGCCCGGGGTGTGAAGCATTTCTAAAACTTAGTGTTCAGGGACAGCATGCTATGCCCTGACCCGGGCTGTAGCAATGATCACCAGAGTGTGCAGTCTCCAGATAGAATGACTCCCAGAGGTGCAGCTTCAACAGGGCAATCAAGATCTGTGTACTCATTACAGTTAGGCTCATATCCCGGGAGATGATATACTACATGTAACCACGTACCTTCTGTGTGTGGTACACTGTCCCATCTATTGGCTCTGAGACCACTTACACAGAAAATAATGAGTCTGCTGTACAGCCTTAGCTAATAGCCAGCTGGATTTTAGCTCATGAAGTAGAGGCTCATGCACTAAGCTCCAGAGGTGCCCAGTCCGATTCTGCCTTGGGTGTTAAGTAAGCAGTCAAGAAGTTTGGCTCAAGATGCACCCTCCTGCTGGTGCCGCACCAGCACCTCATTGTTATTGCTAAGTAACTGGAATCTTTGTCTATGTTTGTGCCACCGGAGTATATAAAATGAGGCCAGCTGACATAACTCCCTAAAGGAGCCTGCTTTGCTGAGTCGTGTCTTCATTGTGTTTCATGCCACAATATTTTTTCACTTAGGGTATGTCTAGACTACATGCCTCTGGTGACAGAGGCATGTAGTTTAGGCTACCCGGCATAGGAAAATGAAGCTGCAATTTAAATAATCGCCGCTTCATTTAAATTAAAATGGCTGCTGCGCTGAGCTGATCAGCTGTTTGTCGGTTCAGCCTCGTGGGATGAGGTTTACCGGGGAGGCTGACAAATGCCTTTGATGTCGACCGCGGAGCGTCCAGACTAGTACGCTGAGCCAACAAACAGCTGATCGGCTCAGCGCAGCAGCCATTTTAATTTAAATGAAGCAGCGATTATTTAAATCGCCGCTTCATTTTCCTATGCCGGGTAGCCTAATCTACATGCCTCTGTCGCCAGAGGCATGTAGTCTAGACATACCCTTAGTGAAATCTCTCCCCGTTACCATTCAAGCACCCAATCCTCCTCCTTTTGAAGTCAGTGGGATTCTCTCTAGTGGTTTCAATGAAAGCAGCACTGAGAGTTCTGGATCCTTCAGTACAATTTTTAAAAAGGGTGGAGTGTGGGCAGGGCCAGGCTGGCAGTTTGGGAAGGCAGAGCCTTCCCCCGCCAAAACCACCTGATGCCCATGTGCAAGATAAAACCAACTAGATGGCCGATTTTCAGGTCATGAGGGATATAGGGAAGATCCCTTTCTTTCTCTGATTCTCTGTACTTCTCAGGTAATTGTCAGATCAGACACATCCTGGAATTCACTGTGAGGGTATGTCTACACTACCACCCTAGTTCGAACTAGGGTGGTTAATGTAGGCATTCGAAGTTGCAAATGAAGCCCGGGATTTAAATATCCCGGGCTTCATTTGCATCTTGCCGGGCGGGCGCCATTTTTAAATCCCCTTAGGTCGAACTCCGTGCCCGCGGCTACACGCGGCACGGAGTAGGTAGTTCGAATTAGGATCTCTAATTCGAACTACCGTTACTCCTTGTGGAACGAGGTGTACCGGTAGTTTGAATTAGAGATCCTAATTCGAACTACCTACTCCGTGCCACGTGTAGCCGCGGGCACGGAGTTCGACCTAAGGGGATTTAAAAATGGCGCCCGTCCGGCAAGATGCAAATGAAGCCAGGGATATTTAAATCCCGGGCTTCATTTGCAACTTCGAATGCCTACATTAACCACCCTAGTTCGAACTAGGGTGGTAGAGTAGACATACCCTGACAGATTAAGACATTGCATTTTTTATGCAAAATGCGGCGATGACATGAGAGCTGGGATCAGTGCTGATCTAAAAGGACACAAACACTTGAGCACTGGAGGACTTTGACTCTGCTCTCACTTGCCCCATTTTTACTCCATTATAATTCCATGGACTTGATTGGATTTACAGTCAGAAATGAGATCAGGCCCCTTAGGTCCGGCAATCTCTCAAAAACCCTGCTCTAGAATGGGCATCAAGCTGAGAAAAAACAGTGACAATGCCAATTAGTGTCCCATCTACGCTGCATTTCCCCCAGCCTATTACATTTTAGGGATGGGTCCGAGAGATGATTCTTGCTTCCAGAGGGGCTCTCGTTGCATCTGCCTTGGAGCTTAGCCTGAAAAAAAAATAGTGTTCTGTTAATTTCAGCCAACACAACTGAGTTCCTGAAAATGGGTTCTAAACCCCATATTTAACCATTGCTTCTGAAGGTGGGGGGAATACAATTTTCACAGGACCATATGGCACAATACCTGCCTGCTTGCCACCCTGGCTTCAGTCCCATGAGCCAGTTTTATAACAATCAATGGCACTTAAGGAATGCAGCAGGATGCTGTCAGAGATGCAGAATAAATAGAGAAGGCACTGAGAAGTACGGCAAAGAGCAGCTTCTGTGACTTTTGTTCTGAAGCTACCACTGCATGCCAGATTTTACCCTTGAGGCACAGTGGCAGGGCAAGGCTCCCACCTGTTATCTCTCAGGGCTGTGGGGTTACTTCTTTCTGTTTAAGTTAGCTTAAATGTTTCCCCTTTTCCCAGGATTCAGAGCTCATCAGGCCAGCTGTGGTGCACAGTCTCAACACACAAAACAGCTGGAGCTATGATGTGAACAAAGTTCGCCGCCTCTTGTTTATATTTTAAAGCTGCTGCACTGTTTACTGGATGATGCATTTGTTTAAATGAATGTCTAGCTATTATTGATTTTCCTCTATACTTTTTCTGGCTAAGTCATCCGTTGTTCTGCTGCAAAGAGCTCAAGCTGAAGCACACCTGCACCCACATTCATGAAAGAAAGAAAGAAGCCAGGTCCTGTCTTCAATTATACTGGTGAACCCCCATGCAAGCATAGAGATTCTACTGGAGTAACAAAGAGGGGACGGGAGAATTGGATCTAAAATCACCTACATTTTTTTTAAACTTTGGAGAACTCATGGCTTTGTAGATTTTAAGGCCAGAAAACTCCTTTATGTTCACCTATTGTGACCGCCTGCATAACACAGCCATAGAATTTCACCCAGTAATTCTTTCGGCAAGCCCAATACCTTGTGGTCAGACTACGGTCTGTCTTTCAGAAAGACATCCACTTTGTGTCTAAAATCCACAACTGCACTCTTCCTAAGCTGCTGCAATGGTTAATTACCCCCAACTGTTTAAAATGTGTGCCTCAGGTCCATTCTGAATCTGTTTAGCTTCAACTTCAAGCCCAATTAAGAAACCTACATTTCCTAGGAGCACAGAAGGCCCATATCATGCTCTCATAATGTTATTTCTTTTAATACTTACGTAAAAGCAGAGTTGTATGAAATTCTAAAAGTTTTCAGATTTGGTGTGAATAACATAGGAATTTCACTGATCCATTAGGCCAGTCTCCATCAGTGGCCACCAGCAGATGCTTCAGAAGAAGGTGCAATTAGTCACAAAGCAGACATTTATCTAATAACTTTCTCAGAAGGAAAGTTTCTTCCCAATTTCATTAGTTAGAGTTGGCTTTTGCCTCAAAGCATGGGGGTTTATATCCTATCCAAAACATTCACAGGGTTTTTAATTCTATGCAGACTAACTATGGATGGTCTCAATTTCCATATAAATGTCCAATGGTTTTGTGAATCTTGCCAACCTCTTGGCCTCAGCAAGTTCTTGTATTCATGGATTCTATAGGTTAATTGGACTTGATACAGGATATGAACTCACTAGGGAGAAAATTCACATCCATCTGGTGTAAAGGCTCTTGTGCAGATTCCCTGGACTAGACAAAGTTTACATTCAGCAAATGATATATACACTTGACTTGGCTCAAGTTTTGCTTTTAAGAATGAATCCTGCTCACCCTACTCTTCCTACTGGCAAATTAAGCAAACAAAGGTTGAAAATTTAACCAACCCAAACCTTCTTTAAATGTTGAACCTAATCTTAAATGAATCTTTCCTGAGACTGTGAAGAGTTGTAAATACACACTTTTATTGTTGTTTTTCATTTCTGCATGTCAAGTCCAGCCCAGCAGGAAGTGTCAGAAATGTAATTTTTGTATGAAAGCCCTAATGGGGCTCAGAAGGTTTGCATTTACTTCACATGAGGATCCAACAGTAGGATGCATTCAAACAGACATTCTGAGAGACAAAATGAGGTATCATACACTGCCCTAATAATATTACTTGTCTGATCTTTCTTAATCTGACAAATGAAATTTCATTAACAACTCCTTAGTAATTAATTATTCATTGCAACTGGGCTATGTGTTCCTAAGGAACACAGATAAACTTAAGGAAATGGGTGCGTTTGTACATATGTTTCTCACATCCTTTTTATGCTTTTTGGAGCCTTCTTTGGGGCTAAAATAAGGCAAGTTCTGGACTGTTCACAATGCTTTTTATCACTCAGGAGCTGAAGTGTTATGAGATGCCTATACTTTGATTAGTCTGGCTGCATGAAGGGAGGTGTTAAGGAAGGCGGGGGGCGGGAAGTCTGTGGGGAAAATAAAACCAAATACACGGGTGTGCTTGAGAATAGCTTTTCACCATTTGTTATGTTCACTCTGAAATCATGAAGTCACACAATCTTTTTGGTCCAAAATCCATGTGAAGTTGCACCAAAAAAAGTAACTTGTCATATCATATCTCATGGCTGTAATTTATCAGCTATAGCCTTGCAGAGAACAGAGTAGATTCTAGTCAGCAGAATTCTCAAAGAGCAGCACTAGCAGGTTCATAAATTATGTCCTGAAAAAGAAGTCTGATATTTTTCTTTTAGTGTTTTAAATTAAAAAGAAAAAAGTGTTACTGGGAAATATGTATTTTAAAAGTTGCATCTCTCCCCTCCCTGTGACATTCCCGCTCAACCCCAATATGGATGAAAAGTATAATTGTTTAAAAAAGGTTATTTGACAATATTTTTTTCATTTTTTTGTTTAAAAGTGCTTTTATATATTTGCTAGTAATGTTTGATCTTTCAAGGTATTTTTTCCCTCAAGGCAGCATTTAGAGGAAGTACTTTTATAAGAAGAATCTTATGAATGAATTTAGTTAATTTCATAGAACGGAGGGTGGGTAGGAATCAATAACCTACTCCAGGCATTTAAAGCTTTCTATGCTCCCACTAATGCATCAAAAACATCAAATAATAGTGAAAACATTTATGACAAAGTTCTGTATATTTTTAAATGTGTCCACAAGGGCAAAGAAATGCACAGTGAACACTTTTGGGGGCGCACTTGTTTTATATAGGTCACACTATGCACTTCCAATGAGAGTAAATTCATGCAGATCTAGGTTGTCTGCATATATAAAAAAATGGTCATTTTGTATATCTGAAAATATAGGGTGTCACAAACCAAAATCTTACCTAATTTTTCTTTGAAGATCTGTCCTTTTAGAAAGACCACTAAGAAAGGGCACTGGGTAAGGATGATAATAGTTGGCTAGGAGGAGAATATTTGGAGAAAGTGTATAATTAACTCTGTCCAGTTTTATGAAGTCCATTCATGAGAGTCTTTGCCTACTTAATGGTAACTTTAAATATGGCCTTCTGTGAAAGGATCTGGAAACATTAAATGAAATTTATTAAAGCTTGGTTGATTTATTGACAGTATTTTAATGTAAAATACATTTTGTGTATTTTTTAAAAGTTATGGTATGGATTTTGTAAACTTTAATGAACACAAGTAATTTTGTATTGCATAAGTGCTCACAGGATCAAGTTTTAATTTGGGATAACTTATACTAGTATTGAGACGCTCATGCTATCAGTTATACTCTAGAAGGATTTTTCATATATATTGATGTCAAAGGTTGATAAATATAAATTGGTGATTCATGCCACTTACTAGATTGTATTTTTCATTGTAAATCCAATGTCAGGTGCATTTTCCCCTTTCCACATTAATAAATATTATAAAATTGACCATGTATGCAGTGTTATTTGAAAGCATGTCTCTTTCCTGAACAGAAGTTAGTCCAATGAAAGATATTGCCTCAAACAGATTGTCTCTCTTATAAATTAGAATAATAATTTGGGGGAATTGAACATATATTGTAAGATGCTTGTAATTTTTATTTATTTTCAGTGAACATAGGAATTTGAGATTTATCATACCACTTTTGCTTCTTTTAAGCAGTAGCAGGGAAACAGTGACAAATAATATCAGTCTTTTTTTAGTTTTACTGTCCTATACTGGACACCTTTCATTATCCTGAAATATACTTGTAATCTGGTGACATTATCTGAAATAGATATTTTGTGATAGTTTAGATAGGATATTTCAAGTGACATAATTGCCCTAAAATGTAATTTACTTTTCATATTTCTAGCATTGCAGTCCTTTATTATTATATTACTCATGGCATTTTCAAACGTGCTCAGCATTGCCCTAACTCTGTGCCCATTGAAGTCAATGAGAGTTTTTAATGTAAATGGGAGAAGAGTTAGACCAAGAGATCTTTTGAGAAACCCACCAAATGGGGTTAAAAATGCAAGCTGATTGATTTTCTACACATAATATTTTTGGTGTGCATTTTTCTTATAAGCACATATCAAACATACCTTAAAAGAATGTTAAGGTATCAAGGTCAAGCAGTGGAATATGTCAGGAAATGCCAGAATTAAAGTGCAACCTATATGAGGCCTTTTTCCCAAATAGTATATGATCATATATAAGTATAATAGTATATGATTATATATAAATTGGCCAAATATGGGCAGATTTTCTGAGTATAGCAAAAGGCACATCCCTGACTGCTCAGTTTCACCTGGCCAAATTTCAAATCTTCGCTCCAAAGCATGAAATTGCTGGAGCATCTAAGGGAAATAGTTGTGAGATTTTTTTTAATATCAGCAAAATTTATTTTTCCTTAATCTTGTTCTAAGAAGTGCTGAATTGTTTTTGCAAAATTCTTCCAAAAAGCTCAGCCATGAAGCAGAAAACTGGCATGGAAAATTTCAGCCTACATAGTTATAAGCACCTGAAAACCATTTTTTAAAAAGGAAAGTGTTGGGTAATGTTAGCTATACATATTACTACCTGCACTATCTTGATTGTAGAATCATGGTTCAAATCATGCCAGAATGCTATTCTGGCACTTTGCGGCAGAGTTGAAATGATGTTGCACCAATGGAAGTACTAGCACTTAGGAATGATGGTACCAGAAGTGTGTTCTGGCACTTAATTTTTAAAGACTTGAGCACTGCTTATAATAGAAGGATTAACTAAAAATACTATTGAACAGACCTTTAAACCCTGTTAAAGGCCTCACTCATGTGGATCTTTACATCTGTGTGGAGTCAACTTGATTTCTCTAGGATGTTGTGTGGGAATAAGGATCCTCACCAGTGGCTCTCAGTGCAGAAATGGAAGCCCTAAATGTTTGGTCCCCCTCCCTGATCATTTTTATACAACTCCATTGATAGATAGGCCATAGTATATGTGAAATATCATAGTTGGAAACGAAGTCCACAATCCTGCAAACATTCATACATATACTTAATGTTAGGCACCTAGATAATCCCAATTACTGCAGTGGGAGAAATCCCATAAACGAATTAAAGCAAATACATAAGTGTTTGCAAGTTCACACCCTAAATTTTCAAAATCCCAACATCCCTGCCTCAAGTTTTAGCAGCCTGACTTGAGACATCTTAAAGGAATTGATTTTCAGAAAGAGCCAAGTACCCACATTCTGGAAACCAGGCCTGTGAAGAGGTTACCAAGGTGGACGCTCGAAAACAGAGGCACCCCAATTCACTAGTCATTCATGAAAATGTGGGCCTTACAATTATAGCTTTTCTCTGAGCATGCTGGATTTTTTTAAACAGGGACCAAGCACTGCAATAAAGAGTTGACATTTGCCTAAACATTCAAGCAATATGTTCTCTCTTCTAGGGTAGCGGGGTGAGGGGAAGTTCATATGATAAGATGACCTTGGAAGGTTTTTGATTATTTGCTGATGCTGGGCCTGCTCATGCCATCCCCATCTCATGAGCATAAACTTCTAAACTAACTATATTCCCATAGTCAATAGGAAGAATAATAGAATAATTTATTTTTAGAAATATTTAGAATCTGTTTCTCAATGCGACGTGATGACACTGGTTCCATTTCAGTGTTCACTTTAAAATCAATCAATACTAGTTATCAGATTTTGTTCAAAGGATGGGAATGGAGAAAGGGCTGGAGGTTGTCAAATTGCTTACAAAACATATCTACAGAATAATCTAGAAGCTGCCTACTACGTGGTTTGCAAGCATGATAATCAAACTAAAAAAAAATCAGTATTAAAACAATAGGCTGTTTTATATTGTAAATCATGCAGGAAACATACAAAATAAAATGATCCAACTTGTAACAGAATCTTCTATATATATATATATATTCTATATACTGACAAGAATTCATGCCTTTTCTGTACAACATCAGACTTATGAAGCAGTCCTCCTTTAGGTCTGCTTGGACCGAAAACTCTTGGGAGAGGTTGTTCTAGTTGTACCCAGTGTTTACTTATTAGCTTCAGAGGGGTAGCCGAGTTAGTCTGTAACTGGAAAAACTTAAAAAACAATGATATCTACACGTTTTGTTAGTCTTTAAGGAGCTGCTCGACTATTCGTTGTTTTTTAAATTTTTACTTATTGTATGCGTCTATAATGCAGGGCTTAACTGAAAATAAGCAACGCAAATAGAGCTACGTCAGTTGCATAGCTTATTTTGAAATTGGGAGCCTCTACGCAGCACTTACTTTGAAATAGAGCACTCTTCCTCCTTTACTCCTTGTACAATGAGGTTACAGGAGTCAGAGTAAGAAGTCCTCCAGCTTGATAGTATTTCGACACTATTTTGAAATAACTGCCTGCTGTGTAGATGCGGACTAAGTTATTTTGGAATAACGCTAGTTATTTAGAAATAGTGTTGGGCTGTGTCTAGACTGGCCAATTTTACGGGAAAATCAGCCGCTTTTCCGGAAAAACTTGCCAGCTGTCTACACTGGCCACTTGAATTTCCGCAAGAACACTGACGATCTCATGTAAGATTGTCAGTGTTCTTGTGGAAATACTATGCTGCTCCCGTTCGGGCAAAAGCCCTCTTGCGCAAATGCTTTTGCACAAGAGAGCCAGGGTAGACAACGCGATATTGTTTTGCGCAAAAAAGCCCCGATCGCGAAAATGGTGATAGGGGCTTTTTTGCACAAAAGCATGTCTAGATTGGCACGGACACTTTTCCGCAAAAAGTGCTTTTGCGGAAAAGCGTCCGTGCCAATCTAAACACTCTTTTCCGCAAATGCTTTTAATGGAAAACTTTTCCGTTAAAAGCATTTGCGGAAAATCATGCCAGTCCAGACGTAGCCTTGCAGGGTAGGCGTACTGGGAACAGACTGAACATTCTCATGTAGTATCATGGAGATTTGTACCTCAGTCATATTAGATGAGAAAGGAGTAGAATGAAGACTGGTTTATATTGATTCTTTTGAACACAGGAGGAATTTATTACTAACTCATGAGTGCAGTGAGATATGCAGTTCAAGTGGTTACCTCATTATCATATTTAAAATTAAAATCACATCTTACATACTGTTATCTGGTTATGCACTTTACTACAAACACTGGAATATCTGAGTACTAACTACCCTCATGTTAAGTAAGAAATACTCTTCTCAATGCAAGATATGCAACCATAAATCCAGATAATCAATTAGAAGGGCATCTATACAATGAAAATACCGTCAGAATTCCTTGAACTATCAATTATTATTGCACGTCAAAAATCTACTAAGGAAAAGGAGCAAAAAAAGAATAGTCTGTATTTGTGTCAAGTTTTGTTCTGATCTATACTCTTTGCAACCTCATTGCATTTCATGAATAGTTTGTGCAGTAGCTCCTTAAATATGGAGAGTTTAAAGATGAACTATCCCTAGTTTTAAGTGGTTGGACAGGAGTTTGGTAGCTCTTTTATATACGAAAATGATCTCATGGTTGAGTGTAGGGCTCATAATTTTTCCTTTGGGTTCTCATTGCTTTAACTGTGTATATTACACATCTGGACTATAACTGAAGTTTTCTTACTCCACTCACATATCTGCTGCACCCAACTCTAGAGAAGGCTGGCTTATCTACCATTCTTGTCAAATGTTGTTATTTTATTAAACTTTTATTTACAAATCTTCTGTACTACTACCATCTATTAATTATCTTATGAAAAATGTAGGTATTGTTTGCAACAAAATTTTTGGGAAAAAATTTTCCTAATGAAAATTTTCAAACTAGCTGTGCTGGCTATGCAACTGACAGCCTCTGCAGGTCATTTTCAGTGATGCCTTGCTTACAGATTAACAGAGAGGGAAAAGATGTTTATGGGGGCTAGGTGAAGTGTTCTTCCTAGGTCTTACTCTGCTGCTGCTGTCCCTGCACCTCAGGTAGATGGTCTTGAAATCATTAGCTTCAGAGGGGTAGCTGAGGTAGTCTGTAGCAGCCCCTTAAAGACTAACTAACCATGTAGAAAGCTCATGATACCATCTACATGTTTTGTTAGTCTTTAAGGTGCTGCTAGACTATTTGTTCTTTTTTAAGTTTTTTCTTGAAATCATTGTCAGCCCAATTCTCTAAGTGGAGTGTGTGGGGTGGGTGCTCAGATGCAATGCAGGGTATATGTTATTGACGTTCTTGAAGTATATCCACGTTGCCATAGCCATTGTGCATGGTCCAGTTAGTTTCCTGACCACATGTAGCATAAGACTGCAGGTTTTATAGATTATCTTCAAACTTTGTCACCCTGCCACCTCTGGTCAATAACATCATATGCATTTGTAGTCCCCTCATTCCTTTCCTCCTCCCTTCTTATACTCTTGGCCATCCCTTTAGAACTCCACCTGGGTTCAAGCCAGGACATGGGACCTGAAACTGCTTAAGCACAGATACAGTGGACAGCAGGCAGACATCTGATTAAGTGGATTTTAGCCATGAACGTTTGTGCCCTAATAAATCTGTTAGTCTCTAAGGTGCCACAGGACTCCTCCTTTTTTTTCCAGATACAGACAAACACAGCGACCCCTCTGAGACTTTTCAGCAGATAGACATCCATTCTTATCCTTCTACACCACTCTGTAGCTTTTGCATTATGAACCATGAGATGTTGCTTTCTTATTTGAGGTGACAGGGTGTCGAGGTAAACTCCCAACAAAGGTTTGAATCCTTCCTGAAGGATCAATTCCATCTCCAACTCTATTCAATATTAACATGTAAACTTACTAGGTGAACTAGTCAGACAACATAGAGCAGTGTTTCTTAAACTGTGTTCTGAGGCACACTGGCGTGCTGCGAGACAGTTGGAGGTGTGCTGCGGAGAGAACAGAGTTCAAAATGGCCCCCTTAAAATGGCAAACCTCCTTTTTTTTTTTTTGGTTGACAACTTTTTTTTTTTGGTCAACAACCTTTCCCTGGGGAATGGCCACCCTTAAAGGGGCAAGCCTCTTTTTTTTTGGGGGGGGGGGGGCTCAACAACTTTTCCCTGGGGCTTTTTTTCCCTTAACAAAAAATCTGTGGTGTTCCCCATTAAAAAAAATAATTGTTTGGTGTTCCTTGATCTTCAAAAGTTTAAGAAACACTGAGATTAGAGTCAAGTGCCAGAGATATATAGATCACACACTGCTCCTCTTTGACCATACCACTACCACAAAGACAGCTCAATGCTTGGATGAGATTAACTGATGTGTGAAGAACAGCTGGTTGAACCTGAATCCAAGCAAGACAGATATTATGCTCTTGGAATGAAGAAAATATTTTGGAGAGTTTGCAGCCATGGTACGATTTCCTTTTGTTGAAGGGTCACGCTCACAAGCCCAGTTGGACAGTTCAGTCCTCGGTGATGCTAAACTCACACATAGTAGCATCTCCAAGTAATGCTTCCTGTCATCTCCCGTTGGCTAGAAGCCTCACCCATCCTGATGGACAATGTGTTCTCAAGTTTCAGAGGGGTAGCCGTGTTAGTCTGTAACTGAAAAAACTTTTAAAAAACAACAAATAGTCCTGCAGCACCTTATAGACTAACAAAAAATTTAGCTTGCATGGGCAAAACCCACTTCTTCAGATGAATAAAGTAAAGGAGTCTAGGTTGCAAAATAAATAGCAGAGAAAGAGAGGGGATTGGGATAGAAAGAGAAGGAAAAAATTGGGAAACAATTGTCAATAAGAGTGTTCATGCTAATGCATGTTCACTCATTTTCACTCATTAATGGATCTCAAAGATACCATATTATTACAAGCATATTTCAATAATCAGGTTGAAAGAGAAGCTGCAGAACTTAATTTCATTTACAAGTTTGATACCTGCAATAGAGGTTTAAACAAAGACCTTAACAAAGACTGCTACGTTCCACATCCTAATAACAGAAAAAGCCAAACACTAGGTACTCAAGAATACTTAGAACCCACTCTATCAGTTTCATTTAGCATGGACACGCTAATTGAATATTGTTTTCCCATTTTATTAATTCTCTTTCCTTCCCCGTTCCCTCTCATTCTCTGCTATTTATTTTGCGACCTGGACTCCTTAACTCCATTCATCTGAAGAAGTGGGTTGTGCCCATGAAAGCTCATGATACCATCAAAAATTGTTGTTAGTCTATAAGGTGCTGCAGGACTATTTGTTGTTTTTTTAATGTGCCTTCAATTGTTGGTGCCTTTGTCACATCTGGGCTGGACTGCAGCAACAAATATCTAAACATGAAGCCTTCTGCATTCAGGAAATGCCAGGTAGTACAGAAAGCTGAAGTACATCTCAGCAGCATGGGCTTCTACTAATACACCAAGCCTATCCTCTACTCTCTGTGCTGCTTTCTATACACTATCAAATCAAGTTCAGAGTCTCAGTCCTTATCTTTAGGGTACTCAGTGGTGTTGGCCACAGGATAATCTAGCCACTCCAGGAGGAGAACTGGGGAGCTCCTGTCTTAAGGTGAAATAAAGTTTAAAGTACTAGCCCACCTTAAGGAGCACAGAAGACTCCTGTCTCAAGGAGAGGAACTGCTGGAAACACAATCTAGCATCAGGAGGATGGCTGAGGCTTCCTGAATAGGAGTGAGAAAACCTACCAGTCCTGAATGGGCATAAACTTGAGCAACTAAGAAGTGACTTACACTCTGTAGAAAGATTACTAAATCAGACCCCACAAAGGGATACACGTTTGAACTAACCTGGTCTAGGTAATTGATTAAAAGAACCCGAGTAGGTGCTGACAGCAACAGTCTTCTAGGGCCATGAGGGGCATGCTCTGAGGGAAGACCCAATGACAACAGGTCATTTAAAAGATTGACTAAAGTGCCAGCAAAAGACCAAGACCAAACATTTCACTCCTTTGGCATAATGGAACTCTCTATGATATAGCTAAAGCTCATCTGTGCAGAGGCCGTAGTCCTACCCATTTTGCCAGCAAGCACAGAAAACGTTTTTTGGTGTGTCCAGTGTCTCTCCACCCCACCCCAGGGAGTAGAGCGAAAAAGAAAGTCAAGTGGTGGAGTGGTATAGCATTGGGTGCCCTGTCTCTGTTCTCAAGGGCTGGCCATAGACTTCATAAACTCTCTCATGAACTAAGGGCCATCATAAATCTCACCACTTTCCACACCATTTCTTTGATCTTGCCTTCTATAACAAACAGATAACAACTGGATATTTAAAAAAAAAATTCTTCTACCACTCCTCTGTCTTCATTCCCCGCACCCACCTAGGTGGAGAATGAGAGAACAAGCCACACATGACAGATAATAGTCCAAGGGAGGTAAGAAGCAGCCCATGGGCTGAACATGGTTCATCAGGGTTAGTCCCTAGTGGGCCTCTGGTGCTTATTTACCTGTTCATCCACAGGTACAGTCACTTGCAGCTCCCATTGGCCACAGATCACCTTTCCAGCCAATGGGAGCTCTGGGAAGCAGCATGGACCAGGCCACTGCTTCCCACAGCTCCCATTGGCCTGGAACAGTGATTCACAGCCAACAGGAGCTACAAGCAGCTGCACTTGTGGACGTGCAGGTAAATAAAGTGTCTAGTGGCCCACCAAAGCTAACCCTGGCAAACCGCATCTGGCCCCCAGATGGCTTAATACCCACCCCTGTGTTAGCCATATCATTTAATGAACAAATGGAAAGTGCTCAGATACTATAGTGATGACTGCTGTGCAAGAACCTATCAGAATAGAACAAGAAGCGTGTGTGTTCCCTATTTAGCAGTGCCAAAGGGAAGGAACAAAATAAATAAAGTAAAAATAAATTTTCAAAAATCCATAGTGCAGGATTTAAGGACTGGATTCTGCTATCCTTCCTCATGGAAAATAGTATCTTGCTTCCACTGACTTCAACATGAACAAGGGCAGCAAATTCTGGCCCTAAGAACTTTTTATTGTCTGAGGTTCCAGCTCTGTGGCCCAATAGTTTGCAGGAGCTGTTCACCCTAACTAGAGAGGAAAAGAACAGCCCCATGACTTGTCAGAAAGGTGGAACTGGCCATAAAAATAATGAAAATTTACCTTTCATCTTTTATTCTTCATTGCATACCAAGGGATTGCAGTCCCCACTTTCCAAACGGTTAGTCATCATCCATCCGGGACAGTAAGCATCACATGTGATCTTTCCTGAAAACACAATAGCTCCCCTACATTCCTCAGAACTGACATCCCCCCCTTTCAGTTCTCAAGTATTTTAGCCTGATAGTCTGTATGAGCCAGATGCAAAACATTTGCCATTGCCCAAAAATTATTGGCAAACATTATTTCTGAGAGTGCAAAATAATCTAAAACAAACCGGAGGCTGTTTGTTTGTTTTTGTTTTGGTATGAATTTTTAGGGAGGAACAAACAGTGTCATAACTTTTGCACGGCTTTCTGATCTAATAAGGCTTGCACTCTTCCTCATGCCCAGAGATCAGCAGGCAACAGGAAACTCTTTCTGACAAGAGGATTAGGATTGAGAGGGGAAGTAAGAATTGTTTGCCATTTATCTCCTTTGCTTGTTTTGTTGTCCTCTTTAAACAACTATCCACTCAAACCTGCATGGAGAAATTACCATATTTTATGGCGGATAATTTACTAAAGCTAGAGAGAAAGAGAGAAAGGAAACAAAGAACAAACTGGCTATATTTTACAAAGATCCAACTTGTGCTATCAGACCCATTAAATATTTATCAGCAATCGTCTGTCCATTGAGTACTTTAGTATATTTAATTTTTTTTTAGTGCTATTGTCTGTCTGGACTTGGAATTATCTCCTTGGCCAAAGATAAAAGATGATTTGGCTCATGAATGAACAAATGCAGGATGGCAGTGGCCGCTTTCTGAAATTCACGTAATGGAGTAAGAAAAGGGTATGGGTGTAGGAGACCTGCTTATCTGCATTTTAATTTTGCTCTGTGTTTAGAATGCAGCCATAGTAGAAGATGTTTGGTTATGATGGGTACGCTCTGCCATATCAGCACAAGTAGCTATTGCCAGGGGTAGCGAAATATTAAGGGCAGCAAAATGTTTCGTGACTGTTTATTGAATGAATGGCAATGGGCTCTGGGAGGTGTATGTTTTCCAGTTTGCCGAGGGCAGCAGAAACCATGGCGCTAGCCCTGATAACAGGCAAATGATAACACTAATGCACTTTCACTTTTCTTTAAACTATTAAAGCTGGCAAGCTGCAGACTGTTTCTCACACATGGTAATTTGTTGAAAATCACTATTTGCTAAAAATGAGAGTCCATTACATTAACACCCCTGACAAGAAAATAAATGTTTTTGAAAAGAAAGCATTTGGAACTAGGGAAGATAGATGCCATGTTGGCTATTATTCACCAAATCAAACTTATTTAAATGCACTGTCTTTGATACTTAATAAATGTTATCGTGTGGCTTTTCGTGGCTAATAAAACTTGGTTTACATTACACCCCTTGTCTGCTATGATTTGCCTCCTAGGGCTCACTTAGAGTGCATTAAGAAGCTGCACACAAAGATCAGGGCGATTTGCTGCAAAACTTAAATAATTCATTTATGCACCACTGCTTTCAGTGCTTTCAGACAGTGTTTTTACAAATGCAATAATGAGACAAGCTGTGAAATGTTTTACATGGGGAAGACGCAGGCTGCTGCTGAAGGAAAGCCCTTCTGCCTGGTTTTTATTCCGTAAAGTGCACAATAGAACTTTCAGAGCATACTTTGGTGCTGCTAAGACTATTTGCCCTGCCACAATATTCATAATATTTTGCACTTTCCTCTGATGAACTGAAACGACTGGTGGGATGATCAGGGGATGGATGGGTAAATTACAGTTTGCTGGGATGAATAATGCTGTTGGGAGTTGGGATGTCATAAACTATTTTTTTTTCTCTAATTGTAACAAGCTGTAACGATACCAGAGTTAAGATTTCCAGTCTGCATGGCCAATTCCTGTGATTTTTATTTCAAGTCTTGTAATAATTGGTGTTTCTTTTAAAGCCTCATCTTCTGGAGTCACCTTATTTGGTGAGACTCTCACTGTTCTTTTAGAAAAAAGGTAAAATTATTGCTGTCATGACTGCAAAACAAAGCTTCAAAATGTGACCCAAATATACCTCAAAAACCAAAAGGCAAATAAAAAATATTTTTAAAATGTTCATATTTGGCTTAAAAACACTCACAATTTTTTGGGAGGAGATCACTCATGATTTTTGATTGCTTGTGGTTAATGAATCTGTTTAACCTTAACTCTGTCCCCTTTGCTAAGTATGATAAAATATTATTCATTCTACAGGATCTGTGCCTCGTTCAGTGCATACAATAAAATCAGTAAAAGAAGATTCTTTATATGAGTAGATAAGAAGGTATTAAACTAAGTAGCCCTCACTATGCCCCTTGCAGTTAGGGAAGAGTGAACTGTTTGTAGTATGTGTCTGAATTTACCCAGTAAGAATGTATAACAATATAAAACTTCCAATTCTTCAAGAGTTGTTCCTGTACAGAATCTCACTGATTTCACAAGGGCTCTGTGTGGGAGCAGGGATCCACCCATGTGTGTCTCATTGCAGGCTTAAAGCTTAAGATAAGAAGTGATGAAGAACACTACGCCAAATTGAAACTGCAGTATGAATTTAGGTAGGCAGAATGTAATTTCTTGCGTTACAGTTTGGCCAGGACACTAGCAATTATTACTCTTACTTGTCTAAATAAGGCCAGATAATTGGCGGAACTTTCATTTAAGGATACGTTCATAAAATGTAGCCAGAAATGTTCTGTATTTTTTCATTGCTATGTAGCCATTTTTGAAAACAGAAATTTTTTTACACAAATGTTGTGATATTTTCAAAATGCTTCATTTTTAACCTTTTTTATTTGGTGGAATCTTTTAATGGAAAATATATTTTTTGTCTGTTTTGTTTTTCTGACTTTTGGGTTTTATATTACTACTTCACAGACTTGGACTGGTTGTTCCTGTCAGAGACTAGGGTTTTATGAAATTCCATGAATTAAGGAGAAAAAAAACATTCCAGTGGAAAAGTCTAAAAACCAGACTTCTGGACTCTTCTCAAACCTTTCTGAATTTGCGTAACTTTCTGTGACCATTTCTTCCTCCACCCCAATGTTTCTCAACCAATTTTAAATCTGAAAGAATTGAAATCTGTACAGAGACATCCAGCCAGCAAAAAGAAAGGATAAATTCACCAAGTGAACATTTTGATATGAAATATTTCTGCAGCTCAACTACTTCTTCTGCCACACACAGGTGCCTACATCCTCTTCTGTTTACCCATGTGCACCCTTATATAATATCAGTGTCAAAAGGGAAGAAAGTGTGATTCACACTATGTTCAAATTGTCCTTGTCTTTCTCTAGGAAGCAGTGCTCCTCCTGTCCATTCACTGCCCAGTGAGGCTACGTCTAGACTGCAGACTTCTTTTCGAAGACGCTTTTCCGGAAGAGATCTTGCAGAAAAACTTCTTCCAAAACAGAGCGTCCACACTGCCAAAGCGCATTCAAAAAAGCAATCTGCTTTATTGAAAGATAGCTTCCAGACTGATTGGACGCGCTTTCACTTCTAAGGCCACCTGGAACCATTTCAGCCAGGGCTTTAGGTCACCAGTTGCTTCCGAGTGCTGGTACCGAAGCCTAGCTGAGACATGTGCTTAAAGGGACCCCCCTAGACAGCTGTTTCTCTGCTTCTGCTGCGTGCTTGCTACCTCTTCGAGGGACAGCAAAGCTCTTGCAGTGCCTGCTTTGGTTGCCCAGCTTTTTTGGACACCACAACTTTTGTCTTTGTGCCATGGAACCACAGCTGCCCCTGGGCATGCGATGGCCCCACATGGCCATGCTGCAATTTCTGCAGCAGTTTGTGCAGGCAGCATTGCTGGCCCTGCACGAGCAAGACCCATGCAACCGCACAACACAGGGGAGAGGAATTTCTGGAGGCGGGATACCAGTTCTGACTGGTGGGACCGGCTGGTCATGGAGCGGTGGAATGACCAGCAGTGGCTCCAAAACTTCCACATGCAGAAGGCCACCTTTTTGGAGCCATGTGCCTGGCTCGCTCCTGCCCTCCGCCAATGCAACACCCACCTGCGAGTGGTAGGCGGCAGCAGCGACAGCAGCTGGGTATACCATCATTTCCCGCATGATGGTACACATATTATCACCCTGCTGCATGAGCTGGTCCCACATGCGGCTCCCTCAGTCTGTGTCCTCCTGGACCTTCTGCACCAAGGTCTGCTGCATGTCATGCAGGATGTCCACATGCTGCCTCATCAGGTCTTCCTGGACCCTGGAGCACTTTTGGTTCCCCCGGGGTCAGGTGGCTGGCTCGGGTGTCATGGCTCGCCCCTCAGTCCCGGCTGGGGAGAATACAAAGAGGGAGAGGCGGTCAGTCATCCACGCAGACACTGTCCCTGAGGCCATGCCCTCCTCTGCGAGCAGCGACCAACAGTCCTCAGGCCAGAGGAGGGGGGATGTCCCAGGTGCAAGGCCATGTGTGGCCTGCACAGCAAGCCCTGCCTCACAGGTTTCCCGAGGTGTGCAGGGAACCATGCTGCCCGCTTCCCTCTCCCCATGGACAAGCAGTCAAGGGAGGTGTCCGGCCACAGTGGGATCCCATGGGCGAGAGAGGAGCCGGAAGCAGCCTGGCCCTCCCTGGGGCCCGCACACACACCTGCGGCTCGCAGTGCTGTCCGCTGAAGTGGGTGGTGCTTGCACGCGCAGGCATGCCCATGTGCTGTGTGTGGCACTCCTCAGTGTGTATGGGGCTGTGCCTACAACCTTGTGGCTAGCCTGTTTCCAGCCATGGCAAGTGGTGGGAGGGCGTCCCTCCTCAGAGCCAGACGTGTGTGTGGCCTCCCCTGAGCCTGGGAGCAGGAGTCCGTGTGGGCTCAGGGGCTGCCTGCTGAGTCCACGTGGCACACAATAATGCTGCACGTGGTTCCACATGTACAGACTGTGGCACAATGTCCAGCCCGAGCAGGCCAAGCGATGCTTGCCCCCCATCCCCTCTGCGCCCACCTCCCCCGCCCTGTGTGCATGACAAACTGACAGCACTCACCTGAAGATCCCTCCCCAGTGTCAGATGATGCCTGAGACATGTCCCGGCTCATGGCAACCGGCTCCAGGGACAGCGTCACAGTGGCTGTGTCATCCTTCTGCTCTTTCGGAAAAGGCGTTCTTCCTCATAGAAAGAGGTTTACCACTGTCAAAAAACCCCCTCTGTTCTTTCGATTTTTTTTTTAAAGAACGAAATTGCAGTGTGGATGTAACTGAAAGGTTTTTTGAAAAATGGCTGTTTTTCCAAAAAAACTCTGCAGTGTAGAGGCAGTGTAGACATACCCTGAACAGATCTATGTTTCACAGTCACTCTGATCAAGAAACTGAGCATGTCGCCTTCCTCCTCCTTTTTTTCCTATTAAAGAGGAGCCTGGAATTCAACCTGATCCAATTGGCCACTGAAATCTTAGAAAAGACTTCCAGTGTCTTCCATGAAGCATGGGTCAGTCTCAGTGCCCTTAGGTGGGTCAGCTCCATTAGACTTCAGCTGTTTTCCCCTCTTGTATAAGACACAAGCACGTGATAATACACAACTGTTTTTTGGGTGGGGGCTGGGAGAAGAACATACTGTCAACTGTAGTGGAAGGTCAACTGTTTCCACTAAGCCGTGTTTGTATATCATCCCTTTTCTAATATGCAAACACATATAACCTGAGATCCTTAAACAGGTTAATTTGTATTTCCTCTATCTGGTTTACGAGATTATTTTTTAAAAATTCAGTGCAAGCTGCCAAAGGGTGCGGCTAGTTAAGTTTTTGTTCTTACTAAAAGAGACTTTAGCAGTATTTTGTGCAATAAAAAATTGGGTTGGCTTTTTCAAAGCTTTTAACAGCTAGAGGAAGATTAAAATTTAAGGAAACTGGAAGATCTCACAGAATTGAATCAAAAAGTTGTGGCCTAAAATATATCCTGGTCTTTGGCAGGCTGCAGAAATCTTCTGCTCCATAGGTGTGGGCAAAAACTATCATTGCAGGAAAGGCAGTCTGTTGGAATGCGTGGTGATCTGCATATCCTGAATGGGAAGAAATTTCTTCTGCTTGAGCTTCACCACAACTAAAACAGGCTGGAAAGTAGTTAAAGTCCTTTAAACAGAAGCTGACTAGAGGTGTTTCTTCAGAGAGCTTCCCTCTTTTCTTTTTGGTGAACTTAGAGGGCAGTATCTATAGAGAGGGAAATTTGGGACCAGACCATAGGTGTCTTCAAAGGACTCAGACCAGATTAGAGATCCTTTCGGAAAAAAAAATAGACGAGAGTGGGGCTATCTTTGGAGGTATGGGAAGTTGTTTGTAAGTACTGGGGAGAGGGGAATGAGAGAGGAAATCTGTAGGACAACATACTTGTAAGTTTTTTGTGCGTATGATAGTATGATGGTAGTCACAAAAATTCTGCGTTTTGGATGTGTTTGCATTTATTTAAAATTTAGCATTTTTCTTATGCTCTTGTAAGGATACACACATAATGAAAAGACTTGATTTATCAGTAACTGCAATGAGTGTTTAGCAGCATTTTTAGAGTGGGTAGGTCATCCATATAAAATTAACACATGCACACAAACAGGGCTGGCCTTACCAGGAAGTGAACTGAGGTGGCCGCCTCAGGTGCCAGACTGTGGGGGGGGTGGGGCGCCGCTAGGACCCAGAGTGTAGAAAATTGTGTCTCCTGCTGGTGCATATATAGTCTCTCTGCTCTAGATGCAGAGATGGTGGAGTGCTGTGCTGGAGGAAGGAGGGCACAAGAGACATAACAGGCAGGCAGGAGAAAAGGTGGCATGGGGGCATCATTTGAGCTCCCCACCTCAGGCCCTGCACACACAAAATTGAACAATGGCAAACAAATGTAAGAAATAAAGGCATTGTATTGTAAGACAAATACTGAGGCTACCAATCTTTAAACATTCAACCTTTTATTTCAGCACATATGAAATCTTGTAATATGCTTTTTTCTAATTTTAATGGAGCAGCACAGAAGGGGAGTTAAATTTGAAAATGCACTTTTTTTTATTAAACCCTTCTCCCCATTCAACATTTTTTTTTAAATGGGTTTTCGTTCCAGCAAACCAAGTTGAGCCAAACACATATAAAATAATTAAATTAATTTTTGCCTACAACAAGAGTAAGTAGCAAAAACAAAACTGGAATATTTATGCCTTTCTTGTTAGGGAAAGTCGGCAGATATAGATAGTTAATTATCATATTGGCAAAATCAAAAGGATCTATATTCAATATTCCAGGTTTGGCTGAGTACAGAGCTAGAAATCCACATTAATGACTGTTCCCCAGTGACATACATTCTTAAAGGCATTTGTAGCTTGTTATAATGGTCAAGATAATCATTCTCCTCTCCAACAGTGTAGTATGTACAAGAGTGGCAAGTAGACCCAAAAAGATGTGGAGAACTTGAACTGCAAATAAGAACTTGAGCTATTATTGTCAGTGATAATCTTGCTTTAAAGTCTTAAAGGAATTATTTTTAAATAGCCACCCATATTATTGTCCCTTATTTTTCTGGAATTAAGGCCCGTTGGGAGCCAAGATAACGCACTAAATTCATTACAGTTGGTGCAGGGAGGAGTGGTATATTCTGTTCCAACAAAGCCTTTTGAACCAAAGGAGGCATCCACAGCTGTGGAGGCCATGTGGTGTTCCCAGGCCTGTCCTGAATTTACACCAAGGGCAGCATTAACTTCCACCAGGTCTCCAGACTAAATGCACTGCAACCTCATGGAGCTTCTGTGGGTCTGTCTATGCTGCATTTGGGGATGTATAATATACCTCAGTTTGAGTGAGGCAGAGCAGGGCCTCGCTTCACAGATAGGTATGCAAGGTTCCAGGTGGATTTGTATAACTTGAACTCCTGGGGCTTCACTCCCATTGGTAGTTGTCCTCGCTCAGGTATATCTACATGTGCAGCAATCACATCATCGGGTGCAGGGCAAACACACCCTAAGTCAGTGAATGTTCTGGCTGGCCTAATCACTTCCCCTTATGTTCCCCTCACATCTACCAGTTGTACGCCACTCCCACTAGGGCAGATGTAAAATCACTTCTAACCAAAGAACAGTTTGGTCTGAGCTGCAATTACTCAGTCGATGACTATTTATTCATAAATCATGAAGTCATCACAAACCTTTTATGTCATACCACCAAGCCATCATCATCATGCATTCCCTGAGTATTATTTTTGAAACATCAGTACCCTCAGTGTTGAAGAAAATACAAAGACAATCCTTACCCCAGTGACTGACAGTCTAAGGACAGACACTGATAAGATAAGACACAGCTGGGGACCCATAGGATGATATTAACTTAAGAACAATTTCCTTTTAATCTTTCTCTCTAGTCTCTTGTATGACGTTGGGGTAGAGAATGGGTTTGTCTCATATGGGCTACAAGTTGAACCTCTCTAGTCTGGCACCCTCAGAAATGACCAAAGCCGAATCAGAGAATTTGCCGAACTACAGGAGGTCAATATTGTCTAGCAGCACTACCAACGCTTCCACTGCTTTCTGGGCTCTTAGAAAACATTTAGGGTAAATTAGAGCTAAATAACAGCACAGAACACTGAGAGCCAGGATCGATGGCTGTAAACAAACTTTATGGGACCTTGGAAAACTTAGCCACACCAATGATAAGTGGACATCTGACTGACTAAAATCATGCCAGACCACGGATGTTGCCAGACCAGAGAGTGCCAGACTAAAGAGGTTCAATCTGTAGTATTTGTGGACCTCACAGGAATTGCCAGGCAATAAGCATTCAGTTATTAAAATGGTTTTGGTAATATCTAAATTCAATGTCTTACAACTTAAAATGAGTGTTAGACTTCCTGTCAATCAAGGCCTCAGGAAGGTGTGACTGAGAATGTGAAGTATGGCGCATATGCTTTCCTACACAATTACTTCTCCTTTGCCATAAAAATGCTGTTCATAAAGCTGCAAAAATAATACGGTAACAGTTGGCTAAAATGTTTGCTTTTGGAGCCAGTGAAAATGCAATCTGTGAATTAGAGCTTTGCACATTTTCCACTAGGAAAAACAAATAGTTTCATATGGATACACGCAAAAGCTGTAGCTTAGTTTTTGTTTTGAACCATTTTTGTCATTAAGTTTTGGGGTTGGTTTTTTTTTTTCAAAAACTTTGGATTCAGGACCTATTTTTGCTGCATCCCTAAATTCCAAGACAGGAAGGGTGCAGGGAAAGCCGGGGTAGAAAACTAGATTGAGTTGGGCCCCATCTTTAGTTTGAATGGAAAGAGATTTTAAAGTTTACTTCACCAATTCTTTTTAATCAATATATAGATAGATCTGAATAACCTGAACTTTGATCCAGACTTAAATAATCGAAAGATATTTATAAAAGTTCAAACCAAACATGCGGTTCATATAACTCCTGAATTCTGGCATGCTCTGAATCCATCCAAATTCATATTTTGTGGTTTGTGCCTCTCTATAATTAATAGATTCTGTTATCAGTTGTTTATATTTTCTCTTTAAATAGAAGCAAACATTATTTGCATGAAAAAAGAAAAATAACAAAAAAGCGGAGGCAATTGCTTGTTGCATGCTCAGGGTGGCTGTGCAAATTGAATAGCTATACAAGCATTAGTCCCTTTGAATAAGTATGTAGTTTCTTTCAGTAAACACTGTACATTTGATGTTAGAGTGGCTACTAGTAACTAAAGTGACAGGTACTCAACTGCTGGCAACAAAAGGAAGCTTGTTAAACCTGAAGATGTCACATCATTTTCATAGCAGTCTTTTCCAGTTCTAGGTGAGTGGAGTGTCATATTTTCTAGATGGAAACAGGTAGTCAACTAGGGTGTTTATTCACTGAAGGTCAGGCTTTTGTATTATGAAATTTCTCGCAGATGTGATAAGCAGTAAATTGCAGATCTATCACTTTTTTTTCCCAGTGAGCGTGTATGTGAAATCAGCAGAATACTGCCTGTATTTGATTTATGGCCCACTTTTGACCAACTCTTATCAGGTTCCCACAAGCCCTTTTCTGATGCTGCTCATGTCTGAATGACAATAGACAACCAGTGCTATTATGCTCCAAAATCCCTCTCTGCATTCTAGACACCTAAGATTACATCTGGGCTATTGATTTATTACTGCCTTTTTTCCCCCCACAGGGACCAGTTTGTTCAGCCTGAACAAGATAGACTATTATTAAACTGAACAAACAACTCCATGTGAACTTGGTAAAGAAATAATAATTTGCAGCCACCTTTCTAGCAACCTGGGTACATAACAAAACATAGGTGTTGAAATATTAAGACTATTTATATATGTGTCTCACCATTCATGTTTGTTCAGATTATATAAAATTTATAAACAGGAAATGAGATACAACAGATATTTTCTTGTGTTGGGCATTGTAAGCTTGTCACATAGAGCATTCTGACATTACAACCAATGCACCATACTTAGCTTTGAATAAAACCCAAATTATGACAAATGTCTGTTACAGTATGTATTTCTATAACACCTACTGTATCTGCAGAAATGAGGTTTTATGATACCTTTTAGAGTCTCAGCAAAATTTATTCCTTCTACTACTAGGGTTTTTTTTTTCTTTTGGGGGTGGGTGGGAAGGAGGAAGCTATAAATTTTACAGTATATTAGATTTTTATATCTCCTAAAAAATGTACTGTGCAAGATTCATATTAAATATCCCTCGGCTATAGTCATCTGTATACTTTGGTTTCTGAGTAAAAATGTACAGAAATGGTTTCTAGTTAAAATAATCATTTTTTCCTTCTCTTTTGGTTTAGGAAAATGTTTCCTGACTTTGAGCTACCGTAGGACTGATTTGAACACCAATAACTCCAGTAGAAGTCAATGAGAAATGCCATCTCAGGTAGGGCACCCAGAAATAAATGCATCTAAAATCAGTACCACTTTGGAAAATGTTTGCTTTTGTGTTGTCTGTCTGCTGTGCATGGTACCAGAAACTTTGGCAGAAGGGTTAAAGCCCCCATAGAAGAAATTGCATGGAGATGATTCTTCCTAACCCTAGCCAGATTGTGTTTGACTTATGCATGGCACCATAAGGGTTAATATTCTTTATACATTTTATTCTGTATAATGTTTGGTTATTCTGTGTGTGAATGTCTAATCATTATTTGAATCCTATTACATTCTCTGCCTCAATAATATCATGTGGCAATGAGTGCCAGAGGCTAATTTATGTCTGGGGTAAAAAAGGTATTTCCTGTTACAAATTTAGTTCATTACCTTTTAATTACCCAAGGCATTTCTTTGATCTTATTTTATGAGCAAAACCCTAGGGCAGATCCTAAATTGTCATAGCCCTATACATGAACTGAGGTTTTGCGCTCCTGAACAGGGAAAAGGCCCAATTGATTTGAGTCTATTTCATGCATTGTTCGGTATCTCTCTATCATGTCACCAGTTTGTTTAAAATGAGGATTATTAACTAAGATCGTCTTTGGTTTTTGCCTTAATTCTAATAATGTATGGTACCCTTCTCTGGGTTTTATTAGTTCTTTATTTTTTAGGCATTGATATTGTCAAGTGTGAACACTCTGGTTGTGATCCAGCAAAATATGTAATTGCATACTTAACAGCAAATACTCCTGCACCTTTTAAGTAACCATAGAGGGTGCCTTCCACTGTGGTTTCTGGTTATTTCTTGCTACTCTTCCCTTTTAAGATGAAAATGAAGGATGGGAGAAATCATTTGAATAAAATACATTCTCTGAGCCTTCTGTCAAATATGGGACAAATTTTCTTTTAGATTGTAAGCCATTTGGTTCACTCTGCTTTCCCAATACTTTCTTCCCCTTTCTCTTTCATTTTCATGTGTTTTTGTATTTCCCATTTTCTACTGGGACCTGAAAGGGAAATGCTAAAATACTGCTAGACAATGTAAGCTTTTCTGGAGGGTTTTTTGGCCTAACAAGAAAGGGATAAAACCAGAAAAACCACAAGAATCCTAGTCACATGAAATTTTCAATATAATTTTATAGACTAGGAAGATTTCAATAGTATGGCCAAGATTTAGGTGAGTATCTGAACTATTAGAGGCACATTAGATTGAATGCCTGGGAGGAAATCTTGGAAACATTAAAGTCAATGGCAAAACTATTGACATTAATGGAGCCAAGATTTCATGCCTAAGCTTTTAGGGTTCATATATCTCTGTATGTAAATTAACCACGAAGAGGTCATCATCTATGTACAGAAGAAAATGGAAGTTTCATGAATCAGAAAATGGTATCTACATAGTTACAGTGTTCTTTGTAGAAACTTGTGTGACAATCACAATGCTGTAACCAGGTCCAATCTAAAATAAATTTGTGCCCGCAGATTCTCAAAAGAGATTAGCAATGATACAGTTTTTTAGTGCCCAGCTTAAAATACCTTAAAATGACCTGATATTCAGAAAGTGCTGGGTCCCAGCTCTCTGAAAACCAAGTCTCTTTAAGTTGTATCAAGTGGGTATCCAAAAACTAGAAAAGGACCTGGGTATCTTTGTACATCCTTTAATGACGTGAAAAACAAAGTGTTAGAATGCATAGGAAATAAAATAGAGAATACTGAAAATATTATAGTACCTATATGTAATTCACCTACATCTAGAATAATGTGTCTCATACTGGCCACCCCAAATCAATAAGAATATTCCAGAATTAGAGTGTCTTCAGAGCAGCTTGATGAGAATGACCAGAGGTATGGAAAAAAACTCTATGAAAAGAGATTGAAAAGAATGAAATTATTTTCCTCAGGAAAGAGGTTTATAAGAAGGAAGAAGATAACACTATACAAAATAATGAATGGTATAGAGAAGCTAGATCAGGAACTTCCATTCTCCCTATCTCATAACACAAGACTAAGGAGTCATTTAATAAAATTGAAAGGTGACAAATTCAAAATTGATCACGGAAATAGTTTCCTAAACCACGTGGTATTAGACTGTGGAACTCATTGCTACAAGATGTCAATGAAGCTAAGAACTAAGCAAAATTCAAAGAAAGATACCCAGAGTTTTAGTAATAAATGCTAAGAAAATAGAGTTTTCAAAATGAAATACAATTACATGCTTCAGGGCATAAGGCAATCTATAATTCTAACTATAACCTCTGTCATTGGAGGTTTTTAAGAGTACGTTAGAAAATCACCTGTTGGGGATGGTGTAGATAATACTTATTCCTGCCTTGAGTGTAGGGGTCTGGACTAGAAGACCTCTCATGGTCCCTTTCCGTCCTTTGATTCTACCATTTGACAGTAGGATAAGGAGTGAATTATCTAACAGCTGCTCACTGCAATTTTTTTTGCCCTTTCCTCTGAAGCTTCTGGCACTGCCTTGTTGGAGACAGGGTACAGGGCTAGATGGACTGTGTATCTGATCCAGTATGGCAGTTGATGTATACTAAGCTTCATTCTGAGCACTCTGAATTTCCCGTTTTTGCCCCAAACAGGGTTATTTGACATAAAAAACAGATTGGTTGCAATGGAGTTGGAAAAAACAAACCAACAAAACCCAACAACTGTCATGGTAGAA
Organism: Pelochelys cantorii; assembly: GCA_032595735.1. Classification (NCBI taxonomy): domain Eukaryota; kingdom Metazoa; phylum Chordata; order Testudines; family Trionychidae; genus Pelochelys; species Pelochelys cantorii. The sequence continues at coordinate 183,772,538 of CM064328.1, forward strand.
GTCTTGGGAACCGATTATTTTCTTCAACACATTGGAAGAAATATTGAAAAAAGAAACACAGAAGCATTCTCTTTATTGTGCAGTAGTGTGACGATTTCACAGAGTGCTGGAACCAGTTTTCCAGTAGCTCCCCATTTCACCCCTTGGGAGTTGCGTACAGGCAAGACAGCATGGGGAGGACAATCCCAAATATTTCAACAAGCCTATTCATATCATAGGTATAATCATTTGAGTTCACCTGATCGTGTTTCCAAGAATTTTTGTCAGTGGTTCAGGGCAGTTGCATGTTTTTTTGGAAACGTTTGCATCTCTCTCACTGTACCCTCTGAAAGTGAGATGTGGGTGAACTGGAAGTAAAGAAACATACACAAGCCAAGTCTGCCTAAGTCCCATTTTCACATATGTGACCATCACTAACTGTTGGAAGTATGAAAACAACAAATGGTTTGGTAGCACTTTATAGACTAACAAAACATGTAGATGGTATCATGAGCTTTCGTGGGCACAGCCCACTTCTTCAGATGACTGGAAGTATGGTACTTCATAATCTTTCAGTCTCTGCTCTGTTTGTCATTTTATTTCCTACTTGGTGCCAGCATTGCTAGACAGAACCGTAACAGAAGTACACTTCCTGGGGACTCCACATTTCCAGGTCCACCTTGATTTATCTGTTTTAAGGCATATCCTAGGTTTCGGCTTGTTTCAGAGCAAAAACCCATTTTCTTCCTTTAGCTCCCGGTATGTTCTTAGCCCAGAATACAGAATGTCCTCAGCAAGCATTGCATTGCATAATGTGACTTCAACTAAAGGTCATAAATACAATCTATTTGGAAATTAATTCAAATAAAAAATGAACATGCCAAATGCAACCTCTGCTAGGCATGTTAATAATGTCACTTGTTTAGAGAGTGTAAGATCATTGCCAGAGGACATGTTGAAGCATCTGCTGTTGCCCCAACTGTCTGGCCTTGGCTCTCTCTTATGATGTGGGAATGGAGAGCCCAGAGGTCAAAAAGAGTCTGTTGGAACATCTCTGCCTGAAGATCACTATTCATCTTCTTTAAGTCTGGGATAGCTCTTTGAGAGACTGATGTAGTTAGGATTCAAATGTAAAAAAAAATACACAGGGCTAACATTATTCCTGGAGTAATTCCAGCACAGCCCTTGGGAGTTACACCAGGGATGAATTTGGATGCACCAAAATCCTTGTGTTCTATTTTACCCAGGGACGAGAGAAACTCTGTTGTAATGTCGAAACATAGTGACACCTGCTCAGAAGAACCCTGTGTTTTGGGACTCTACCCATGGGGAGCATATTGCCGGAAAAGGCCAACAGCGGGGGGCAATTAGGTCTGTGGTAGGTGTGTTTATTAATTCAAACTCTTCTTTCTGTCAGTATTGTCCAATATCTGTTAGAACATTACACAAACATAAAACATTCAGTGTGTCCATGAACATTCCTCCCAGGGAAGACATTTGCTCAAGTGGTCCCAGAAAGCAAACACAATGGGGTAGAAAGACACAGTCAAAATGCAGCCATTAAAATGCACAGGAACATTTGCAGAAAACAGTGTATTCACAAGATGAGTCTGGTCTGGATTCGGCCTTACTCTCTTGTGTGGGTGCATAGTGTGTGGAAATAAGAATCTTGCTGCTACCCCTCCAGGGCTACCTGGATCTTTGGTCAAGGTGTGTAGGACCAAGCAGGGCTTCTTCTTCCCAGAGCTGGTAGCAGGGAGAGGCTGGGAATGCATAGGGCCAGGTCTGTATCCCTTGTGCTCACTTGCCCGCGTAGCTGAACAGCATGGTGGGGGCAGGGAGAAATAGTAGTTTATTGACAGTTTAGGCCAGTTGCCCATTACTAGCCTCTGTAAATCAGGAAGAAGCAGGGAATGACTGTCAGTAATAGGGGTGCCTCTGAGGCACAGTGCCTCCTGCAGCTACTGCAGCATTTCATGTATCACCCCTTGCTCAGGAATAAGCTTGAAGTTAGAACCAAGCCCTTTGTAGCTAAAGCCAGGAGCCAAAGCAGAAGCCATATTTCTTTGCCAAGCCGCAGACCTGAGTCATTTCCCCAGTGCTACAGCTTGCCCTGTTCATGCTGAACAACAACATTGAAAAGTGCTTGATGTATAATTCCTATTCTCTTAACCTAAGAAATAAAGATAACAAAAGAAAATGTTCAAGAGGAAAGAGCCAATTTGTTTAGATCACAAACATATGGCAGATTGGTGCACTAATTCCACAATTAGAAGCCACCCTAGCCATTTACCTTTTAAAAAAGTACTTTATGATTGGTGGAAAGTGTTGCATGTACAAAGGATTGGCATTGGAAAAGCTTCAGAAAAGGGCAACAAAAATGATGTGGGGTTTGGAACACCTCCCATATGAAGAGAGATTAAAAAGACTTGGACTTTTCAGCTTAGAAAAGAGGGGGAGGGGAGTATGACAGAGGTCTATAAAATCATGACTGGTGTGGAAAAGTGAATAAGGAAAAGTTATTTACTTATTACCACAGTATAAGAGCCAGGGGTCACCAAATTAAATTAATAGGCAGCAGGATTAAAACAAACAAAAGGAAGTTTTTCTTCTCTCAGCGTACAGTCAACTTGTGGGATTCCATGCCAGAGGATGTAATGAAGACTAGGACTTTAACAGTGTTCAAAAAAGAGCTAGATTGATTCATGGAGGTTAAGACCATCAAAGGCTATTAGCCAGGCTGTGTAGGAATGGTGTCCCTAGCCTCAATTTGTCTGGAAATGGGTGACAGAGGAGGGATCATGTGAGGATTACCTGTTGTGTTCCCTGCCTCTGGGGCACCTGGTATTGGCCACTGTCAGCAGACAAGATACTGGGCTTGATGGACCTTTTGTCTGACCCATTATGGCTGTTCTTATGTTCTTAAGGATATTTTAAATCCTCACATTTTCTAAGGATTTAAAAATATTTCTGTATATTTCCATTGGATCAGTTATATAGGTTATACACATGAAAAAAAGCTCCAATCTGAGTCCAACCAGTATGTAGACAGAGGGTATCTTGGCAAGAAATACACTTGCCCCATTAAGAAAAGAACCTATTTTTCACTTACATACAGTGAATAAGGAGCAGTGGATATTTACATATTTTATCAAAGTCACCTGGGTTTAGTTATGGATGGAAAGTAGCTTTTGTGCTCCATTTTGTATGCTTGTCAACAGCTCCTTGTGTCAAATTCTTTTTTAATACAAGTTGTCCTCAAGAAAGTAATGAAAAGGAGTGAACATAGCCTTAGCTGCCATAAAGTGTTGCATTCACTTGAGTATAAATCATCATGCTGAAGTTCATTAACCTTAATACAGTTTAGTCTTTATGTGTCATCACTTGAGCCCAAGCCTGCTGGATGAGTCATTCACTGTAGATTGAATTTGTGGAGCAAGCTAACTTTTGCATATAATGAGCATTAGCTAGGACAATCCTTGCTACTTCTTTCCTCCCTTCAAACAATGTGCATTGCTTTTGTCCAAGTAGGAATGGGTTATCGGAGAAGCAGGACTGTGACAATCTAAATAAATACGAAAAGCTGTGATTCTGGAGAAATTGGTCGGCTTGCACTATGAAAAGGGTTCTGCTAAAGGAGTTATTGAAAATCAGCATGTGTTAGTCAGGGGTAACTCTGCTAAAGCCGGTACAGTCACACAAGGGTAAAAAGCTGGGTGAGCTCAGAATCAGAGCATAGATCAATGTTCTGTTCAATATCCAAGAACTGCTTTTGTTCAAGATCATTCATAATCTAAGACAGGCTGGGTTAGAATTAGAGAAGTAGGCCTAAACTTACCCTTGGATATTAACAAAGCCAAACAATGGGGAAGTTCTGATGTGGGTCAGGAAGTCTGTGAATTAAGCCCATCTCTCTGTAGCAGACTTTCAGTATTTCTCCTTCCATAGATTTCAGGACTTAAGGGAACTGTAAAGCTAAGTGAGTGGAAGGAATCACAACAGTCAATCAAAACTAAGTCAATGGGAGAAATATACTTGAAGAGGGCAGAAAGTAGGAAGCAGAAAGGAAATTGAAGGAGAGGAAAATAATAATTTAAAAAAGCACATATCAAAGTGGATAATCCAGCTGTGGGAAATACAGCTGGTTTTTGGGTTAGCATAGAGGTTCTACTCTTTTCTTTCTGATCAGTTGCACAAAGGGGTGGTGAGTGGCAGCTCCTCCCGCTCTCTGTCTTTTAGTTTTGGAGCCCCACAGTGAGGAACAGCCTTGACCATATGGACTACAGTATTATCAGCATACTGTTGGCACCCTGCTATCCATGTAGTCTTCTTTTCATCTGACCCAACCCAGCAGTCTCAAGTGTCACCTCAGGTGTGTCTAGACTACAGGGTTTTTTCAAAAAAAGTGAACTTCCCCATTGTTTGGCTTTGTTAATATCCAAGGGTCAGTTTAGGCCTACTTCTCTAATTCTAACCCAGCCTGTTTTAGATTATGAAGTGGCCTTTTTTCAAAAAAAACTTCCCCTGCATCTAGACTGCTTCTGCGTTCTTTTGAAAGTAAATCGAAAGAACGTGGCAGTTTTTTCGACCGTGGAAAACCTCATTTTGAGAGGAAGAATGCCTTTTTTCGAAAGTGCTCTTTCAAAAAAAGGTGCTATGTAATGCAAACTGTGCTTTTTCAAAAGAGAGCATCCAGACTGCCTGGATGCTCTCTTTTGAAAAAGCGGCTTGCTTTTTCGAAAGTACTGGTTGTAATCTAGGTGCTCTTTTTCGAAAAAGGCTTTTTCGAAAGTATCTTTCGAAAAAGCCTCTTTCGAAAGAGGCTTGCAGTCTAGATGTAGCCCTAATGTCTGGTAGGAATAGGCATCTGGATGAAAGTCACTGGCTAGATCTGAAAGAGGCAGTTCCGATTAACAAGAGAAGCACCTAGTGAAATCAGCAAAGCAGTTGGGAGTGTGTCTGATCATTCATCACCATTGTGGCCCACAATCTCAGTGCTTGATTAGCTTCATCATTGTCCCATGACCCAGAGTGGTAATCTTTCCTTTCTAGTTCACAAAAAGACTGCACCTTTTCCTATTCAATGTGGAGCTCATTTCAACCATCCCTGCTTTTGTGACCACTTGGACTGACTTGTGGCTAATCATCAAAGCCAACTCAAAGATCCAGCTGGTCCAATTTTTGTTTATATATTTTAGGGACTTGGAGAGGTCATCAAGTCCAGTCCCTTGCCCTCACAGCAGCACCAAGCACCATCTTCCCTGATAGATGTTTATCCAGCCTGCTCTTAAATATCTCCAGTGATGGAGATTCCACAGCCTCCCTAGGCGATTTATTCCAGTGTTTAACCACCCTGACAGGAAGTTTTTCCTAATGTCCAACCTGAACCTGCCTTGCTGCAATTTAAGCCCATTGTGTCTGGTCCTATCATCAGAGGGCAACAAGAATATTTTTTCTCTCTCCTCATTGTAACAGAGAAAGCAAATGGAAGAGGAAGTACTTGAAAACTATCATGTCCCCTCTCAGTCTTCTCTTTTCCACACTAAATAAACACAGTTCTTTCAGTCTTCCCTCATAAGTCATGTTTTGTGGACCTTTAATCATTTTTATTGCTCTTCTCTGGCGACAGCAGCCCATCTTCTAAGTGGGATGGGCTGAAAATAATATATTCCACTTGGGCTGCAATCTCCGAAGTGATCTCCCAGTCAATGAAATTCAGAATGGTGAGAACTATTTGCAAGGTGAATCAGGGTTGAACCAGGATTACTTTAAAGAACACTCTACTTCAACATCCAAACTTGTGAGAAATGGAGGCAGGGCATGTCTCTGAAAATTGCTACCACAAGAAAGATGCTTAAGAGAAACTCTTAGAATATTGAGAAACCACTGAAATATGCCCTTCTTTGTCCAGGCCTTTGCCATGAGTCCAAGAAATTCAGCTTAGCTACAGACTCGGGGAGAAATTTGCAAAGGCACAAGTAAGAGCTGGTGGCCAGTTGTCATTCCTTTCCATGGAAATTGAGTATCAAACTACCCTTTGTGCCTTTGAAAGTCTCCCAACTCATCAGATCCATCTTTGGCCTCCATCTTAGAGATGACATAATTTGCACTATGGTGAGTGCATCCAGATGCTACATGATGTCTGTCTTATAAATGCATGTTTCTGTATTCCATAAATTAACATTAACAGGAGTGTTGCATTAATAGGAGTCTTGTGAGCAAGACACGAGAAGTCGTTCTTCCGCTCTTCTCTGTGCTGATCAGGCCTCAATTGGAGTATTGTGTCCAGTTCTGGGCACCACATTTCAAAAAAGATGTGGAAAAATTGGAGAAGATCCAGAGAAGAGCAACAAGAATGATTAAAGGTCTAGAGAACATGACTTATGAAAGAAGACTGAAAGAATTGGGCTTGTTTTGTTTGGAAAGGAGAAAACTGAGAGGGGACATGATAGCAGTTTTCAGGTATCTAAAAGGGTGTCACAAGAAGGAGGGGGGGAAAAATTGTTCTCCTTGGCCTCTGAGGATAGGACAAGAAACAATGGGCTTAAACTGCAGCAAGGGAGATTTAGGCTGGACATTAGGAAAAACTTGCTAACTGGAAGTTTGTCATTAAACACTAGAATAAATTGCTAGGGAGGTTGTAGAATCTTCATCTCTGGAGATATTTAAGAGCAGATTAGATAGACATCTATCAGGGATGATCTAGACGGTACTGGGTCCTGCCGCGAGGGCAGGGGACTGGACTTGATAACCTCCCGAGGTCCATTCCAGGTCTAGGGTTCTATGGTTCTATGATAAATAACTTCCCTTTCCTGATTATTTGCTTTTGTAGATGTTGAAAAGGCAAATAACCAGTGCACCTTGGGTCGTATTCAGCACTGGCTTGAGAATGGACAATTTTATTGACTACATTGTGATTTAGCCCTTCTCATGCCAGGGCTGAATGTAGCCCACAGCTAGAATAATTTCTCTCCATTTTATTTGACATCTAAAGGTATGTTGGAAAATAAATGTGTCAGCCACTTTATCATTGACTTCCAATTTGGCCCACTGAAATTCATGTAACTGAATTTATTCTTCTTTTCAACTCTTCTCTTCAGCTCTCAAGGAGATAGAGCCCCAACCCTGGAGCAACACATTCATTATTATTATGTATTGTGGTAGCATTTGGAGGCCACCAACCAGGTCCCCATTGTGCTAGGTACTGCACACATAGATAGCAATGAGGCAGCCCCTTCCCCAAAGTGCTTGTAATTAAGCATAGGGTGAGAGGCAACAGGTAGAAGAGTGCCAGGTAAGAGGGAGACAGTTGTGATCAGTGTAATAAGCCATGGTCCCAGTACACCATCTGCCTAACCATTGTCTTGTGTTTTGTAGCCATTGTGGCATAGGTGGGTTTACAGGATTGATTTGAAAGAGGATAGCTTAGTACAGGGGTGGGAAACCTAAGGCCCGGGGGGCCAGATGTGGCCCTGGCTTGCCTGGATCTGGCCCCTGAGGCTCAGAGCTCCCTGCCAGTACTGGGGAGCCTGCGCTGGCACTCCAGCCCCCATGCTGCCCCTCTGCGGGGCCGGAGCACACAAAATCTACTAGCCTGGGCCCTGGTAAGCTCTGGTATACACAGGGAATGTGGGGAGTGTCTTTCTCCTTCTCAGTCAAGGGCCACGTCAGTGAGGGGTCTTTTTTCTTCTCACTTGTGTGCAGCCCCTGACTGATTGTTCTGTGGGTTAATGCTCCTGACCCAAAAAAGGTTCCCTGCTCCAGGCTTAGTGAGTGATCCTGGTAGGTTTTTACAGGGAGTTCATCTACTGCATTTGGGGTGATGTGACAGAAAAGCACTTGTTGAACAATCTGATAGATGGGTAATCCAAGCTTGCATCCTTTGTAGAGTGGAGGCACAGGTGAATGTCTCAATAGTGTATAAGAAATCAGCAGTAGGGCAGGGATAGGTCAAGAAGAACAGTGGACAGCTGTTTCCCACTATCCAAATTCAGATAATCAATTCTTTATCTCCTCCAGAAAATCAAGGCTACTGATAAGTCTCAAATCCATGTTTTTAAGCAGCACTAAATGTTTCCACCACTTAATAGGTTAAAAACTCCTGAAAAGTCCTCAGGTCATTGTTCCTTTGGCCACATGAAGACTATAAGGTGACAGAAATGAGCTACCTTTGGCTGATAATCCTTCCTAGCCAAAGTCTGAAAGTCTGTCATCTCCTTTCCTGATCTGTCTCAGAAATATTACACACCATGTTAACCTAATGGTTAGCAAGATTTGTAGCAAGTCTGCCAGATTCTCTCTTACCACTTAACAAGACAGTTCTGTCCCACTGTACTATAGGTTAAGGGCACAGTCAGGATCTTGATTTATCTCATGCCTACAATAATCTGCATGGAGTGAACCCCGGAATCCCACTGACTGCATCAAAAGTGCTTGAGTCAGACACTGCTAAGCTCAAGGCTCAATAAAGGCATGAGTTGATCTAAACACATACATCTTTTTCTGTGCCAAAGAAATCAATGCTGTTTCTGGCTAAATTCCTAGTTGTGTTTCAAATGGCTGTTTCTTGGCTCACCTCTCCACTCTCATACATTGCTGAATAGCCACACTACATTCCCTCTACACCAGAGTGCCTGTGTCCTTCCAAATGAAAATAAGTCTTTCTTTCTTTCTTTCGTTCTCTCTCTCTTTCTCTCTTTCTTTCTTTCTTCTGTCACTGACTGTAACACACTGGGTCTTTGATGTTGTGTCCGGGTTGATTGGATGCCTTCCTCTTCAACACTCAGCATGGGTGATACGGCTGCACCAATTCAGAATAAATGAGAACTGCAATATCCTGTTCCTATCCCCAGAAGAAGATGATTCATATAGATTCCCACCCCTGTCCCCTTGTGGTAGACCTTATTTGCATGGACAGAAAATTACTACCAACATACTGTAGGTGAGATTTAAAGACACATGGTCAGATTGAGGCATAGTTGACACATGTTTATTTTTTCTTTTAGCCTTTTGAACTGTCTGCATACTTATTTAGAATTATAGTTTAGCAAGCTCTTAAGCATGTGTGATTACTCACAGACTTAAAGCTAGATGTGCTTAAACTGATTCTTTGTGTGTAGGTTTTTCTTTGAAAGCAAATGCTTAAAACTCTCTTTCTAGAAAAAAAATATTGTAACCCTTCTGTCAAGTAAATGTGGGTTAAATTATAAACAAGTAAAAATCAGTATAATGAGTGCAATATTCTTAAGAAGCCCTCCAATAACAAATCGATGTGAACGTGTGATGGGGGAAGATGGAGACTCTATTGGTAAGGAATACAATTCTGAGCTTCCAAATAATTTTATAAACCATGGTGCATTGTGCTGTCACAGTATCTTTTAACTTGCTGAGAATCCTATCACAATTTTCACGATAGTGATACCTTTCATTAACTAACTTTGACTCATTCTTGATTTGGTGGAAGCACATAAGGAGCCGAATCCTGTTTTTGGCTACATTAGTGGAAGCAAAAGTGAGCCAATGTCATGTTTGAAAGGTTTTCTTTTATTTATTGAACAAAAGTTTTCAAAGTGCACTCTAACAGTGTGGGGAAAACATAATAGTATCCCTGTATATTTATCTACGGTTTTATAAGGTCAGTCCTCTCTGTGGTATCTGAGTGGCTTTCTTCTTTCCTTTAAGGGTCTAGAACAGGAATTAGATTTAAGAAGCATAGAGGAATAAAGACAGAAATTAAAAGGCATATGAAAAGTAAAAATAAAAAGGAGCTTCAGGAGGTAGTTTGCCATTAGGAGTTAAGCACAAACTAGAGTCAAAAGACAGAATCTGTGAATTATATATAGATTGATTATAGAAAAAGTCTATGGGTGTGCCAAGCTCTGACCAGATTAAATTTGCACTTTCAAAAATACTTCCTTTTTAGTGAGTTTTCCTTAGGTGGTCTGGTTTTCAAAAGAAGTTTCACAAAAACAGCATATGTCACAACTCTATGTAGCAAAGGCAAACCTTCTGCTGAATTTGTGTTCATGTCTGTTCTCAAAAGAAAATTCTCTACAACTCGACAACTCCAATCAGAGACTCTAAATGTTACAGTTTTCATACAAAAATAACATGATGCAAACAACAAATGACTATAGTTGAGTAGATTTTTAAAAAACTCAGTGTAATATTTTTGGATTATCTTTCTGTGACAATATATGATAAAGGCTAATTACTAGAAACAAGATTTTATTTAAAAAGAGAGAAAATGCAAAATTGGAATTCTCCGTTCCCTTTTTTCTTCAAAATATAAGTGATTCTTTTCATTAACATTCTAAATGTTTTATTAGCTCTTTGGAAAACCCAAATCCTTTAAATCACAAATAAATGTGGCACAGGTATCAAAGGGAATGCATGTGCATAAGGATCCTATAACAGTATCTGCCACTAGTTCTCCAGCCTGGTGTTTGTTTATTTGTTTGTTTTTAATTTATGGGAAAGGGGTGTTTTGGTTTCTATGCCCATTACATCTATGACATATGTTGAGATGGCTAAGAGGAGTGCCATTTGTGAGTTTGTTTATTGTGAAGTGGACGCATATATGTGGCATCCTTAGCACTGTATGTCAGCCTCTGGGAAGGGTTAAGGAGAAGAGCTAATTGGGAATTTTTTGAAACTATGGGGGTTTTTTCCCTCCTGGAAATGATCAAAATAGAAGCTTTTTGTGGAATGTAGTTGTGTTGACGAGACTTTCTTAGGTTCATGATGGAATTTCTGGTCAAAACAAGTGAGAACCACTGCATAGCCGGGTGGCTAGGCCTCAGAGTGGGGGCTTGAATGTGGGTTTTGCACATCGCAGCTGAGTGCCCTAACCACCGAGCTATTGGCTGTTCAAGGATGGCTCTCATTGTCTGGTCTTTTATCATATGGTCTCATTTTCACTCCGATGCAGAATAAAAACAGATGTTGAGTCTGAAGCTTTTTCATGAGAATGCATTCTTGTTTTCTGACCAGCAGTAGGAGGAAGGGAGAGAACAGTCTGGCACAGCAGGGAAGTGGATAGGGAGTTCAATAGCTCCATTTCCTGGTCTAAAATCATGCAGGTGGGAACTGTAGTTCCTCACAATGAGCAAAGGTTCTCTGGAGAGGACACTTACCATGGGGAATTCAGTATTTGGTATTCTGGTATGTTTAATAATTTGATTAAATATACATGCTTCAGAATATCAGCTATTTGCATGCTAATCACATTCCTTTAAGAAACACATGCCAATAAGCAAACTCCTTTTTGCATACTATTGAGGAGTCAAGAATTCTTGACCGCAGAATGGATGCATAGAGTGTATAAAAGGAGAGAAACTACTCAGCCTGCAGTCGATGACACTTCTTTAAGCAGCAATTTCCTCATCCCAGAGATCCTCCTTGAGGTTTACAGATGACCACATATAATTATGTGGTTTCTTGTCACTAGCAATAGGTTTGTCAAGTAGCAAGACGTGTTGAAAGATGTTACTACTTAGTAAATGGAATTTAACTGACCTGGTTACCCAAATGTTAATTTGCTGGTCTCTCTCTCTCTCTCTCTCTCTCTCTATATATATATATATATATCACCGCACCTATCAGCAATCTAAAACACCGTAGACCTCAGTGAAATTTAAACCCAAAAGGCCAAATGCATCCTTGGAATAGCCCCACTGAAGTTAAAGGGGCTTACTCCAGTGGTGAATGTAAGTTTAACAGTTGTACTTTTCAACAGTGGGCTGTAAGCTTTGGCAATTCCGCAGGTAAATGCTTTGCCAATGCATACAGGTCCCAATTTGGCATGATACTTAAGTATGGGCCAACTTGAAACATGAGAGTCATCCTGCTGAAATCAACGGTGCAATTCACATTCTTCAAGTTGGTCACATGCTTAAGTAGCTTCTTCAATTTGGGCCTCACGTGCTCAGTTAATGGATGAAAATACCTGGCTGTAAATGGTTGTTACAGATAAATGGATGCATGTAAATTCAGTTTGGAAGGCAAGCTTGGAAAGTTTGTTCTAAAATATTGGGAACTTCCCTGCTTTTGTTGTCACCTTACAGTATTCAGCCAAGAATTTATTATTCTTTAATATATAATATAACCGCCCCCCTCCCCCTTCCAAGCTTAACAAATACTATAAAAATGCACCTGGAGACAAAGTTCAGGAGAGAACTCCCTCAGGGAGGAAGTGGCAAAATGTTTATCCTCTATTAAAAAAATTGATTCATTCTTATGTGCTTTCCCCTTCTACACAACTAATTCCAGCTGCAAATTATATTCTTCACCTTTATTGTGAGTATTCAGAACTTTTCTGATGCCCATTAATTATGGAATCATATTAGAAAATCATAAAAATTAGAGATGTAAATGTTCTTCTATATTAGATTATCTTATATGTCCCCCTGTCAATGTAGGATTTCTTCTCCCTACAGAATATTCTGAAGTGTTTTGTCCAGTCTAGTTTTAAATAGATTAAATATGGTACTTTCTCACTGGCCTGTCAGAAAGTGTCAGAGATGCTCCAATGTAATTGACACTGGCACCTTTTGAAAGTGCATTGTGGACCGCAGCCCACTTGTCATTTGGATCTAAGTACAGCACTTTCCTTTGGCTGTCATGAGCAAGGAGTAGTATTATTGTGCAGCCTTAACACTTTTTCATAATGCAATCATACACGTTTCTTGCAACAAATGACCTTTTTGGTTATCACCAAGGCTGAACTAAAGAAATAAAAATATATTTTGTAGGCAGGTATAGACAAGGTCAATTTCCAACAGCAACCAAGAGTTGAAATTCTGGGGTGCAGGTTTCCAACACGTCATTGATGAAAACTGGGGTAATAGGATGGAAAAGCTTTGTTTTGTATCTTAGCAAAATAGCAGTCGATTCTAAAAGTATGCAATGCTCCTGCAAAAATATGCATACCCAACACATTCATAGGCATGCAACACATATAAGATCATTTTTTCAAAAGCACTCCAGCTTCGCCTGACATTGCTCCCACTGAACTTTGGAGTTAGGCCAAGCATGAGAGCTTTTAAAAATCCCATCCATAATATACCAATATAATCAAAGTAATAATAATAAAAAGTACCACATAAACACAATTCATTATCTCAAAGGATCCCAAAATGCTTCTATTTTTTTACTATGTACATGGTAATCACTTCTTCTAGAAGTAAAGTGTAGCTGCCTCTGTGGTGAAATACGGCAACACGACACAATCCAGGAGAGGTGGTGAAGAACAAAAGTATAAATGATTGGGTGAATTTCTTTAGACTCAAATTCTTAAAAGATTTTCTCCCCCAATGGATGTTGACATTCAGCATTTACAGAAAAGAAAAGGTATTAGTAAATATCTTGGTATGTCCTCCTACTCTTTATCTTTACATTGCCACCTGAATCCTGATTTCTAATCCAAGCAACTGTAGTCCGGTAAACCTATGAATCTCTGAATGCAATTCTTTCTTCAGATCCCCATCATTACTCATTTCTACAGCCTTAAAGATAGGGGAATACTCTCCCTCAGCACAGCCTTGTTACTTACGACTTTAACTGTACCCGTGAACTCTCTCTGAAGGTTCCTAAGGCAGATATTATTCATAGCACACTAACTTGATGGTATCACAGCCTCCAAACTCACAAATCCCAGGCAGAGATTACTTCATGTAACACTGCATTCCTTGGATGTTTAGCACCACATTAAAATGTCATTTTAAGCAATTAATATTTTATTTATAAATATTTATTATAAATGAGTATTTAAACAGCAGCTCATGAGAAAACAATCTATTACATCTGTATTAAAACACGTTTAAATGTTTAATTATAAAAGAGAATATTTAGACAAACCATAAAAAAAAAGGCATGCCAGCTGAAAGTTCTTGGCCAGCTCGTGTCAGGCTGCCACGGTGAGCTGAGAAGGAGGATTTACGGGGGTTCCATGGCAAGCCTGAAGCACCAGACTGCACTGTTGAGGTCATAGATGGGACTCAGAGCAGGGTCTGGCCCAGTGCAAATTTTGCCTGAGCAAGGAGCCTTGGTCATGTCCCTAAACTACAGGTTGGACCTCCCAAGTCTGGCACCCTCAGGACCTGACCCATCCTGGATGAGGGATTTTGCCAGACCAGGGGAAGTCATTTTGGACACCTGCCACCGGCCCCTTGGCCTGACTGCTGGCCTCCCGGCCAGCTCCCCACATGCTGCTGGCCCCTCTGTCCTACTGACCCCGATGGGCAGCCGTCGCAGCTGCGGCTCTGGGACCCACCAGGCAGCCTCTCACTGGGACCGTCTGGGCAGCTGCGCGTGCTGCGTTGGGACTCCGGGACCTGCCAGGCAGCTGCACGCTGCAGTTCCCTGCTCCACCGAGCTTCTGCGACTTCCCACTCCACTGAGCAGCCACATGCCAGGTCTCCCAACGCTGCTGGGCAGCCCTGCCGCCATATGCAAGGAAGCCCTGCCATCAGCTCACTGTGGGCAGCCCACTGCCCTGCCAGACCCAAACAGATCCTTGCTGCTGGCCCTCTTCTGGGACTCTCTGGTCCTGCAACATCCGTGCCGGACCGTGGATGTTGCCGGACCAGAGAATCCCGGTTAAGAGAGTTTCAACCTGTAGTGATGGGGGGCTTCTTGCCAAACTCTTTGATGACAATGGAGGTCTTCCCACTGATTCAGTGGTCTTTGTACCAGACAGTATCCAGCTTTGCCCAAGAGGCTGATGTCAGAATTCTGATTCTCAATTGAAAGATCTTGGATTAGATAGGATTTGTTCATGTCTATTTCCAAACACACCAAATTCATGATGTATTCCCGTTACACATGCGAAATCTTACTCTAAGATGAGCTGTGAGGGAATGTACAACTGTAGTCTTCATGCCTTTAGATTTCAAGCTTTTTGTGGCAGGGGTATATATTTAGCATGGATCAACCTCTGCACAGCACCATATTACAAATAAACCACCATATCAAATAATAAAATATCACCAACACAGTTCTTGTAACTGACATATCTTTACCTGGAACCAAAATGAACAAAAACATTTACATTCATCAATTTTAATAGTTTTTAACAAATATCATTGATAGGCTAATTTTTTCAGCGGAGGAAGTATTTTTTATGTCACCTAGCCATATCCTGATCTGGAAATGTAGTTAGAACACTCTGTTTTGATTATGGTGACATACAAAAGTGTAGGAACTGATGTTTATATTTTCTCTTTTTATTGCTCATAAGCTTGGTATAAAAAGAAAGTTAAAGCAACAAAATTCCCTTAAATGGCTGCAACTGATTTATTTCTGTCTAGGAGAGTTGTAGTTTACATAGATCTTTTTTTTTTTCTGGATTACCTCACCATTTGATTGGCCTCTCTTTTTTATTTCTCTCATCTTTGTGATTTCACATTAAATTCACAGCATAAGCACCTCCAAAGGACTAAAGCATTTTATTTTTTCTCCCCACATTTGAGCATAACAAATAATACATAGTCACTAACTAAATAAATATGTGGGTTTGCAGCAGTATAATTCTGAGAAATGCTGTTCACAATATTTGGTGTTGATGTAGCAACATGTTCCTCAACTACATTTAGTTTAATAGCTGCTTTTGGAATATTGCAAGCAAAGGCTGTATATTTTCAAATGGTTTTGAATGACTTCATAACCTATGGCTGTCATCTCTTGTGGGTTATAAAATCCTCTGAAGCCCTCAGTTTGTATTAATGCCCTGTAATATAATTTTAAACCAGGTATTATACTTTACAGGATAAGGATACAATTCTGGCCTGCCTTGTGCAGTTACAGTACAGGAAGAAGGTGGCCCAGAGAAGTTCTTTCCCGTCACAGCTGGATGGGACAAGGTAGGCATATGGACAGAGTGCTCCTTTGTATACTTTGCAAGGGCTCTGCTCACAACACTGATGATGCTCTGATTCTACCCTCTGTTATCAGCAACCAGCAATGGTCAAGCACATGCTCCTCCTTTATGGGACAGGCATAAAAAGTGCTGCAGAATGCATTGCCCTTTGGCCTTCATGAGCCATCCTGCCCAACAGGAAGGCTGGCACTGTATCTCTCCTGTACAAAGAGACTTAACAAAGTTATCTGTCTCGGGATATGGTGGCTTCTCACCCATTTTAAATGTTTAAACCAGATCACATGTCTTTCTAAAAAATGTGCTTTAGGTCTACTTATGGGCTTGAAGCAGGAATTGCTTGATGAAGTTCCAACTCTTGTGTTAAACTAGAAGACCTTAATAGTTCCTTCTGACTTAGAGTCTATAGGTGAAACACTGCTCCCGACCAAAGTCAATAGCAAAATGTCAATTGACTTCCACAAGGCTAGGATTTTATCCTATTGATCTATGAAACCTATAGTGCAGACACATCACTGGATGCAGATAAAACTGTGTAGGTCTCTCTAGTTTGTCTAGTTCTCAGACTAATTAAAAACATGTGCTGCTGAGTATCACACACAGAGTCTTCCTACATCTTGTTATGAAATGGGCTAGTGATGTCATTATGGGCCCCTTCATATTGCTCTACAGTGCCATGCATCTTCTCCAAATCCCCCTCCCCACACACTCACACCCCAACTCCTGGGGCATAATATTTCTCTATGCTAGAATGAAAAATAGGATATGTTGAACATGGGTGCATTTCAGTTTAATAAAAACAAAACAGACTGTCATCCTAGCAAAAACTTAAAAAAACCAAATGGCCCTGCAGTACCTTAGAAACTAACAAAAAATGTAGATGGAACATGAGCTTTCGTGGGCACAATCCACTTCTTCAGATGAATAGAGTAAGGGGTCTCCTGTAGAAGTGGGTTATGCCCTCGAAAGCTCATAATACCATCTACATTTTTTGTTAATCTCTAAGGTGCTGTAGGCCCATTAGTTGTTTTTTAAGTTTTTTTCAGTTACAGACTAACACGGCTATCCCTCTGAGATATCATAGCAAAAGTATACAGTACCTTTTAACAAGATGGGAACATATAAATTAACAAACTTCACACTGCAGAATTTTCTTAACCTATAACACCAAATTAAATTGTGAAAATTAGTGGTAGAAAAATGTTGATGTCTATAATGTACATTCAGGCTCTAAAGCAGTGCTTCTTCTGTTTATAGCAAAAATATTGACCAGTATATATAGTTATTTTTGCCAAATTATTTGACCTGGTCTCTGTGCAAATTTGAAAGCCCGTTTGTTTGGTTTTTTAAAAATTGTTTGCATATCTAAATCTCTTTTTTTAACTCTGAGATGTTTGTCATAAATAGTTTATCTGCTGTAACATTCTGCCACTAAAAATGATCAATAAATTGTTATTAAAATGTACAATCCATGCATATCTAATGCCACTTACCCACATGTTACCTAATTAGAGGTTTTATCACTTTCCCTCCACTGCCCCTCCAAAAAACTGCTTAGTGATGTGAGTGTATTGAAAATGTGTGAAGAAATCCACCTTTATTTTAAAATCAAATAAGTTGGGTGTAATGTACCTGAAAGGTTAAATTTATCATGCTGGGAAGAGGATTCTGTACCAAAGAAGCTCTGGATATTTCTGGTATTCAACTTCTCTCTCGCCCTCCTTTAATCACACCCAGAATGCAGTGCTTGTAAACTGCACTGATATGTCAACTATCCTCTATTTATTACATCTTACGCTTTAAATATCACCTCTGACAAACAAAAGAAAAGCAAATGTTCCTAAATTTCCTGAAGGGCTGAAACATCAAGCCTGGATTATTATTGTTTATGTCTCAGCTTTAGCAGCTCCAATGTCTCCATGGTCTGCTGTGCGCTGTGGCTGGCAATGATGAATGACCATTACGGCAGCTTATTGGAAATGGCTTGATTTATAACCTGTTCTCCCGCCTCAGTCTAATGGCTTCATTTCTTTCCTCTAGTGCGTGATGCCACAGCCAAGGTCATTGCGCCAATGGCCTTTTGTTGTTAGTTTGCTGATGACCAGTGTGCCCGAGAGTCGGCACAGGGAAAAAAAAAAGAGCCAATCTTTACATTTTATTTTTTCCCCTCTCAGCCCCTGATAACTGCAGTAGAACAGTAGATTAAATGCTGTCTTCTATTTGCTTCCCGCGGTTGCCAGACAAGGGGCTGCTTTATGATCCTCACTGGGAAAGTCTATTACTCACATCTACTTTAAATGACCAACATCAAATATATACAGCTCCCATTAAAGCTGAGATCAATAAAAATGCCATTAAGATAGTAAAAGTTGCTGATATTAGTGAAGCCCCCAAACAAAATATTTGATTTTCTTTCAGGTTGTTAGTGAGATGGAATACGAACATATAAGAGAAAGGAGAGAGGGCCATGCCTGTGGTCAATAATTTATCTCTGAGATTCATTCAGCCTCTCACCCAATATTTCCCTCCTGTCTATTGATTCCTCATCATTATTTGTCATAAGCTGTCCTAACTCAAGGAGAAAATATGCCCTGCATGTCCAAGGGGAGTCATACCTGAAGAAATAGAAAGGAATTTCATTAAAAGCAAGAAAGGACTGCTTTGGCTTTGAGAAACTCCAGCAGAAACGTGCACAGACTTTCGTTATGTGTGTGTGTGGGCAGGGAGGAGGAGAGAGGTGTTAAGCACCATTTGTAGCTGATTAGACAGTAGCATGACAGAACTTTGAAGAAAGTTGTTTTGATTACATTTTGTTGTTGAGGAGACACATTTGGCCCAAATGGAAAATGGTCTTTGTAAGATAGATAGATAGATTAGATAGATAGGACAGGTTGCTGTCCTGAGTGAGTCCAAGTCTGGAGGTGATAGGAAAATAAGTCTACTTTGGGAGGTCATTAGTCTTTGGCACAAGCAACATGGCCATCAGAACAAAATATACATTGTTGTGAGGTTGTCATTAAGATAAACTGTAGCTTAAATGGTAAAAGTGTGCAAATCTCAAAATGGAATTAAATTTGTAAGCATGGCTGTTTGCTAATAGGGGGTTCAAACCAGTCCATATTTTAAATAAATGAACTCCATGTGTTTTATAGGATGTCATTCAACTGCTTTCTCTGGAAATGGTTTGGAACAATAGCTCTCACAGTTACTTTGTGTCAAGAATCTGGAAAGGATATTGCATGGGGCATGTTTGTCTGAGATAAATCCAAGAATTGTAGTGATGCATGCTCATGATGTGTCGTCTGTACATTGGTATATCGGTACCTTGAGAAATGGTCTTAATATCTGGTAGAGACACCTCTAAGTGCTGTCAGTAGAGCACTTTTCTTCTCTCAGGGTGTGAAGGCTGTTATAAAAGCACATTATTTTAAGGGATGGGTTTGCCTAATGGAAGCTTTGTAAACCTCTCAAGTGATATTTGTGTTTTCACAAAAGCTGTACATCTTAGGGTTGGAAGAGTCCTTCTAAAGTTAGGGCTGCACAAATAGGGTATTTCTAGGATTAGCTACAGTAGAACTGGATGAGAAATGGGAGTGGAGAAGTTTCCACTGAATATTTAGACGGAAAAACAAAAATTTTCACCTAGAAAAATTTCAACAGAAAATAAAATAATGTTCAGCTTTGGCTGAATACTTTTATTTCTCGGGGTTTAAGATCTCTGATAATCCCCGCTGCCACGCCAAGAAAATTCGCACTTTCTGTGAAAAAACATTGTGTAACGAAAACCCCAATATTCTGTTGGAAAAAATGTTGATGAAAATTTTCATTAAGTTTTATTCAGCCCCTTTAAAGACAGAGCACTAAATACTGTTTATTTTTTTCACTCAGCTGTTTTCTTGTTTTCCATTCTTCTGACCCATGTTCCTTAACAGAATGCAGACCCTAAAGCCTGTTGAAGTCAATCCACCATGTTTGAGTAGTTTTAAAGTTAGGTAAAGCACCTTCACTCATCAACCATTTTAAATGATATCTGAACCTGTTACATTTGGTCCTGCCACCAGTTATGTCTCCATTATTTATGCTGCTATATATCTTAGCATAGTACCATGCTCTCTCTCCAGGGTCAGTTTTAAAAATAATTATTTATTCTCTTATCTGAAATAGCGCGATTTCTTGTAATTTTTATCATTAATCAAGACATATTATTGCTGTTGCAAGTGTCTATTTTCACATAAACACCCACCCATGACTCCTATTAATGCTTATGAATCTGAAATACAAAAATATATTATCTGGGAATACATGAATCAAAACTATAATTTAGCTCAGTCTTTTAATGACACATTCTGGACAGCATAATATAACTGGTGACAGAAATAACACAGTTCACATCCACTTAAAATAGTGATCCTATGATTCTTTTTGGATAGTTGGAAGACTTAAGTAAAAAACGAAGGTTTTTTTTTATTTCACCTGCACCCACAGTCAAGTAAACACTTAAAAATTATGGGTGCAGATGATGGAATGCAGACATCTAACTATTTCTGTGAGCACAATGTTCAGGTAGCTAAATGTCTATGTTTTTTGTTATTTTCCACCACAGTTGATGGAAGGTGCATATTTATGGGTACAAGATGAGAAGTTGTGTGAAGCTTCTTTGAGAAGATTCAACACATATGGAGCTTTTCCTACAACCTGGATCTTGCGTGTTGCACTAGACCAAACATTCTGCATTAGGACCCTTAATTTTTGTTATCTATCATAATTAATATCTGCAACACACTGTCCTTACTGTAGCGTAGTGAAGGACATGAACAGATACTTAAAAACAGAGGGTTAGCTACTTCATTCAGATAAGTGGGTTTCATAGATTCATAGATTCCAAGGCTAGAAGGGAGCATTGTGATAATCTAATCCAGGGGTTTTCAGTACAATATTTTTAGTGGCCTCAGAGTTCGACCACCAAGGCCACTCTCACACTTTTCCCTAAAATACTTCACTAACTTTAGGAAAAACCAATATGCATATATACATGTCCAAATCATTGCAATGTATTTATTGCCAGCGTAGTAAGTGTGCTGTGAAAAGTAATATTACCAAACATTCAAGTATCAGGTTTCACAGCAGATTTACTCAACCCTACCAAGATTGGGGATAAATTAAGCCCTGGATGAGGGGTTGCAGCAGGCGGACAGAGCCCAAACCCCTATGACTAGACAGGCCCTAGGGACAGAGCTTAAAGCCCTGTATCTGGGGTCTGGGGCCTGCTGCCACAGGGCAGAGCTGGAACTGGAAACCCCATGGCCATAGTTTGGTGCCCCTCCGCACGTGGAATGAAGCCCAGTGCCTGAAACCCACCACCTCAGGAAGGTGGGGAACTCACTGGCCACCTGCTCTTCCAGAGTTGTGCCCCATTGTCTCCAGAGGGTGGCAGCACCCAACCCCTGGCTGGTGCCCCAGCAGTCAAAACCAAGGTGATACTTTCAGGAGCACCAGAGAGGGAGAGGGGCCGTGTGTCCCTCACCGCCAATTAGAGCCCAGAAGGCCATGACCGCAAGTAAAGCCCCTGGTGGATGCATGCAGCAATGGTGGCCACATCTGAGAAATGTTGATCTAGTTTTAGCCTTCTGTACAGCACAGGCCATATAACGTCCCCCAAATCATTGTTAGAACAGATCCTTTAGAAAAAAAATCCAATCTTGATTTAAAAAGTTGCTAGTGACTCCACCATGACCCATGGTAAATTGTTCCAGTCATTTTACACCAGCTGAGGAACTGTCCCAGAGGGAATATTAGTAAATTCCATATTGAAGTAAATCATACCCAAGAGTGCAACACCTGGGAGCGGGACTTGGGTTTGTGTCACCAGTGGAGGGCTTCACGTGAATAGGTGTCAGATCATAGTGAAGGCTGAGGGTCAACCTAAATGAGATGGCGAAAAAAGAAAACCCTGAAGGTTGCATAACAGGGGGTGGTTTTCTGACTTTTTTGCTGTGTTGAGTTGCTTTCATGGGTATGAGGAGGCAAAATGTCAGGGTTTCACAAAGAGCTGTAACTACTGATAATGTGAGGAGGATAAGGAAACCAGCAGAGCCTTTCAGGCCTTTTGCTGCTTTGCATATGGCAAGAGAAAGAGGTGGGTTATCCTCTCAGCAGGGGAAAGCTCAGAGCCTGATCTGATTTTGTTGCAGCTGGAGTACTATTTTAAACAGAAAACCTTGTTTCCTAATGTTTATATTCTATGCAATATTGTTGGGTATATGCTTGGATTCCCCCATTGTTTTGTGGAGAGCTCTTCTTGACTGCTTGCTCAGAAATGGGCAGATTCCGAGATCAGCTGTTTCTGAAATGAAGTCAAACAGACTCATGTGGAAACACTGGCTCCCAAGGCTCAATTTCCATAAATGTGGATAGTGCATGAGCTCTGGCCATATAAAGGTAAAAGCAGGTGTTTCTCCTTGCTTGCATTTGGCTTGTTTGGGACTTACACATACGGAAAGCATCTCAGGATCACACCCTGTGTAAAGTATTATCAAAGGTCTCTACATTATAAATTTATTGCCTTGTAAAAATGAGAAAATAAAATGTGAAGTGTATACGGAAAGGATTAGAGACAGCACATGATGTTAGCAGAGAGCTGTGTGTTAACTGTAGCATGTTCCCTTGCACTTCTCCCACTTTCTCTCATTATCTTGTTTGCTATGTGTAGCTGAACAAGCCTATAACCTCTCAGGCTGGGAAGTAGATCATTAGGAGTTACTGATTAACGCCACATTTCAGTAGCAGATCCTGAGTCCTCCTTTTTACAAACTGGCTTTATGATATTTTAATTAGAGTGTAAATATTGAAGCTCCATAAACCACTTGATTTATTGCTGACAGGAAAGTTTGTACTTTGGATAAGGACAGCAGGAACCTGAGGTTTGCAGTTCTCAGTGTCCCTGTTTGCGTCTATGGTCCAACTGTTCCTTCACCTTTTCATCTGAGCTGCTTTTCCTAGTGCGAGTTTTGTGGAGAATGATTGTGCATAGGTTCTGACACTGATAAAACACCTGAAATTTCCGGTATTAATAATGAAAATGATTTTTGGTGTACAATTTTCCATTGCTAGGAAAATTGTACACACCAAAAATCATTTCCATTATTAATACCAGAAATTTCAGGTGTTTCATCAGTGTCAGAACCTATGCATCACTGGCAAACAAGGTGAATTTAAATGTTCATGTCCTAGAAGATTTTATAGATGCAGGGCCAAATTCATCACTCTTGCACTCTGGCAATTCCACTGTAAGTAGCATAGATATAGCCTGGGATATAAATCAAAGGCAGAAATAGTTTAAGCCCATTATCTTCTGGTTGTAGAAAGATATTTCCAATGCTACTTCCTCCTCTAGTTCTGCCACGAGCTCTTTGCCCAAACTCTCTTTCAGCTCCAGTACCCGCCACATGGGGATTACTCAGACCCTGGATATCTTTATGTCAAGGAATCTACTAGCTGCCGGCTTCTCCCTCATACTGAGCACATGAAGCTTCTATATTCTGCTTCTCCCAGTGGGCCTTTCCCAAACACATCTTATGCTCCCTCCTGCAACTTCCCAGTGTCGCCATCACTGGCAGTCTGATTATATCGTGATTTTGGGCTGTTTTCAGGGAGTGCTCTCATGATATACAGTGCCACCTCAGGATTGTTGCCCAAGCCACCTCAGGTTTCCCCTAATGTTGCTGTATGCCTGGGTCACACGTGCCGGCAGCCACTTTTTCCTGAAATACTATGGGAACCCTCTGGGCTCTAAGCAGATGCTTTCTTCACAGAGGAGCTGCCCCTCCCCTCAGCTTGGATCAGGGACTGCACCAGACTAAAGGAGGTGAGAATCAATGGAGGTTGGTTCCCAGATGAAGTCCCTCCACCTCCTTGCAGGTTGCAGAGGTAAGGGCAGAGAGTCAGGGTTGGGGAAATGAGGGCTGCTGTAGCCTGCTAGCGGTACCTGGGTGAAGAGATGATTGTAAGGTGGGAGAGAGTTGTGGGCCGTGGTGGGAGGGAGCAGACAGAGGGGGATGAGGTGGGAGGGAAAGGGGAGAGCTGGGGCCTGCGTATTTGTGTGCATATTTTATATGTGTCTGTGATGAATAGCCTTTCTGGACAGTCCATCCATTCAGTTAACTAATGTTTTTTCTTGATAGTTAATTCTTGAGATCTAACCCTAATTGCCTTGCTGGTAAGGGTTAAAACCGTAGACAGTGGATCCTAGAGAGTCATCAGGAATACTAGAGAAGCAGGAAGGGAGTTGGCAGGAGGCCAGGAGAGCCAATGGAAACCGTGTGCGGGTTTTAAATTGGAAGCAGTAGCCTTCTTGTTCTTGTTGTTGTGCCACCAGCGTAAAGCCTGGGAGGACATGAAATAAGCCAGGGACACAGGCACATCCAACAACATCTATGGCTAGAGAAGGACCAAGTCTTGAAACTACAGAAATGTAAATAGAACAGGGACTGGTTAGTCAGGTGTAATCAGGTTATTTTCTTTATGTGTCTACCCCCTTTATGTGTCTACTGTAATTCTCCAAATTGAATCCAAGGGAAGCAATTCTCTGTTTTAAATCCTTTTTAGTTGCTCTGTAACACCTAGCAACCAAGTAATGTTTCACCAAATGTGTTTCTTTCTCCTTTTTTTTCTTTTTGTTGTTAGTAAAAAAATCACCCCTATAAGACCGTGATCTGATTCCTATGTCCCAGAAAGCAGGAGGTTCTGTGTGCATATGCCGTAGACCACAAAGCCAAACTACTAAGAAATTACAGTTTTCAAGCACTCTCCAGAGGGAGGGGTTAAAAGAGCTTGAGGATACCTTGAGGAAGGGGGTTTTGCAGTTGGGTGGTGGCAGCAATATCAATCCAATCCCAGGGAACTGTGATCTTGGGGAGCTTTAACACAAGCCTCTAGTGGCAAAGTATTTTTAAAGTTTCTTGTGGATCCCCACCTTCTGCACTCAGAGTATGTCTACACTATGGGATAAGGTTGAATTAAAATACGCAACTTCAGCTTCGTTAATTGCGTAGCTGAAGTCGAAGTACCATAAATTGACTTTTGGCGCTGTCCACACTGCAAGAAGTTGAAGGAAGAACACTCTCCCTTTGACTTCCCTTACTCCTCATGAAATCAGGACTCCCAGCATCAACCAGAGTGACCCTGTCAGTTTGAATTAGCGTGTCTTGACTAGACCTGCTCATTCAAACCCTGGAAGGTCGACAGCGGCAGCTTCGATCTTCTCTGTAGTGTAGACGAACCCTCAGAGTGCCAGAGTGAGGAATAGCCTCAACAGTGTCTATTGTTGATTTTTCAATTCCTAATGGCCTCCCCCACATGGGGGTGGCAGAGGAGATCAGAAAACATAAGAAGGATCAACCCCCCATGATTTATTCTTCTGTTTTGGGCTTTGTTCAGTTGGCAGTACTGCACCTACAGCCCTTAAAGGCTCAGCATCCTATTGCAACTTAAGGCAGAATCCTTCTCCTAACCTTCTCTAATCTCCCCTTAGCTGTGGAGCAAGGGGAACATTGCCTCATTGCTGGTATAGTAGCAGGAGAATTTGGGCACATCTAAACTACATCTCTTTTTCGATAAACGGATTTAAATTAGACGTATCAAAATTGTAAATGAAGCCGGGATTTGAATTTCCTGTGCTTCATTTACATAATGGCGGCCGCGGCTTTTTTTTCATTTTTTGAGGGTTACCGGATCTTTTAAAATGAGGCATTTCTGTCAAACAAGTCCCATCTTGACCGCGGGTGGTGGTTGTTTTTTTTTTTTTTGTTTGTTTGTTTTTTTCGAAAAGCTGCCATTATGTAAATGAAGCACAGGAAATTCAAATCCCGGCTTCATTTACAATTTCGATATGTCTAATTTACATCCTTTATCGAAAAAGGGATGTAGTTTAGATGTACCCTTTATGTTCCCCATCTCCTTCCAGGGTGATAGAAAGATACATATAGTATTGGATCCTGTTGCTCTGCCCTAGTTTATCCATGCCCTTCACCATTTTGCTCCTGGTACATGGCCATAAAAGGGGTCTCCTCCATTACTCATCCCCTCCTCTTGCCTACCTGAGCTATACCGGATCTCCTATCACTGGGTGCTTCACAGCTGTGGGATAGATGCCTGGAATTGATTCTGTAGGCCCAAACCCACACCTATAGAAATAAATCACAACTTTCCTCTTGAGGGATCAAGTTCTAAGAGTACAGTGCTGGTTCACCTGTCCAGTGTCGCTGTACTAACAAATGACATCACTCTGAGAGTTGAATTCCTTTACAGCAAAGGTATGAATATGTTTTAATTTATAACCCATTCTATGGATCTGGGGGCTCGCAGTGCAAGGTCTCCGCATGCAAATTGATGTCAATGGGAATTTCTTATGTGTACAGACTGTCATGTTAATTCCATTCTGGTAAACATTTTTTCTGTTTGGTTGGTTCATCTGTGTGTCTCATTGACCATAGGGTAAAATGAGAGCAATTGGGCTTCCTACAGTGATTGGCTTGCCTCTTTTGTGAGTCACCTAAGGGCCTACCCTAGGAGATTAACTCATTTTGAAATAGTTAAACTCTCAAAATAACTGTTTTGAAATAGCGTGTCCACACTACAGGGAAGTCTTGAAATTAGTCCAAGGCAGGCTTCCTAATGTGGCTGCACTACCTCAGTTTAGAGCCCCAGGAAGCACTGGGGAGTAATCACTTTGAATGACTCTGGGGAGTAATTTAAAAAATGGCAGCAGTGGAGCATCCACACGACCGCTATTTTGAAATAAGCACGATTCCTCGTGGAAAGCAGGAAATCTTATTTTGAAATAACAAGCCCCTTATTTCAAAATAACAGGCTTATTAGTGTAGACGCTCCGCTTGCTATTTCGAAATAAGGGGAGTTATTTCGAAATAACTCCTTAGGGTATGTCTACACTACAGCACTAATTCGAACTAACTTAATTCGAATTAGTTAATTCGAACTAAGCTAATTCGAACTAGTGCATCTAGACCTAAAAACTCATTTGAATTAGCGTTTTGCTAATTCGAACTAGCATGTCCACATTGAGTGGACTCTGAACCGAAGTTAAGGCTGGCCGGAACCAGTGTCGGCAGGGCATCAGGTTAGGACTTAGAGTGTGGAGCTGCTGCCTCAGGCTAGCCAAGGGCTGTGCTTAAAGGGACCCGACCCCCACCCTGGACAGACAGTTCTCAGGGTTCCCCACTTGCTTGTCTACCTTGACGAGGGACAGCAAAGCAGTCCTGTCTTGGAGTGCCCTGAGTGCCCACACTCGGCACATCACAGCACTCGGCCATCAGCCTGGCTGCACTTGCCGCAGGCTGCCATCCGGGGGGGGGTGTCAATTGGGGGGCTGTCAGGATCCAGGAGGCCCTGCAGGAGAGCTTCCACCCCGAGGAGCCCACAGAGCCACCCCAGTCCTCCCCATCGGGGGCTTGTGCCCCATTCCTCCCTCACCTCCTTCCACTTCCCCTAGCCCCCCTTCCGGATGTAAAAAATAAAGGATACATGTGTTCAAAAATAGAAACTCTCTTTATTTAACAAAACTGGGGGGGGGGGAAGATTAACCTCTGGGGAGACTGGGAAAAGGAGGTGGGAGAGGGGAAGAGAGAGGGTGGGAGAGGGGAGGGGGAAACCTGGGAGGAGGGAGCTGGAAGGGGGAAGCCAGGGAAAGAAGGAGGAAGGGAAGTATAAAACTATGGTACGCCATATCTTCAGTACTGTGTACAGATGTTTTGGCCTTGGAAAGGGTTCAGAAAAGGGCAACTAAAATGATTAGGGGTTTGGAACAGCTCCCATATGAAGAGAGGCTAAAGAGACTGGGACTTTTCAGCTTAGAAAAGAGGAGACTGAGGGGGGATATGATAGAGGTCTATAAAATCATGAGTGGTGTGGAGAGGGTGCATAAAGAAAAGTTCTTCATTAGTTCCCATAATATAAGGACTAGAGGACACCAAATGAAATGAATGGGTAGCAGGCTTCAAACTAATAAAAGAAAGTTCTTCTTCACAAAGCAAATAGTCAACCTGTGGAACTCTTTCACACGAGGCTGTGAAGGCTAGAACTATAACAGAGTTTAAAGAGAAGTTAGATAAAGTCATGGAGGTTGGGTCCATGGAGTGCTATTAGCCAGGGGGTAGGAATGGTGTCCCTGGCCTCTGTTTGTGGAAGGCTGGAGATGGATGGCACGAGACAAATGGCTTGGTCATTGTCTTCGATCCATCCCCTCTGGGGTAGCTGGTATTGGCCGCTGTCGGCAGACAGGCTACTGGGCTAGATGGACCTTTGGTCTGACCCAGTACGGCCGTTCTTATGTTCTAGGCTCAGGGTCGGGGGTCTCACTGGACCAACTTGATTCTCATGCAAACCTGCTCCTGGGTTCGCATGTGGCCTTTGGTGGCCAGGCTGGCAGCTATCCTGCTCTAGACGGCCACTTTCCTGTGCCTAGTGCGGAGATTGTGGATGTTGGAGGCCTCCCCCCAAACCTCAATGAGGTCCACGATCTCCGCACTGGACCAGGCGGGCACCCGCCTCTTGCAGCCCCGGGCACGCTCCTGGGAGCCGCCAGCCTGGTCCTGGGAAGAGGCGGAGGGCTGGGTGGCAGTGGGTGGCTGGCTCATGCCGTGCCAGGTGCAGGGTCTGCTGGCTGGGTGCTGGCAGGCTTGCACCTGGCATGGGCACTGTAGCCAGACCGTGGCCCTTTAAGGGCTCCGGGGCCAGGAGGGGGGGCAAAAGAGTTTCCCTGGCTTGGCCCAGAGTGGCCACCAGGGCAAGCTGGGAAGGGCTAGCCTCCAACTAGTTCGAATTAAGTGGCTACACAGCCGTTAATTCGAATGACTTAATTCGAACTAGGCGTTAGTCCTCGTAGAATGAGGTTTACCTAGTTCGAATTAAGCGCTCCGCTAGTTCGAATTAAGTTCGAACTAGCGGTTTGCATGTGTAGCGCCTATGAAAGTTAATTCGAACTAACGGCTGTTAGTTCGAATTAACTTTGTAGTGTAGACATACCCTAAGTGTAGACCAGGGCTAACAGAGTTACAGCTCAGATTGAAATCTTGTTATGTCTAATTTTGGATCCACGTGTACCCCTTGAGTTTGAAAGTTCGACTTGCACTTGATTGTTGTTAGGTTTAGATTCCATTCAGGAGAGACTGTAACTGAGGGTCCAGAAAGAGCTCAAAATGCATTAATACAATGGAAAATATAAAGTGATAAATGGAGCAGTTAGAGTGAAAAAAATCAAGATCAGGGAAACTGAGAATAAGAGGCCAAAGTGGGGACTAATTAATAGCATAGACCACACAATGGGTAAAATCCTGGTCCCTTTATAGTCAGTGGATCTGACTCAAAGCCCATTGAGTTCAACAAGAATTTTACAATTGCCTCCACTGGGGAGTAAAGGGGGCACAGGGATGTGCTGGTTGCTGCTTCCCACAACTCCCACTGGCCAGGAACAGAACACTGTGGCCACTGGGAGTTGCGTGGGTGGTGCCTGTGGATGGTGAACATCAAAAAAATGTCTTGGCATCCGCAATTGATTTACCCTGGTGTGCCACAGGTTGTCCACCACTGACATACACGGTAGTACAAGCTTCCTTTTAGCTTAAAGAATCCCAGTGGTTCTTTTCTTTTAAATGTCTTCACTCTCAGGCTGAAAACTAGCAGGAAGGAAAAGTTTGCAAACTCCCAATTAGTTTTACAAGCTCTTCCCCACCCCTCCAAAAATCATTCTCCTTTTCTGTGATCCTGTTTCTGTGTATTACCACCAGGACTGAACCTCAAAGTGGTCAGTTTTGATTCCTGTGCCATCCATGGGCCTTTCAAAGGAAACCTTGAAAACAAAGTCCTGTCTGCTGAGTCTGGACATTAAAATCCCATGCACTTTTCAAGAGGAAGGGAGCTTTCCTCAGTGTCCTTGCCCTCTAAGACACAAGCAGGTGCACCTCAATGGTACAGGCATTTCATAGAACCAGATGAAAGTGGATGTAGCACCACTGATTTCAAAGGAGCTTTGCTGATGGACACTAACTCAAGATCTGTCCAATCATTTACAAAGCACTTTATCACCACCTTTTGAGATGAAAATCATGTTTATAAATATATTCCTGTAAATCCTCTTGAGAGCCTAACATCCCTCATTTTTACCTTTCATTTGCCCACCCACCATCAAGGCTTTTCCTTCCAGCATAATAGGTGCGGACAAGGACCCATAAGGAGCCAAGTGAGATTGTCATCCAGAACTGGTTAAGAGAGAGAGTCAATGACTAAGATCCATGCCACCCTTTATTTTAGGGGTTCCACATGCTGCCAGGGCTACAAAGCCATTGTTTAGTCTCGTGGAGACTCAAGTATGCAAGTTCAGCAAATTGACATGAGTCTCCCACTACATATCAGCGTTGAACATTACCACTAGGTCAATGAATTCTACAGTATATTCTGAGCAAATTTTTATGAACTAAATATACAGAAGAAGTTCTAGCTTTAATCCTGTACTCTTTATTTTACTAGAAATCTGTCCGAATTCTAGAACTTAACCCACGGCAATGAACAGTCCATGAAACAAGAATATACTGAACCTTTTTTTAAAAAATCAGATTTAATTGTTAACAAAGGAATGGTAAACAATTTGAGGGCTGATGAGAGGGCCTTACATGATGTGCTTCACCATATTCATGAAATTTAATGAATAACCCTATAATAGATTTCTCTGTAGTTTACATTCACACTAACAACTTGTAATTACATTAGGTATTAATGACTATACAACAAAATAATATTTACTTCAAGGGCAAGGAAACCAGTACTGTACTGTTGGGTAATATTTAAAAATTAACCTAAAGAAAGACAGGCCAGCAGTGTGTATTAACCAAAAGGCCTGATACTGAGAAATGCTGAGTTCTCAGATACTTTGAATGAGAACTTTGGAGAACTAATCCCAAAGTTTGAAGATGGAGGGACGTATTTGAAATGCAAAGTGTAACCCTGATTAGAATTTTTCTGCTCAACCACATGTCTAATTGTCAATAAAGTGAAAATGGAAAAACGCTGAAGGGGAAACTTCAGCTGTTTTTGAATAAGGTGATTTCTGATCACTGAAATCCACTACCCCATGTAGTTGTGGTTTTATTTCCTTGGCATTCAATATTTTGAGGGAGATTAATTTAGTGCTAAATAATATCACTGCCCTGAAAGGCAAATCTCTTGTTTAAACTTTTTGGAGACTATTTTCTCATTTACTACTTTTCTGTCACTCAAGCAGAGAGCAAAAATCATAAGATCACTCTTACCAGTTCAGCTTTCAATTAGACAAGAGACCGGACTTACTTTCAGATGAACAGCAGATGCAGAAGAGGAAAAGTATGCTGGAAAAATGAAATACATTGCCTCTTGTATTTGGCTTAGGACAAGGGTCCAAGCCAAAGTGAGACATATACAAACACCCCCCAAACTTTAGAAAAGTTGAGAGTTGGGTCTGACAACCAGATCAGATTCGTCATACAACTGCAGAACAGAATAATTAATTCATTAGAAAAAAAGTCACAAAGAGACAAGAGCAGGCATTTTGCCTTGTTAAAATAAATAAATACATCTATACACAAATATGTTGTTTAAAGTGAAATTAAAAAGCTTTAATCAAGTGTCTGCTGCCAGGAGAGCTACTTGATACTACACAATTGCTACTAGTGCCAAAATTTTGGATGATGATCCCCTACATTGTCACAGATGGAGATACAAATACAGAACAAAATTTATTTTTTTAAAAAGTCACCTTTGGCAGCTGAAAGATTCTATAGTATTAAAATGAAACTTTAGTGGAACAGAATGAGGAGCTGTACCAGTTCCCAGATTTCTGGCAGAAAGTTTTTCACATATGATGAATTGATTCCCAAAATACAGTAATTGAAGAAAATTGTGGTGTAATCCACAATAGAAACAATATGTTTCTCACAAAATAGAGGAAACACTATAAAAAAATTACTTCAAGGATAAAACTTTTCTTTTTTTTTTTTTTTCGTATCAGGTTTATAAGGTTTTGAGATGGAGTTAGAATGGAGCACTGTGTCTTCAGAATGTAGTTTTCCAAGCCAGTCTCTAAATTCACTAAGTTGAAAAAGCCATACTATGCCATCCCACAAAAAGGGTCTGTTGAGCCCAGGAAGATAATGTTCTGAATCAGTCTAGTGTGAGCTTTTGTTACTCTGGGAGTGGTCAAGAGATGTGTCCTCCCTTGCCCAAAAGCCAGCCAGGATGGGGTGGGACCACACACAAAGAGGGATTTAATACATGTGAGGAATAATGGTCAGTCTCTGTGTTGGCTTCCCACTTCTTTCTTCCGTGGGGGATGGTGTGAGGTGATGCTAGAATGAGAAGAATGAAATGTATGTAGTAAATCCAAATTTTCAGTGGATCAAAACCTGCACCCTAATCTTTCCCTGTCACCAGCCACATGCTGAAACCACCAAACATGGATACTACAGAACTGGAGATGCAAGAACATGCTGCTATGTAGGCTCACCCCTAAACCCCACCCTCTTTCACTGAAGTTTGGCCAAGGGAGCAAATGTTTCATTTGTTTAATTCCCTCTATGGCAAAAATCAGAGATGATGATCTGGGCCATCATTTTTATGGTAAGTTGTCTTGGACATAATGCTACTTTTCTTCCTCTTCACTACACTGCAGCATGACACCGTGAATGAAATTTTCCATCACGTTGTTCATTTTAAGGGACTATTGGAGAATATTTATGGAAAGTGAATCTTGAATTCAGCATCAGGAACATTCACCCCCGAAATCTGGTTCTAAGAGCTCAGGAAGGCACAGAACAAAAAGCATAACATGTCAGCTTGTTTGCCCCATTCTGGCTGCGTTGTGCTGCTCTGATGGCGCAAAGCAGCTTTAAGCACACTTGGAAACAATCCTGTGTGGTGTACAGCTGCAATGCTGATGTTACAAAAACCACCACTTGCAGCCCCTAGCATGGGGGAACTGTGTGGATAAAAGGGGTGAGTGTTGGGTTGCCCTCAGCCCTGAGGTAAAATCTGTCCTTTCTGATCCCCAGCTGCACTTAATCTATTGTTTAATCTCTCTGTGCTTCAGTTCTCCATCTACAAAGTGGGGATAATAGTACCTCCCTACTGCACAGGCAGGGGAGGGGAGGAGTTGTGGGAATAAATATATTCGAGTTTGTGAGGTGCTTGGGTACTACAGTGATGAGGGTGGGATAAATACCTCAGAAAGGCAGATTAGATCGACAGAGCTTGTCAAATAATGAAAACAATGTATTCATGGACCATTTATTAGAAGCAAATGGACGTTTGATGGAAAATGTATTCCAAGGACATAATTCCATCAATTCTTTTTAAGACATGATAATATTGATGATGATTAAATAGAGGTAGACTGTGGCCAGACTGTGCTTCAGAAAAGGAACAGTACCTAACACAGTGGGATCCTGAGCCTAACCCTACAGCTCCTAGGCACGGGGGCAATACAGCTAATAATGCTGTATGACAGGGGTGGCCAAACTTACTGGCCTCTGAGCCATATCTTCAGAAGTTCGAAAGCCAGGGCACACCTGCTGGGAGCCAGAGCCTGGGGCTTCCGTCCTGCTGGGAGCCTCGAGCCCTCGGTGGTGTGCCTCACAGGGCTGAAGCCACAAGATCCCCCTCCTCACTGGTCAGAATCCCCAAGACCCTCTTTCCTGGAGGGTAGAAGCTCCTACTGCACCATCCTGCTGACGTCTTGAGCTTTGCCCCCACCCCCAGTCTGGTAAGTGGAAAATGGGGGAAGAAGCATGGTGGGGGGAATGTCCAAAAGCTGCACTTTAATGATAAAAGAGCCACAGTTTGGCCACCATGATATATGGCAATAAGAAACCTCCTTTATACTCCTACTTACGCTAGCAAATAAAGGAGCCTGGGCACACAGGAATAAATGGCACTTCTCATCTGTGTCCTCTCTCCCTCGAGGTGGTAAGTAAGGAGTGTTTGGGAACTGACAGAGCCAGGGTTCACTGATCAGGACAACTTAACTGATGTGAGGACTGTCATCATTTCCCATTGACACCTACCAGCAGAAAACCACTTCCTCTCCAGAGCCAGGAGAAAACAGGAAAGGCTATAACTCAGAGATGAGTCTTTGATGACTTGGCCTCATTGGGCTACTCCTGGGTTGTGAAGCTT
Source organism: Pelochelys cantorii (assembly GCA_032595735.1). Lineage (NCBI taxonomy): Eukaryota > Metazoa > Chordata > Testudines > Trionychidae > Pelochelys > Pelochelys cantorii. The sequence goes on from CM064328.1 coordinate 183,806,604, forward strand.
ATTGTCCTTCCCTTGCTCAGGGCTGTGGCTAGTCACAGCCTAGCCTGTAAGGATCGGAAAAGCATGTTTTCAACTTCACAGCTGAAACTAAGCTGTCTATATAAGTATTATTATTATTATCAGTATTGTTCTGCAGTCCGAAATTTAAAAAAAAAAATCCATGCCTTTCCAGAGCAAGAAAGGTAGTGGTCTCACAGAGCACTGTATGCACAGTGGACTGTATTAATGAAGTGCAACAGATACAAATGTAGTCATTGAAAGATGTTGTGTTCTGCTGTAAACCCTTCTTTATCAAGATAAACTGCTTTACAGTGATATCCTATTTGGTTATATTGTATTTCACCTGCAATATTTGGTTTAATTATCATGCAGTTTGTGCAGTTGATCTGCTTGGTGATTTTCACAGACTTGGTGTGCTGTACATGCACAGATTAATGGAGGTTGCTATCTATATGTATCTAGTAATGAAAAATGTACTGTAGTCTGCAGTATTAACTGAATGTGAAATAATGTGATGACATAAAATAATGTGTGACAATATACACAAACAACGGGGGTAAGATTAGGGCTTCATGTGACAGCTTGAAGTTTGCATTTCCTGACTTGTGGGTGCTTAATTGTGCTCCCTTGATGTTGCAGTAACATAGGACCAGATTCTCAGCTTGTGTAAATCAGCAGAACTCCATTGATATCAAAGGAGCCATGCTGATTTGCAACAGCAGAAGATCTGGTCCATAGTTGTTTGCATGTATTCTAATGATGTGCTCAGTATCCTTAAGTTTAGAGCTGGGATATTAAAGAGGAGATACCCATCACCACCTATGCCAACTGCTTACAACATTATTTTGCAGAGGTTAAAATTGCCAACTTGCAGGTATTTCCTGGAATTAGCTGCAGTCCCTTAAGTGTAGCATATCGGTAGTGTATTAAGCCATAGCACTGACACATTACTTCCCTAGATCTGATTGACTTAGCATCTCTATGCAGTATGCACAATATCTCTGCCTTATGCAGAAATGGCATCATCTAAAGATCACTATATATGCTCTGGCCCATTCACCTTTGCAAACGCTGTTTAAATATAGCATCCATAAATAAATGCTAAATAATTCATGAACATAATTTTGTAAATTCTGTGAGGCCACACCTCTCTGGGGGCATATTTATGAACATGCGTCAGCCTAGAATCAATGCGTCTGCCAAGCTCCCTCCCTCTGAGGCAGAATTCCCACATCTAGCCCAAAATGCTGCAAACGACTCCGATTCCACTTCAGTAGTCATCCATCATACTGTCACTTTAATTCAGATGCTGCTACTTGTTTTAATAACATACATCTTACACAAAGAATATTGCTAACACAAGAATCTTGAGGTAGATTTTTACAGCCTCATAAAATGATATTAACCCTTTGATCCCTGATATTCTTTTCATGCTGCTTTTTTTATGCTTATCAATAACCTGTGTTCATGGGTCCCATTCATGCTGCAGAATCTGACATCAATCACTGCAGTAAAAATATTATTCCTCCAGAATTACCCTATAGAATTATGGAAAGAATAAAAGTGTTATTGCAGGAATTATTTAGCAAACAATAGATGGATAAAGGGTATTATGGTAAGTGTTAAATTATATCACCTCATAACCAGGAAACTACCTGAGATAGCACAGAAGGTAGTTCAATGCTTTTTTTCTAAGTAGTTCAATGAGAACAATAGAAAAATCCCACAAAAGGGTTTTACTGTGAAACCCAAGATTGACAAGACAGATGATGAATTGCCAAATAAAATCAGAGCTTAGGAAAAAAGAAAATTTTTTCCTGCATATTTCTGATGTGGAACCAGGGTATTTGGGGGCAAATCATGATAATTTACAGTTAGCTATTTAACATTAGGACTATTTAAGGATAACATGGCTTACATTTCTTACATGGCTTTATAACAGTATCTACGTACTTGTGTTGACGTTAAACATGGAGTTTGCCTTGATTTTATTCTATTTTAAATGAGGAACATGTTTGTTTGTTTTTTAATGAACAGCAGCAGTTTGCAATAATGCTGCTGAAATGCCAGATAAAGCCATTTGCTATAGACACTCCAGTTTTTTGAATATTATTAGGGTTACCTAAATGAGGTTGAGAACCATGATTTCACCATGATTTCTTATCAGTTAATGCAGATTTAAAAAAAAACATAATGTTACACTGAGCTCATGGGATTAATTTGATCAACATGATTAAATTATTTCCTTACTCAGCTAGAAGGAAATTAGTAGTAACCAGACATTATGTATCTGTTAATTATGTGCAATAAGATTCTCTCCTATCACACCAGCTCCTGCATTCATGTTCTGTGTATTTTAAAGACATTATCATTTAAAAAAATTTAAACATTGAAAAGGAACAGCTATAATTTTGTTTTACCTATTTAATAAATACATAATTTGCTGAATCAGTTGTAAGAAGCAGCTGTTTGTTTTTGGTGCAATCAAAGACAACTCTGTAGAGATGGTGTATTATTTCACATTTTTTACCAAAAGGATTTCATTTTTACATTCCAGTAGATGATTTTTAAAGCTGGATCATTTATTATTGCAAGGAACGTGAAAGAAGGCTTGCGAAAAAACCCTAATATTGCATGAAATAAATAGTTAATGCCCCTCATGTAAGGTTTGTTCACCTATGCAATATCTTGGTGCCAAATGTACAGTCTGCTCTGATGCTGCTCAATCTAGGGTTTCAAAAGCATTTTTTGTAAAGGAAGAAACAACATATGGCACAACAAGGGCCTTATTTTTTTTCTAATGAAATGATGTGCTTCTGTTTTACATTAAAGTGTTAATAGGTCTGAAATTAGGTCTCAAAAAGAGAATAGTGCTTTTAAAATGCTTAATATGATTCGTTATCTACAGTCAAAACCAGATGATGTTTATTTTTATCAAAAAAAGGAAACTGGGGGAAAAAAATCCTGGATTCAGGCACTGATTTATTGAACAGAAAGCTCTTTAGAGTCAGAGCTTGGGTTGAAGGCTAGAGGTTTTGTTTGAGTTTGAGAACCTTCATATGTTTATGAAATCTAAACAAATATTTCAAAGAAGGCGGTTTCACATTGAAGTAAGTGATCCTATTAGACTCTGGGATACGGCTGCTTTGTTGAAAGACTGGGCAGCATTTTATGTATGATAGTGCTGTGTGTACCACTAATATGCCGAGACAATACTTAACCGAAATGCCGATAGGACTGAACTTCTCTCATGCACTTTGGCTTTCATTGTTAATAATGAATGAATAAAGTTCAGAGGAAAGAAGCTAAATGGATATTGTGCTTTAAAGGAATGATTTAACTGACAAGATGCCAAACTAGTCAGATATGAAAGCCAGTCAAAATAGTACATATATGAATGGGATATGCTGCCTCTCTGCGACAATATATTCATATGAATTACACTAATAATTAAAATACTGTAACCAGCTCTATGATTAGTCCAATGGTACACCTCATCACCAGAAACTAAGGAGATACTGCCTACATTTCTTTGATTCAGAGATGTTGCCATGTGTATTTGCTAATGTAAATTCATGCTCCATTCACCCTTAGGTGTCAGCTTTGCTTACCAACTCTCAGGTACCCTCCACTGACTGGAAAGCCCCTCCATAGTCAGGTAATCAATGCTACTCTCTTAATGTATTTCTCTGAGAGGTAAGAGGAAGCAGGGGACCATTAGGCTAACATCTGTGTCTTGCTAAGTAAATACAGTAGAAAATACTTAAGAGTCTATGCTTGAAGAGGTTTTAGTGTTCACGCGACATCTTCAGGCCTTACTTCTTTATCTGATAATTTGTGAGTATCATTTTCTAAGCGAGCCTTGAATAATGGCAGCTGAGTAGAAGTCCAGATTCTCAGGTGGTGTAAATCTGAGTGGACTGGAGTGATGGAATGATGCCGGTTCACTCCAGGTGTGAATCTGGCCTATAACCATTGGCCGCAGGATCTAGCACAGTGAGTTTGGGATTGGGAGCAGCAAGTAGCTAAGTTTTAATCATCTTTGCCAGTGCCAAACTACTTTTCCCTCAGTCACCCTGTCTGTGAAATGTGCTGTGATCACCTGCCTCTGCAGATTGATTAGTTAATGTATGAACCAAGCTTTGCAACTCTACAGTACAGTCATGTATAAGTGGCAAGTGTGATGAGTTTATGAACAAACTTATCTGTAGTTCTGTCAATGTCATGAAACAACTGCTCTCAGCACTTTTTGAAGGAGAAGGAAAAAAATTATATAGTGAAGTTCTAATCCCAAAATGATGTGCATGTATGGGAAGAAGTATGTCTGACATTCACATTAATACCAAATGAGTTCATCATGATTAATGTTATTACATTAAATATCGAAGGAATTAATAATGATTAGGCCATTATTTTAGAGGGTTACCAACATGACACCAGCTCATTTTTAACAGCTGCAGACAGTTGATTTCAGATTTTTTTCTATCAGCACACTTCCTATTGTCACATACTTCTCCCCAATATACCTTCCTTGAATTTCATTTTATTCAACTTCTGAATTGCAGGGATAAGTCCTGATCCCAATGACATAATTAGGAGTTTGAACATAGATTTTAATAGGAGGAGATTTAGAGTATGATCAAATCCTAACTGAAATCAATGGGAGTGTTTGGATCTATCCCTTAACTCCCAGTGAGAAACTACCAATTGAATTATTTTTATTAATTTATTTCAACAGTTAATGTGAGAAGAAAAGTTTCTATCTCATGTTGCAGGTGCTTTTGTGATAGATTAAAAGAAACAGTTAAACCGTGAATAAATCCAACATCTCAAACTTTCCAGATTATTGTACCCCTTTCAGGAGTTTGATTTGCCTTGTGTATCCCCATGTTTTGCCTCGCTTAAAAAGTACTCACAAAATCAGACATAAAAATACAAAAGTATCACAACACACTATTACTGAAAAATTGCATATTTTCTCATTTTACTATATAACTCTAAAATAAATCAATTGAAATATAAATATTGCACAAAGATGAGGGCCTCACATGGAGATCATTCTGCTGGAAGATCCCATTCTCTTACACTGAAGGGATGCCATCTTGAGTTCTTCTGCTGATGAAAGCCCTGATGGTATGCCACAAGGAATAGTTTCCCTTTACAATGTGAGCATTCCACCTTTCTAAGAGGGTTTCTTATGCATAGCTGGGGAAAAGAGACCCAAGAATTATATTCCTAGATTCTCTGAGTTTCAGCTTTCCATTTTTAAACCAAATTTACTTTTATATTTAAAAAAAGCAGTATTTGCTGGAAGATCTCCCTATAGCTGCACTTTTTTTAAAAAAGTGATGTCTTTGAATAAATTAATAAAAAGTGTAAATTATCCATGCAATAATATGTTTTAAATAAATTTGGCATAACTGGAAAAATCACTAAGATGCAGACTCTGCAATTAGGAAAGTCTCTTAAGCCAGATGATTTAGAGATGTGCATTTTATGGCAATGGCTGCCAAAGTTTGGGTAATTCACTATTTTGTGATCCACAGATAGTAATATATTCCATTCTACACTTATAATGAAGCTAGGAAACCAAAAATTCTCATAAATTATCTGTTCAATGGAATCCCTAAAACCTGCTAAATCTGTTTTGAACTGCTAATATATCATATGCCATGTTTAAAAATATTGTATATCATACTGTGTGTGATTTATAGAGGAAAGAAACTGATATTTTTCCATTTCTAATTTGAAATTCTCAGATGTGAAGATAAATCTTTTATGATTTGCCTGCTTTTTGCTGATTTTCATAGGTGTTAACTGAAATATTTCTGGATCAACTATTGATTATTAAATAGTCATTTTAACCTATGAACCAAAAAAAAAATCAGAATAACAATTTCTTCCAAACAATCGTCATCATTATTTGGAATTTTGCCCTACTATTCTTTACAAAACTGTAGACCATGGTTTTGATTTTGACTTTATATCTCCACTGTGGAAAATTTGAAATAATGTAAGTTTTAGGAGGGTTGCCAGCAGGCTGTGTATTGTTAATGTCTGCAGTCTTCAGAGAATGTATATCAGAGTCTAGATGCACTTGTGATAGAGTTCCAAAGCTGAGCTTTCTTTGGCCAGAATTCGGACTCATCTTTTCTGACTTAAGATACCTGTGATCTAATTTTCAGAAGTGCTAGAAACCTTGCTCCAGCAGAAATCAGTGGCAACTGCTAATGTTCAAAAGTATCTCTGAAAATCTGGTCATAGATGTTTTTAAGTTGGATACCAAAAAACAAAGGCATTCAGTTATAATCCTCTATTCAGGTGAGCATTTAAACACATGCTTACATCCCATTAAATCAAGGAGCTATTAAGTCTGTGTTTTAGGCTGTCTTCAATAGGGAAAATATGGTGGGCATTAGAAATATTCCAGAGGTATTTCCTGGTTTTGAGAGAATGGGGTCTCTTAACTGTGCCAGGGTTATGGATGGGACTCATGTGCCCATGGTTTATCCTCCTCAAGAAGCATATAAGAACATAAACTGCAAAGGGTACGGCTCTATAGTTAGGCAGGCACTAATGGGCCACGGAGGCAGATTTATAAGTGTCAACATGGGCTGTACAGGAAAAATCTACAATATCAGTTTTTCAATGAGCAGGGCAGTTTTTTCAGTGTGCATGAACAGGCTGGGACACTATTCCCATCAAATGGCATTGACATAAATGTGTTACTATGCCTACACTTATTTCTGGGGATCTTGCGTACCCACTTTGCTTTGACTTATGAAATTGGACCCTGATTTCAGAGGCCCTGAAAGGTTTAATTACATTCTATGAAGGTGTAGAATAGTCATTGAATGTGCTTTTGGCAGATTAAAATCACGTTGGGGGTGTCTAAAAACCATTTGAATGCCAGTGTCATCAATGCTGTCTGCACGACTCTGGCTTGCTGTGCTTGTCACAATCTTTGTGAAGCCAGAGGTGAGCCTTGGGACCTATGAGAGCGAGGGGACACTAGATCAATTCCCTCGGCCAGGCAGTGCAGCTGCCACTGCTGGAGGTGGTTGCATGTAAGCTGCAGAATGCTTTGTGTGTTCACATTATGGACTTGCATGAAAGAGGGGGGATAGTACATGTAGAAATGTGCTTATGGGGAGAAGGTGGATCATTATTCTTTTGGAAGGGAAGCAGTGAATTGGAGAGGTGTTGGCATTGGAGAGATTTTGGCAAGTTAAAATTCTTGTCCCTGGTCTTCCGGTAATTGCTCTTCATCTTCTTAATATCCTGCTCCCCTCCCCCCCAGGAAATCTGCAGAGCTGTCAGCTTTTTAGCTATCTGCTTGTATGTATGGTCATTCCAGGGGCTTTTACAGAAATCTAGTTGTTGCCCAAGTCTAGTGTGCTTCAAAAACAGCCCTGAGAACTACAAGTTGTGGACTACAAACTGTGGCATGTTGGGAGAACTTCCTGGTTCCTGCCAGAATAGACCCTCCCCCCAGTAGGGTCTCAGCACGGACTGAGCCGGGAACACATAGGCTGCAAGCAGGGAGGAGGCTGCTGAACTGTGATCCTGTTCTAGGTTCTTTACAGAAGAGAGCCTGTTCCTGGTGCTTTATCTGAGTAGGTCTGGTCTGAGGTGCACTCACACATTGATCCACAATGAAGAGCACACAAAGCAGCCTCAGGCCTCGTCTCCTAAAGTTGTGTAAAAAGTCATAAGGCTTCCCCTATGCTGAATAACCTCATACTGGGCTAGTGAACAGGAGAGGCTACATATGGTTTACTGGCCTTGCACCAGAGATTCACCAAAATCTGTCTGTGCTCCCATAACCTAGAAGCAGCTCACTTTTCAAAAGGCATGTTCGATTTGTTTCCACTGCACCCCCAGCAGACGCTCTCTGATAGTATGAATGCACACTGGTGATCAGAAGAGAATGGTTTAACCCTAACCTAAGCTGCTGCCCTTCTGGAAGGGGTGAGGGTGGCTACCATTTTCAATGGAGTAAACTGCAGATTGTTGGGATAGAGAGGACTAAGCAAGTTGTCCCACGACACGGAGGGATACAACTGGCTGTAGGCAATAGGGCTCAGGCCCTGGGTCTGGCTTGACTTGAGCTTGGACCCTACAGTCCTGAAGACTCCTGGAACCCTAGTTCCAAGCCCTGGTTTAGTGCAGTTGCAGTGTAGCTACAAGGGTGTTTAGGCTTCCGTGGGGGCTTACGTTGCAACATAGATCTGCACTGAGTGTCTGTGTGGATCCTGCAGCTTTGCACTAGCAATTCCCTAATGTGCTTTATCTGTCCTGCTTTGAAACAGGAGTAGATCAAAGTGCACTAAGAAATGGCTAGGGGTACTTCAGCAGGGTCTACACAGACACTTAGTGCATGACAGGCTTGTGTGGGGTAGAGTCACACCCCTGCTCCCTGCTTTTGTAGGCAAGTCCTTCGTGTTTCTTGTTCTCGTGGTTAGTATTGCTATTTATTGGTTGTACTGTAGTGTGGAAGCTTCAGTCAGGGATCCTGGGCCCCTTTGTGCGAGTCTCTATACAAATGAAAATTCCTGTCACCTGGAAGATCACAGTCTAAGATTATGTCATGAGGCACAACAGGCAAGTGGTCATTGAAGTGGCGTGTGTGTGTGTGAGTTCTGGGAGAACACAGGATAATAAACATAGATATGTTTGCATAAATAAGCAGTCTCACTGTCCAAAGCAATCTCTAGGTGCCAACCTAGACAACAGTTGCACAATTACATTTAAAGACAGCAAGTCAAATCCTGTTGGCCTTGCCAGCAATGGGAGTTTTGCCATTGACTTCAATGGAGCCAAGATTTCACCCAACCTTAATAATATTTTTAATTTACGTAGCTGAAGGAGGTTAAAATGTGTAAAAATTGAGACTTCACTCTCAGCTGTTGTCTGTATCAGCGACTAGACTGGTCGGTTGCAGCTGCTCTCTTACGAGATGAGACAGCTATTACCCCACCCTTTCGTTGCACTTACATTTGCAGTGAGTCTGTGAGTTTCAACTCAGTCCTCCTGTTTGCTAAGATGGCAGAGGAAGAATGGTGCACACAGGCTGCCACATCTCTTGCACTCCTCTCAGGTGGCCAGGCAGTGAAACTTAGTCATAGAAACTGGGAGAGTGTTACCTATTTAAACTGTTTTTTTCTGACTTTAGAATTTTTCATCTCCAGCAAGCCATTTTAAAATATTGTCTATACACAAACAGTCATTCTGAATAATAGGCCTGCACACAGTAAATGTCAGCTCTTTAAATCACAGAGGGCCTAGGAAGCAGAGTGGAGAATGCTTCATAACAGTTTAAACTTCAGCCTCCCATTTATTATGTATGTGTTTATAAATCTCCGAGGGGCACTTTTTTCCCTTCTGGGAAACCCAACTCAGCACAGTTGTTTATCAGTGCAACTTGCTAGTGTGGTTGTGCACAGGTCGATCTTTTGCCTACTGATTCCGGTTGCTTTCAAGGTTGGTATCCAAGGTTGTTACCCAAGGAAATGTTTCTTTTCTAATGAGTACCAGATGGGTACTCCATTGCTGGAAAAGTAATACAGTGTGAAAAACATGAGAAGGGAGTCAATGGTGTGTTGTTGTGTTGTTCCATTTTCTTTCTGTGTATGAATGATCACTACCTTTAGAAAAGTGCTTTTGCTTTGTCACATGAGAGGAGTATAAGATATCTCAGAAAGCTATGGCTCTGAAAAATTTCTTTGCCATTCCCATCTATCTTGGTTAACATTAAGTGGAGAAAAGGAGAATCCATCAATAGTTAATAACTGACCTTAAGATGGGAATTCAAAGTTCACTACAATTAAACCCAAGTGTCAGCAGAACTCACAAGGGAGCCCGTCAATATATTTGACTACACATACCCTGAGACAGCAAATTTAAATTCTGTAAAAGAGAGAACCATGCCTTATTTTAAATAAAAAATATTGTTGTACCTCCTTGCGTCCCAGACAAGGCACAGAAGTTCTGTGATATCAGTGATAGTGAGAGAAAACAAACTGAAGAGCAAATGGTATTCTGGATGGAATTTCATCATATGATTCTGTTGTAAACCAGATGTTTGTCAGATTCAGTGGAAGAATGTATCCATCTTGAAATTTTTAATAAGGTTACGTGGAGGATTAAAAGCAAACATTTACAATGTAAGGGATTTAAAGATAATTATATTTCTGTTAAATTTGTTATTTGCCTGCCAGATCGTTAAAATATTTACATAAACTAAGTCTGGTGCAATGCACCTCATGCATGGCTTCTTTCATTACAATATTATGATATGCATCTATAACATCATGAAAGCAAGACATAAAAGGGCTGTTCTGCAGAAATAAACAATATTTTTGTGATATAAAAAGCATGCAGATAAAATATATAGATTTCAGCTGAGCTAGGGCAAGATTCACTAGCGCTAGCACTTAGAGGTGTAAATTATACCTCCCTGCTCTAGCAATGCCTAGTGCACCACAGGGAAACTCGCTCTGGCAGATGGCAGGTTCTGTCACTGCTGCTGCTGCTTCCCTCAGGTTTTCGGTGAAGATGGATAGCTTTGGAATGTAGCTGGGGCTTAATATGAGGCTGTTGGGGGAATTCCAGGTAGTGTATCCCCAATGGCTCATCTCAGGCTCCTTCCTAGCAAATACTGGCGACTCTGGGAAAGGCACTGGCCAACTTGGAGAAATTAAAAGTCCAACTACTTCTCACTCAGTGGCCTTTCCGTTGCTGGGAACACAGCACAAGGCTCTAAACCAGCATATATCCACCAGAGTATATCAAGGGCACGAATTATCTCAGAAATATCATATAGCCATTGACAGAGGCTTCACTACAGTGGTATTACAATTGTCTTGAAAGGTTAAAACAAGTACTGAACAAGCCTACCCAATGCTGCAGCTATGTTGCTGTAGTGCCACAGTGTAGTAGATCCTTCCTATGGGCGGCGATGGAAGGCTGTGTCAGTGTATTTAAAGAGCCTCTCCAAGTGGTGGTAGCTAGGTAAATAGAATAATTGCTTCATTCACCTAGCTGCATCTACACTGGGGGGTAGGTCAGCTTTTTTTCACACTCCTGAGTACTTTATCTATGTTGACCTTACATATGAGTATAGACCAAATCTTAACCTCCCTTGGAAGGAAGGAATAAGTAAGGGAGAATTCAGACTGTAATGCCTGAATACACAGTACAGCCAATAGATTGTGAACTGATATCTGTGTCATTTAACCCAGTTAACACAATAATTCATTCAGTACTAAAAGCAGAATGAATTCCATTTAAGTGCTGAGAAATCAGGGACTTAAATTTCAGGAAATTATACAAATTTAAGTTTGTCTAATGCAACATTACCTCAGCCACATTCCATACTGCATATATTTAACAAGGACATTCTGAATGTAAAACACAGCAGAGGGCCAATACTACCAACTTAATATTATGGAAGAAACCTTGAGACAGATTCTTTGCTTACTCTAGCCAGTTTGCACCAGACTGATGGGACAAATGGGTTAGAAGTGGTTGGATCTTACTAGCTGAGAAATCCACAGGGTGGGAGACTATTTGGATAGTATTTCGGTGCTCTTGTACCAGCCTCTGTTTTTGAGTACAGGTCATGGCTAGAGCAGTTCTGCACTCTGACTTTTCTCAGTAGGTAGGCAATTGTTTGGGGTCCATTACCAGTTGGCATAGTTTAGGCTACGCTTCCTCTTAGACTGCTGTAAACTATACTGAGATTGGGGCTGCTGTAGAATCAAGCCAGGAATCAAGGAACAGTAACCAGGTCACTGAATATTAAACTTCAGTGAGGCTGCTCACATATATTAAATTAAGTACATGAGAGGTGTTTGCAGGCTCAGGGCTATTAAAGACAATGCTCACTGCAAGAGAATAGTATGAAATGCCATCAACTTCCAAGGTGAAGACTGCAAAAGCTATAATTTAGAAGTTTGTGGTTTTTATAAGGTAGAACATTTCAGACATTTTTGAGTTTTTTACCCTACCTGTGATATATTTGGGGAGAGAGAGAGAGAGTGTGTGTGTGTGTGTGTGTGTGTGTGCGTGCGCGCGCGCATGTGTGAAAGACAATAGAGAAATATGATGTAGAAGTTTCCCAAAGTTGTGAAAATTTTACCAAACTCTGAACCTTTCATCATCTTCTCCCTAATAGAGCTAGGCAGGTTACTTTTGTACTAAACTCCTTACATTAAAATAAGTGGCCTCATGGACAATCATTAATAATCTGTGTTTCATTTATATTTGGCAAATAACTCTACAGTTGCCCATAGAAAAAGTATCTCAAATGGCTGAGGCATGATATGGCCTGACAAGTATTTCTTTTATCAAATAATGCAATTTTAAGGTATTGAGACAGTTGAGAGAACATTACTAAGTTAAAAATATGTCATCAAAGATCAAGGCACAGTTGAAAAATGTACCACTGAAGCACAGAATCAAAGCAGCTAGTGCTAGAAGACACCTCATAGGACGCCGTGTCTAAACTCTGCACTTAGTTTATCCCTTACACCATTTCCCTGAATGTGTTAGCTAATCTCTTTTTGAAGATACTGCAGAGGAAAAAATAAACAAGAAATAGCTAAATCTGAGTTACGTTCAGTATCTGCCAAGTTTCCTGTCTTTTAAGTTCTAAACAGAGTTCAGTACTACCACAATCTCTCTGACAGCTCAACATAAATCAGAAAGCAGTTTGGGAAAAGATGCTCTTCTAGCCAACTTGCCTATTTCATAGATTCCAATAGAGTGTAGATAGTTATGTTGGGTGACTTGAACTCAGCAATTATAATAGAGAGTCACTATTCTGTAGCAATTACCCACAGGAGCTATCTGAAAAAATTAACAATGTCTATTTGATTTACAGGGTGTGACAAAGGATCTTGTCCGTTCAGTCTAAATAAAATGTAATCTCGCCTGCATAGGTGAAATATTCCAAGTTCATTTACCAATTACTGGCCAAATATCACAGGTGCCAGCCAGTCTTAGAATAGATCAATGCAATCTATCAATACTTAAACATGTAAGAGAAAACTGATATGCAGGGAACTGTAAATATTCATTGAACAGCATGAGATGGAGATGACAGGTGGAGGTCTAACACTTGCATTTGTGGAGGGCTTTTAAAATATTTTAGAGTTGGCTTTAATTTCACAGTGACAAAGCAGAGTAGTTTATACTCAAAAGAACTATAACGAATGGTATTTAGAATCACTTGTGTCAAAATGTATTATGTCTGTCTCTATTATTGGTGGGTTAGTTTTAAGGAAAACAAGCTCCTCTAGTAGTTTTCGGTTCAAACTGGGTCTGTGTCGGCTTATGACATCACTTACTATACTAAGCAACCATCAGATCTAGAGAAGTGATTATTCCCCTTTATTCAGCACTGGTGAGGCCACATCCAGGGTATTGTGTCCAGTTCGGGACCTCACATTACAGAAAGGATGTGTACACATTAGAGAGTTCAGTGGAGGGCAACAAAAATGATTAGGGGGCTGGAGCACATGACTTATGAGAAGAGGCTGAGGGATTTGGCCTTATTTAATCTACAGAAGAGTGAGCGGGGATTTCATAGCAGCCTTCAACTCTCTGAGGGGGGTTCCAAAAAGGAAGGAGAGAGGCTATTCTCAGTGGTGACAGATGACAGAACAAGGAACAATGGTCTCAAGTTGCAGTCGGGGAGGTCAAGGTTGGATATTGGGAAAAACTATTTCATTAGGAGGGTGGTGAAGCACTGGAATGGGTTACCTAGGAAGGTGGTAGAATCTCCATCCCTAGAGGCTTTTAAGTCCCGGCTTGACAAAGCCCTGGCTGAGATGATTTAGTTAGGATTGGTCCTGTTTTTAGCAGGGGGTTGGACTTGATGACCTCCTGAGGTCTTTTCCAACCCTCTATTTTCCATGATTCTATGAATATTGCACATGAGGAGATGCAAGTTATATCTTTTATTGGTCCAACTTCCGTTGGTGGAAGACAAGCTTTTAAGTTTACACAAGTGCTACAGAAGTTTCTTCACTAGTCTGTGCTTCCATTTCTCTTCCCACTCTTTGCCTCACATGTCTATTTACACCGTAAGTTTGGTGCTGTAGGGATTGTCTCCTCCTATGGGTTGTCATAGTGCCTAGAGGCTCCAATGTGGTTTGCTCTAAGTGCCACCATAATTTGAATTATAAACCACTATGCACAAAAACCTATTCAAAAATTATTTAGATTGCAAAGACAAGCACTCAGAATGTTAGGAAATGCAAGAATTAAAGTTATCTAGGCAAAATCAATTCAGTTTTAGTGTGTCTGTATTATAATATAGTATTTAATTACATAATCACATACTATTTATACCATAGGGCTCTTTTAGTGTAATAAGTTCTTTTCGGGGGGAGGTGGGTATTTTCCTATGGTTTCAAAAAAGCAAACTGAAGAAAACAGATATTCTATCATTTGGTATCATAGTGACACCTGCATGTTTCATCAGCATGGTTGAAACCATCAGATCCACCATACAGACGATTGCCTCTTGAGCTAATAGAGTAATTGATGGCAATAGTAGGCTGTCATTTGCTGTGTGGACTAGATGGGAATGAGACAAACACTTTCCCCATGGGTCTCACAGGAATTTGCTGATAGCCCAAGATTCCCGGTTTCCATTCTAGGCTCTGGAAGGGTGTGTGTTTTGGTGTCTCTTGCCTTTTCCCTCCAAACTTGATGCTTTTCCCCTGGCCCCTAAAACCTGTCCTGGTCTCAATCTTGCTTACTTTCTACTCTGGCTCCTCATCCCAGTCTCATTCTCTTCATCTAGTTAATCCCAATCCCAGTTCCAGTCCAATCATAGTCTTCTTGCCCAACTAGTCCTGTTTTCTCCTTCTGAACTCCCTGTCCCAGCTTCCCAACAACTTCCAGTCCCAGTCTTCCCCTCCCCTCACTCCCAGGCCCAAGCTCCATGACTATACAGTGCCAATTCCCACCCTTCTCAGTCCCATCACCCCCTTCCAAGGCTTAGTGTCTCAATCTACTCCCCCCCCACTCCACCCCAGGCCCACCTCTCATCCCTTATGCTTTCAAATCAGGTAGCTTCCTCTTCCATGAAATGTGGGTATAAGCATGGGGGGGCGGGGTCATTGAAAGCACTGGAGGGACAGGCTCCTTGCTTTCAGTTCCAGAGCCTGGATCAAGCCCAGACACAGTAGCCCCAGAAGTGCAGTTTGAAAGCCCTGCCCAGTCCCTTGCATGCTCCTGTAGAAGGAACCTTTGAAGATTTTAGCTGGGATGGTCTAGCAAGCCTGTACTCAGAATGTGTGAAATGAGATTTCAAAGGCTGCTAGCTGGCTATATTGGGAGAGATTTTCATGGGGCTGACAAGAGGCGTGTCCTTGACACTGAGACCACACACACCCCTGACTCCCCTCTTGCCAGATTTCAAAGCATGAGGGTGCTAGAGCTTTGGAAATTTAGCATGACAGAATTTTTAAACATGGACAAATAACATACGTTTCCCTACCCTTATTCTCAGAGACTGATTTGGCTGGAATTTGTCAGTAAACTTCAAGCTGAGCCAGACAGTCAGCCTGGAAAACCTCACCCCAGACATTTTGAATTTGGCAAAATGACAGACAACTGAATGCAGTGTTTTATTATGGGGAAATGTCAGAAAACGTTAATAATCAATGTGCTACTCAGATGCAGTGGGTATGGACAGCGATGGATTCTATCATAGCCCCGGCTTACAAATGACCTTTTGACTGTTACCTATGACTGAGAATCCCCCTGCTAACTGGGTAGTTGTGACAAGATCACCTGAGGCCGGCATGCCTAATGGGCAGGCCGTGGATCAGCTGTCTTCAGAGAGCTGGGATGGCTTTGCCAGGCAATATGATGGCCTAGTGACTGAATTACAATCCATTGTACCCTGTTGCTACCCAGGTCCCTCTAGTTAGGCAAAGGACGGGAGCAAATGGCCAGTGAAACCTGCTCCCTCTCCACCAGGTACAAGGGGGTGGAGTGAGGATAGTCTCAGTCACTCTAGCTGGTGCAACAGTCCAGGCTCCCCTAGGCCACTTCCTGCCCCCTCCTTTTCTCTCTTCAATTTGGGGCATAGTCGCGGTGCTCAGCTTTCCTATCAGCAGAAGATTGTTCCCACAGCCTCAAAAGCTCAAACAGTCAGTTGGGTCTTCTCAGTTCACTTTACAGTGCTCCCCTTTGACAGGGGGCGGGTAGGGGTTAGGCCCTTGGCCTCCAGGTTGGCCTTACCCATAGTCCAGACTCTTCCTGTGTAGATCCCTCTGTTGCAGAAGCTACTGCCCAGCTGGCTGGCTGCCTGCAGCTACACTCTCTTCACTCTCCCCCGCTTTTCTGTCAGAGGCTACTTTTAAGCCGGCTTGCCATCTGAAGCATGCTCTGCAGCTGTGGAGGGGTGGGGCTTTCTTGGCCCAGTATAGCTCCATTACTCCTTTAGTCTTAGTGAGCTGTCTTTAAACAGAATCATAGAGCCAGACAGCATCATCATGGTGTTTATATTCTGGAGAAAGTTTTGAGAAGTATAGCTGTTTTGAAAGTCTGTAAATGGTTTATTGTTGCAGTCTTAATTATGGTTGGACTCTGGACCAGACGAAAATTAGTATTGGCCATCAGCCAGACTGATGTTAGGTTGGATTTAGTAGCCCACCTAGGTACCTATTATCTTGTCTATCACTTTTACCTCTTTCTTTGTGATGTTTTCTTACAAAGTTTAGGAGGCTAAAGCTGACACATTATTTAAATTTCACCCTGATTATTTCTATACTTGCAATTATGAAAACTGATACAACATTCTCAGGAGTCAGGAAGAAATTCTTCTAAGCATCAACGCTACCAAAAGCTAGAATTGTTTTTCTGTCTCCTTTCTCTCCTAGCCGACCTTTGTCTGTCTGGTACATGTAGATTATAAGCTCTTCTGGGCAGGAACAGACTCTTATTACGTGCTTAGCCCATTGATCTTCTTTTGGATTCCTGTTATTATTTGGTAATAATAATGATAACAATTTTGAAATAATTTCCTAGTGTAGACATGCCGTAAGTGCAAAGTATCATCATTATTATGAGAGGGGAGAGTTTCCTTCACATTTAGACAGATAAACAGCTGAAGTCCACATGGTACAAATAAACAGTCATACTGGTATTAACTGCAGTGGACCAGTCTACCAGATGTCAAAAACTCCATCTATCATCAAACGTTCCATTATTTTCTTCTACTTTCAATTCCCACTATCGCCAGTATAACTCTCCAGAATGAATCTGATGTACCCCATTATCACAAACATTTATGGATGATTAGGAGTACATCTACACTGCAACACTATTTCAAAATAACTAGCACTATTCCGAAATAACTTAGTCCGCATCTACACAACAGGCGGTTATTTCGAAATAATGTTGAAATACTGTCAAGCTGGAGGACTTCTTACTCTGACTCCTGTAAACCTCATAGTATGAGGAGTAAGGGAAGTTGGAGGAAGAGTGCTCTATTTCAAAATAAGTGCTGTGTAGACACTACCAATTTCGAAATAGGCTATTTTGAAATAAGCTACGCAATTGACCTAGCTCAATTTGCGTAGCTTATTTTGAGTTAAGCCCTGCTGTGTAGACACACCCTAGGTGAACAATTCTCTTTCTCTTTCTCTCTCTGCCTGCTGTCCCTGATAGCATGAAGCTGAAGGTCATGTGCAAATGGGAAGGACTTGGAAACCCACTTAAAACTACACAAGCCCAAGACCACAGTCCTCACATGTGGCTTGCCTTCATCTTTCTGTTCTTGGGCCCATAGACATGTTGCCTCAGAACCAGATGAGAAGACTGTCCCCAACTCGATTCAGTCATGAGTCAAGAGTAAGCCAGCTGGCAGTCAAAAATGTGCGTCCTACATAGTCAGGTTTACAAGCACACTGCACTTTTGGACATTATTTGAGTTCCCCTGAAATTTAAACACTTAGCCCAACAAGGCATTTATAATCCCATAATGTTCTTGAAAGTTGGGCAAGTGGATTATACACTATATCTATAAAGTTTGTTCCTCCATATCTGCAAAGGTGTTAGGATGGTGTAGAAATAAGTAGCTGCACTGTAGTGAATGACTGTAAAAAATACCTTCTTTAAGTAAGTAACCATCCGAGATGTTGCTGCTCATATTTGTAAAGCTGTTGTCTTTCATCAACTTGTTTTTGCACTGAGTTTTGAAAAGCTGTTCAGAACTGCGTAAATATGTGAATATAATTGGCTTTCCAATTTCACAGCTTATCAGAAGAAGAAAAGGAGGAAAGGGGATAAGAACCCTAGATATTTCAAAGACAATAAGTAAATTTAATGTAATGGTCTATGAATTTGTCTTCTGTTGTTTAACCCAGGATTGAGAAAACAGATGGTAAGATTTTCTAGGAAGCTTAAAACAGAAGCCAAGCTAATACAAAACTGCTCAGCTATCAGACAGGGTAATCCATTCTGTCGCATTTTTTTCTGAAGCACAACCCATCAGAAGAAAGGTTTAGCTTCATAAAAAGATATTTACCAGGGAGCTTTGTGGAGAGGAGAAGGGCATGCTTTGTTAAACCAGATGCATTTTATTTTTCCTGGAACCAAGATTTATGAAAGCAGTATGCTCATATTTCTCCATACACAGTAATTGGAACTCATTATGCTAATTGTATTTCCATTATCACTAATTAACAATCATAGTGACCTGGCCCACAGTCTAATTTGTCTTTAATCTGTTTTTGTATAGGGAGTTTTACCCTGTAATTTCAAGGTGATAATTCTATTCAGCACAACTTTATTGAATAGAAGAATGTAATACTTTTAATATTGCGTGCTATTCCCATTCAGCTACTTCAAAGGAAAAAGGATGTGTATGTATACCTGTCTACTCTGTTGCATTATTGTATCTGACTGCATATTGTATTTTGCCATATACTTAACCTATATCTGTTATACTTAACCTGTATTCCGTTTTAACTAGAGAAAATGGAAGTGGGTCAAAATCTGCTGATGAGATTTGTGAGCAGGGAAAGAATGGGAACGGGTGTTTATCCATGGGTAAAACTGAGGAAATCTATCATTTTTCATTTCCTGACTATTCAGGCAAAACCAGGATTTTCTTTAAATTGCAGTTTTCTAATTATATAAAACACATCTTCTGTTCTGAGGGAAAAAGCTGATCTCAGACCATGAAAAGCATTTTGTTTGTTTATTTTAAACCACCAAAGGCATGTTTTGTTTGTTTACTTGCTTCTCCAGAATTTGGGGATTTTTTTTTCACACGCATTTAGTGTCAGGAAGGGAGCAATATCCCATCATGCTGTTTGCACTTCTTTGAGCTTTACAAATATACTGTCAGTGTTTTGTTTTAGGCAGTCTTTGTGGGTTTCCTTTGCAAAGGTGCTGGAACTGGGGTGTGGGGGAGAGGGGTGCAAAGCTGCAGCAACCCCTGGCTTGAAGTGGTTCCCTTAATATACATGGTTTACAGTTTGGTTCAATGTCTCTCAGCACCCCCACTGTACAAATTGTCCCAGCGCCTTTGTTCCTTAGTGTCCTTTTCTGTACCTTCCTACCACGCTCAGAATGTCCTTTCCCTTTTGGCATCTTCGCTGCCTCTTTTATGTCATATTATATTACCCATTGATAATTTGATACCAATAATAGTGCGCTCTGCAGCTCCTTTCCCTGAATTCCTTGGCTTTATTTCTTGGCTTCTCATCTGTAACAGGTGGCACCATTCAATTAGGTAGTTATTGAAGTTACTCTAATAAATTTAGTGCTGGATGGTCTTTGTACTCCTTCCACTCACACTTAATTTTTCACTGGGTTTTGGTCTATTATTTAGCAGTCCCCTCACTTCTAATCTAGTTCACCAATATTACATTCACTCCTCCACCTTCTAGCCCCTACCACTTCAATAATGGGCCAGATCCCTAGTTGATGTAATCTGGCGTAGAGTGAAGACATGAAGCTACATAAGTTTACACCAGTTGCTGAGCTGGCTCCATGTCTAATATTTTTTGGCCAGAGTGATCACTTATACCAGTGGTTCTCAACTCGTTTCAGTCCACGGACCACCAGGCCAATCAAAAAAATTTTTGTGGACCACCTCCTTTTTGAGACATGATAAAAAAGAGCAGACAACAGACATTTTGGTTTGAAATTTATTTCTTACTAACAGATTTTTTGTGCCTGCCCATGCCATGTGACTTTGGACAATGTTCCTGTGGACCACCGAAAAAGTCACCATGGACCACCAGTTGAGAATCACAGAATTATACTGTCCTCTTTACTTCCAGAATTTCATCCTCTGTCTTCGTAGGGGCTGGAACTTAGGGTACGGGGTGCTGCAGCACTCTTGGCTTGAAGTAGTTTCTGTTATACACAGGGTTTACAGTTTGGTTCAATGGCTCTCCGTACCGCCTCTGTATACACTGTTTCAGCACCCTTGCCTGTCTCAGATGCTGCTGCTGCTGCTTTCAGGTCTTTCTCCAGAGATCGTCAGTGTCTCCACACATCCTGCTTCCTGTTTTAGAGAGATGTGAATCATTGTGCTGGCCTGCCACAAATTGTAGCAGTTTCTTCTGGACTATGAAGCCTTCCCTTATCCATGAGTGACCTCTGCTTCTGCTTTACCCTTCCTACCTACTTTGTGCACAGAATTTCTGCAACTCCCATGTTCTGATTCAGTTTCAGCTCCCCGGTAGACACAGTTCTTGCACAGTAATGTTAGTTGCTCTTCCTTCACCAGCAGATAAATCAAAGAGTACCACCTAATCAAGAAAATAATCTTAATCAATGCTTTCACCGTCTGGCTTTCCCTAGCAATTCTAACTCCCTGTTGATGTTTCCCATCCTCCCTTCTGTTATACCAGATGGCGTATGTTCCAGTCTTTTTATTATCCTTTCCTGACCATGACACTTCACTCAGCCCCGAGATCTCCATACAGCATCACTGAGCTCACTCATCAGCAGCTCTGTCCTGCCTACTGCATTTTGATGTTTCAAGCATCTTGCACTGTTTTTTTCCCCTGTTTGCATTGATATTTTCTGTAGTAGTCTATTCCATAAACTGGGCAACTGATTTTTGTTAGAACACATGTTGAACCATCACACATCCCCAATGAACTTCCTGTGCTATATTAACAGCAGCAGTATACAAGCTGCTGTTATTTTTTCATGTGTTACTGCTCATATTAATTACGCTAATCTTATTTGCTGGATGGGATAGCTTCCTAATGTAAGCATCAGGTTGAAATAGCTAAACTTCCTGGATCAACAAGTTTGATTCACCCCTTCATCTTTCCAGAGTAATTAATTTGAAACTGAGCTACATGCAGTTATTTATTATAATATGCAAAATCAGTGGCACCAAATTTCAGGAAAAAGGTCATAGTGAATTTGATCTGAGTATTAACTGGAACATGTACTCTGTATCACTCAAGATATACTGCAAAGCCCTGCCCCAGTAAAGTTATAAATGCTATCAGAGGGGCTGATTCTTCCTCACTACATCCTTGTACACCATCAAATATGACATTATTCCTGCTGCTGTAAAAGGCTTTTGCGAGCCAATTCTGATCTCAGTTACTCATGTGCCATGGTGCTGTAAGTCCATTGCTTAAAATATGTGTGTATGCAATAATATACATATTTTAAGTCAGTAGAGTTACACCATTTTTACACTTGAGTAAAGGAGATCATATACAGCTTCAGGGTCTTTTACAGCAGCAGGACTGAGTTCAAGAATCAGCAAATATTCTAGTTACAAATTCTGAATAGCTCCAAATTCAACCCAGACAGCCCTGGTTCGAAACATTTTGGTAGAGAAACACAATCTCCCTGGGCTATCTGGTTTTGTAGGTTGTAATTCCAGTCTCCCCAAACATATGCTCTCTTAATACAATTTGTAGCAAATGTAATAGACATGTAGAGTTGAAAGAGAGGCTGAGTATCTAAATTGCAAAGAACACAAATCAGTCACTGAGTAGATAAATATCCTAGGTCAACGCCATTTTTCTGCAGGATCTGACAGAAGTGGAAATCACAGTGAAGAGAGATTTTATCACAGAGAATTTTCAATTTGTTATTTAGAAATATAGGTCAGTAAGCACCTTCTTTATCCTTAATGACTAGAGAATGTAAATAGTCTTGTATCCATTTTCATGCAAATTTTGTATCTCGATAAAGTAGATTAACTTCTAAGTACTTATTTTTTACCATTGAGTAGAATATTTTTTGGTCCTTCTAGTTGAAAGAAGCAGAACAGACTAACAACTGTTTCAGTCATCTTATAGGTTGGTATATCGTTTTAAACTATGTCATCGGCCAGTAATACTTAATCCCATTGTTGAAAATTCCTGTGCAGAAAATGTGTTTTCTTCCTAAATGCAGACAGTAGGCAAAGGTAATGACTATTTAAATGTTAATCCAAAGCACAGATTGCACATCAGGTACCACAAGAGTTATACCAGCTATTTATTCTAAAGAAAAGTCGAAATTGTTTCTTGTAACTTGCCATACTTTTTATTTTTTCTGTAAAAATGTTTGTCCCTACACTGACTTGTCTCAAATACTAACTCATGATCTTTAATCTAGGGAGCAGAGCTATCCTATCATTCTTTGTGCTAGATATGAGGGAGATTCTGATATATTTTTTCTGTTGTAACAAGGGGTTGCAATATGGAAAAAGATAAGAACCACTGATCTAAATAGCCCTGAAACCAAAGACAATTTCATAGATTTTTTAGGCCAGAAGGGAAAATTGTGATCCTCTCATCTGACTTTCTTCATAACACAGGCCATAGGACTTCCCTGAATTAATGCCTGCTTCATGCCCAATAGCTGTGGTTGAAGGGTATATCTTTTAGAAAAAAATATCTAATTCTGATTGAATTTCCAGGGATGGATAACCCTTGATAAATTGTTCCAAAGGTTAATTAACTTGACTGCTAAAAATATTCATCTTATTTCTAGTCTGATTTTGTCTTGCTTCAACTTCCAGACATTGGATTGTGTTATACCTTTGTCTGCTCGATTAAAGAGCACTCTATTATCAGGTTGCTTTCCTCAAGGTAGGTAGAGCGACTGGGTACCTGAGTAAACTGTGATCCAGTCATCTCTTAACCTTCTTTTCCCTGAGTTAAATCAATGGAGTACAGGTTGAACCTCTCTAGTCCAGTGCCCTCAGGACCTGAACAGTGCCAAACCAGAGAATTTGCTGAATCACTGGCAGTCATATTGTCTAGCATCATTACCAACACTTCCACTGCTTCCTGGGCTCTTAGAAGATATTCAGGGGTAAATTAGAGCTAAACAATAGCACAGGACTGGTGGCTGCAAACAAACTTTATGGGACTGTGGGAAACTTGGCCATACCCATGGTAAGTGGACATCCAGAGAACTAAAATCATGGCAGACTAGATGTTGCTGGACCAGAGAATGCCAGACTAGAGAGGTTCCACCTGTAGTTTGAGTCTTCATGTTTTTCAGTCCTTTATTAATTCACATGGCTTTTCTCTGAACCTTTTGTAGCTTTCCTTGAAGTGTGGACTCCAGAACTACATGCAGTGTTCCACCAGTGCCAAATACCAAGATTATATTGCCTCCCTACTACTAGTTGATATTCCCATGGCTAGACATGCAAAGATCGCATTAACCATTTCAGCCAATCATTGTTCTAGTGCTCATGTTCAGCTAATTATCCAACTCTCTTTCCAGTCTCTTTTTAACTAGATTTATGTGACCTTACATTTGTCCATATTGAAATCAATACACTGAGCTTGCGAACATGCAAAGAAAGGCACACAGGGGAGTTTGGGTGGGGGGATAGCTGCCAGTCTTGTGCTTGGAGATGAGAGGTCTCAATGAGTTATGCATTTTGTCTGTTTGATTGTCTGTGAGGCTTGTGTGGCTGGGTATTGAGGCTCCTGTACAGACCAGTCAGTGGTGAGGAGGAGGGGGTTGGCTCCACAATGTTAGAAGTATCCAGTCATCTTCAGACTCTCAATGTGAAAACTGCAGAAAATGGTTCTGAAGATCTACCTAATTGAATGAAACAGAGAGGCCATAAAAGACTAACTTGGCTACCTCTCTGAAGCTGAGAATGACTTTTCAACCTAACCCACTAGACTGTGAAGTATGCCTATCAAGAGATCTCCAACTATCCAGAGAAAATAGATAATCTTTGTTGGGCATTATATGCAAAGGAGAATGGAAAGAACATTCAGCAGGGGCCAAGTGAACAGAATGGTGTGCTGTCTTCCCAGAGCTATGACTCAAGATGCGACTGCAAAATAGGACAGGCTTCTGAAATCAGTAAGCAAGGCTTTGCTGGTGATGGTGCATGTTAGCCTCATAATACTGTTTCACTAGCTGCCTCACAGCTTATAGACAACTTTGTAGAACTCTGTAGGGTCTGAAAGAATGTCCAAACAATCTCAGGGATGGTTCCTGTCCCATGAGTGAAGAAAGACAGAAGATTCTGGATGTGAACTGCTGGGTAGGACAGTGGTTTAAATTTAAAAGTTTTTATTTTGTGGAACATTGGCAAACTTGCTTTGGGTAGAGAGGGCTGCATGGTCTGGTTAGAACATAATAACATAAGAACGGCCATACTGGATCAGACCAAAGGTCCATCTAGCCCAGCATCCTGTCTGCCGATAGTGGCCAATACCAGATGTCCCAGAGGGAGGGAACACAACAGGTAATTCTCACGTGATCCCATTTCCAGGTAATGGTTCTGAAGATCTAGCTAACTGAAGATGTTGCTTCCATCTCAGTCAAAGGGGAACCAATCTTCTCAGGGTCAGGCTGGATAGACTAGGAAGGCATTAAACAAACCACTAAAATTATGTGTGCAAAGAGCAAAGAATATTCATTTAGTATATAGTCAAGATGTCAAAGAACAAAATTAATCAAGTCCATTGGAAATGGAGAGAAGATTTTTTTTAAATTGCCTACACCCCAATGCTGGGAGCCTTGATAATAAACAAGGGGAATTGAAATTGCTTATTTATGAGGATAAATTCAATCTAGTTGGTATTATTGATGGGAAGATTCACATTTTTGACTGTCAAAATCATTGGTTATCACCTATTTTGGAAGGATTGAGTGCACAAAAGGAGAGGGGGAGTGTCACTCTGTCAGAAATTACATTATCTGTTTCTAAGTCTCTGACAGCTCAGAAGCAAATGATCTCAAATGCTTATGGATCAATGTTCTAACAGTGAAGGCACAAGATGAAGTACTAGTTGGTAATTGCTAGAGACCACCAAATCATACTAGAGAACAGGATGGCCATCTTATAAACCTTTCTATAATGTGGAAGGGAAAAAACTGCATATTTATTGGAGACTTCAATCTCAGTGACATATGCTGTAGGTCTCATGCTGCCAATACTAAAACATCCATGGAATATCTAAAAATTATAGATGACAATTTCCTTACTCAAGTGTTCTATGCAACACAGGGGAATTCTATATTAGACCTCAACTTGACAGATAAAGAGGAATTCATCATAGAACTAAAAGTTAGTGGTTGCGTAGGTGCAAAAGATCATGACTTGGTTATATTTGTTGTGTGCAAGCAGAATCAAGTTCCAACTGGTAATATATATGTATACTTTGTGCTTTACAAATGCCATTTTCACAATGCTAAAAACAAGTATGAGCCAAATCAGTGGTAAGCATAAATTTAAATAGAAAATGTTAATAAAAATTTGAAATATCTTTACGAATATTTTACTAGATGCCCAAATTTAGAAATCTCACAATCAAGAAAGAAGGCTGCGCTGGTTAAAAAAAGCAGTGTTGCTTAATGGGGAAGTGAACACAGCAATAAAAATAAAAAGCTAATAAAACAAATGGAAGAGGGGACGTTTATAGCAATGAATACATGTTAGAAGCTAGAGATTATAGAGAAAAAAGAACAGTGACAAAAGAAAATAATCTATGGCTGGCAATATTAAATATATGATAAGAAGGAAATTTAAATGTATCAGAAACAAAAGCACTAAAATTTGGTCTGTTACTAAATGAAAATAAAATTATCAATAATAATGCTGAACAAAAGAAAAAAGTGTTCAATAAATAGTTCTGTTATATATTTAGGAAAAAGAAAGATGACATATCATATAATGACGACAACATAGCTTTAATTTCTCCAAGAGTAAGAGGTCATCAACACAGGTTTTTTTTATATATTTATGTAGGGCTACCTGATACCATTGACATGGTAGCACTCTAGATAGTATTTTTAGTCATAAAAGGTACATCACACACCAAATTGACATCATCATTGGGCTTTACATTCACTGATTGTTTCCTCAAATAAAGTCCAGAGATTGCTCAGTTTGAATGATCTTTGGGTACCAACTATTAATGCAACTCTGTGTTTTTAAGAACATCTGAAGAAGGAAGGCCATGTTCTCAGTACTATAATCTCAGTACAAATGCCTGAGCTCTGCTATTTAAGGGTGCACAACAGGCCCATGTGGAACACAAAGTTAGGGGTGATGTCTTTTCTATGTAACTAGCCAATTAGCCCATCATAAGACGGGATTTTCAGGTCTCTCCTCCACATTGGTCTTCTCTCCTGAGCCTCCGGTCTCTCTCTCTCTCTCTCCTCCTCCTCCTACTGCCTCCCCCGCTCTCTCTCTCAGCTCTCCTCCACCTCCTGCCTCTCTCTCTGTCTCTCTCTTTCTCTTCTCCTCCCGCTCCTGCCTCTCATTCGGGGGAGCACGAAGCCCAAACGGTTGCTTGCGCCACTTGCTCCCACGCGGCGACCCAGCTGAGCGGTGCAAAAGTCTGCTGAGCCCCACTGTGGGAGGCGAAGGGGGGCAGGGCGGTGATGTTCACAGCCAGGGGGCAGGGCCTGGAGCCGCTGTTATGCTGCACGTCACCGCCCCGCCCCCCTTCGCCTCCCGCCGTGGCACTCGGCTGACTTCTGCGCTGCTCAGCCGGGCCGCCGCGGGGGAGCAAGCGGAGCAAGCGGCCATTTGGGCTCCCCTGCGGCGGCCCGGCTGAGCGGCGCAGAAGTCAGCCGAGTGCCATGGCGGAAGGCAAAGGGGGGCAGGGCGGTGACGTACATGGCCAGGGGGCGGGGCCTGGCTGTGTACGTCACCACCCTGCCCCTCTTCCCCTCCTGCCGTGGCACTCGGCTGACTTCTGTGCCACTCAGCCGGGCCGCCACGGGGGAGCAAGCGGCGCAAGCGGCTGTTTGGGCCCCGCGCTCCCCATGCAGCACCCCCGTGCTGCATGGGGACCACGGTGCCCAAACGGCTGCTTGCGCTGCTTGCTCCCCCGTGGCGGCCTGGCTGAGGGGCGCACAAGTCAGCCGAGTGCCACGGCGGGAGGCAAAGGCCGTGACGCAGGCAACAGTGCCACCCAGAGGGAACAGCCAGCATTTCAGCGTTACAGAGTCACAGATATTGGGCTACTATATATATGATATCTTGAATGTCATATAATGATAGCCTGAACAGCATGCATCAGATCCTGGCCCTTGCTACCAGTCCTTACACTGAACCTTTGTAGCCATGAAAGAGTCTCCTATTTATTTCATTCAAGTCCTTTAAATTCAAGTCTAAATTTGGTGCTAGCTCATTAGAAAACAGTACATATTGACACCTGGGCACAGTATCTCTATGTTCAAAATTCAGGCCCAGGTATATCCAAGAGAAGTGTTTCTAATCACCTAGGGCTAGATGTTCCCTGGTCTTCATTCAACTGCTAAACAGAAGAGTGGAAGACGCTTCCAAATTTCTTGGGTAGCCCATGTAGTATACTGGGCAGTACTGCAGTCTCCATATTTAGGAGCATGTGAGGATTGCTCTTTGATTTGTAACCTGAGGTACATGGTGCTCTAACGAGTTTGGGAAGGAGGCTGAACTCTGGTTCTGCTGCCCTATACATTGTTAGTCCATGCTGCCCACACATTCAATGGGTAGGTCTGGGGATTCTTTCTGTGTCCACCAGGCACATGGCATATGACATGGTGTCAAATTCAGAACCATAGTGCTAAAGTCTTCCTGAATGATCCAGGAAAGGTCAGCCTATCATTCTTGTCGAATTGTCAGGTTTCAGTCACACCGCAAGTTTTTTTGCTGAGTTGCTTCCTTTAAATTAAAAAGTCTGAAAAAGTTATTTGACCAAGAGTAGCACACCACCACATCTCAAAGAACTTAGAGATTCCAATAAAAGCTATTTTGGTGTGATTGCACCTGCAAATAGGCACATCAAAGACTTCTACATTTATTGTTCTTCACGATTAGATGCACAGTAATAGGAATCTTATCAAAGATGTAACAGTGTGGTCTAGAGGGTGAGGAATTGGAGTCAGAGAGACACATGGGGTTCTGTTCCCAGTTCAGCCATTCACCCTCTGTATCAAGTTAGTTGTATAAAGTCTCTTTGTATCTCCCACCTTTGTTCTGGCTAGTATATTAGGATTGTAGGCTCTTACTATGTGTATGTTACTGTAATACGAGTTGATAATAATGGATTAAAAGCCAAATACAACAATAGCTCATTAACTCACACTGTAGTTATTCACAAACTGCCACATAAGTAGTGTCTCTGGTTCTCTGATACAACTGATCAACAAATCCCAAGAAACTGCCTTTCCCTAAATAATGAAATTATGATGATCTTGATATGTTTAAAGGTGTCAGTTCCTCTCTGTTTTTGCTTGTTCACTTCTACCATTTAGAGACAACAAGCTAACAGAGAAAGGCTCATATGAGAATTTTATACAAAATTCCCTAAACTATTCAACTCTAACATCAGCACACGCTACTGCATATATACAGAGAGCAAACACCTAACGTCATTCAAAATTTCCTGTTATCATTATAAGTTTAGCAGAGATTTAATAAAACTTGCAATGTACACTGAGAAACTGAGAGGTGAAGAGAGACTTTCAATGAATTTCACTATTTATGGATACTACAGAGACCCATCCTGTTCTTTTTTTTTTACCATTTAAGAGGTTAGTGCCTGGATCTTTCTTAGGGCCAGGTTGCCTACATTTTATAATCAGCTTGACTTTAAGATGGTCCCAAGGACATAGTTGCCAATGAATCAGCAAGGAACTCAGGTATGCAAGTGGTAGGGGAGCCAACTAAAAATGTTTCCCTGCCCAGAGTGCCATTGTTAGAAAATACAGGACTGAGATCTGAATGCAGATGACATCCAAGCTGCCAGTCTAGAGTGTTAGTCACAGATCTAATTGGTGTTTGGGGAAATATTTTCCAGGATTTTGAATGTGAGCTTTGTGGCTGCCAGACAACTAGTTGTCTTTTGACCAAATTGTTTCTGGAAAATATTTTCCAGAGCTTTTAAAATGGAGTTTATAGTATCCACCAAAAATTAGCTGCGATCGGAAATGTACTATTGTTATTGGAAAATATGTTTCAGAATGTTAGATGTGAACTGAGATCAAAATTACACCAATGCTGCCTGTGTATAAGGAAATGGGCCAGATTCTGTTTCTCTGGACTGGAGTCTGTTTGGACCCAAACTGATGGCACAAAAGCACTCCTAAAGTTGGCTTAATTGGATTTTAGACTATCACTTTGGAGCCGCGACTAGTATTTTGACATGTTATTTCAGCACCTAGCACATTGGGACCCTGCTCTGGTTGGCCCCTAGTACTACTGCACTGTTAGGGTATGTCTACACTACAAAGGAAGATTGAAGCTGCTGCTGTCGATCTTCCAGGGTTCGAATTAGCAGGTCTAGATAAGACAGCTAATTCGAACTGAGAGGGGCACTCCGGTTGATGCCAGTGGTCCTGCTCCCATGAGGAGTAAGGGAAGTTGAAGGGAGAGTGTTCTCCCTTCGACTTCCTGCAGTGTGGACAGTGTCAAAAATAGAGTTAAGGTACCTTGACTTCAGCTACGCAATTAACGTAATTGAAGTTGCATATCTTAATTTGCGCTTGTCCGATGGTGTGGACATACCCTTAGAGAACTGTGTATAATGGGGTATCTTTGGCCTAGGGGAATTCCCAAATGGAATAGAGCCAGTATATCAGTTCTAATGCCATTTCCACAATCCAGCCTGACCGTAGTTGAGCCAGGAGACAAGAGATGTGGCCAGAGCATTGCTGCATTCCAACAATCCTCAGCTGCTGGAGGCCATAGCTGCTGGTCCATCTTTAACAGCCATGGTTGTCTGCACTTAGGAGTGTTTTGCGTCTGTGTGGCTCCACTGATATGGCTGAGCCTCAGCTGCACTGGGGCAAACCTGTAATGTGGGCTGTAAAAACACTGTAGTGACACCAGTGCAAAAATCATCCCTGTAGACAACAGGTCTGCTAATCACAAACATTTAAAAAATGGAGTGTCAGGCCCCAGAATATCATGGGATTGATTTAAAAAAAATGTAATATTATTTTTAAATAATTAATTTTGGGCTCTTCTTCTTTGCCTTAATTCACACTTGCAAGCTTTCCACTGCAAGTATAAGGGCTAAAAACTTACTTTTCCTTTTAATGAAAGTTGTGACTCTGACCCAGTCACTTGATTCCAGGAGCTGGAGCTTTAAGAAATGCACCATAAATCGAGAGACTCTCAATAAAAGCATGAAAGTTGATAGCATGTGCAAGCCTGTCAGAAGCTGACTAGGCCCTTTAGAGGAATCAGCCTTAGCCTGGCCTATGACATAGCAGCTATCCTCTAACTGGCCTGGTGGCTTAATTACCATCAGTGAACTTAGCTGTGTCAGGACAGGGTGGAGGACACAGAAAAGAAAGAGAACTCAGTGAGGAAGGAGACCCAGGAGTGAAGAATAAGGGGACGGATCTTCTTTTTGACAGAAACCTTGTGATGGCAGGAAGCCAAGATTCCCAGGGAGCAGGGTAGGCTACAGGAGGCCCTCAAAGAAGCTGGGAAGTTCCTGAGGAGGAGAGGCAGTAGGGAAACCTGTCAGGAAGAAGGGCTTCCAGGGGAAGAGCCCTGGGAGGCAGTGTGCTCTGCCTAAGCATCGAAGAAGGAACTCTGCATTGCCCACAAGTTAGGGTGTAGACTAAGAACTTTCTCTACAGTCAGAAAGGGGCAGAAGAACGGTGTGAATCTGTGTGGATTTTCAAGTGTCCTTTTGTTATGCCGTCGGGATAGAATTGAAAAGAAGTGACTTGGCTGCAGAGGGACGGAACATAAATTGTGGACAGAAATGGGCCATTGCAGTGCCAAAGAGGTGATCAACAAGGGATGCTAGCATTGAAGACCTCTGCATGGCTACAAATTATGCCAAGGGTTGCTGTGGTGGTGAATTGTGAAATTGGTGTTGGAGATGGAGATGGTGGTCAGTGACTTATGGATCCATGAGCTTCAAAGTCACTGAGAAGCACCATTTTCAGCCTCTCAAGTCACCCCAAGAATAGGACAGGTACAGAAGGTCTGATCAGGTAAGTTGAATTTTAGGCCTACCTACCTTGGCCACGTCTCTTTAAAACAAAGAACGGTTGCATTTCTAGAGTAACTGTAAAGAAAGCATGTGGGTTTAGTTATTTTCAAGCCATAATTTTAGTGCCCCCTGTAATAATAATTCCGTCCTACTCTGCACTGATTAGGCCACAAGTGGAGTATTGTGTCCATTTCTAGGAACCACATTTCAGGAAAGATGTGGACAAACTGGAGAAGGTCCAGAAAAGAACAATAAAAATGATTAAAGGTTTTAAAAACATGGCTTTGGAGGGAAGATTGAAAGAATTGGGTTTGTTTAATCTGGAAAATAAAAAGCCTGAGAGAGGACATGATACCAGATTTCAAGTACCTAAAACATTGTTACAAGGAGGAAGGAGAAAACTTATTCTCCTTAATGCCTGATGATAGGACAAGAAGCAATGGGCTTAAATTATAGCATGGGGGAAGAGGAGGTTAGAACGGACATTAAGAGAAACTTCCTGCCTGACATTAAGAGAAACTTCCAGGGTGGTCAAGCACTGGGAGATTGCCTAGGAAGGATGTGAAATTTCCATAATTGGAGATTTTTAAGATCAGATTAGACAAACACCTGCCAGGGATGGTCTAGGTGGTACTTGGTCCTGCTGTGAGGGCAGGGGACTGGATTTGAAGCAATCTTGAGGTTCCTTCCAGTTCTATGATTCTATGAATAAATCTTGATGTTTTGAATACATGCGAAAGGCATCTATCTTCTAGAGACAGAACACAGTGCTACCCAAATATCACCTCCATGGGGAAAGAAAATCTCGCCTAATCATTATTGGTGCCCAGTTCTGCTTCCTTCACAACTCCCGTGCCTTCTCAAACTCAATCCAATAGCATATTTGAAGCAATGCAGTTAGAAACACAGAAATTGGCACCAAAGTCCTATTTCAATTTACGAAATGAAAGCACAAAGATGTATTGTGGCAAAATGCTTATTAGTGCATATCAGGTGATTCTCTAGGCAATTTGTACAGTTTTAGGAATGATCACTGTATTGAACAGGGATGGAAGATAGCAATGTGTGTGCCTGATATACTTTTAGCACCTAGCACTGTAATGACTTGCATTGATTGTATTGGTTTCATGAGGGGTACAGTAAATTAGCAAAGTCTGGCACATAGCCACTCTGTTACACCAGCCTTTCAGCATGGCCAGACTTGGTCACCCTTTTGTAAAGGCTGAGGATATCAATTTACTTTCAAGCCAACACAAATGCTACCCAGATACACCAGAGTACTGTATAGCCTACGTTACGTATGCCTACCTTGGAAGTTAGCGAAATGGTGCAAGAGTATATGCATATGTGTTGCTGGACTAATGTGACTTAGATCTCTATCTGTATTTGTGCAAAGGTCTGTGGAACAAAGGCATTGACTCAGTTATGTGAAACTAGTGCTATGCTGTTTCCTAACACCATAAGACCATGATTCCCTTAACCGTTTCTTCTCTGAGAAGGGAGAATTCTCAAAAGATCTTAGGATTTTTTTTTACCCTGCCTCTGATACAGTGGGACATGTGCTGCAAATTTGCCAGTGCATTAATGACACTTAGTATATATCTGTTGCTCCTATCTATTGAATCAGTTTGCCTGACTCGCCTCACTTCTACACCATTGATGACAGTGGAGTTACTCACAACTGACACTTGTTAAAGTGGAAGAGGCCTGTGGCAAGTAACCACTTTAAAATAGTCGCAGGCATTTTACATTGTTAAATTAAGCAGCTGCCTCTCCAGCATAGTCAAAGACTTCCCAGAATCAGGTGTCCCTGATTAGGCCAGCTGCACTCCTTTGGCTTCAGTGCCCAGAAGGCACATGCTGTATGCACAGACAAGACCGTATAGATTAAAGGCTTCCTTTTTGCTCTTCCCTTCTGTTGTCACTTATATGCTAAACCATATACCTCAGTTCTACCAAATTTGGTTCTCCCGTTTACTTATGGCAACTAAGTTGTGTTTGTTTTGATTTGTGGGGCACTTTTTTTCTCATGCTTTATTTGTGTGTGTGTGTGTGTGTGAGTGTGTTTGCCAAGTGGGTAAGATATCTGTAGGAGAGACACTTGGCCTAGGAACAGCAAGCAGCGTTCGGAGTCAGGAGATATGGATTCTGTACTTGGCAGGGCTGGATTATGAAAGGGACTGCAGCCCAGGACTCTGGGCAAAAGGGGGAGCTCTTCAACCGGGGCCCTGGGATGCAGTCACTAAAGCCCCTGAGTGCTGCATTCCTGACTGGCTCAGCCTGAAGGGGGCAGGAGGAGCAGCTCTGCGCACTGCCATTCCCCCTTTCCCCTGGCTGGAACCACATCATTGTGAATCACAGCCAATGGGTGTGGCAGGGGGTGGAGCCTACAAGTGCAGGATGGTGCAGAACCACCTGTTCCCCCGCCAAACGGGAGAGGCGCCAGATAAGTGCCCCAATTCCCTTCCATTTCCTGTCCCCTCTCTCCCTCCCAGACCCCACACTCCCACCCAGCTCACTCCTGTACCCTACCTCCCACTCGGACCCACCACTCCAGCCTGCTCCCATATCCTTTCTACCTCCCAGATCCCACACCTCCAGCTCATTCCCACACCCTCGCTTCCTCCTGGACACCATACCCTCAACCCAGCCTGCTCCTGCACCCTACCCTGCCCAGACTCCACACCCCAACCCACTTCACTGGCAGCCACCTTCCACACATCGAATTTTTGGCTTTGCCACAGAGCCTGGCGGGGCCACAAAATCTACTAGCCCCTGCCCTCCCCCCCCAGAAGAGTTAATCCAGCCCTGGAACCTGTCCCTGCTTTTAGCCTGCTGGATAATCTTGGGCAAGATACTTCACCTCTCTGTGCTTCAATTTCCCCACCTGGAAAATGGGGCTAATGATATTGTCCTTTGTAAAATGCTTTGTGATCTACCAATGAAAATCAGTGTATAAGATTTATTGCTCGATATTATTTATTTGAGTGTGGGGTTTTTTATCATGTTTACAATAAAGGGGGAGTGAATAAATGTTAACTTTGAATGGAACAGTTTGTTTCCCCCAAAGGCTGGCCATATACATACACTCCTCCATCTAATTTATAGTTTCTCAGAAAAGGATTCTTTTCCTAGAAACTCCGAGAAATGTATACCTACTTAATCTGTAACCTCACCAGAAATTCTATTAAACTATAAGATACCTACTTTGGAAATATGAATTTAAAGGAACCATTGCATTTCATGGCTCTGTCAATACATACTTATCTCCTAATGCTATATGTGTTTAATATATATGTAAATAAGTGTTAATAGCAGAGATTATATTTTTGGTTCCAACTATATGTATAGGAGATTAACCAGGGGATCCTTTAAACTATTCTGTGTTTTATTCCACAAGAGAGTGATAAGATTTTTATTGAATTGAATTTAGTTTTGTCTGAATTATCTTGATTTGCACCCAGAAACTACCTCTTTAAAAGAAAATATATATATCATATGTCAAAGTCTCAAAATTGATACTTCTCCTAGCCCACAAGGGAACACAAGAGATATATTTTTTATTTTGATATAACCTTATTTAAGTAAAAGCTGATATGGAAAGTATGCAGTGAGCTGTTATTTGATATGGACTTTTCCCAGTCCTTAAGAGACAGATTATACTGAGCTGTATCTCCATATCAGGACATGGCATAAATGAGTGCAGCTTCCTGACTTTGTCATTCATTTCTGTTATCCCCAAATTATATTTTAAATCAAATTAGTGGGTTTTGTCAATCTTTATCTCTTTAAATCAGTGAAAATTTTCATAACAGCGAGGAAATATCCTGTATATCCCAAGCACTAATAATTCAGAAAAATATTGTCACTCTTGCACTCCTAGCACATATAAGAAACAGATTTTATGAGTTAAACACTGCTTGCACTGCACACACAGCCTCCATTTTGCATTCACTAACAAACTCAGAGCACAGAAGTTGTCTAAGCTCAAGCACACCCTTGAAGGGCATGTCCAGGTCAAGAATTATGCAGGATTGTGTAGCACAGAGATATTTCCAGATACACTTCCAGCATTTCCAATTCTGTGGTCTTGCACTAGTGTTACAGGTATATAAGTCTGATGGCAAATGTACACCAACAATACAGTGCAAATTTTGCTTTATTGATAGCTTTCCTTTAGAAATTGACTTCAGGAGAAGCTACTGTCCAAGGCTGCTCTTTCAAAAAGAGTCATCTCTATTATTTTTGTCTTCTGGTAGCCTCTGTCCAAGGTTCTCAGACACTCATTGCAAAAGAACCATTTTGCAAAATTGCAAGAGAAATTGAAAATGATAGGTTACAAAGAAAAAAACAGTTTTCCCCTCTTTTTAGCAGCTACGTTTTTCTCTTCAAAGTAGCTGGAAAAAAAAGAGCAGACCAGACTCCAGGTATTCTTGTAATTTGTAAAAGAGATGTCACAATCATAGGTCCAAATGAATGATGCTCCAAAAAATGTTTAACTGGGACCTAAATGTTGCATAGGTCTTGTGTGGTCCTCTTCACAGAGGTGAATTTCACACACTGACAGGGAATGCAGGAACACTATTTTCCTTGTTAAAAATCATATGGGAGACTGATTTATTTCATTGGGTCCTATTTTTGTGCTGCAGAATATGTGTGCTTTCCAATGAAATGTACATGTTTCCTGAAATGGTAGAACAGGGTCCCCAGTGTTTTTCTCTCAGTTTATTGTTTCTTACCCAGACACTAACTGTTTGTTTGAACTATGCAGGAAATTTTGATAGGTCCCTTGTCAATGTATATGTTTCCATT
The DNA here is from genome assembly GCA_032595735.1 of Pelochelys cantorii. NCBI lineage: Eukaryota > Metazoa > Chordata > Testudines > Trionychidae > Pelochelys > Pelochelys cantorii. The sequence goes on from CM064328.1 coordinate 183,842,843, forward strand.
GCATTCATGGAAAGGGACAGCTGGTGGCTGATTTTATCCTTATAGTTTCCCATCACTTTTTGGTAGAATTCTCTTAGCATTAAACAATCTCTTATTGCCCATCAATATCATTCTAGACAAATTAACAGTTAGCTCTTTTTCTATATGAAAAACCTGAAGCATCACTTCAAAAAGCCAAGGTTTTTATAAAAAAAAGTAGTTTTCCATATTTAGTACTACTCAGTAATATAGAGAATATTTAATCATTAAATGTCCAAATTAGACCAGGTTCAACTAGAGTAGCTTGGATAATTCCACCATTTTAGAGCTCCTGGGCTGGGCCCATAGCTGATGTAAGTTTAGTTCATGGGCCAAGTTAGTTCATTGTATAATTCAGCCTGGCCACCTCTTTTTAATGTAGTTAGTGTTTCTTTCAGCTTGTTGATGGCAGCATGTTTTTGTTTCTTCAAAACTGGCTTTTCTGGGTCATGTGTAAACATACTGTACACTAGAGAGAGCTGATGAGAAAATGGAATTTCCATTGAAAAATTTACTTTAGTTTGAAATTGGAATAAAATTGAAATTTCTAAACTTTACCACAGATTAGAAATTCCAAAAAATTAATTTGGATACAATGATGTCAAATATTTTAATATAAAATATTAAATATATAAATGATAAATATATTAACTTTTACATTACATACAATAAAACTGAATGAAATGATAACATCAAAACTAAACACTTTTACCTTACTGAAAAAAAAACAGTTATCAAAATTAAACGAGAAAGATCAAACCATTCTTTTTGCAACTTTCCTTTTGAAAACGAGTTAGAAATTAACATGTCCCTGTGAAACATTTTGTTCTTGATGAAGAGGAGGTTTCCAATAGAAAATTGCTTCTGTAATCATATACTAGTTCAATCCAGAAGGCCTTTAATGCTCATATAATAAAGATTTTTTTATATGCCATTTTAGTGATAGTAAACATCCTTGGTTGAAATATGCTAACCTTGCCAATGTTACGCATCCACTGAGCTCAACAAGTGTGTTTCATCAGTAAAGTGAGCAGACATGGGCCAGAGATTTAGTGGATAAGGATATATCAAGAATCCCAAACTATCTTGACATTAGAGAGGTGCAGTCAGTCACAAGACATGACTTACTGCAAACCTAGGGAAAATGACCTTTCGAATTATATCTACTCTTACCTTCAACTTCTGATATTTACAATGTAAAAGAGATTCATAGCAACCATTCATATATATTGGAATTCTACTCTTTTTCTGCTTATTTATAGTAGTATAAAATTGCATATTTATGGGTATTACTGTTGATTTGCATGGATTTAAAGGACAGAATATGACTTTCAAAGTGGACCTTACTTAATGTGGGGACCTTATGGGTGACCACTCTGCAAAGGGGTCTATATAGCACCTCAAAATTATGGACCAATTGGTGCAACCCCCCTTCACACAAATTTTGGCTTCAAAGAGACTTCTTGTGCATGCAAGTACTCAGCAATACTTAGCAAAACTGCATAATTTAATTGCATCTCAATTATATTATACTCATGCTTGTAAAATAAGGATGGGAAACCTCAGATGATTTAGAGGCTCATAAACACCAAGAACCTCAAACACTTCTCTGAACCTCTTGAGTCTTCACAATCTCAGTTAGAGAAACTGTTTGTGCAAAATTTCTATCAACTTTTGATGCTTTCGAGTGCCTTTCCAGCTGGAAGCAGGAAATTCATTTTTCACAAATGAAAAATAGCATGGGGCAGTGTGCAAGAGAGTACAGGCGGGGAGGGAAGGTTATACAAAAAAAATTGAAAACCAAAATAGATTCAGTTAAAGTATGATCAAGTTTTCAGTAGCTATTCAGGTCAGTCCATGTTTATCTGAACACTTTCACTCTTCTCTTATTTTAACTATGTAATTTCTTACACAAATCCATATTAGAGAAGCCAGACTTGGATGCCATCAGAGGAATGTGTTATCTGTAAACTTGTTTGATGTATTTTCTATTAATTAAAGAAAATTTCAAAGCAAATTCTCCAAGTAAAACAGTTAGGGGGGAAATAAAAAAAGTTTTATTAATTATACTTTTAAATTATTTTATTCTGAAGATTTATTAGAACAAGAAAACCCCCTAAAGTTCTGAAGAAATATTAACATAACATGCCTGTAACTCAAGCTGTGTTTAATGAGAGGTGCTGTTTTTTTCTGCCATGAGGGCTATAGTCCAATGAATGATAGCTATGAAAGAGGTCACATACATATTCATCAAATTCGACATGCACATGTAAACTGGTTTTAATAGGCCATGACAGCAGAAGTTGTGTCAGGCAAATCGCTGCACATGTGCTCATTCCCTCAACTGGCATATTTAGCCATTAACGTTCTGGTATCCATGGATGAAATATTAGCTTGTTAACTTAAGACCATCAGTTGTTGCTGATGCTTAGTGGCAACAAAAGCACAAATTCCCTCTGCAACTTTATTATGTGCCGAGCTAGAATTGAATTATTACAATGGTACTGTAACATTTCCATTCCCCTTCCTTATTTATTACAGAAGATATTTGCAAGTGAAAAATTGGAATGCAGATATTATATAAATGAAAGGTTTCTTGATTCACATGTAATTCACATATTGTGTCCCACTATTTCCATGGATTCCTTATATTATACTCTGAATGCACTGAGAAGAAAATGTTGCTACGGCATTATTTTTTCCATTAGCATGCAGCAGCATATAAGGGAAAAGTACACCCTTCTTTATGGAAATATGAACCTTCAGAATCCTTCTTTTCATCCATTAGAAGAAGAGCTATCAATATGGTAGCCCAGGTCTTCAGTGCCTTTTAAGTTGGCGTAGCTCCACTCAAGAAAACCACACTGGGGGTTTGTCTAGACTGCTTCCCTCTGTCGGCAGAGGGATGCAGATTAGGCAGGTCGACATTGCAAATGAGGCAGAGATTTAAATATCCCATGCCTAATTTGCATAAAAATGGCCGCCGCGTTTTGCCGACTCAGCACTTTGTCGGCAAAAAGTGGCAGTCTAGGGGGATCTGTTGAGAAAGAAAGACTTTTTCGACAGATCCCTTATACCTCCTGCAAGGAGGTTTACAGGATCTGTCAAAAAAGGCTTTCTTTCTCGACAGATCCCACTCTAGACTGCCGCTTTTTGCCGACAAAGTGCTGAGTTGGCAAAATGTGGTGGCCATTTTTATACAAATTAGGCACGGGATATTTAAATCCCTGCCTCATTTGCAATGTTGACCTGCCTAATCTGCATCCCTCTGCTGACAGAGGGATGCAGTCTAGACATACCCTGGTTTACATCAGTCAAGGATCTGGCCCCACAAGTTTGTCTCCTTTCCCTTTGGTCTCATAAAGATAGATAAAAGGGCTAGTTAACATTGGCACTTTATTTTTCAGGGAGTAACATATTTCCCCTTTTAAACATGAGGAGACATAGTACATATGGAAGCAAAATAGTATTTGCGAGAAATCAATCAATCTTGAGGGGAAAAATGTTAATGTATTGTAATGTTGGTTCCCCATAAAAGACTTTAAATGCCCACAGGGTTTGACTGATACATGGTCTGGCTCTGAGAATTTCTTTAAAGAGGTGGTCTCGATCTCAAAGCCACATATTCACCTTTGGTAGATTTGGTTGCTGTGGTACTTCATGTACATATTTTAATACAGATTAAGAAGTCTGTAAAGTTAACCTTCTGTGATTTTTCTAATCATGTAGTTACAGTCATACTGCGGTTGTAGTACATTACCCAGCCTCCTTTTCAAAAAAATTCATCCACATATTTCTTGGAGAGCCGGAATGCATCTTTGTGAATGACAGTGAGGACAGACAGAGGGCAGTAGATTAGACCAAGCACTGGCTACTTCTTTATAATTGTAAAATAATAAAACTAGAAATTGCCTAAAGGCATCTCATTCTGGCAGCTCTAAAAGACGAGGGTGGGAATTAGAGCAGATGCCTTCAGATACTGCTGGTCTAACATTCTACTCCCCTTGATACCCTCCCTCCCTTCCCTCCCCACATTCATGCTCATATTCAGAACAATAACTATCAAAGCCACACCAGATAAAACCTACTAGATCAATATCACAAGCCTGCAGCCACAAGTGTAAAAGGGCCAGGTTCTCTCCTGACCAAGGTGCTCTCAGAGCAGAAACTCAGAGGGGCTGAGGTGCAGTTTCCTGGATCTCTGCCCTGCACTTGTTCCAATGGACAATATGCCAAATGTTATCTAGTAGTGTTTACAGTATTGTTTTAGCCATGTTCTGCTGCCCGTGACCTGTCCAGTGATTTGCTCTCTATGGGTATGTCTACACTAGCCCCCTAGTTCGAACTAGGTTGGCTAATGTAGGCATTTGAACATAAGTCCTTAGTTTGGATTAACTGTTACTCCTCCTGCAATGAGATGTAACAGTTAATCCGAACTAAGTGCTTAGTTCGGATTAACTTCTGACTGCCGCGTGTAGCCACGGGCAGTCAGTTCGAACTACGGGGCATTTAAAAATGGCGCCCGCCTGGGAACATGCAAATGAAGCCCGGGATATTTAAATCCCGGGCTTCATTTGCAAGTTCGAATGCCTACATTAGTCACCCTAGTTCGAACTAGGGGGCTAGTGTAGACATACCCTACGGGAGTATATGTGGGGGGAGGTCATAGTCGTGGGCTAAAATTAAGAATTCCTTGATTCATTGGAGAAATTCTCATTTAGCCGGCTCCAACCAGATTATGCTGGACAAAGGAAACAATTCAAGGAGAGAAAATTTGGTTTTTAATAGTATTTTCCCACCTGCCCCCAGCAAAGCTCTGCTCCCACAGTTCTTCACCAGCTGCCCATCGTGCATAGACTGATAGTGCTCCAAGCATGCCACTGAGTCAATGACATCATCCACTGAGGAACCCAAGGGCAAGAAAGGAAGCATGTTAAATAATGACCCATTGGGGGAAATCCAAACGAGAGAGAGCGAGAGAGTAATGGGAATCATAGAATCATGGAATCATAGAACATGGCCAGTCCTATGCCCTCGTGACAGGACCAAGCACTGTCTGTCTGTCTGTGTCTGTCTATCAGGGAAGGAGCAACAAAGTAACAAAGTGAGTTTGTATCGGATCTTGGTCTGCTCCACATGCACATGACCACTGCACACTTTAAGCTACATGCCATGACATGAACTCCAAAGCGCCATCCTAAACCCTGTCTGTAAGCCAGGGACCACTTACCTACAGCAAAATCATCCAGGAGGTGGCACACAAGTGAGAAGCAAACAAATACAAAATAATCTTTCGCTGTGGCCTCTGACGGGGAAGGAGGAAAACACTCCCCACATTCCCCTCACACACCAGAGCCTGGGGAGAGGGGATCCTTAGTTGATTTTGTGTGCTCCAGCCCCACAGTGGGGTGGCAGGGAAGTGGGGACTGGAGTGCCTGCACAGGGTCCCCAATGCTGTGAGGGGAAAGCCTTGAATCTTGGGGGTTGGATACAGGCAAGTCAGGGCCGTAGGTTCTCCACCCCTGCTGTACACCTTTTCAAAGAAAAGAAGCTGCAGTCTCACCTGGTTGTCCAGCACAAATCCCAAAACACCCTGCCCAGGATTTTTGATAAACAGACACCCAACATTAAGCTCATGCAGCCAGGGAGGTTTAGGTTGGACATTAGGAAAAATTTCCTGTCAGGGTGGTGAAACACTGGAATAAATTGCCTAGGGAGGTTGTGGAATCTCCATCACTGGAGATATTTAAGAGCAGGCTGGATAGTCATCTATCAAGGATGATCTAGATCAGGGATGGGCAAAAGTGCCTCCGTGGGCCAGATCCAGCCTGCCAAGCAGGTTGATCCAGCCTGCAGAGGCCCTGCCGATCCCCCGCCCCCAGGCCAATTAGTGCCTGGGGGTGGGGGGAAGTGCACACACTTTCCCTGGCCCTGCAAGGAGCATGCAGAGCTTAGAAGTGCCACGTGCTCCTGGCAGGGTGGGAGGAGACTTCGCATGCTCCCTCACCCCCAAACCCTGATTGGCATGGGGGCAGAAAGGGGAGCATGCCAAGTCTCCTCTCACTGCCAGAGGCATGGGCACTTAAGGGGAATCTCTGGGCGGGGCGAAGACTTCACCCACTTCCCCATCCCCAGACCAATCATGGTCTGTGGGTGGGGAAGCAGGGAAATATTCTGGCCATACCCCTTCTTCTTGAGGCCTCGCCACTCCCAGTGTGGCCTGAGGCCACTTCAAAAATTTCTGAAGTGGCCCCCGGCAAAAAATTATTGCCCACCCCAATTGAGATTGTGCTTGGTCCTACCATGAGGGCAGGGCACGGGACTTAATGACCTCTTGAGGTTCCTTCCATTTCTAGTATTCTATAGTTCTATGATTCTAAGATTAGGTTCTTAAATGGATTTATAGGCAGCTAGACACTCTGACTTTCAAAAGTACTTAGGACTTACAGCTCCTGCTGTTTCACTGGGTTAGGAACCCACGGAGTGTTTCCAGAAGCTTCCTTTCCTTGGTGACTTGGGTGCTAGAACCCTACAGACTCACCTCTTCAGTGTATAAACTGCGATGACAGAGCAGATGAAGGATCATTGGGATCAAGATTAATTGGGTTTGGAGGATCCGTGGGCACAAGTTGTCAGTTTGCTGGCACATTCATAAGGCTTGACACACTGAAGTAAAAACAACAAGGAGTCTGGCAGCACTGCTATGGCTAGATATTCTTCATATGATATACATATCCAAAGTCTTTATGGATCTTGCTGTTCTTGTGTCTCTGCCATTATTCTATCTGCTAGGCTCAGATCCTGTAATGACATCTGCAGCCAATGGCTTTAGTTTATTATCCTTTTATTGTGTGATGGAATGATTCATCAACATGTTACATCATATATCTTTATTGTATATCAATTGCAGTTAATTTGTGAATTATCGAAGTAGAGGATTGATGAGTATTTAGAGGAACCAAGTATTAGACATGAGTAAAACAAGCTGAAATGCAAGAACCAGTATTTACAAAGATTAACACTTTAGGCTGTAACCCTGCACAGCATGCTTAACTTGAAACAATTGTACTGGATTCATTAATTTCAGTAGGATTACTCACGTGCTTAAATTTAAGCATATGTGTAAGGGTTTGTAGCATTGGGCCTTCATCTGTCTCTAATTTTTATTTACCTGTTGCTGTTTGACTACGTGTCCGATCCTAGTTTCCGGTTTAAGTAAGGCCCCATCTTAATCAGTGTTTTTTCTTATTCCCTGGTTGGATATTTGCCTGAGGCTTAAAGGAATTTGTTTACAATGTTCAAGAGACTGTTTGGATTAAGTTACATTATGCACACAGCAAAAAGAGTTATTATTGGAAAGATTAATGCAGCAGGTGCTGATATTCCCACAAATTCTTTTTTGAGAGAACAATGATGATTCATAGTCTGGGGGGGAAAAGGGGGCAATTGGGAGGAGAAAGAAAAAAGCAAATAAAAATGTTCTGAACTATCAGTACTTGGTCCCTGGGAGAGTACAAATCCTGCTTCAAACAGCCCTTGAGACACCACCACTTAAAGGTCAGAAAAGGAGTTCTTGTGAGGTGACATTCAAACCTTTAATAGCTGGCAGTCAGTTTTGACAATAATAATTTTCCCTCACTATTCAGTAACCTGTCCACAGCAGTCTAGATGGAACAGTAACCTAATCTAGTTTATTTTAGTAGTGGGGGGAAAGGCATCACCTGTTGGCCTCCCTAGGCCACCTATAATGACACCAAAAGCAGTAGAATGCCTCAGGTTGCACATTAGGCATTTGCTGACATTAGTAACTATAATACCAGTTTCTTCCAAATAAGTCTGACAGAATGGCTTTGGAAGCAGAGGTGATTCAAAGTTTGGTAAGTCGGAGGAAAAGTTTGCTGTCTCCTGCTGCTTTCTGTCCCACAAATCTGGCCTCTCTAATAACCAGCATTGGCCACAAGCAGTAGGAACCCTTTTCAATCACTATTAGCAACACTCCTTTTCTGTCATACATGACCTCTAGCAAGCTGCAGCCCAGCAAAGAGTTTTCCTTTCTGAAAGCAAACGGACATCCAGCTAGAATGGATTTACTCTGTGACAAACAACTTTTCTAGCGACCTCTAACAAAATTGGGACGCATTGTCCTTTTTCAGGGCATAAATCTAGAAGTCCCTTCCCTGAGGAATCAAGGAAGGGAAGAATGAAAGTCTTACTCTTTCTCCTTTTTCATGTTTGCTTGAGATAAAATTACACTGCCCAAACACTGAAAGAATTGTCACTACGGTTAGCCATTGGCAATGATGGGTAAAGTGCTTCAACTAAATGTAAAGACTTCCCACCCAGATCTTTCTCCCATTCCTGGATTTGAACTGAACCTGAACCATTTTTAAAGCTGCAGAAAGCTTAAGGATACTCATAAATCTCCAAAGGAAACAAGGAAGGCTCCAGTATGGCCCTTACAATACAGCACTTCTTATGTGGCATCATGTTTCCTGAGGGTTTGCAAGGAGAGAGGAGGAGAGAGATGTCAACAACCGACCAACCCCTTCAACTTCTACATCTCTTCTTCAAGTATCATCAGGTGGCTGGCCAACACTATCTATTTGTTAGTGGGGGAGGAATAAATTTTTTAAAATAATGTCTAGTTTGTGTACAGGCTCTCTCAGGGGTCCACAGAGGCCCAGGCTGCATTCATCTTTTGAGGCCCCTCGCTAAAATGAAAATAAACAATTACGACATGTGAAATCAAAATCAGGCACCAAAAGAGTGAAAAATAATTTGATTTTTTTATTCATCAAATGCTTTTCTTGCCTTTTCCACATCTTTTGTTTGCTTAAATTCTCAGCTCTAAGCCGAGAGAGTGTGTCACATTTTGGTCTGATAAGGATGTGCATAAAAACAAGTTATGAAACTTATCAAATCCCAAAAAATTAACAAATGTCTAAATTTGCTACCCACTTTGAGCTTGAGGACCAGGCCAAATGGTCCTCCTGCCCCCTCTTTGATTGTATAGTGTATAGTGCTTTTCATCCATAGGTCTCATGGATATGTCTACATTGCAATCCTCTTCCGAGAGAGGAATGCAAATGCAGACAAGCGAAATTGCAAATAAAGCATGGATTTGAATTTCCCGCGCTTTATTTGCATAATTACAGACCACTGCTTTTCCAAAATAGCATCTTTCGAGAAAACAAACGCGGTCCCTGCGAGGTTATTTCGAGAAAAAACCCTACCTTCGAAATAACCCTTACTCCTCAAAAAATGAGAAGGACCGCATTTGTTTTCTTGAAAGATGTTATTTCGGAAAAGCAGTGGTCAGCGATTATGCAAATGAAGCGTGGGAAATTCAAATCCGCGCTTCATTTGCAATTTTGCTTGCCTGTATTTGCATTCCTCTCTCAAAAGAGGAACGCAATGTAAACATAGCCAAAGTATTTTACAAAGGAAATAGATACTGTCCCGATTTTACAGATGGAGAAACTGAGGCACAGAATTGTGATGTGACATGCTGAATTCACACAACAAGCCAGTGGCAAATTTGGGTCTCCTGAGTTCCATTCTATCACTCTAATTCTCAAAGGGATAACATACATTAACAAGGCTAGCTGTGTACAGTAGCATGACTGAAAACCTAGTGGTTCCAAGGACTACAGTACATTTTTGTCTTGTAAAACCTGGCATCCATGTGAGCGATGTGACGTGACCTATATAACACTAGCTCTTGTTCTGATTCTCAGTGGCCTCCAGCTACCAAAACCTGAAGCATCTTACCTTGCAGAGGCCTGAAATCCGAGTGGACTGAAAGAAACATTCACATGAGGCAAGACTGCAGAGACACTGTGTATGTCAAGCCTAATTCAGAAGAAATGTGTAAGTTAGCCCAAGAGTGTGGGTAATTCAGTCTTAGGAAGCCTACATGCGAGGGGCAAATACTTGTTCAGTTTCTGAAATCAATAGGACTAGGATTTGGTCACATGAGTATGATTTATATGCTAAAGAGCCAGAATAAAAGGTGCAGGAGGATATAAGTTAAGGGAGGAATGGCTACTGTAACTTACACCTTCCTTTAGAAGGGAGGGGGGAAACAGGTAAGGATCACTGCACATTTCTGTGTACTTTAGGCTGAAAACTGAGCATTCTCCAGAGTCTTTGATCCATAACTTGGCATTTTACTGAAGAAGGCCAAGCTACACTGATTAGGCAAGAGCAATGTGAGGAGGGACCAATTAATATTATGTAGCACCACATGAGACTGCCAGATCTTGATATGTTGATATTACTGTACGCTGAAAAAACTTAGGAATGGTTACCTTGATGATGGACTCTGTATAGTGAGTAAAAAGGAATACTGTGGCTATCAAAAACTTGCTTGAAAGGGTATTTACATTTGGTTCAGACCTTGTGGCCTAGAAAAGTACAGTATCTAGAAAGAAGCAATATAGGCAGAACTTCCTGATGTAGGATTATGAATATGAGCTATCACTAAGGCTGTTCTTGAGATGAAGACGGTGGAGTAGGCCTTGTCAGTTCTATGTTCAGTTCCTGCCTGTACTGTAGATCTCCTGAGTGACCAAGGGGCTGTCACTTGATATCTCTGTGCTTCAACTCCATATGTCTCCTTGCATATTACACCCCTTCCTCACACCCTGTATCTTGTCAAGCTAGATAGCAAACTCTTCTGTGCACGAATTCTACTAGTTATGCGTGATGTCCAGCAGAATGGGACCCTGATATAGGTGGATGCCTCTGTGTACATCAAGATGGAGAGGCAAATTTCAATTTGAGAAGACATGTACTGGGCGCTTTGTGTAAGAGTGCAACATCGTGGACAGGTACATGCTCTTGGTGGGTAGCCCCTCCTGCCACTCATACTGCTTTGTCTCTATTTTTAGCATCCTAGCTTGGTTCGGGTTAGCATGGGTATGTCTCTTTGAGTTGTGGAGCTGGGAATTACACCACAGGGTCAAAGTATGGACACGCCCTATGTGCTACTGAAATACAAATAATTAGAAGAGAGTATTTGTCTTGGATGAAGAGCCCTGCTTTCTAGGAAGATTCAATCTCAGTATTTGCATTTGTTGACTTGCTGCAATGCTAATATTTATTACTGAGGAGAAGGAGGGTTGTGTAGAAATCTGTATTTTAAACCGTACAATAGCAGTCCAGTCCTGACAGAGTTAATGGAAGGCTGAGGCGGATGGATAGATGGCAACATGCCAGTGTTAACAGCTAGGGTACCAGAGGTGACTCAAAGTTTAGCAAGACTTAGAGAAAGTTTACTGTCTCCTGTTGCTCTCTGTTCCACAAAATTGGCCCATTTAAAACCAACATTGGCCGACAGCAATGGGAATCCTTTTCTATTGCCATTAGCAACACTTTTATTTCCATCATACTTGACCACAGCAGGCTGCAACTCAGTGAAGAGCATTCCTTTGAGAAAGCAAGCAGACATTCAAGTGGAATGGATTTACTGTGTGAAAATCAGCATTTTAGGGGCTTCTGAAAATGTGGAAGTGAATGCTTTTTTTTCTTTCTCACAGCTTGACTCTAAACTTAAAAAAAAGCCCAGCTCTTCATGTGAAGCGATTTTGCAGCAGCCTACAAAGCATAAAGAATGAGTATAATATTCAGAGTGTATGTGGCCTGTTGTTTTCCTAGACCCTGAATATGGGCAAAATTCAAAATTATCTAGTTTGTTTCAGATGGGTTTCTGATGTGTGGTGTGTTCAAAATGTTGTAGTCAATTGCCATCTAATTGTGCTCTGCGTTTTACAAATTTTTGCTGTAGTATTTTTTTTAAATCATTTTAATGGTGAAGTCATCTTTCATTGCATACCTGTATTAAACAGTGTATCCTTGAAATTAGCAAAACAGCAAAACTTCACTAAACTTTTTACACATTCCCCAATCAAGAGAATAATTTAAAATCAGTAAGAGAAGCAGGAAAGTGGCTTATAGTAGAAGCAGGTTTTTTGAGAAAACCAAAAAAGTAAGGCCTAAGCTCCATTACAAGAGTTAGTGGCCCAGGAGACTTGGTTAAACATAGTTACAATTTGTAGTATGAGTGGAATTTTCCAGTCTCCCCCCCCCCCCATCAGGTAAAAGTGGCTTTCAGTTTGGTTCTGTCCACTCTGGCTATGTCTACACTACAGAGGTTTTTAAGAAAAATGGCCATTTTTCTGAAAAAACGTCACTTACCTCCACACTGCAATCACATTCTTTCGAAAAAAAATAGAAAGAACAGAGGGGTTTTTCCAACATTGGTAAACCTCTTTCTGCAAGGTTTACCGATGTTGGAAAGAGCTCTTTCGGAAAAAGGCGTGTATGGATGGGGAAGAGGGAGTTCTTTCGAAAGAAGAGGAAAGAGGAAAAAGCATAGGTGCCCTGGTGGCCACTCTGTCCATGGTGATCACAGCTTAAATGCGAGATAGCGTCCATTCAGTACGGATGCTCTCTTTCAGAATAAGTTTTTTTGGAAGATCTCTTCTGGAAAAACTTCTTCCGAAAGGGTACGTCTACACTACAGCATTATTTCGAAATATCTTATTTTGAAATATTTAATTTGAAATAAGATATTTCGAAATAACACATCTACACACAAAATGCATTTCGAAATAGCGTTTTTCTATTTAGAAATAGCGTGTCCACACTGATTGGACGCTGAATCACATTTAAGGCCAGCTGAAACCAGTTCCAGCAGGGCATCGGGTCAGTAGATACTTTGTGTGGCTGCTGCCTGCGGCTATCTGAGGCTTGTGCCCTGGACAGCCGGTTCTCAGCTTTCCCTGCTTGCTTGCCTACCTCGCTGAGGGACAGCAAAGTATTTTTTTCTCTGCCTGCTTTGGTTGCTCTGACTTGGGACACCACAGCATTCGGCACCATGGAGCCAGAGCTTCCCCTGGGCACTCTGGTGCTCATTTTGGATGTCTTGCTGCAAGCCTGGCAGCAATTGCTGTAGGCTGCCTCGCAGCATGTGCTGCAGCCCAACCCCCAGGCCCTCTTCTGGACCCTCCTGGGGGATAAGGAGGAGCAGCAGCAGCACCCGGATGCCAGCGTGCCCCGCCGCATCTGGCATCTGGACTCCAGCAGCGACTGGTGGGACCACATTGTCCTGGAGCACTGAGGAGACCAACAATGGACCCAGAACTTCAGAATGAAGAAGGACACCTTCCTTGAGCTCTCTGAGTGGCTCGCCCCTGCTCTTCAGCGATGGGACATGCACATGAGGCCCACCATTCCCCTCCACAAGCGTGTAGCCATCGCCCTCTGGAAGCTCTCCACGCCAGATAGCTACTGATCCATGGGGAACCAGTTCGGCGAGGGGAAATCCACTGTCAGAGCAGTGTTCATGCAGATATGGCAGTCCCCAGCCACTGTGACTGGGGAGAGGGGGCAATGAGGGGATGGGCTGCCCAGGAAAAGGAGGGGGAGGTGGTGCAAGTCCCCTCCGCGGGACGGTTTGTTCTGTCCCAGCCGCACTACGGACTGCCCGTGGTGGCCAGGATTGCAGGGGGGGTTGCTCCTGGGGAGGGGGTGTGGGGAAGTGGCGGGGAAGGAGCACTGTCAGCCATCCTGGCACCCCAGTGACTCTCGGTTTTGTGTGACCCTCTGCAGGTGGTCAAGGCCATCAATAGAGTGCTGCTCTGCAGAGCCATCCACCTCACTGATGTGGACGCAATCATCGAGGGCTTTGGCACCCTGGGCTTCCCCAACTGCGGGGGGGGGGGGGGCGCAGGGGGCAATCAACGGGATGCACATCCCCATCTGTGCCCCAGACCACCAGGCCTCCCTGTACATAAACCAGAAGGGATACTTCTCAGTCATCCTGCAGGCTGTGTCTGACCACTGGGGCCGCTTCCTAGACATTAACGTGGGCTGGTCCAGCAAAGCACACAATGCGCGGGTGTACCGCAACTCCTCCGTGTGCCAGAGGCTGCACGCTGGGACTTTCTTCCCCGACCTCCACATCAGGGTTGGGGACGTGGACATGCCTGTGTGCCTGATGGGGGATGCGGCCTACCCACTACAACCCTGGCTCATGAAGCCCTACACAGGACACCTCAACCCCTCCTGAAAGGCCTTTAATGCCAGGCTCATCAGGGCCCACATTGTGGTGGAGGGTGCCTTTGGCCGGCTGAAGGCCCGATTTAGATGCCTCCTCACCTGTCTGGACCTCTCCGAGAGGAATATTCCGCCTGTGGTGGCGGCGTGCTGTGTGGTGCACAATTTGTGTGAAAGGAAGGGGGAGGCTTTCCTGCCAGGCTGGATGGCAGAGGCCGACCACTTGGCTGGCCTGTATGTGCAGCCCCACACGGCTGCCAGCCAGGAGACCCATCAGGGGGCTGTCAGTATCCGGGAGGCCCTGCAGGAGAGCTTCCAAACGGAGGAGGAGTGAAGTCTCCCTAGTGTGCCCCACTGGGGCATTGTGCCTTATTCCACCCTCACATCCTTCCACTTTCCCCTCCCTAACCCCCCTTCCTGATGTAAAATAAAAACATGTGTGTTGCCAAAAACAAACTCTCTTTATTGAACATAACTGGGGGGGGGGAGGGAAGGGGGAATGAGGGCGGGAGAGGAGAGGCGAGAGGGTTGGAGAGGGGAGGGGCAAACCTGGGAGGAGGGAGCTGGAAGGGGGAGGCAAAGGGAGGAAGGGGGAGGAGAAGCTCAGGATTGTGGGTCTTGCTGGTCCACCTGTCTCCCAGCACCGTGGGTGCGGAGGCCGCGGTGTTCCCGGGGGGGAGCGGGTATAGAGGGTGGGGCGGGTGGGGAGTGAGGAGGAGGAAGAGGCAGGAGGGGGAGCAGGAGTTGGGAGGAGGAGCGATAGCTGGGGCGGCAGCAGGGGCTGGAGCGGCAGGAGGCACCAATCTCTGCACCAGGGTCTGCAGGTGGTCGCAAATGGCACGGCCCTAGGCAAGCAGCTCCCACCAGCTCTCCCGCCGCAGCTGCAGGTCTTCATGCACCCAGTGCTCCAGGATGCGGACCTGCCTTCGCAGGATCCTGAGGTGCTGACGCTGGTACTCCTCCTGGTTCCGGGTCACCTGCTGGCCCAGGTGCAGGAGGATGTCCTGGGCGGGGTGGTGCGCCCTGCACTCACAGCTGCTGCGGCTGTGGAGAAACAAGAAAAGTGGTCACTTTTCCCTGGGGACACAGTGGGTGAAGCCCAGCCTCCCTCTGCAAGGCGAGGACGGCAGGTCTCTGTGCCATCAGAGCTGATGTGCTTGCACACAGGCCATGTCTGGCATGTCCTGCTGGCCAGGGACTGCACCCATGCCCCTGTGCTGTATATAGTGTGGGTGTGGGGGGGGGGGAGGAGGAGGGCAGATGTGCCCTGCCTCTGCCTAGAGGGAGCTTGTGGAGGGAGGGCATTGTGCAGTGTCCCTCCCCGGGGTCAGGAGCATGTCATGTGCCTTCATACATACACACGTGTGGGTAACAAGCCAGGGCCCCTGTATGGCAACCAGCTGGGGCCACATGCCCAGGGTGCTATGGCACATGCATAGGTTGCTGCGTGTTCCGTGGTCAGCAAGGCCCACACGCACGGTCCCTGGTCTCCCTCCCCCCCCCCCCCGCCCTGCATAAGGGAACAGTGATGGCACTCACATGTCGAGGCCTCCCCGGCCTCAGATGACACTGGTGACATGGCTGCTGTGATGCCTCGCGGGGTCCTGGGTGAGTACCATGCTCCCTCCAGGCTCCTGCGACTCATGGCTGTCGTCCTCCTCCACCTCCTCCATGCCCTGGTCAGGGCCCTCTGCCCCAGGGTCGATGACCACCTGAAGGGCACAGACCGTCTGACCCCCCAGGATGCGGGGGGGGGGGTGTCTAGATAGAGGAAGGTGTCTAGATCAGCCCCTGTTTGGGAGCTGCCCCCTGTGGCCTTGGCATAGGCCTGCCTCAGCTCCTTTATTTTCATGTGCACCTGCTCCTGGGTGAGCATGTGGCCTTTGGTGGCCAGGTTGTCAGCCATCCACCTGTAGACGGCTGCGTTCCTCCATCTAGTGCGGAGATCATGGACATTGGAGGCCTCCCCCCAAACCTGAATGAGGTCCATGATCTCCGCACTGGACCAGGAAGGCTCCCACCTTTTGTGGCCCCAGGCAGGCTCCTGAGAGCTGCCATACTGCTCCTGGGGAGCGGTGGAAGTCTGGGTGCCAGTGGGTTGCTGGCTCATGCTGGGCCAGGGTCAGTGACTGCTGGCTCTGTGCTGGCAGGCTTGCAGCTGGCACAGGCACTGTGGCCAGAGTCTACCCCTTTAAGGGCTCCGGGGCTGGGGTGGAGGAGAGGAGTTTTCCTGCTTTGGCCCAGAGTGGCCAGCAGGGCACCCTGGGAAGGGCTGGAGGCCCCCTATTTCGAAATAAGCATCTACACAGCGCTTATTTCGAATTAGCTATTTCAAATTTGGCGTTATTCCTCATGGAATGAGGTTTACCAAATTCGAAATAAGCCCTCCGCTATTTTGAATTAATTTCAAAATAGCAGTTTGGCTGTGTAGATGCTAGTAAAGTTATTTCGAAATAATGGCTGTTATTTTGAAATAACTTTGCTGTGTAGACATACCCAAAGAAGCCTGCAGTCTAGACATTGCTTCTGATATTCGGGCCCAGTTCAATACTAGCTGAGATAAAAGGAAGTTTTTCCATTTGCTGCAGTGTTTGCTCGATGAGGCCCAGTGTGTGATACTCACGAACCTGTGTCCAGTGCAGTTATATGCCTGTGGAAATGACCGTAAAGTTTAACTTTTCTTAAGTTGTCACATAAATCCCTGTTTGTGCTCACAAATTGTTGCCGCCTTCTTTTCTGGGGAAGATAGGAAATTTCCATGGCTAAAAGTGCCAAAGGCCGTTTTTTTTCAAAAGCAACCTATAAACTGCATTTGCAGTTGTTTATGTGCATAGCTTTGGGTGCTGAAATAATCCAAATCACCGCTGCCCACGTGAATAAACATTCCATGCGCAAATTCAGCTCTCACAGATCTGAGATTATGGGGATGCATAGACATATGCTTGCTCAAAATTGTAGGCTAAATGGAAACAATGCACAAAGCTGTGGGTGCAAAGTTCAAGTTTGGTTGTGGCCAGTGTTAAAATCTAAACCTTAAATCCCATGCAATGAACAGTAGCTTATGATTTTTTTTTCTGACCTGCTTCAGAACTCCTCTGAAAATACACAGAATTATTGTAGCATATCACTGAAAGCATGGCTCATAATTTAAGATTTTGCATTCTGATTGATCTCTTGTCCCTAGCTGCTCCCAAAGTAGACCGGACATGACACCCAATATAGAGAGCGAGTGGTGTGATAATCTCTCTCTGTTGTTTGCAGATGTCAGACTTTGATGTCCAGGTTTCGTAACCTGAGGATAGCCTTTGTATCAAAAGAGCCTAGGAGTTGTAAACTGGTCTCCAGATGTTCAGTTGTGCGCTCTTCCAACACATGAGTCTTGTCTGCAGTACTTCCATACATTCACAATGTGTGTGTTGGGGGAGGAGGAGAGGTGCATGGTTGCGGCAACTCTGAATAAACCAGCGGATAGCCCAGGGCTGGATTACCCAATAGGCAGACTAAGCACGTGCTTAGGGCACCAGCAAAGCAGGGGCACCAAAAAAAAAAGAGATTTTACGGTATAGTATTGTTTTTATTTTGAATTACATATGGAGGGGCACCATAATCTTTTCAGTGCTTAGGGCCTCTAAAGGTCTTAATCTGGCCCTGGGGTAGCCTACAAGGTGCTTTTGAAGGGGCAAGAAAATCGACAGACATTTTTTTATTTTTCTGACATTAACCAGGAGGCTCATATCCAGTTCCTCGTGATTAATTGCACTTATCCAGTTCTGAAGAGCTCAAAATAAAGACACATCATGTGCACGTCAAGAAAGGCAGTACAGGAGATGGAGTTCAGGAGCTCAGGCCCTGCTGGTTTGTTCTGAAGGAGGTGAACATTTTTACCTGATTTTACACTGGTATCAGACCAAGTGCATTTGCACAATTGTAATTGTACTGATATTCTGTAAAATGGACACGGGGATTTTGGTAGCACAGCTAAATTAATGCCTCCAACTACTTTATAGATAAAAAGTTAGTGTTCTTCATTGCAGATTAATGTTTTTAAGGGGCAGTGCTCAGTTTAGATGTGAAATACACTCCTTAAAAATAAGTCAGTCTTGTTTCTGCTAGATAACATGGTTCTTGTTCTGATTTCCAGGGTAATCGCTCTTTATTAGATTATAGGTATAAGGATCAGATGTTCAAAAGAGCTCAGTTCCTATTTAGGCTCCAAAATCAGTGGCCATTGGGTGCTGAGACACTTTGAAAATCCAGCCACAGCTGTGTTCAGATTGCCCCTTTTGTGCCTTTTGGAGATGTTGCAGCTGTGTACCAACTGTGAAAGCTGCATGACTGGGACCTGATTACAAAGAGAAAAAGGAAAATTCATGAATTCATCTTCCCATTACATTAGGTGGCTTTATATTAAAACAAATTCTCTCCTTATTTTTCAATTTTTCTCCCCTCAGCTTTTTATTTGATGTAATGGCATAAGGGTTTTCTTTTTACAAAATGTTATGGGCTTTCATAGCAAAAGTAGTCAAAGCTTGTAGCCTTTACACCCAACCAGCTTTTGCCTTTTTTAACTTTTGTGCCAAATGTTTCATTTGAAACAATTGAGTCATTGACCTTAAATCAGTTGGCAGTCAGGAGAATAAGGGCATTACTGAACAGATACAAAATTTACTTGCATCACTTTTTGATGCGCAGTATATTTGGGGAGATCTACTCTTCTTGTCATAAAGATGAGAGTCTAACTTCCACACCTAAACATGCCTGCTCTTTTTTTTCTCCTGTGCACATCCAAACCCTATATTCCCCTCTCTTCCAACTTCCCTCCCAAACCATGGCATCTACCCATCCCCAGTCCATCTTTCTCCCCATCTTGTCACTAAGGCTGAAGTTCATTATCATTAAAATCAATGGAAGCTTTGACATTTCATCTTTCTATAGCAAAATGAAAAGCAACCTGGCTGGTGATGGAGGTATCAGTTTCCCTTTGAAATGCCACCACTGTAGTGCTAAAAAGGAAAACCAGTGCTGTCTGTCAGCCATCCACATGAGAGAAATAGCCAGGCTGCAGGTAAAATTGAAGTTTGCTTTAAGAAGATTAATTGGGAATTGGCTTAAGGCTCACCCCAGTTCTGTTCCTTCAGCCAAAATCTTTACCAGATGTGGGCAGGAGGTGGAGAGGATAGGGAAAGAAAAAAATGGAAGAGACTAGAGAGGCGAAAAGGAAGTTTTAAATATTCTTTAGTCAGAATCCTAGTTAACTTTTTCAGCAGCAAGTTTCTGTCCTTTTGATGCGTTCTCACTCACATCCTATGGAATATTTAACTTTCGCAGGTTAATGTTTTTCTTCCATCAATAGAGAATAAAGTATACAACTCAGGTGGGTCTATAAACTATTACTAAGAAGGCATCTTGCTCCCTGGGACAATAGAAGGTCCAAAAAAGAGCGGAAGGAAAAAGGTTATTTAAAAAAACTTTTTCGATAAATATTTTTAAAGTAATAGAACATGCATAATAATACTGACCACTTTCTCCCACTATTTTACTTGCTGTCTGCTGTGAACCGCTCATCACAGTGGAAAGTCCATGTTGCAAAATTTCTCCTCAGATTGATTTTTAGACTTTTGTTACATTAAATCTGGAGAGCCAAATACTAATAGTTATTAGCAGTGTCAGACTGGGTATTGTCAGGCAACTGATTCACTTTTTGATTGGTTATACACATAAGAAATATGTAACAGGATTATTTTTATTTGTTTATACTAGTGCCTACTGTGTGCTAGGGGTATCCAAATACTCTGCAGAGACTGCCTCCGCTGAGATGGACAAGCAGAGAGTAGTTAGGAGAAAAGGAACAGAAACGGTAACTTTTCTACAAGTCATCTAGATTAACTATTCAGCATATCAGGAGTGTACACATAGGAAGCAAGGGTTGTGCTCCATGTTCCTTTTAGCTGTGTGCTTGGGTGGCCACCCAGGAGAGATTCAAATGCCAAGCTGATTAGCACAGTGCCCACAGATGCCCATAGCCAGCAGCATGTGTTTCTATTAATGGTGCACATCTGCATATGCCTTGGTGCACATAACAACATTTATTCTGCACATAGATGGAAAAAATTAGAGGGAACATTGGTTCTGATTGTTTTGCCAGAAATAGGGACCTTGTGAAAGACTGTACACAGGAGTTTCTGTGGGAAGCTGACAAACTGATATATGAGGCTGGGAGGACTGGCAGAACAGAGGGGATTAGAGAGGGTAACTTGACTCTTGATGAGAGAGCATAAGAAGAGAAGGGCAGAATTGTGGAGGGGTTTAAAATGATGGAAAGAAGCTTAAATCTGATGAAACAGCAGAAGGGAAGCCTGGGGAGAATTTTGAAGAGGGGAATTACTAAATCAAATCAATGGTCAAGGCAGATGAGTTAGTTGGCTGCATTTTGTGTGCATGTAAGGGAGGCAGTGCATGTGTTTAGGGGGACCAGAAAGAAAAGGAGGGAACTTAAAGTTGATGAGAAGAAAGAAGCAGCAGAATTCAGATATGGCCTGCATGTGTGGAGGGAGGAGACAAAAATAACCTTGGATTGTGAGCTTGAGCGATGGTGAGATGGGTGGAGTCGCAATGGTAATATGGAAGAGGGAAAATGAGTTTGGTTTTGGCCACGTTCAGTTTACAATGATGGCAAGAGGAAGTGTCAGAAAAAAGGTTTAGAGATGCTACTGGATAGAAGGAGGCAGGTCCTGCAGGGAGACTTCTGGGAGGAAATCTCTGTAACATCGATGGGGTCATAGCCTGTTTGCTCTACATTTCCAGATTCTGACCTCCCTCCACCTGCAGTGAAACTGCACCAGCTCCAATATCTGAGGTCCCTTACTGCCTGCAGAGGAGGAAACAGGATTGGCCTTACAATCAGCAGCAGACACCAGAGCTTCAATGTCTCTGTAACTCCCAAATGTGTGTTAATTAAATGTGTGTATTAATGGTTATGAGGATCTTCCTCCACAAGGCATAAATCACATTGATGGTATTAATTCATGGGCAGTGATTAAAGCATCCCAAATAAGGATTTACAAGTTAATATTAGCAACTTGATTGGTGTCTCATTCTGATGTTATAGTGATGCGCTGATAGCAATGAGTTCGTTTTTAGCGTTGTTCTTCATTAATAACCTCTTTCTGAGCCTGTCAGATCTTTGCAAGGAAAACCAAGAAAGCTGCTGAGAATGTGGAATTAAAGTTTAAATATTTTTGTTTCTTTTAGATAGGGTAGAGTACTGTTTCTGTGCTTTGAACAGTACTTTTTGATATTATTGTAAGATCCAAAACAGGGAATGATATGCTTTTGTCTTAGTTTGGATTCATCATGGCCACAGTGTTTTTAGAAAAGACAGGGAGGGAACATAACAGCTTTCAAGTACCTGAAAGGATGTTACAAGGAGGAGGGATAAAAAAAATTTTCTCCTTAACCTCTGAGGACAGGACAAGAAGCAATGGGCTTAAATTTCAGCAAAGAATGTTTCATGATCTGCTAAAAAAGCATTGATTTTTTTGTTTGCTTTGAATTTGATACTTTATGAATATCCTGTGCAAATAAAACAAAGTAGAATAGCTTTATATGGCCAACTTAGTGCTACATAGAAATACAGGGTATACACCATGGTAGTATTACTTTATTTGGCATATGTAGGATTTGTCAAATTTTCAAAACAACAGCAACAATGGATAATGTCATGTCAACTAGAAGAACATTTGTCAAACCCTTCTTTCCCCAGACATTTCTTCTTTTTTATATTGACTCTCAATCAGGGTCAGAAGCATGTAATGCTAGGCCAGGCCACATTAACCATTAGACTAATAAAGCTATAGCCTTAGGCCCTCCCATTGTTTAGGCCCTCCTGGTCAGGCAGGGGGCAAGGCTGGGCTGGGTAAGGGAGGAGGAGTGAACTTACTGCCAGCAAGAAAGATAAGGCAAAGCAGCCCCCTGTGACTTAGATGGAGCTCCCTCTCCTCCCTGATAGTGATAGAATGGGAACAGCAAGCAACAGGCAGCATTGGTAGAAATCGGGGGAGGGAGGCTTCAGTCCCTTCTGCCCTTTCTAAGTGGCACTGGGGACATGAGGGGGCTCAGGTAGTCCTTGGCCTGTGTGGGGTGCACTCTCAGCCAGAAGTTAAGCTGGCTGGTCTGTAATTCCCTGAGTTGTCCTTATTTCCCTTTTTATAGATGGGCGCTACATTTGCCTTTTCTCAGTCTTCTGGAATCTCTCTTCTGTAGTCCATGACTTTTCAAAGTCTAATGGCTCAGATATCTCCTCAGTCAGCTCCTTGAGTATTCTAGGATGCATTTCATCAGGCCCTGGTGACATATTGAGGGTGAAGGAGGGAAATGCAAATATATGCCATTAATAAACATTTTATGAACTTTATATTTAAATATTAAATACATAATACCACAACTATACACTGCTGTCCCTCAGCCTCTCTTTTCCCAAAAAGAAGTGGGTCTTGAGGAGGAATCTGAAGAATGAGGGTGTAATGACCTTAAAGATCAGTAAATAAAGGGTATTTCACACATAGTGGACAATGAGGAAGACAACATGGCTGTGGGAGAAGCAGGCAAGTACCTCCATTGAAGTAAATGCCGCTAAAGAGCCTGGTGCTGGACTGTATTCTGTATTTTTCCACTTAAGCAATCAATCGCTGTAGTTGCCACATGTTACATGATCATGAATAGGAGGGGGAACTGATCCAGTAGAATATTTCCATATTAAGATGTAAGAATGTTCAGGAGCCCGTGGGCTACATAATTCATTGCCTTTCCCTTCCAAATGTTTCAAGAGAAAAGATAAAGGTAATGTGGTTTTATTTAATCTTTTAGAGGCAGTTCTCACATAGTGCCTGGAGAATCTTGGTGAGGCAACAGGGAGGAGACATGTCCTACAGGAAATACAATTATTCATATATTATTATAAAGTAGAGGGTTTCACCATGTGACTTTATTCCAAGAAAATAAACAAACCCTGGAATATCAGAATGGTTGTTTGCTTTGAAAGCAAACCACATTCACTCAATTAGGAGAACTTATCATGTTCCTTTTAGAGTATTAGCTTGAGGAATGCTTTAATGTTATTTCTTGTATTTTCAGATTTCATGCTCCAAGAGTCTATGTGATTCTTACTAATGATTTTAAATTTTGTCAGGCCCTCCTTTCCTATATTTAATGAAAGACAGCATCAGGATGATGTTTTAGAGACGTTTTAATTACACAAAAGAAAATATTTTTAAAAGACAACAATAATTCTAGACATTATGGCAAATTACAAATACTATTCTTCTAGCCAAGAGATAGACTTCTCATTCTGATAATTATATTGCTCTTCAGATAATGAGATGCTGAATGCTAAGCATATCACTTGACCTTTTGTGGCAATAGTTAGAGGTCAGTTCTGACTCTGTACAAAGCTGCATTTTCTTTACTCATATACAGGGCTTTCCATAAACTTCAAGTGGGCTTGGATTAGGCTCATAGGGAGCATATTCCCAAGGTGCCAGCAAAGCAGGGAATAACATGCCACATTTTTCTACTCTAGGAGGGTTTCAATTAAAAATGGCAGCTTACAATTACTGGTGATATTGGTCAATATCCACTTTTCCTTCAGTCCATAAGAAACAGAGCCCAAACTCAGTAGAGCTGGTCAAGAATTTTTTAACAAAACATCTTTTCATCCAAAAAATGCAGATGTGTTGAATCCAAAACCTTTCGGTAAACAGTTGAAGCTACCCAATTTCTGGTTAAGTAAAATTATTTGATTTTTTTAAAAGAGTCAATTCATCTCGTTTTGACATTTTTAAAATAAAACGTTTTGGTTTTCAGTTTGAAACAACTGTAAATTTAGAATTTTATTTTATAACAACAAAAAATTAAAAATTAAAATCTGAAGCAAATGTTTTGAAATTATCTAAATGAAATGTTTTGGTTGCGTTGAGATGAAATTTTTTTTGGTTTATTGGCTCATAAAAATAGTTGAGATTTTCACTTTTGGATTCACTGTTTTCCCTCTCACCTCTAAAACACAGTGTCAGTTCTGCCTTTGGATACCTGTATGCACCTCCCATGGATTTTGTGGGAATCAGGTATGCCATATATTTGTTTTCAGTGAATCTGTAACATTTTGCTAAGATGCCATTGTGAGATGAGAAGAAGAAACAATCATCATGAAACAACCAAGTCCCACCTTCTGCAGCAAATTGATTGTGTAAAATATCCTAAGTTGCTCTCAATCCATGGTATCTGCTCAGTTCTCAGGTATAGTGCTTTCCTGACTCTAGTTGGTAATCATTTTAACTCTGAGGATGTGAGTGAGTATCACTAGAGCTCAAATTCTAATTAAATTTCTACAGTTAGGGCTTCTCTGTACTTACCGGAGGATCGATGCTCCAGCAATTGATCTTCTGGGGTTCGATTTAGCAGGTCTAGTAAACACCCACTAAATCAAATCAAATACCCCATTGATTGCGGTACTCCTCACAGTCACGAGGAGTAAGGGAAGTTGACGTGAGAGTTCCTCCAATCAACCTCCTGCTTACCGGATGTAAGCTACATAGACTCCAGCTACGCAATTGTCATAGATCAGGGGTAGGCAATAATTTTTGCCCAGAGGCCACCCCGGAAGGGGCAGGGCCTAAATGGGAAGGGGTGGGGGAGCCCCTTCTCCCCCCCTTCCCACTAGGCACCCATGCCCTGGAGGAGGCTTGGCACACTCCCTCACCCCCAGGCCAATCAGGGCTTGGGGGCAGGGGAGTGCAGGAAGCCTCCTCCAGCCCTGTGAAGAGCACGTGGCACTTTCAAGTGCCACGGGCTCCTCACAGGGCTGGGGTAGGGTGAAGGAAGCTTCACGCTGCTCCTCTGCACCCAGGCCCTGATTGGCCTGGGGGCGGGGAAGTACACGAAGCCTCCTCCTCTCCTTGCCCCCCCCCGCTCCCCCCCGCCGCCCTGCGAGCAGTAAGCAGTGCTTCAAAGCACCACATGCTCCTGGCAGGTCGGGAGGAGGCTTTGGATGCTCCCCCACCCCTAGGCCCTAATTGGTCTAGGGGCAGGGGAGCAGCAGGGCCTCTGCGGGCTGGATACACCTGCTGGGTGGGCTGGATCCAGCCCACGGAGGCCCTTTTGCCCACCCCGTCATAGATGGAATTGCGTATCTTACATCAATTTTTTTCTGCCTTAGATACTGTTACTGTCCTATTCTCTTGCATCCTACTAAGGTAGCTAAGAATTCCATTGATTCCGCCAACATAAAGCTTGGGGGGATTTCTCTTTTGTTTTGTTTTTTTCTGTTTTCATTAGAGGGAGTCCACGTGATCACCTGTTGTGGACTGCTTCATTAGCCCTTGGAATTCAGTAGAAAGATTCCTGTTGGTTATGGTGGGCTTTGGATCAGGCCCTTGCCTGTTAGTATGAAAGAACCATCACACAGGTATTTGCACCAGGCATTCAAGTAGTTTTACATCCTAATAAAAATCTCTTGCAGGTGCCTCTTCCCTAAACTAAGCAGGATGAGACTAAAGAGCTTATTGCTTCAGCTAAGAGACCCTGTACTGTTTATCAGTTTTATAGCTCTTCCTAAATCTCTATACCCTCCAGAGGAAAAGAGCCCGCAAATGAATGCAGGACTGTGTGTACACACAATTCAAACCCAGCAAACTCACTGGGAGTATCTGCATTGCTTTGTGAGGGCTTTGCATCAGGCCCTGTGCCATTGCATCATGGTAATATTCCCTTATCTTGTTTGAAACTTTTGGTGCAGCCCAGTTTCTCATTGGGTGTCTGTGCATCCTCTGACAAATATAGTTCCATCTTGGTGTTGATGTAAAGTTGCTAAGTTCTTTTCATTATCAGTTTGCTCCAGTTTTTAATCAGTCTAAAATAAAAATTCACCACTTTTCATGTTTGCATACACTAAAATACAGCAGCCATTTCACAGACCCCGTCCTTATTTTTTCTGAAAAAGGCACAAAGGTGTTTACATTGTTTCTGTAGTTGACATCATCAGCAAATTTCAGACACAGCTCTACTGTATTAACTTCCTCCTGCTGTGATCTATTTGTATTTACAATAAGAAACCTGACTTCTTAAGAGAGGGACATGGAACACTTGTGTTCCATTCCCACCCAGGTCTAGAAAGAGCTGCCTTGCCTTCACTATATTGCCCAAGGAAATTCCATCCAGATCAGCACTGATCTGCCCCACATTGACCGTTAGTAGCTGTCAGCCATCCCATCAAACCAGGTAAGAAGCTGCCATGTTGCAGTACTTCCTTGTTCTTTTCCTCACAGAGTGTCTCTTGTCATGTGTTTCCTGGATGTTTTCTCTGTATGTTTGTGGCTCTGAGTCTGTCAATTCCCCAAGTGTGCATTCTCTTGCAATTAATGGTGCTTTGGAACACATGTAGGCCACTGGTGTATAGATCGATTAGCACCAGCTCTCTGCTCTTTTGCTTTCATTCTTCTGGTGGGCATACATATTCCCCAATGTAATAATGTCCTTGTGCAGCTTTTGATCTCATTCACATAATGGTAACATTTATAGACAATGGGCTCAGCATGCTAGTTAGAACAGATTTTGATTTCACTTATCTGCAGCCAAAGTTCTTGGCCTGTGGTGCACAATTGAGCCATGTGTAAAAAGGTATTCTGCTCTGAATGAAATCACTAACATCTGTTTGCTGCACATTATATTTCATCTTCCAACATGAACAACAAAATGAGGCTATTCAGAATGTAAAAGCGAAGAAATACGGATGTGTGGAGAACAGCTTTTGTTCGTGTTACTCACTTCGGTGTCTTGTGAACATGGGAGCAAGTCCTCCTCTCAGTGAGGAGTGTAATCCTCAAGCTTTCAGAGGGACTGCATCAGTATAATAGAGAGGAAAACTTGGCTAGCCCAGTATTTGACCAGAAGAGCAGCATCGGCTGTGAGCAGATCCCTAGTGTTGTAGACTGAAAATTCCACTGGTACTTCATAATCCTCCCATGTGCTTGTTCACTAGGCACTAATCTCAGCTGCTGCACTGGGTGAATATTTTCTTACTGTACCTGACCAACCCTTGCCTCCAATGGGCCAGTCATTGATTTTTGGTGACAATGGTCCTGTAGACATCTGGCTAAATTAGGTATCAGAGGGGTAGCTGTGTTAGTCTGAATCTGCATAAACAACGAGAAGTCCTGTGGCACCTTAAAGACTAACAGATTTATTGGAACATAAGCTTTCATGGGCAAAGATCCACTGCATGCATCTGATGAAGTGGGTCTTTGCCCATGAAAGCTTATGGACCAATAAATCTGTTAGTCTATAAGGTGACACAGGACTTCTGGCTAAATTAAATGTTCCACATACCTGAGAAGCCCCTCATTTCTCATTCTGCAGACACGGACTAAGCTATTTCAAAATAATGTTGCTGTGCAGACGTACCTGATGTGTTACCAGAGTACTGAGGCTAAGGCTATGTCTACACTACCAAGTTTTAACAAAACTTATGTTGACACCCAAAAGTGGACAAAGAAAAAATCATCAGAGATTGTTCACACTTACTCCCTCTGTTGACAGATCATGTCAACGCTCAGTGCACCATCATCGACAGGATGAGCAGTGCATTGTGGATACGTATCACACTGTGCAGTGCTGTGAGAAGACAGAGGTAATCAAAGCGTATCTTGGGATCCCCCTGAGTTCTTCCACAACCTCTTCAGCTGCTGAGAGCGTCATCTATGAGCTTTCCATGCTGAGGAATGTCAAAGTAGCATGGCAGCCTGTCCCCTCCCCCTGAAGCAGCAGTCTGCCTGCTGCTATGTTCCTTGCTCAAGCAGAACAGGAACAGTCCACTTATTTGCTCTTTGTTTGTTCCCCAAAGGGAGCAGCACATTCAGCTGTCAGATACTTCCCAGAGCTTTAAAAAGGGAAGTATTCCTGCAGGGCAGCAAAGTTCAAAACACTGAGCTGAGCAGAGCCATCAGTGCAGGCATTGTGGGATACTGGAGAAGGCAATTCTCTCTACAAAACAAACAGCAGAGTCCACAATGACTCTTTGTTGACAATTAAGGGAGGGAAAAAAAGAAAAGTCTCTCATGGGGTGGAAGTTTTTTGTCACAGAAATTGGGTGTTTTTCCCAACAAAAGTCACATTGTAGTGTGTACAGTCTCACTGTTTTGTCACCAAAAGGCAGTTTTCGGTGACAGAACTTGGTAGTGTAGACAAAGCCTAAGAATATGTGTACCCAGCAAAATAAAAAACAAACCAAAACAACAACTGTGGCAGACTCAGAGCATGGGTCTGCAAACTTGGGCTCATGCTATTGTGCTAAAAATAGGTAGATGTGCTGGTCATTCCGAAGCTCAGACTCTGAAGCCTGGAGAGTTTCAGAGCTGGGGTTCCAGGATGAGTTGGCACATGTTCGTGGCTATGAGCCCAAACCTACAGACCCAGGCCCTGAGATTTACTGTCACTATATGTTGGCGGAGAAGTTTGGATTTTGTTTTGTTGCTGTGTAAATGCACCTTTAATTATGTAGGAGACCTGCTGAGAACCTTTTTTATTCCTTATTATAGGAATGCTCCACACAGGATCCAGGCTAGGACAACTCTGAGGAAGTATAGTGGCCAAAATTTCAGAAATCAAATTTAGGTTTGAATAAACACTTAACTGACCAAATTTGAATGGTCACCAGTTGCTTCTAATTAATGAGTCTCTATGGAAACCAAGGCCTGACACTACCAGTCTCCAAAGGTAGAACAGAATGTCTAGATTAACCAACTTTAATTTTCAGTTGCATATCTGACACCTGGGGGATAAGTGTGATTCGGTTCATAAAAAGAACTAGACATTTTTAGAGTTGTAAGTTTGTATCTAATTTTTGTCTCTCCTTGCCAGTGTAACAGTTTGAATGTTAATTTAATTTTGCGGAATATCATTTATGTAAATGTAATTAGAAGGGAAACATAATCGGGAGACACACAGCACCAAAGAAAATTTATTACTCCAAGGGGTATTGCTCTAATCATTCAACTGCAATATTGAGTTTCCCCAGATTTAATCTAAAAGCAATAAATTACAAAAGGCTAATGTCCTGCCTAACAAAAAACTGCCATAAACACAAGTTTTGGAGGGGGGAAGGGAGAGAATTCAACTTCATTTCAGCAACAGGCTGTCCTAGTTTACACATTCCTTTTATGCTTCCAGCCAAGTCAAACTAAAGTGAGTACAAACCACTTTCCCTGAATATGTATGCATGTCTGATGATTGCAATAATCAGCAGTTCAATATATTAGGACTCCAGTTTCTCCAGCAAACTAAGAATGCAGTCCTACAGAGATATTACTACAAACTCTTCTCCCCACTTCTCAGTGAACCCATGATTTACGGGAGTAAAAACTTGACTCTGATTAATGCCAGTACCCATATGAAAAGTCTATTGGTAACATACCATGGTTTCTGTTCTCTTCCATTCACCTCACTGCCAAAGTGCATTAGGACACACTTTTTCTGCTATCTCCACTTCCCTGCATATGGCATGTATGATGGTGACAGGCTGAGTATTTTTAGATCTACTCTACATATTTTGTGAAATCCATTGACTGTTCACAGAGGTGCCACCGCTGACTTTGGCCTAAATTTACTAATCAGGTACTTTCAAAGAATATGATTAAATATAAAGAATCCAATGTATTTTACAATATTATTGTGTCCTTTTTTTAAAGCCCTAATTTGGTTTTCTTTGGGAATTATGCTTGTGTCGGGAAAACTCTACTTGACAAACCTAACATGGAAATCACTCAGCAAATGAATGACAGGCAGGGAAGCTGGTCATTCTTAAAAAGCCTGCCTAATCCATATGCTAAAACATTCCAATGTGCTGGGATTTAGTTGTGTAGTTTGGAAAGAAGACTGACTCCAACACTGGGTTTCTCCAAAAAGGGTGCCATTAGTGCAGGAAATTGGTTTCTTATGCTTTATTAGCCAAATTCATCCCACGTGTCACTCCATTGTAATTTCTGGATGTTCTTCTGCATAGTTCTTGATAATCTGTCATCCATCTCCATGCAGTGTAGTTTTGTGACATAATAAATAATGATATTCTGTAGACAAATCAAAAGAGGAATTTGGAACCAAAAAGTAGCCTTTTGCGGTTGCACACTGTGGATAAATGTTTGTGATTGGAAAGTTATTTGTTGGAGAGTAACTGGAAGGTGACCTATGCGCTTGTGCAGGGGAACCAGTGAGTATATAACCCCATCTGGGCAAACTACACAGCGGCTCTCAATGTAGTGGATTCTACGTGGCAGACCTTTGACTTCACCTCCACAGTGCACTACTCAGCCATCATAGAAGTGGGGAAGGAGTTGTCCCAGCTTACTATAATCATACGGCAAAGGTGGAAGCAGGTACTAAATTACATTTACTGTGTCCTCGTTAGGGCATATTGTAAGATACCACTCCCATCTTACTTTTGGTCAACAATACTTTTCATCCCCCCATTCATAACATCAAATTCACACACGACCTTTAACTCAATATGATTGGCTTGCCTCCTAGTCACACTCATACTTACTTAGGCAAAACCTACTATCAGTTATGCTGCAAATCAAAGTTCCTGGGCATGAAAAATGTCAAAAAAATGCCTGCAAAGGGCAAATTGGCAGATATGCTAATTGGCAGATATACACAACCGTAGTAGGGATAAAAAGAGAGAGAAGGCTTAAGGCAGTGCTACAAGGCTGTGGAACCCAGAGGAAAAGAACTTTTAAAGGACTATGAAGGAGTGAGAGGGTTCTCTCTCTACAGCAGGGGTTCTCAAACTTCATTGCACGGTTACTTCTTCTGATAACACAAATTAATACATGACCTTATGAGGGGGTAGAGCAAAACCTGAGCTCTGCCTCCATAGGGCAGGGCAAAGCCAAAGCCCCACCACCCCTGGCAGGAGGGGCGAAGCTGAGCCTTGCCACTCAGGGCTAAAGCTCTCATCCCAGGGCAATGGAGCCAGGCTTCAGCCCCAGGCCCCAGCACATCTAACACCAGGCCAGGCAAGCTCATTGAAAGGAGGTTATGACCCACTTTGGGGTGCTGACCCACAGTTTGAGAACTGCTGAGCTACCAGGTTTAATAGGAATTATTCTCTTCCTGTGAGAAGAATAGCCACCAGGAATGGGACTCGGGAAACAATATAAACATTGGGCATTGCACAGAGAGAGAGAGAGACTGAAACAGCTGGGCCCTTGGAACATGAGCAAACCCACAGGGGAGCAGGCCATGCTGCTGACCACAACATTTAGCAAAAATCTGAAGTTACAAAACCCAAACTGGGATCTGTTCCCTCTTGCTAATCATGCTCTGAAATGAGATCCACAGGTTAACCACCCTGGGAGATGCACAACTCCAGTCGTCATGCACACACACACAACCCCACTTGAGGTCATTGACATTTTTGGATGCATATCTTCGGATGATCAAGCCAACAGGACATTGGCTCTCTTTGAAGAGCTGTGGGAGGCAGCCAGCTTCAGGCTGTTGCTTGTGCCATGGTTGTGTGTTACTGTGCCTTTAAGAGTGTCTGGCATGAGCCAGTTGGAAGTAGTTATGTAATGTAGAAGTTCACCTTACACAATGTTGACCAGTTAGAACTCAGACACTAAATGAAGCAGACCCCTACCAGGTTACTTGGCTCAGAGTGATCATTAAACACCACAATGGAGTCTTAACCAATTACTTCCTTGTTCCTGGTCTTCATACTGCTTCTGACTGTCAGAGTTCTGTAAAGTTTTGTTTAATTTCATCCAATGTAAAAATTATTTATAATCATCTACCTGCCTCCATACCTGAAAGGAGGAAGAGGGAGGCAGACTAACTAGGTTCAGATCAACAGAAATGGTGGGCAATATTCTGATCTACGTTAAACTGGGGTAAATAAGAACATAAGAACATAACATAAGAATGGCCGTACTGGGTCAGACCAAAGGTCCATCTAGACCAGTAGCCTGTCTGCTTTTTCTAATCTATTTATGAGCGTAGTGACAAATGTATAGGAAAAGCCCTCTGAATACTGAGGGAGGCAAAACATAGAAACCAAAAACCACAGGCCAAAAACCATCAGTGCAGGTTTGTAATGACCTCTGAATACCTACATAACTACACTCCATAGTCAGTAGCTAAATGTGTAAATACAGTGTGGATCATGACCTTCTGATCCACCATGCTGAAGCCCTCTGTTAGTAGTTGAACTAGAAGAGGATCTTCATCATCGGGCATGAGTATCAAGGCATATATTGACTTTATAGGCAAGTCAGTGGAAAGTGAGTCAATTATGGTGAGCTATTTGCAAAGAGTTTATATATTCTATCCTATACACACTGACCAGGATATCACTCTAGAAGATCTGTGGCTCCAAACAGCAAATAACCTGAGAAATAAATGTTCTGATGTGAAAGGAATGTTACAAACAAACAAAACAAACAAAAAGATACCTGGTTATAATTCAGTAGGGGGATGCTACAATAGGGAAAATACATTTAGCTCAAACTGAGTATTTCTTTTCTCAAACTTTCCTTTAAACAATAAAACAAAAAAGAAGCAAAACATTAAGTTTTTATTATAACAAGTCTTCTGAGATCATTATTATTTAATACGATTCCTTCATTATTCATTCCAGTGAGATTTGTAATTATAAACTGGTAATTAAAGAAACTCCACTCTGTAATACCTTAAGAATTCCACTGTCATCCAACATTGACAACCACTTATAAACTATGATTTAAAAAAATGGTGCCTGAATTTCACATCTCAGTTAAAACAAAATATTAAAAGGAATTTTGGTTTTGTGTAGTTGCAACCCTGTTTCAGACTTATCAGTATTATAATGTATGATGTGGATATTTCCACATCTGAACAAATGCATAGAAGAGTGGATTGCATATACTAAAAGTGTGAAAGAGTTCTCAACATCTTTCTTTATTGGAAGAGGCATCAATCTATCAGGATTCTGACATTTTATAATGTTGACAAGTGTGCACATTTTAACTCTTAATTTTTGCCTGACTCATTATGTAAATTATACTGATCTAATGCATCACATGTATGCCTAATACTAATTCTCTGTGTCATTAAAGACTGTAAAGTACATTTTCAGCTGATCAGGTAAACGAGAAAAATGGCCACTGTTTCCAATCAGATTATTTTCAGTACAGAGAAGACCTGATACTAGGTTAGGGATATAAAAGGCAATAGTTCTGACATTATTCACCCTTCTGTGTTAAAGATCTCATATCTAATGGAATTTTTGTATGCCTTAATGCCTGGTAGGAGAATGCTGCTTTGAAATGTGTAGGTATGACAGTAAAATGCCTGCTATATGTGGACAACCATTTGTTTGTTTGTTTGCTTGCTTGCTTGCTTGCGAAGATAGCTGACTAAATCATCCTTCGTATTTTTCTTGGTAGGTTAATACCCAAATCTAATATTTGCAAAACCAGCTTCAGGAAAACAGGCAAAAATAAAAGATAAGAATCCTTTTGCACAGAAGAGATCAGGAGGTAAATTGTCAAAGACACGCACTGATGATTATGCCACACAACCTCTGTTAAGCTTAATAAAAATCATGTGTGTCACTGACCATTCCCTATCATGCTCCTCAGCAGGTTGATTTAGAACTGCTTCCTGGACCCAGCCTGACACCTCTAATGCACCTATATTCCCAGTAATTTTATTCTTTCCAAGTGCTCTTATTTTAGTTTTTTGACTAGTGTTGTCATTTCATAATTTTATCTCTCTCATGCTTAAATTAAACTCCTGGCTGGAGTAATTATCCCTCTGGTAACTTTTTAAAAATACATATTATACCTGGGTTTTTGTTTTTAGAGGTGGTGCACATCTGCACATTACTGCAATATTGGTGCATATTACAAAATTCATTCCACACATGGATGGAAAAAAGGGGGGCAATATTACCTCCATACCCCCAGTCTCTAGCCAATGTATCCATGATATAAACAAACCATCTGCTGCTGTCCATGCACCTTCCTTTGTAGTTCTCTCTTGCTGCTGAAATCAAAGTGGTTGCAAGGTATAACTGAGTTCAATATTTAGCCCTGAACTTTTATCCTGTCATAGTTAAGAATAGAGTCCAGCCTTGTGCTAATTAATGACTTCCTATCATTACTTGAAATCAGATGAATTGCCCCAATTTCTCATTCCTGCCAGCAAACTTGATCAAGAAGTAAAGATTTGCCCTTTTATTTACTTGTGGGTACATAAAATCATCCATCTTATCAGATATATCTTAAAACTTAACAATATTTCCAGGAAGAGAAACCCAGAAAAATCATATCCTCTTACAGGATGGCTGGGTTGCAAATTCTATAATGGTGTCCCTATATACTTAAATGTTTATTAGGTATGATGATGTGCAAAGTGAAGGATATAGGAACCTTAGAACAAGAATATATTATGAGCATTTTAGGAAGTATTGGGTCAGATCCTCAACTTGTATTAATCAGCTCCATTGAGCCCACTGTGTTTAAATGGATTATAGTCATTGCTTTTACCTGTGCAACTCTGTGGGTTACATAAAATATTCAGATCTGGCTATGTGACATTTCTAACAGTAAATATACCTGGGGAAGATTTAATGGAATTTTAAGAGCAGTTGAACATTAAAAGTTTAAGAGATCCAAAGTCAAAACTGAGTTCATAGTAACTAATATACCATCAGCACATCCTAATGTTATCAGTTTAACCCACTTTTACAAATGTGTTTATCATTTCTGCATACCTTCAGCTCAGAAGTTTGGGCCAGGCAGAACTAGATGGAAGATCAGTAAGCAGTAAAAATGATCTTGCTGTTTTCTTTTAATCTCTCTGATCTAATAGCAGCTGAAAGGGCAGATGAGTAAAACAGGTATTATATTTCAAGGGGGAAAATTATAAAAGTCCAAACTTCATTGAAAGTATATTTTACCCCTAATAATTAGTACTGGATGAATAGCTTTAAAAAATATGAACCTGCCCCAACTATATTGCTTCAGAACTAACTGATCTAATGCAGTTTTCCAAAGAATAATTGATATTATATAATCATAATTGCCAGTTTATGTCACAAAAGTGACACTTGACTCTTTCCTGCTAACTAGTTTAACATCATCAATTAAAACATCACTTGTGTAATGACATTTTAGTAACCGGTTTAACATAATAAATTATGACATCACCTTCTTTTATGGCATGAGGGTTGAAGAGAGGCTTTTTGGAAAAAAACCCATAATTAAAAGCTAACATTCTCCATCATTTTGTGCTGACAAAAATCTGATAGGTTTCTAACCACTTGGGTGATAAGATTATTAAGGGAGTGTAGAAGAGCTGGAAAGCCAGAAACAATATATTTGATAGAAATAATACAAACAAATTGTTTCTATTTATATAGAAATACATCCCTGGAGTATCCATGTGTCATATTCTTTTTGCAAAACAACAGTGGAAATCATCTGAAAGTGGAAAAAAGAAAACATGGACTGAACAGGGGAACCCAATAAACTCAATTATAGTAAAACTCTACTTATGGAGAAGTGGAATGAAAGTTCAAGATTGCATCATTACATTTCAGTGACTGTTCTCTCCTCTTAGGGGACTGTGATTTTCAATGTAATCCCTGCTGTGTTTTCCTCAATAAATGGTAGCCTGTGGGTACTGACTGTTGGCATTTTTTCAAGTTAAATCACTGTCAGTACTGTATGGTGTTATGATTGCTACTGGTGAAGAGTCTGGGCCCAGGCTTGCAAATAGAGCCACAGCTTTGCTCCCTTGTGAAGTCCTGCTGACATGAGGCAATTTCAGTGGAACTGTGTATGGAATTAAGTAACAGCTGTGTGAGCAGATACTCCTGTGTGTGTCAGGAGTCAAATATACCTATGTATATAGGCTTGGATTCTGAAGAGCTCTTCTCCCCTTGACATCAATGGGAGTTTGACTCTGGACTGTAGTGGGGAGTAGAACTAAATCAATACTAAGCACTTTTGAAAATGCCAATGGTAAATCTTTCTCTTGGAATAGAGTAATTGTCTTTTATCTGCTCTAGAATCAATGTAGTTCTGCTTTTGGGATAATATCCTTCATGTCCTTAGGCCCTGATCCTGCAAACACTTATGCCCAGGTTTAACTTTAAGCATGTAGGCCCACTGTAAATATGTGCTTAAAGTTAATCCCAAAAGTGAGTGTTTTCTGGGCCTTAGTTTGCATCAGAGCCTTAGTTTGTAAAATGGAAATAAAAGCCTATGAAATTGAGCAACAGTTATTTATTCATTGGGACATACACTTCCCTGAAATTAATTAACCACCAGACTGCAAAAGAGAGAGCTTAAGAAGTGCAGAAGTGCAGTGTAGATGCTGCTCTTTCTTTAAGAAAGTCAGGGCCAGCCCACAACATTTTGGCACCTGAATCGGGGAGCTCAAATGACACCCCCATGCCCTCTCGCTTGGGCCAAAACTTTGAAAGGCCTCAATTGTGCCTTCTTCCTGTTCTACTCCTCTCATGGCACTCCACCATCTCTGTGCATCTAGAGCAGAGAGAATACATATGCACCAGCAGCAGACACAATTTTCTACACTCTGGGTCCTAGTGGCGCCCCCCCCACAGTCTGGCACCTGATGCGGCCGCCTCAGTTCGCCTCATGGTAAGGCCAGCCCTGAAGAAAGTGCCTGGTATTCATGAGATACCAAGTCCTGTAACAGGTGATGTGTCAGCTGGCATGATAACAGTTCTTAAATAACAGACAAAATGTTAAGCAAATCCATGCAAATTGTCCATTCAGATCTTACTGATCTCGAGAGGGTGCAGTGATTTACCTACCATATTTTCTCAACATTTTTTCAAAAATTTTTTCCCCATGAATATTTATGTCTATAATTCATTTACTAACTGAATTTCCACTTTGCTGGAATTATACATCCCCATAGCACATCCACAAAAGGTGAGCAGTGAGAGGTAAGGAAAAGAGATTTCATGACCTTTAGGAAAGAGCAAGTGATACTATGGGTATGTGTAGACTGTATGCCTCTGTCAGCAGAGGCATGTAAATTAGACTACCCGACATAGCCAATGAAGCCGGGATTTAAATATCCCCGGCTTCATTAAAATAAAAATGGCAGCCACGCTGTGCTGGCTCAGCTGATTGTTGGCACAGTGCGGCAGTCAAGACACGGATCAGTCGACAGGGAACGCCTTTGTCGACCATGCCTGTAAACCTCGTATCATGAGGCATAAGGGAGCGGTCGACAAAGGTGTTCCCTGTCGACTGATCCACATCTTGACTGCCGCACTGTGCCGATGATCAGCTGAGCCGGCACAGCGCAGCAGCAATTTTTATTTTAATGAAGCTGGGGCTATTTAAATCCCGGCTTCATTGACTATGTCGGGTAGTCTAATTTACATGCCTCTGGCGACAGAGGCATGTAGTCTATACATACCCTAGGAAAACCAGTTCTGTGAGGACTTATTATGGTTTGGTGGGTCATAATGACAAAAAAATTCTCTTCTCTGAAACAATTAGCTCTTGGTAGATAAAGCGCCAAATCAGTAATAGTTTTGACTGTTTTCAAATTGATTGTGTCCGCTGCCACTCATGTACAGAATGTAGTTCTTACAATAGGCACAAATGATAAAGACCACATATTTCTACCTATAAACATGGACTTATAATCATAGATGCTATCTCTGAAGTGATTTGTAAACATTAATGCTTATGAATGTATTTCTTTGGAGATAAAGCTTTGACTAAACAGGTTACCTACCTTTGCCATTGTACATGTAGGTAAGAGACGATTCACACAGTGTATTATGAATCTCCTGTTTAGAATTGAATACTCTGGGACTTGTGGCTGAGAAACATAGAAATCAAACCCACAGCTGGTTTTTCTTAAAACTGAAATTTTGGCACAAGCAGCACAAGCTTTAATGTATTACAAAAGTGTGCATTTTTAAAGGTTGCTTCACTTCCTATTTGCTCTCTACAAAACTCCCTTCAAGTTAGAAGAGTTCTTGTATTTCATCTTGCAATTTCTACAGAACTTCAACCCAATTTTACAAGCCAAGCTGCTCTCTATTAAAAACCTGGAAGACATACGTCGACGTAGGCAAAACATGCTATATACATAAATAAATGGAATTAAACATCACTGACACTAAGATTTAGAGTGGTAATTTATTTAGTGGTGAAATAATTGTGAAAGAAATCTCTGTGAATCAGAGAAGCAGAAGTAGGTTTGGGGACAGGCCAGCCAGAGTGGCTCACTGGCCTAAATCGTGTGTGCCTGACCTATACAAGTCATTCAGTGGGTGAAATCCTGCTGCTGTTGAAGTTCTGCTATTTTATCAGTGAGAGTACTTCTGGAAATAAGGCAAGGAAGATTTGGCAGACCCTGTGATGCTGAGCAAGTTACTAAATATATTTCTGCTTCAGTCTACCCTTCTGTAAAATTGCTTTTCATCATTGCATGCACTGAATGCATCAGGAATCATATAGAACCAATAATATGTGATCGCTGTAACACTTTCACACAGTGGGGTCAAATTAAAGTTGTATGGCCAACCTTCATACTAGAATAGCCTAATTCATGGGTGCTTGACTTGGCAACCATAACAGTTTTATAACATGTATGTATCTAAGTCGCATTAGTGTCTAGGGGACACAATCGTGGATCAGATCCTCCTTGTAGTAACTTACTGTTTAAGTGCATAACAAAGAAATCCCTGCCAAAATAGTGTACAATCTAAGCACATAAAACAAAAGACAACAGGTGGCACAACAAACAAGAGAAGTGCAGTTCAGCGTAGAACCAGCTAGATAGTGGTGTTCAGCCAGCAAAGCAGTGGTCACAGCACCAAACATTTTAATATTGTTTTTTGTATAGAAATAATATATAAAAATCATGTGTGTCAATTACAACAGTATTTAGATACCCCAGTAAAGATTAGGGCCCTATTGTGCTAGGCTCTCTGCAAGCAATTAACAGTCACTGCCACAAAGAGCTTACAAACAAAGTAGATAAGGAATATTACTCTGTCCATTTTATAGGACGCAGGCACTAAGAGATTAAGTGATTTACCCAAAGTCACAAAGGAAGTCTCTGGAGGAAATACAAATTGAACCTTGTTCTCCTGACTCGTGGGCACTTCCTTAATGATTGTAACAGCTCCCTCTCCATCTTCTCTTTCCTGCCAAAGGGAACTCTGCAACCTTCCCTAGGATATGGAATGTATCTCAAGAAATGATATTACAAACACTGATTAGTCACAGTGAAACATTTACCTAATTTCAAGTCATGTATCCCTGTGGTTTACATTTGTAAAAGATCTTTGATTTCTTGGAAAGGATTTAAGTTAATCTAGGCTAGAATGGATACTGGCTCAGTCTGTAAATGGCAAACTGCTCATGCTTCACATTCTTATCTTACGTTATATTAAATTAGTTACATAATTCACTACTAGGCATAAATTCTGTGTGCTGGCACAGTTGTTCTGCTGATGTTGAAATATTAATAATAATATTAGTTTAAAGGATCCATGTATTGGAAGGGCTAAACTGGGCATTGGGAGGACAAGGAGAAGGACACACTTTTGATCTCTAAGAACAGCAGAGAGAGGCTGTGTTAGAGTGTAGGGGATAATATTCCTTGTTTCCAGGGAAAACAAGCTGGCTATTAACATTTTTATACCACTAAAGATTTGCAGGTATTCTGCCCTCAAGAGCCATGCTGCTGATGCTTGCAAGGCTTTTGCCCTACCCAGACATACTTGCTCTGGGAATGAAGCCATGCAAAGAAGCCTGAGGCTGTCTCTCTATTTGCCAGGTCAGAGATCGATCTTCTGGTGTTTGACTCAACAGCTCTTGTAAAGACTCTCTAAATCGAATGCCGAGGGCTTCCCCAGTCAGTGCCGGTATGCCTCGCAGTCATGAGGTGTAAGGAAAGCCAACAGGAGCATTTGCTCCTCTCAACCTCCCACTGTGAATATGGCATCAAGCTCAGCTTAAGGTATGTCAACTCCAGCTACATAGCTGCAGCTGTATACCTGAAGCTGACCTTTCAGGTCTAGTACAGACCTGACCTTACTATTCTCTTGCCTTTGGATACCTTCTGTTTCCCATGTGCACTACTTGGAAGATGAGGCTCCTGGTGCCTGCTAGTACATTCAGGTAGATAGCCAGTTCTATGTGCTCCTGGAGCAGGGGTAGACAATAAGCAGTTCACCAGGGTTAGCCTGAGGCAGCCCACATTGCTACCTGCAGCTCCCATTGGCCAGAAACAGCAAATGGGAGTTGTGAGTGGCCGTGCTGTAGACACTCAAAAATGTCTGGCAGCCCATCAGAGGTTAGCCCTGGTGAACTGTGTCTGGCTTCTAGGTCACTTATTGTCCACTCCTGTCCTGGAAGCTAGGTCTGATCTGTCCCTAAATGTGCATTGTCTGCTTTTGGAATTGGAACACATTTCTGAACAAACTCCGCCTATTAGTTACACAGGCGTTGAGGTCTGACTCAGAATCCTGCTGGAGTTGTCTATTGTTGCATTCTCCAAGTGAGCAAACGGCAATTTTGTAAAAACCCATACAACATTACCAACCTAAGCCTATGATTTCCATGTTCTTTGCCATGTGGCCGCGTGCACTGCCATTAATTTGGAGACATTCATCACCTGGTAGGGATGCCTGGAAAGATAAAAATCTTTTGATTCAGCATCAAATTGGATTAGCATCCTGCAGATATCTCTCTGATTAAGAGCCAGAAGGAAGGAGAGGGCACTGGAGCGTCTATCCTCGGTGTTGCTGCCTTTGGATTTTCTGCTAAGATTGACATGTACTTGACATAGCTTCTGCTAAGGCCATTGCCTAGATTGTGATGGTGGCATTATTTTTCTCTTTTTCATCTTCTCTGCCTTTTGGAAGGGCCATGAAACTGGGCGGGGGAAGGGGTTGTTTTATTGATGGCACTAGCTGTTCCGGCTTGGCTTATGTTTTTTTCCCACTCCATTACAATAATATTCTCAGTAGATTCTCACTCACATTTCCCACTCTTTCTACTCTGCTTAAACACACTATCTCCAAGCATAATAACAATGAAAAAAATGTGCTTCTTATTTTTCTTTCTAAATCAAATAAAAAAGGAACCAGCAGCATAATACTGCCATAATAATTGCGTATTTTGCTGCTTAAACTTATTTCTTCTTTAGTATTTACCCTGTTTTTCCCCAGCTCTCCAGGATAAATAAGCTCCCATCACTCCCTGAGTAATCCCAGTTATGAGACCACATATTACTGAGCACATCCTCATGCAGCCCTACCTTTGTGCTATAAGGCATGTAGGCCTGGGTTCTCCAAAGTCATTGTTTGCCTCGATTTGGAGGTGTCCCTTGATTGGCAGAAGGCTCTGCACATGTAAGCTACGTCTATACTGCCGGTTTTGCAGGCAGTGAGTATGCAAATGAGACATGGATTAGCATATTGCTGTACCTCATTTGCATAATGTATGCACACGATTTTTGCGCAAAGCATTTTTGCAGGAAAAAAAGTAGTGTGGACAAGGTTTTTTTGCGTAAAAACCCTGTTTTGCGCAAGATCCTTATGCCCCAAAAAAGGAGGCTTACCAATCTTGTGGAAAAAGGGGATTTTGCACAAAAAGAAAACATCCACACTGCTTGTTTTTGCACAAAAACCCCTTGCACAACAATGGATTGGCAGAAAATATGCAAATGAGATCACAACTCATGCAAATGAGTCTCTCATTAGCATATTTTTTTCAAGAAAACTTATAGTGTAGACGTAGCCACACTGTCTGACAATCAGGCCCCCATGAAGTTGCTTCACTGGAGCAACCAACACAGAGGCATTCGATATCACTAATCATATTTTGAAATCATGGGCAGATAGTATATTTTATAGGGCATGTCTTCACTATGA
This sequence comes from Pelochelys cantorii, assembly GCA_032595735.1. Taxonomy (NCBI): domain Eukaryota; kingdom Metazoa; phylum Chordata; order Testudines; family Trionychidae; genus Pelochelys; species Pelochelys cantorii. The sequence goes on from CM064328.1 coordinate 183,884,895, forward strand.
AATTATTTTGAAATAACTAAATTTGAAATAATAACTCCTGAAATAACAAAATCGAAATAGTGTGTCCCCAGTACAGGGGAGCCTTAAAATTAGTCCGAGGCAGGTTCCCTTAATGTGGACAAAGAGAGGCCAGCAAGTATTAATTAACTCTACCTTGAGGCAGTTTTCCATAGAGGACAGAAAATTTTGAGATGTGCTTTCTTATTTTTTCTTATTTCATCACACACAGGGGCCTGGGAAATTAAAAAGGCTGGGCCCGCCACCAGCCACGACCACCAGCAGTGCAGCAGGATTAAGGCTGACTCCGTGCCCTGTCCACTTTTGAATGACTCCCTGCCCACCTTTGTTCTGCGCCACTTTTGAATGCAGCCAGCAAGTCTCTGTGGTCCCTGGAGGGATCTCTACACATTGGTCCCGCCCTGAAAGTTGACTCCACTGCTCTCATTGGCCAGGAACTGCAGCCAATGGGAGCTACAGGGGCAATACCTGCAGACACCAGCATGTGGAGACTACCTTTCCCTCCCCCTGCCTAGGAGCTGCTGAATGGTGGTGGGATGAGCACATTCAGGATTGGCCTAAAGTAAGCATTAACCCCCTCCTGTACTCCAACCCCCTACCCCAGCCCAGCACCCATCCCCTGCACCCAAAATCCCTTTCAGAGCCTGTACCATGCACCCCTGTAAGCATTAACCCCCTCCTGCACTCCAAACTCCCTGCCAGAGCCCAATCCCTTCTCCCTCCCTCCCCCAAACTCCCTCTCAGGAGTTTGGGGGAGGCCTTCTCAGAGCCTGCACCCTGAACCTCCTCCTGTACCCCAACCCCTGCTCCAACCTGGTGAAAGTGAGTGAGGGTGGGGGAGATGAAATGAATGAAAGGGTCCAGGGCCTCAGAGAAGGTGCAGGATAGGGCCATGGCCACAGGAAAGGGGTGGGGGCAAGGTCTTTGGGTTTGCGTGATTAGACAGTTGGCACCCCTCACAGGTGGGCGTGTAAAAGCTCTGGCCATGCTGGAAGAGCACATCCAGCAGTGCAGCCGACAGCTCACTGGGCACCAGCCAGTGCAGGTGCAGCATCGCCCAAATGTCAGGCAGACAGAGTCCGTGTGAGTACAGCCTCTTTGTGCACGGGAGCCCATTGATTGTTCTGCCCTGGAGCCCAGAGCTGCTGTCAGTGGGCCTACCACCTTCTTCCTCATAACAAGTCCCACACACGTTACAACTTTATATTTGTGTTTCAAAAAGGGAATGACACCAAGCATCATCTCAATGGACATTAGAACGCACACATTTTCTCACCCCTCTTAAACAACTAGGAGGGAAGGGAAGATGGTTGGGGAAAAAAAGAGACCCCTTTGAGATAACTTTTACATTTTATTGGTATGTTTTGCATAAATTTTAGATGAACATGTTTTTCAGGAACATACTTCTCAGTAGATTGTCTCAAACCATAGGGTGATGACTAACTTGGTTTTCTCCATATGTTTCTCACTCAGTATATAATATAAAAGAGCCAAGTCGATGTTTATGAAAGCATCCATAATAATAGTCTTTAATATGGTGACAAAGCAAGAAACCCATGTTTCAGTGTCTTTTGTAGCTGTCCATACCAATATTTCAAAGATAACCATAAATGTCAACATATCTCTGCACTAAGAGGCTGTTCTGCAATTCACCTCCCATGAGTGCTTCCCCTACTCCTGGGTTTTTTCTCCTAAAATTGTCCCAGGTAGTCATGGTCAAGTCTACCAACCTTTGTCTTTAACAGAGGAACTGTTCATGCTGCTGCAGGGGCAATGGACATCTGTTATAAGTGATGGGGCATTCAAGAATTGCAAAACCTGTTCCATGGAAGACATGGCAGGAGTTTGATCATTCATTCTCTTTTGGTTCTGGCTCAGATTAGGGGCATCCAAAAACTGATATCCATTCAGTAGTCCATTTTAAATGAGTTGGTTGCCTTGCTTCAACTACTGATGGCCGCTTCCCCAAGCCATCATGCTGGTGGCTCTTGTTGACAGTCTTACCAAAGAGGAAGTGAAGGCAATGGTATTGACTGGATTAGTGGTGTTCAGTTTGATCCCCTGCCTTCTCTAATGCTGTAGTCCAGGGGTGGCCAGCCCGCAGCTCACAAGCCGCATGCAGCTCTTCAAAGAAAAAATTGCAGCTCCCACACCCACGCCGGTGCAAACTTCAAAATGGCTGCCTTAAAAGGGCAATGCCTGCTCTGCTCTTAAAAGGGCTGCAGGCCAGCCCCCCCCCCCTTTTTGTTTTGTTTTGCTCAACAACTTTTTTCCCTTGGCTCTTTGCACTGTATCCACCACTGTCCCTCTGGGGCAGGCTTCTAGGCAGCAGAGCATCTGCCAACCTAGATACATCCTGTGGGTTAAAAAAAAAGAGTCTCAAGATCAATCCAACCTCTTTCAGAAACATTTGCTTTCTTTAATTGTTTCTTGTACCAAGTGTAATAAATTGCCATGGGTATTATTCCTTCTCATTATTAGGCTAGAATGATTCAATAAACTACCCTGATCAGAGCAAAATGGCCATTGCATTCATTATGTTGCAATATGGTTTTCTATCTTCAGTCATCTTTGGAACAGAATGAGACCTGCCAATTGCAGACTAGATTTTAGGATTCTCGCCATAGAGTATTTCTATAGCAACCAAGATGGCAGAGACCAGACTTCTCTTTGTGAAGAGGTTTGGCACTAAGAGCTGTGCCTGAACTTTAGGATTCGGCTTCCTCATGCAAGCACCGTAATTGCATGCAGTATCATGGCAAGTCAACATGCCTACATTTTTGCACACAGATCTTAATCCTCTTTTTCTGAGAATATGGCTCTTAAAGGGAATTTTTTAAAAGCATTCGATCAAAGGAATACCTCATTCTTACAATTTGGAGTTCAGTCATTTTCGAAGTCTCTGTCCCTGGCAGGAAGATTGATACTCAGAGGTGCTGGGGAGATAGTCCATTTTTGACTTCCTTCTCTTTATCATCAAAAAAATCAAGGGTTTTTTTATTTTATTTTTTTTTATTCCCAGAAGGATGCCACAAAGCCCACGTCCTCCAGCAGGCTGCTGTTAATGTGCCAGTAGGCCGGCCCCAGACTCTCCTGGCTAAGAGAGGTTTTCACAGCTACCAAGTAGTGGTCCATGAATGGGGCCAGCCGGATGATGGAGGAGTGGGCCTGTGCTAGGTGGAAACGGGATAGGTATATGCGGTCCAACTGGGAGTGGTGCAACCAATTGTCCTCCACCCAGAGATAGGTGAAGGTGGTGGTGTCGTCCGGGTGGTGGTTGCACCAGACATCCACCAGGGAGTGGTGGTCTATAATCTGCCGTGGCCTAGCAGTTCTTGACTCCTGAGTGATCCCAGTCCTCAAGGGTGGTGTTGAAGTCCCTGCACAAGACCAAGCACTCACACGGATCCAAGGTGCCAAGAAAGGTGGCTGCCTGCTGATAAAAGATCACCCGGTCCAGGCCCACACACAACTCCAGCCGTCGAGGCTGGCTGGCAACTTGAGTGGATGGACGGGGTGGTTTTTAACCACCTCAGCACTCACTCGTCTGGGGTAGTCACCCTGTTCTCCCCGATCTATAGCCCGAGGTGCTGGGGGTCATCGAGGTCATCCTGGGACACCTTCTGCACATCTGGGCCTGAGTGGAAGGGGCTGATGTCCATGCCCCTCAAAAAAAGCAAGTTGAGCCAGAATGTACTCTATCTAATTCACTTCTCCATAGCTCTTCAGGTATATAGAGTTGTGGGGGAGCATTTTTTGTTAGAAAAATGTCACAACTTATTCTCTAATGGCTTATCTACTCTACAGAGAAGATCAGCCCTCCAAAGGTCAATCTTCTAGCATTTGATTTAGAGAGTCTAGTGTAGACCCCCAAATCGAACGCTGAGGGCAGACCCTGTAGGTGTCATGTACTCCTCATTCTGTGACAAATAAGTTAAGCCGACAGGAGCATGTGCTAGCTATAGACACATTGATGCTGGGGGTGATCCGCTCGGGTACTCTACGCAGTTCAAACATTTGCCTAAACACCTATTAATTCACTTCCCAAATTCCCCCCAAAGCCAAAGCATATGCCAGACACACTGTTCCACTTCTTACTGCTGAGACATTTTGTGGCGTTACTCTTCTTTGTGATTTCAAAAGGAATGGAAGGCAGGAGAGGTATTTAACATCCAGCATACCAAATGCACCTAAGTAAAATCCAGGATGCTGACCTTAAATGCAATACTGACAGCAATGCCACCCAGAGATTTGACCCTGGAAGACCTCACCTGGCATTTGCTAGTCAAAGGTAATGGATCAGGTTTGCTGTTTATTTTAAAGACCATTTCCAATATAAACCTTTTGATGTCACCAGGGGGATTCACAAAGCTCTTTATAATGCTAATTGCAAATGTGAAGGAGAAGGAAATTTACATCTCTCCTCTCCTACATTACCTGATAAGAAGAGCCTTAGCAATCAGAATGCACTTCAGGTCACAAAGATAAAAACCATCTTTCTTCAGGACTCTCTAATCAACACTGCAAAAATGCATCTAATCTTGATACAAAGAATTCAGCACCTATAGGTGATCACAGATTCTGGGTGGAAAGAGGTCATATTTCAAAGGAAAGGAAGCTGAAGATCGTATCAACTGTTCATCAGACAGATCTCTTCCTCCAGAATGATAACATTAAGGTAACTGACAAAGTTACTGGGTATGCAAGTATCATGCATCAGGAAGTCACAGATACACATTTCTGTAGGAGGTGTATATGAAATGTCATTCTATTTGTCCAACTAGCTCACACAGCCAACCTAAATTTCAGGGTCAATGTTACCAGGAAGTAATCTTTTCCTTCCCATGAGGATTACGTAGTATATTCACAAAAGGTCACCGTATCTCAGAGCTAATGAGATCTATACTAACAACATGAGGCAATTGTTCTTGACTTTTCAAAAGGCTCTCTGAAGGCAGGATATTAAAAAGTTTGGGTGTTAGAGTATTTTTGGATAATCTGATCTTTTCTATCAATGAGACCCATATTCAGCACCCATTAAAATCCAGGAAAAGATTCCCATTGACTTCATTGGCTACTAGATCTGTCTCTGAGTCCCTGTTGGCATCCAAGAAATCCCACGAATAAAGTCTTCGAAATTCAGACACTGATGTGATGCAAAAAGAATTAATCAAAGAACAAGAAAAAACAGGCATATTTGTGCATTCTTCCAAGAGAAAGAGAGCCTCATTTTATAGTTGAGTGCCTGGAGGATTCAGATATCAGCTATCTCAAACATAATTTGTGTCAACAAACTGGCGTTCATTTAACCTCTCCCAATAGTATCAGATTACTAAGAGCAACTTTGCTTATAAATCCCCATTGGGATTCCATAGATTTTCAACATAGAATCTAATATGGGTATTGCAAGTCCTAAGAAAGCTTTCCTATAAGCTTTCCTTCTAAAGATGTCCTAATATTTCTTAAACATAAAGTAGCATGCTTGGTAGTCTTCAAAACCTTGGTTAAAAATAATCTCTGAACATGGCACTTTATGTGCAGAAACCCAATATTGTACCATTCATTATGACAATGTTGTGCTAAGGGAAGGCCAAATATCCATACCAAAGATAATATTGGACACACTATATAATCCTACTATCCTTCTGTCTGCACAGAGGCATTGGAAAAAGATAAAACCTATTTTTTATGCCCGCCATCAGGGATTCCCCCACAATGTCAGCATCTCTCTCCATAAATCTTTTCACTAGGACTGTAAGGTTGTTCCTTTTCAAATTGTGGCCCTAGTGAAGCCTATTATACAGACCTTTTTAATTACTCCTATAAAGTCACACCCCCTCACTATCACGCCCCAGTTGTTTGAATACTTCACTCTTTTGACATCCTCTTCATTATTTCCCTGTGCTCTTGCATAAACATGCTTAGTACAATACACACACTTTTCCCCTGCTCTCAGCAGTTATGTCTGTATCTCCTAAACTTTCCTAGGAACAACAGACAGTCATATTATCTTTGAGAGAAGGCAATAGAAACTGCTTATCTGCTGAGGACATCTTTGATTTCTCTTATTCTCCTTTTGCTCCAACAAAGGTGATCAACTTAATTCCAAATTCTTTCCTAGGTTTTCCCCTTTTGGATAAAGAAGATGCTCACATGCGTGCACACACCTTCTTCCTCCAACACCTGCACACCAAGCAATCTTTTCCAGTGCTGTAAAAATTGAAAGTAAAGGTGATATCCCTTACAGGAAATAGATATCTAATACATCATCAGCATTGTCATTATGATGTATTAATGCAATGAATCATCAGAGACCTGTCAGGGACAAGATTTATGACTCAAAAATACATTATAGAATGGGAAGGCATCAGGGACAGAGTTGACTGAGGGTTTGTTTTTCTAAATTAAGGACTTTTAAAGTACGTTTAACAATCTTTTACCTTTATGAAGTAGGAGAGGTAGAGGGGTCACAGAAAAGAGGGCTTGATTAAAAAACAATAAACGGGCTCATGAGGCATTGTAAGTGTATGAATATTGTATTTTTCCTCCTATGTTTATGTAAGATTTTGGAAGCTTGAAGTTTTATATAATGTAAGCCTCACTTTAAAAAAAAAATATTCAAGGTTATTTTATCCAGCCTGAGTTATGTTTTATTCTTTTAAAAAATTCACCCAGGCATAAAAATTACCAATTGCGCTAACATTTTCTGTTAGAAAAGCACATTTGCTTTGGCCAATTGTGGCCTATTTAGGAATAATAGACCTAATCCAAAGGCCACTAAAGCCAGTGGGAGCTTTTTTATTAACTTAATTGGATTTTGGAATAAGAAGATAAGAATGGCCGCAATAGTGGGATAGACATATAGACTGTCTAGCACAGTATCCTGTCCACCAACAGTGACCATTATCAGATGCCTCAGAGGGCATGAATAGGACACCCAGTTGCAACCCTGACCATCTTGGCTCTCAGCCATTGATGGGCCTTTCCTCCATAAACTTATCTAGTTTGTTTTTGAACCCGGCCTTCACACCATCCGCTGGCAACAGATCAGGCCCCATATGTCCCATTGTAAAGTCATGAAACTTGGCAGATCTGTGCAATTGTAACTTAAAGATATCTGACTAGTAGGACAAACTTTTCTTTCTTGCCAAAAATGCTTAATGTAATTACAGTCAGGCCTGCTTCTCTCTTGCTTAGTTCATCCATATGTCTGGATATATGGAAATGTTAACTGGTAAAGAATCCCACAGCGTGCAGCTGTGAAGACGTGCCAAGGCTCTATTAATCTGCAGAGTTTATTTTGTAGTTTGGTTGGAGGTTTTTTGTGTTTTTTTGTTCAGGAAAAAAAGGGGAGTTTGCATACTGCTTAATGCAGAATGTTATTAACTCAGTTAACATTTTGTATTTTTGGAATTTAAGAAACATACATAAAGTTACAGCCTAATAACTATAAACAGGGGGACACCAGAAACTTAGGCTATGTCTAGACTGCAGAGTTTTCTAGGAAAACTCTGCCACGTCCAGGGTACACGTCCGCTTTTTCGGAACAATTTCCGAAAAAGCAGGCATGTTCTTTTGGCATCCCTGTATTTCTCATTTTATGAGGAATAAGGGGTGTTCTGAATGAGGAGGTTTTTCCGACATTTGGCCTCATGTATACAGGCCAAATGTCGGAAAAGCCTCTTTCGAAAAAACAAGCAGAAAAAGATACGCAAATTGCGGTCTGCAATTTGCGTCTCTTTTTCCCAGAAAAACGGCAGTGCAGACATAGCCTTACTTTCCACATTCTGCTTCTGTCCAAAAGCAGCTGCAAAATATCTACTTCTTTCACTTTTTTCATTATTTCTGTTGACTTTTTATATATATTTGAAGTATGCTTTGTCCTGTTGCATTTATTTGTACTGCTTTTACATGTAATGTTTTAAACAGTTAATTTAATTACTACCATTGGTGTGAGTAAAATACCAAAGTTTCTTATAGAATACAGCATACTGTGCTTGGTACCACCTGACTTAATCATAGATAGGGGCTTCATTAGGCCTTGATCCTGCTCATACTTAACACCTTAACCTCAGCTTTACCAGAGAGTCTACTTACATGATTAATGTTAAACGCTTACGCAAGAGCAGGCACTACACTATTAGAAAAATTAGAAAAAAATGGAGGAAGGCTAAAATAGCACAATAGAAGCAATACCAGAAAAAAAAAAGTCCCAGATATATCATGGACAAGAAAAAAGTGAAAAGGCTCAGTTATGTCAAATTATGTTGATATTCCCAAAATGTCATAATTGCCAAATTTCCACATAAATGGGGATGCTAGGGCTGTTCTAGATAATACACCGTGTCTTTCACCTCTTGAGCTCTTGCTTTAAAGTTCATTTGAAGACCTTCAAGATATAACATAGCTGAAAATGGATTCTGAGGCCTTATAAAGCAGGTCCTAGTTGGAAGAAAATGTTTGTAGTACAGAATACCAGAGAAGTTAATGATCTATCTTCTTCTCCACCCGTTCAAGGCAACAGGGTGGCAGCAAGTTTAGCCAAAATAAAGGAAATGTCATCAAGTTCTTTTGGTGCCTACAGAGTCAGAGAGATGTGTTGGGAGATTGTGCTCATTTGTATACACCTCCTGGATCCTTTGATGTTTCACAAAGCTAGACCCATGCAGTGTACCAGCTGACAGGAATGTATTTATTTTATTCTTTCAATCAGGTTTCCTTTCGGTAACAATTTTAAATAAGAATGTCTTTTAAAAACCACACTGCATTCAGCCTGGGAAAAACCCTTCTCTTTGTGTAGACTTCAGAGAAATTTAACTGTGCACAAAGACATAACTGCAGTGGATTCATCATGAGCTCAAAGGAAGCTATTTTAAGATATTTTCCTAAGTAGGCATATGCAGTTGCTTATGTACATTGCATGTGCCTCATACATGCAAATATTCAGTGTATATTTGCAAATTAAATAGAGGCCTTACTACCATTTGTATTTAGGTAGATGAGATAAATTAGTCAAAGATGTTAATATGACCCTGAAACTGCCCAACATTAAAAGTTGTTAAACAAAGTTTGAGGTTTCATAGGCATGCCTGGTGCCATGGCTAAAAAATTACTAAACATTCTTTTAACTTTCACTAAAGATACAGAAAAAGAAAGCGAATCAGTTAAAGCATTTGAAATGTAAATGGTTAAGTAACATTTTCATTTTAATGACATCCCCAGGCTGTTTCCCTTTAACTAGAAAGAGTCTATATAAGGAAAAAATTCTGTGTTTGGCCATCTCTTGGATGGTAATAGCTGATGTTCAGGAAAAGAGAAGTTAGCTGAGATGGGCTGGAGCAATTGTTAGTCCGACTGCATTTCCTAGAAGATAAAGCAAAACAACACACAAAAAAGAAAAGTACTGCGAAGATAGAAAATGAAGTTTCTATTTCTGATGTTGACTTTTACTTGAGACCTCATTGCTGGAGAAACACAAGAATGGCACACAAAACACAAGAATGCCAATCCCAGACCTAGCAAACTTGTACCAGCATCAGATTATTCAGGGCAATGGTGGGCAACCTGGGTCCGCAGGCCATACATGACTCTTCAGGATAATTTGATTGCGGGCCATAAGACATTTGCTGACATAGACTATCTGCAGGCCTCACACCTGCAGTTCCCAGTGGCTGTGGTTCTCTGTTCCCAGTCAATGGGAAATGCCAGAAGGTGGCATGTGCCACTTCACACAGCCCTCATTGGCCAGGAACACAGTACCACAGTTACTAGGAGCTGCAGAAGGTGGTGCCTGCAGATGGTCAATGTCAGCAAAATGTCTCACAGCTTACAATCAGATTACCCTAATGGCATTCAGCCTGCGGGCCGCAGGTTGATCTCCACTGATTGAAGGTGATGCTTTTTAGCTGCCTTCTTGGTCCCAGGTTTGCAGTAGCATAACAAACGATACAGTCTGCACACACATCTATACTAACAATTTCGTCACTGGACCCAATGTCATCAGCCACCAAATCAAAGGCTCATTTAACTGCACTTCCACTAATGTGATCTATGCCATCAAATGCCAGCAATGCCCCACTGCAATGAATATTGGCCAAACTGGACAATCTCTACGGGAAAGAATTAATGGACACAAATCAGATATCCAAAAAGGCAACACACAAAAACCTGTTGGAGAACACTTTAATCTTCCTGAACACTCATTAATGGATCTTCAAGCCACTGTTTTGTTTCAGACCAATTCCACAAGCCAAATACACAGAGAAGGATTGGAACTTAACTTCATTCAGAAGTTTAATTCTTATGCTCATGGTCTAAACAGGGATACTGGATGGCTCACACACTATCTACCACCTTTTAATAACTTAACCAACCAACTAAACAATGGAGATGCTAATGGTTCTTAACAGACTCCTGTAACTCTTAGAACTATCTACTCACCATCTACATGTTTTTGTTAGTTTTTGAAGTGCTACTAGACTAATTGTTGTTTTTTAAATTTTATCTACTTACTGTCTCTCTTTTTCTCCCCCTTCCCCCCCCCCTTCCCTTATTTATCCTTGGATCTGGACTCATGATACTCCGGTCATCTGAAAAAGTGAGTTTTGCCCACAAAAGCTATGATACCATCTACATGTTTTGTTAGTCTTTAAAGTCCTACTAGACTATTTGTTCTTTTTTTAAGTTTATACGGTCTTGGTTAGCTAAGACAGATTGCTCTTCAACAGAATTAAAAGGGAGAGAGAGGAAAGAGATGCAATATGTTGGGAAAGGAAAGGAACACATGGTGGGAGGAGAGGGAGTTTCACATGCTAAATGGTATTTGGGATTTAGCTGGAGCCAGCGTAGGTAGTCATGATATCAGCTTCCCCTTCTCTGGCCCAGTATGATCAGGACATCTCTCAGGATCAGAACAACAAAGGCACAATGTTGTCGCACAGGGTCCTGGGATCCCAGGAGACATGGGGGCGGGGGTAGCATACAAAACTCATTCCTTTCTCTTTTGTCTTTTAGTCAGAGAACATGATAGTAGCCAGCTTTCTCCCCCAAAGTCTCTTTATGAGGACCCCAGAAGAGAAAGATAGGTCGAATAGCCCATCACCTCATTTTGTCTACCAGTTAGGCCCAAGGGCTCCCTTCACCAGCCAGGTGGGAGAGGCATGCATGGAATGCAAGTTTTTTCCTCTCATTCTCTGATAGTCTGGGGAACAGGATGAAAAGCAAACCACGTCCCAGAGCGCACGGCTGCTACCGTCCGCCCCCCCCCGGACCCTTCCGAAATTCTGCCCTTGTTAGGCCTTATTTCTGATCCACCAATTTTGATTTCCAGTTCCGCAGTACTCTTGTTTACCAATCATTATCTTAATACAGTTCATCCATTATACCAATAAGCCTTTTTGTTTGCACTAAAACAGTCTCTCTGTCTCCCTTTCATAGTTTTCCCATCAACTTTTCTTGTGATTGGTTAGTATGACATTTTATGAACTTTCATTCACTTTTACAACTGAGCTCACAGCACCTAACAGGTTGTTCCAGTACAGCAGTCACATGTCAGTTCTGCCCTTACCCCACAATTATATCTGAAATACTGGTTATTTCCCCCAAGAGCAAGGGTATAACAGGAAGGAAACGGTCTTCTGTTGACTCCCTTTCACATTATGGGGTGCAATCCAGACCAGTCATAGGTAACCAGAAAGTGTCCCTGCAGGTTGCCCTGTATCCCTGGGCACTTTGCTTGTTTTGCTACTGTGGCTCTCAGCTTGGGAACCAATAACCAGCAGACAAGCATGCACTGAGTATCTCTGTGTTAAGCAGCTCTGGTTCAGAGACTCTGCAGCAACCTCTTTGTTACATCCAACCACACTCTGGTATCCACCAACTTTAGTTATACCTAGCAAGATGACCCCAGCACTCTCCAACTCAGAATTTTCCCCAAAATATGTGCTTTGCAATGTCCAGGATTTTCCTGGGCCATTCAGAGGAACAATAGGGTTCCCATTCTCACCTGAAGAGACAAAATGCACACCTTATCACTTTAACTGGAGTTAACAATCACTTCAATTCTAACCCAGCACTAGGTTGGTTTCGATTAAAAGTAAAGCAAGTTTATTAATTAAAAGAGATAGGGTTTTAAATGCGTTTGGGTATAAAGGATAGTATTAGCAATGGTTACAAGTGAATAAAAGTGAAAAATGCTTTCTAGAGACTAAACCTTAAAACTACAGTCTTGCTTCAAGGTTAGAGTCTTACTACATTTCCTTCCAGAAAGATGGCTGACCTTGCTCATCTCCTCTGTCATCTCCCACATGGTCAGGATCTAAAAGTGCTCAGATCCTTTAGTGTGATATGCAAAGGGTAACTTGGGGTCCTTTGCCCTCTTTTATAGTCCAGTGAACCACTGAAAAGGAGTCTTCTGAAGGTTACCACTCCCCTACAAAATTAAATTCATTCAAGTTGAGAGGAAGGAGACATGGAATCTAGTAGTGAAGGAAGTTCCCATGCCTGTTCCCATGCCTGTCCCCTGGTATTTGTATGGTGCCTTGGATATTTACCTTGCATACATCACTCAAGAATGTTAATGATCAATATATTATTTTCCAGTGATACCTTATATGACAAATAGACACAAGTTATGACACTGATGAACTGGAATATACTGAAATGGTCAGACCAGGCTGAAACTCACTACCAGATACCAGTGACTCTGTGTGGCCTTCTGTGGCAGAAGGAATTAGGGTCTGGAGCAAACAAGCCCAACAAGGTTAATTTGAGAAATGCAAGCCTTCAGGGAAAGGCATGGCTGGGATATGTCTCCTATTGTCATTAGCTTCTTTGTTAATAAAACAAAATCTATGGAGGGAATGAGTTTGCCCCCATACTGTGTCTACAGGCTTTGTTCAGTACAGTGAAAATATCACCTTTTCACAAGGTGGTAGCACCAGTAAATATTCTCTTTCTAATGGCAACCAAGGTATTTTATTTGTGTATACATTTTGGGTAGTTGTACCCATAAAATAGGAACACACAAATGTTGATGTGCAATTGTACATAGCTAACTATCCATACCATTGTGGACAAAACAGTTGCTCGGGTTTCAGTTTCCTATTTTATTCATTCCCAGCCTCAAGTTATATTTTTGATGCCGTCAAGTAAGTTGGTATTGAGTTTATGGCTTTCTTTGGTAGACTGTCACATATGTTACAAATCAGTCGACCTTCCACTGAGTTCTCAAACTTGGCTGTTTACATTATCTCTCATTAAGAGGTATACAAACTTTCCCCGAAATACCATACCACTGATACCCTCTGAATAAGGTTAAGTCCAGTCTTGCAATCATCTTTTTATTAAGTAACACAGCTTTAGTTCAGTAATTTTTAGAGGAAACTAAATGTCCTGGAAGGCTTTTCAGAAGTCCGTCTTGGTAAAGCACTGATATTGATCCATATCCTATTAATCCCAATTGAGTATTTTCATGGGAAACCCCAGTGCTATGTACAGTCAAGATGAGACATACACACACACTTTGTTCCATCCAAAGAAATAATCTGTTTTCCAGCTTTTCAAACAGTCAGACTAATTTTTTTTGTTATTGTTTTTAGTTTCTTTCTGTCCCTTTTTATTTTTTTATTCCGTAATTTATAAGAAGTTATCTTGGGCTTGCTACAGATTTTAAAGCATGTGTTGGGGAGGGAAGTTTCTTACTGTCCATCCTTTAATTTATATGCATGACCAAAGATAAATATGGTTTTTATTTATAACTGTGGATAAATGCCAAGCAAAGCCTTTTCATATGATGCACTGCTGCTGTATTGGAGAAGTACTTAAACTAGTTCCAGTCAAGTGAGGGCCCTAGATTTTTCATATAACTTCATGTGAAATGACTAAGCTCCAGGTGCTTTTCTTTTGAACATCTTTAAAAGTTACAAATGCAATGAATTTAGATGGTCTCAGGCTTCTTTCAGTTTTGCTGAGATGGTCTGAAAGCCACATATGAACACAGAACATTTCAGCTCCAGCATCCTGCAAATAAAGCTTTTTTATAGGCTACATTTTGTTCCTGGCTGGTGGTGACAGTTGAATAAAGGTTATGGGGAGCTGGTGGTAGCAACACAATTGAATACTCTTATAAGTTTGGAATGAATGGACTCTGACAATGCTATTTTGAATAAGAACACTCACAAATCTAATATAAATAATTTATAATTGTCAAGCCTAAATGTAAAAACATGATTATAAACTGTGCGTAGGACGACTTTATGTCAACTTCTAATGATTTAAAAGTCTAGTGTCTGAATCTGCAATTTACCAGTCTGTAAAACCCTTCAGAGAAGACTTATACAAGCATATGAGTGTGTCTTTCACTCCGGCTGTATTTATTGTATAAACTGACCTTTTGTCTGGTTGACTGGGGACAGTGTTTCGGGGCAGATATAAAACAAAATGTTTCAGTGTAACCAGGAAAACAGGGAGTTTCCTGATTTTAAAACAAAATGATATATTTGTTTGGATACATTAATTCCTTAGTAATTCCCTATGAGCCTAATTTTTACACAGAGAAAGGCTCGGAGTAACAAGGGGCTAATGCAATGTATTACACCTTTATCATCAATGGACTACTAGTGCACCAGGCTTGGAAACTGTATCCCTAGGGATGTGACTAAAGTTTGTAAATGATCCAAACTCATCCATCCTAAGGGAAGGAGCATAAGAATGCTCCTTCTGTTACCTGGAGTCTAGCTTCATTATGCACAACCCTAACTCATTATCCCCTGATATCTTCAATATACAATGACCTTTGATGACACTGCAAGACAGCACACAAAGGGGAAGCCTTTATTGTAATTCCAGCTCCTGAATGACAAATGTGGCAGGTTTTTTTCCTCTCTCTCTCTCTCTCTCTCTCTCTCTCTCCACAATTTGGATTTAAATCTGAATAACTCTAAGCAGCATTGTTTAGTTTAGATGTTTGGATTAGTTTCTGATTCTGTTTCCCTGCCACTTAGGAATCAAGTGTAGGCTGGAAGCAACTAATTTACCATGTAAGAAGATAGGTCCCTGTTAACACAGTCAAGGGCAAAACCATTAAGCCATTAGGGCTTGTATTTCCTCATTTTATAACATTCTGATACAAAGATATGCCCAGGGCCTTAGATGTGCGTCTGACCTTTTGGGATTAAATTTCTTGCCAGCTCACTGTTGGTGCAGTGCATATTGCTCTGTTTTTTTCAACTTATTTCATGTAAATTGATCTTTGGCCAAGTGTTATTTCAAGGCTTTATTACTGATCCTACAGCCTTTATTCAAACAAGTAGTTCCATTAAAATCAATGGGAATAATCAGAGGCTACCTTGTCACAGCCTTTGCTTGGCTGTGTTGGGAGAAAAAGGGAATAAATCGCTCCCACACACACACCTCTTATTCAACTGCTCATCCTTTCCTAGAAGGATCAGATAAGAAACATTTTTAAAAGGCATATGATAACATCTATCCTATCAAAGGGTAGTGTTCGCTAAAGCTTTGAATATTGTCTGTGATAATCCAGAATGAGTTTTTGGTGTAATATTATCAATGTAGCTTTAGATAGTCTGTAAACTCTTTAGGCAGGAATTAGGATTATGTGCAGATCCTACTTGAATACCAATAATAAATGCTAATTATAGACGGTATATGCTTTTGTATATCCTGTGTGAAAGTGAGAGAGATTATTCCTGTTTTACTGATCATCCTTTTCTGAAATAATGTAACATGGATACGTACATGAGGATATAGTTAACTGTGGTTCAGCTATGAAATACAGATGAAATCTTAGTCCCATTGAAGATAATGTGAGTTTTGCCAGTGACCTCAAAGGGAACAGGATTTCACCTTCTAAGTTTGGATAACTTCCTAATTGTTGCATTTTGGTTCCTGGAAGTAGCAGCCAGCATTAGAAAGTCATTGCATATTAGCAAAGTGGTGAGAAGGTATAAGATAATGTAATGCGGTTTTGAATCACATCTGGTTTGAAACAAAGTGGGAAACAGCAACCAAAATAACATGAGCATTTTTCCAGGTTTATTTCTTGCATTTTGAAATGTAATGAAAATGTTACAGTTTTCAGACAACTCTATTCTGAATCATTTCTCCACATTTACCTACACACTTTATCTTAATGTTTCTATATTTTCTTCCACATCATTGTAAACATATTAAATATTATATGACTCTTGTGTCATACTACTAGAAATGGTTCCATTGCAAGAAAATTTCCAGTTATTTGTTGAGGTCTGTCATCTATCCATTTAATATCCCTATCATCCGTCCATTTAATATGTGGTGCATTAATTTTGTATAGTGCTAATTTTTAATTAAAATGTCGTGCAGTACTTAGTCAAAAACCTTAAATAAGTCTAAGCATATTATATTAACACATTAACACATTTATCTTTATCAACAAAGCTTGTAATCTCATGAAAAAATTATATCAAGTTTGTTTGACAAGAGCCATCTATTTTCAATACCACTATGTTGATTAGCATTAATTATGCTTTAATTCTTTATTTAATTCCATATAAGCCTTTTCATATTTTTTTAATTATTACTGCTTTCACTTCCCTTCCTAACCAGGATAGTTTTCTAATAGGTTTCCTAAGCAATGTAGGAGGATGACCATCTTGGTATAATTTATGTAGTGTACATCAGATGGAACTTGTGATTTTGGTTTCTATTCGGCATGAAAACATGATCAGGTCGGGTGTGCAATGACTTATGGAAAATGTAGATAATCCTGGAAAGAAGATCTCAGAAAAAGGTAACATTCATGGTGAATGAAATTTACCCTTATGCAGGGAGTCCTAGCTCAAGAATTGTCCACTTAATTCATATGTGTTGAAGGTTCAAATATGACTGTACTGAATAGACCTTGTACAGATACTTAGCACGTGTGTGACTAGTAACCCTGCCTCAGAATGTGTGTTGCTAATTGGGAGAAGATGTGAGGGGAGGGAAAATGTTTGCCTTTTAACTATATTTATTATGTTTTTAATTAATAAATGGGGCTGACACCTAAAATATGAGAGACCACTGGTTCAGTTTCCCCCTTTGCCTGATGGGTAAAAAGGATTTGAACAGGGATCTGCCACCTCTCAGGTAAATACCTTAACTCTCCCTCAATTTCCAACCCCTTTCCCCCTACTCTATTTCCAGACTGTTTTGTAGATGTAGGTGGCTCCCATACATGCCTGCCAGGTCAGGCCCCACCTGTGAGTGAGGCGGTGGAGTGCCTACCTTCCTTTGATTCATGAATTGCTCTTGGACTTAAGCAAGAGATAGGTGTCCGTGTGCCTGAATATGGCAACAGCGGGCATGCCCACTGCAAAAACATAGACGTCAAGTGAATTTAAGTGCCTACAGGGTTAGGTGGCAGCAGTGCCAGTGCTTTGTGAATCAGAGTGGTACCTAAAAATAGGACTTACGCACCGAAGTACCTTTGTGAATCCCAGCCTGAGTGGGTGATTTACACGACTGTTGAACTCTGACTTTTTTTTTTTTTTTTTGGTATTCATTCATTTCTTTCTTTCTTTGTACAATGCCAAGGGCCTCCCGGTCACAGTAAGAAGCCTGTGGCAGAAAGGGAATTGTGTCCACAAGTTTCAACCTGGTGCCCTCTCAGCATTAGGGCAGTAGTAAAGAGCACACCTTGAGATATAAAGGATAGTTGAAATGAGCCAGATTCTGCTCTGCTTGTTTCTCTTGACTAGTGCCTTACTCTAATGAGCAGCCCCACTGACTTCAGTAAGGCTTCTCTTATGGCTCTGCTCAGTGTAAGCCAGGAGGTCAGAATCTGACCCAGCGTGATTTGGGATATATGTGCCTTTGTAGTATGGCTGCTCATAACTTCATATTATCCTCACTGTGCTTTGCATTATCCTTCACAAAGCAGACTTAGTGCTGAGTGTTGGACACCTAGCTTTTATGCACCCTGAATAAAAATTCACAAGCCCAGATTTCCATGGAGAGAGTTAGACACCTAAAAAGGGGATTCACAGAAGCCAGCCAGAAGAGTGGGCAGCAATCTAAGCTCACCAGTAGGAAATGCCGATGAGAGGAGTGAGGTCTCAACAGGAATTAGGTACCTACTTCTGGGTCTGAGGGCGGAGACTTTCTCCACCTGCGATTTATAACTGTGAACCCTCTCCTGAAGCTGGGAGCCTAGCCAGGTCAGTCCTTTCTCAGAACAAATGGAGGAAGGTGCAGTGGTGGTGCTCTTTATGCCTGAAAGGCCAGTAGTTACAGCACTCACCAAGGTCATCTGAGACCTAGATTCACACCCCTATGACACCTGATGTGTAGCAGGGACTTGAACCCAGTTATCCCCTCTGAACAACTTCAAGATTGAAAGAGGCCCAGCCCAGAAAACTCCCTGCCCAGTGGTCAGAGCACTCACTGGGGAAGCAGCAGACCTGGGCTCAAGCCACTGTCCCACATCAGGAAGAGAGGAAATTTGAATCCAGGCCCCCTACATCCTGGGTAAGAATTCTAAGATAATTTTGTTACAAGTCAACCTTGCAGATGCACCACAGCTCTGAAAATCAGGCTTGGTGCTTTCCTCTTACGTGTATCACCAGCTGTAATAAAGCTTGTGTAAACCAGATTAAGTGCTCACTTAGAGTTGTACAGCTCTGTTGTCTTCAGATTGTACCTTTAATGACACGTGTACCACTTCATTGAAGGCTGAGGTGAAACCTTGGAATGTGTAAACATAGGACCTCGTAATACTCATTTTAACGAGTCACTTTTCAGCATAGAAGTGCACTTTTAAAACCACATGCAGAAACCATTCTCTTGAATATCTGGAAGATCAAAGATACTCTGTATGTCCCATGATAAAGAGAAATGGGTTTCAATCTTCTAATCAGAATTTTGAAAACATATGGACAGTCTCAAAACATGTGTGTAGACCATAGGTGACACTGCCAAATGTATGCAAGAACAGTGTAAACCAAAAACATACTGCAGTGTAGTTTGTTGTTAGTGTTCATTAGATGTTTGTTGGTTACATTAAAAGATCTTTAAAGTGATGAGGTTTTAATAGTGCTGAACAGTTACCAAAAAATAAGTTGTTCTGGGGCTGAGAATTTGCATGTCAAATTTTACTGGTAAGTGAATATTTATTTCTAGTTAGTAATACTCAAGTGTGTTATGACACTGTCTCAGGTATTAAAAGGTACTTAGGCATTGCTCTACTTAGGCTTCCAGACTTAAGTGACCCATATAGTCAAATTACAGTTTCAAAAGTGACTTACACACTGACATCTACACTAGGGGGAAGATTGACGCTGCCGCGGTCAATCTTCCAGGGTTCGCTTTAACGAGTCTAGTGAAGACACACTAATTCAAACTGAGAGGGCACCCTGGTTAGCCCTGATACTCCTGCTGGGTATCCCAAAAGGAGTCAGGGAAGCACTAAGAGCTTTTGCTCCAGTTGATCTCCCTTTGTTTGGATGGTGATTTATGATACGTCAACTCCAGCAATGTAATGAATGTAGACGGAGTTGCGTATCTTACGTTGACCTTTCCATTTAATGTAGACATGTCCTTAGGGTCCAGATCCCCAAAAGTATTTAGGCAATTAACTCCCATTGAGGATTTGGGCTTCAGCAGTTTAAGTCTCAGAGGAACCTAGGTTTCTGAGCCCTTAAGTCACTTTTTGGGAATGGGATGGGCCCATCTAAATTGTAGCAAAGGAATTCCTTACTATCTTTAATAATATGGGCCTGTGTAAAGGGACTTCCAACCCAGATTGGAATACATTGCTGTGCTTCTTCAATAGCCTATTCTTTTAAACTTTAATAACTATTGCTACAGGTAGTTTCTCTTTTTAAAAAATGCTAACAGATTATTTCATATGATGCCAATAGAATGGCAGTCCATGAGAGTAAACTTCTTATGACACAATCAAATGCAAAAAGAAAGAAAAAACCATTGGGCTCTGAAACTACAATTTTGCTTCTTTACGTTCCTTGTGACTTTAAATACAAAGTGGTAGATGGTGGGGGGGAAGGGAATTTGTGCTAAACAAAGTTTTGCTCTTAGGACTATGTATGCCAAAGTTGGTCTGGAAGGGATACTTATGGCTGAACTAATAAACTCTGATAGAGACGTTTAGAACAAAAATCCCGACAGACCTTTAACTATAGCAATGCTAGAAAGAATCACTGTAATATCATCTGCTGCTGAATACTACCAAACTGTGAACAAAGTAACACAAAAAGTTAATACACCAATTTTATTTCCTTCTCTCTACAGCTATAATTTAAACAAGTTGCACACATAAGTGATGTTCTATGCATAGAATTCTGCAGTAAGTTTGCAATGTCAGGTTTGTTTATCAAAATCATTTTTAACTACTTGCCCAGGGCTCTGTTCTAGGGAGGTACAAGCTGCAAGCTGAGTTTTAAAGAGGTAGTTTTCATTTTCCATGAACTTTCAATAGCCCTTTCAGAGTTCTGAGCAGCATGCTTAGTTTAAACCACACTATGCCACAAATTTACAATTAGGTTTAATTACTTAGTTACAGAGGATTTACTCTTGTTTTACATGATTGGCACGTGACCTTTTCAGATTTCATAGGGTTGGTAAATCCCCCTTGCCTCTCATGGGGAAAATTTCTTACTAAAGCTTTGGAGGCCTTATTGCAATGTTAACATCACCCATAAACCTAATAATCACATAGTAGGTAATAAAAGGCAGAAAGTTTTATAGTCTTTTCCACCATTGTTAAAATACTGCTACTGTAATTTACTCCTAGCCACACAAAGCCTAGAGGTAACTGTGAAAAATAAGATGCTGTTTATTTGTATATTCTTGTCATCCCAGGTGAACATTAATTTTAATATAATGGATTTAGAAATTACTTGTACAGCTTGACAGGTAAATACTTTGGGCCATCCCTTGCCAAAACAATACCTTCAGTATTTCAGGATTTTAATGCAAGAAACAATGATGTTGCAAGTATACTCTGTAGTCAGTGATAAGGATCGTTTTCCATCTGTCTCTCTGTTCTATTCAAAAAGTGTGCTTTCTGTGCCACCCTCTAGCTCTTCCTCCTTCAACCCAGTTAAGTTCAAAGACCCCTCTAGCAAAGGGTGCCTACAGTGGTCACTGGGAAATCTTCCCTTGATGTCAATGCATTTTGGATGAAACCTTAGAATGAAAAAGTGTTGGGGATTATTACATCAGTATACATGACATCAAATTTATTTTTCTAATGTCATGCTTGGCTTTCACTTCCCAGAAGAAGGATTAGTACTGGACTAGGTTATTGCATCATGAGGGTGCAGCATGTTGTTCATACAGCAGCTCTCTTCCCTAGCTTGCTTCTGGGGATAGGAATTTTCTGCTGGCCTATACCACTGACTAGTTACTAATCAGTCTGCACTAATTCAGCTGGGCTGACCAATAAAGGGGATGTTAGGCAGAGCTAGGCATCTCCCATTCCCTACGTTTTGTAAAGGGACTCCCGAGAAACAATTCCATTTACTGTACTGCAGGCTGGGAACATGCTGATTTATGTGACTGCATAACAAACAAAGTGGAGGAAACAGCCAGTAATTAAACAGAAATAAGGGAATGGGAACGCATGACTCCAAACCATAATACTGTAAGTAACCCAGTTAACCCCTCAGTTGCTATTTTACTACACTGACCCTCCCTCAGCTTCCTACCAGCTTCCTGCCCACCTGCCCCAAGGAGGATGTAAACAGATACCTTAAGGTAAACCCATTTATTCAGAGAACTTAGGACAGGGCATGCAGGAATAGGTCATGTTGATGGCTTCACTGGAGCCAAGGCAGAGACTGTGTCTGGGGCCTGCAGTGAAGGCAGTGTGAGTAATCACCACCCTTGTTCAGGAAAGTGCTTGCAAGGGAAGAAGGGCAATAAAAAGACTCGAAGGGCTTGTCTTCACTATGTGGAAGATCACCACTGCTGTGGTCAATCTTCCGGAGTTTGATTCAGTGGGTCTAGTAAAGGACCGCTAAATCAAACTCTGAGGGCATCCCTGGTCAGCACTGGCACTCCTGCTCCTTGTGAGGAGTAAGAGAAGTCAACTGGAGCATTTTCTCCCATCAATCTCCCACTGTGGAGACCACACAGAAACTTAAATTAAGATACATTGAATCCATCTACATAATTAACGTAGCTGGAGATGTATATCTTAATTCAACCTTCCCTTGTAGTGCAGACCTGGCCTTGGGATCAGAGGCAGAGTGGTCTTCTCCTGAAACCAGAACTCAGGGATGCTGACATTTGGTTAAAACAACTCCAGTCTTCAGAGGGTTTGAGCAGCTTTTTGCCTTGGCTGGACTGATTCACAGGACCAACGGAGTTCTGTCTCCAGCGACAAGATCTTCACGTGCTCCTGTTCAAGTGTTTTAGAGCTCTGAAATTCAGAGGGGTACGCTCCAGGGTGGGATAAATGGTGTCAGTGTAAATGCCAGATAGACACATTTCATTTAGTACTGTAAACTGTATTTGTTAATTGATTTATTGAACTACCCTCTGCTTATTTAAATGAGTGGTGAAGTTAAATTTCAGTCTGTTATATCCTGTTTTCTTTAATTGCTAAATAAAAAGTGTGTTAATCCCATCTTAGTGCACTTTGGGCGTATATTATTTATAACTAGTATTTTGTGTTAGACCCATTGCAGAGATCAGCCCAGGTTTATTCCTGGAGGTTCCCAAATCTTGTCATTGAGTGTGTATATGGCCCAGCCAGGTGGAAGCACTGCCAGTTTTAAATTCCTTTTAGGCGTGTTATGCAGGTTTTTGATAATGTAGAAGAGGAGAACTATCTGCAGTTTTGCACCTGTTATGCTGGCTTGGTCTGGGGCTGCTTTGTGTTGGTGTGGTCTGGTCCATAGTGAGCTTGCCTCTGATGATGAGATTGGTGTATTTGGTGTTGTTTGAAAGCCAGAAGAGGAAGTTAGGGAAAGATTTATTTCAGGATGTGGTCCCTATCAAGTATGGGTTATAATCCTTTGCATGATACCCCATATGGTTTCCAGTGTGGGTGGTAGGGGACAAGTAGGGATCAATGCAGCTTTTTTTCTATCTGGAAAGAGGTTCTTTCAGGAACTATAGTAGCCCATTCCATGATGCAATCTACTTCTCTGGTGGTGTCCTTGTTTAGTGAAGGCAGCGTTAAGCAGGTTAAGGTGTGCATCCCAGACTTTCTTCTCAGTGCACATTCCGTGGTGTTTGAGTGCCTGGTTGTGGATAACAGATTTCTTGATGTGTCTAGAGTGGGTGCTGGGTCTGTGGAGCTAAGTGTGGTGACCTATGAGTTTCTTACATATATATATGTTTGTGTGGTTCCATTGTTGAAGCCAATAGTGGTGTCCAGGAAGTTGATGTTGGTGTAGGAATATTCTACAGAGAAATAGACAGATAGGTGGTTGTTGCTGAAGTTGTGATGAAAACCTTTGAGGGAGTTATCCAGAGAATGAAAATATCATTTATGTATCTCAGGTACATCATCTGGCTTCATCTTGCATTTTTCCAGAAATTCTTCCTTGAGGGGACTGTGAAGAACAGGTATAGAGAACTATTAGGATGATCAGAGGAATGGAGAACCTAGAAACAGATGAGTTTGGCAATGTGTTTGGGGTGGATAGCTGAGTGTTGTCCATTGACTTGTAGAAATTTGAGGGAAGCAGCACTGCTGACATGGTGAAGAATGGCAGTGTACAGGGAAGTGACATCTATGGTGACAAGTGTGGAGTTCTGAGGTGGGTTGTTGATTTTGCGAAGTTTCTAAAGGCAGTTGGTTGTGTCCTGGAGGAAACTTGCCCTTTGTGTGACCCATGATTCGAGGAGATTTTTATGAGGCCTGAGGTAACTGTCTCTGTGGATATGGGAAAGTCAGTGGATGTGATATACCTTGACTTTAGCAAAGCTTTTGATACGGTCTCCCACAATATTCTTGCCAGCAAGTTAAGGGAGTATGGATTGGATAAATTGGCTATAAGATGGATAGAAAGTT
This sequence comes from Pelochelys cantorii, assembly GCA_032595735.1. Classification (NCBI taxonomy): domain Eukaryota; kingdom Metazoa; phylum Chordata; order Testudines; family Trionychidae; genus Pelochelys; species Pelochelys cantorii. The sequence goes on from CM064328.1 coordinate 183,908,935, forward strand.
GGATACACTGTCGTGCCCAACAGGTAGTGATCGATGGCTCAATGTCAGACTGGCGGTTGGTTTCTAGCGGAGTACCCCAAGGATCTGTTCTTGGACCAGTTTTGTTCAACATTTTATTAATGACCTGGATGAGGGGATGGATTACACCATCAGCAAGTTTGCAGATGACACTAAGCTAGCGGGAGAGGTAGATACCCTGGAGGGCAGGGATAGGGTCCAGAGTGACCTAGACAGATTAGAGGATTGGGCCAAAAGAAATCTGATGAGGTTCAACAAAGATAAGTGTAGAGTCCTGCACTTGGGGCGGAAGAATCCCAAGCATTGTTACAGGCTGGGGACCAAATGGCTAAGTAGCAGTTCTGCGGAAAAGGACCTGGGGATTACAGTGGATGAGAAGCTAGATATGAGTGGATGTGAGAAGCTGGATATGAGTGCCCTTGTAGCCAAGAAGGTTAATGGCATATTAGCATGCATTAAGAGGAGCATTGCCAGCAGATCTAGAGAAGTGATTATTCCCCTTTATTCAGCTCTGGTGAGGCCAAATCTGGAATATTGTGTCCAGTTCTGGACCCCCTCCCCACTATAGAAAGGATGTGGACACATTGGAAAGGGTCCAGTGGAGGGCAATCAGAATGATTGGGGGGCTGGAGTGCATGACCTATGAGTAGAGACTGAGGGATTTGGGTTTGTTTAGTCTGCAGAAGAGAAGAGTGAGGGGGGATTTGATAGCAGCCTTCAATTTCCTGAAGGGAGGTTCCAAAGAGGATGGAGAAAGGCTGTTCACAGTAGTGACAGATGGCAGAACAAGGAGCAATGGTCTCAAGTTACAGTGGGAGAGGCCTAGGTTGGACATTAGGAAAAACTGTTTCACTAGGAGGGTGGTGAAGTACTGGAATGAGTTACCTAGGGAAGTGGTGGAATCTCCATCCCTAGAGGTTTTTAAGTCTCGACTTGACAAAGCCCTGGCTGGGTTGATTTAGTTGGGATTGGTCCTGCCTTGGGCAAGGGGCTGGACTTGATAACCTCCTGAGGTCTCTTCCAGCTCTATGATTCTATGATTCCATGATATTCCTTCCATCAGAGTTCTATGGCCAGATATGATCTGCATGCTTTCCTTTGATTATGTATCTTGGGGAACATGAAGAAGATCCCTGCAGTGGTGTGACAGGGGGCTGTGGTCTCCCACCCAGACCAGTGGGGAGAAACCTGTAATGGCCCCTTCTGAACAGAATCAGGACATCCCTGGACACCCCACTGGAAACAAAGGGGTGGGACAGGAACTGGAACTGTAAAAGACCCTTATCTAGCTCAGTAGGGAAAGAGCTGCCAGAGAATCAAGATGCCTCTCCCCTCATGCCAGAAGGGTTGGCGCTAGCAGAGGCTGCTGCTGTGTTAGAGAATAGGAAGGATTGCCAGTGCTGACAGACCCTGAGAATCCTGACAAGCTGGTAGAGCTGCCACCTGCTGTTTATCTAAGTAAGATGGAAGGAGTCCAGGGGGCGGAACAGGGTTTGGTCATGGGCAATGTTCCCTCTAAGCTGTGTGGCAGCAGAGCTTCACAGGTGATTAATCAGCCCTGCCCACTCAGAGGCTCAGGGCTCCATGCAGGGAGCTGACTGATTGGGCGGGGCTGATTAATCACCTGTGAAGCTGTGCGGCCACTGCAGTTTAGAGGGAACATTGGTCATGGGACAAAGTGTACAATGGCCAGTGTGTTGTAGATGGATCCCCACTGATCCAGCAGCAGACACTCCACCCGCTGGCTCCCAGCTGAGGCTGTAGAGCAGACTCAATAATTCTCTCTATAAGTGGTCTAGATCCCACTAGGTAGGACAGTACACCACACCCAGAAGGTGCGTGGGTTACATAAGCACTTGAAAAGGATGGTCCCAATGATGGTGCATAGCCACCAGTATCTTTTGACAACTACTGGAGAAAATCCTGGGCAGAGTGCAAAGTTAGGAGGTTGCTATGATGAACTTAATTCATTCATGGCCTAGATGCAAGATAGTATAAATCTGACTAGTAAAATGGGATGATGTTGAGAACAAGGATTCAATTAGAAAAGAACCTTAGACTGGTTGGAGCAAAGGAGAAAATGTAGTCAGATAAACAAGAACATTTCTTGAAAAATGGTTGATAAATCTTATCTCCCCTAACTTCTTGAGCAGTTTTGTCATTTGGTCTTGAGCCTGGAGATTACAGCCAAAATGCATTCCTCCATGTAATTTGAATCATCCTGATAGAGTACAAAACCTCAAAATGAGAAGCATACTGGCAAGGACGCTGGAATTTCAAGGTGAAAAGTCTATGATGTACACTGATTTTTAAGATTATAAATTCCTCTTTATTTTGCAGTATAAATACACTGAATTTTATGGTCCTTCTGTTTAAGAACAAGCCAGGCTGTTCTATGGTTTAAAGAGACGGTTAGCACCCGAAAATAGTTTTTTTTTTCCTTTGGTGGGTTCAATATATTGCCTAGATTCTTGTGACTTACCCCAGAAAAATATATTTCCAAGTTCCTTGCAGATACTGTACCCCTAATGCACAAGAAGTCAGGAAACATTTCACCACACATGGAATGCAAGTTTGGAAGAAACTGATTCTTAATTTTTCAAAACCTTTTAGATTCCATTTGGTTGGTTTAAGAAACTGACCTAGTCCAGCACTTTACTCTTATTTTATTATAGGCAGATCTAGTGCAAAGGCATATAGTTAAGGTTTGCCTAACATGTTCCATTAAAAGACAGTTTTCATTTGCTTATAGCTGTGCCAAACTTTAACCGTTCAAGCTATTTATAATTGAGAATAATTGGCCTGCGACTTTATTGACAAAGTAGTAAAGGCTTAGAGAATATGCCTTAAATATGTATCTGTATTGCTTTCTTCTCCAAGTATCAAGCTAATTTGAAGTAACGTTTTTAATTTTCTATGGCCTGTTTTAAAGGTAAGAGAGACCAGAAGGGAATAGGATTCTGTCTATTGCCACCATGAATAGTATTATATTATAATGTTTACAAGGCATTTTCATGATACAAATGTTGTTAAATAAAATAAACAAATGCACACTTTTTATAGGAATTGCAGACAATTTGAACAATCTCAGAACTTTTCAGAAAGTGTACCACTATATGTATAACAATGTTAGATATATTATAAGGACACCATTATTTTACCAGCATAGGGTGACCAGATGTCCTGATATTATCAGAACTGTCTTGGTATTAGGGACGTTATCTTGTACAGGCAACTTATAAATATCTCTCCCTCAAAAAAAAAAAAAAAGTACCCTGATTTTTCACACTTTTTAACAGGTCACCTAACCGACCCCAGTGAAATCTGGAGGAACAAATCTGCTTGTATTCCTTGAGACAGAAGATGATCCTTTGAATTGCCAATATTATATCTGTACTTAATAGTTGTAGTATTTGTGAAGTTCAATACCTGATTGTCATTCAGTTTGTTCTATTGAGAATACAATTTCCATGCTGTATTGATACAGATATAAAGCAATAGTTAAGACAATACTGACAATATGTTTAAAATTAATTTGCATACCTTCTTGCCACTTTTAGACATTTCTCAGAGTTCTTGCTAGGAATAAGGACAAAACACTCCAATGAACTGAGAATAGCAGCTCTTTTTATTTCTTTTAAGGGATGACAGCAGTAACTTATTCCACTTCTGGAGCTGGATGTATTCTGGTTAGGTGGAAACGTATGCCTTTAAGTTTGCAAACTGCAGCATAGTACAATGCCTGAAATTATTCAATGGCTTTGCTTTTGTTTCACATGTTAATATCACGTAAAAAGTTTGTTCTCTAGACCTTTAATCATGCAAAATATAGTATTACTATTACAAATAGCACTTACATAAAACCCTGGTCACTGTAACCCTGTAATTCAAACTAGGTTTGTTTCGTCTCTGAAATTTGTGATTGTGAACTTCTGACGGTTGGCAGTAACATATACTGATGCTGCCAGGAAAAATGTAGGTCCAACACAGTTATGCTTAGAGCTTTCTTCACTGAAGTCTTGCAATAACCTTGCCTTGTATGGAATCAAGACAATTGAATTCTCCTTCACCCTAAATACTCATAAAATCTCATTATTATCTCTAAAAGTCTTTTTCCTGTAAATGATTAAAATGGTACACAAATTTGGACCGGGGAGACATATCTAAGCCATTCATGCGTATGAACTTAACTTATTAAACAGCTCGGTGGCTGAAGGAGGGGGTGTCATTTGCTTCATGATTTTTTTTTCTGATGGATTGTCATGCTTTAAACAGCAGTCTGTATTCTACAAATAGCATAGATCACATGTTCTCTCATTAATATAATTTAGAAAATTTATCATTGTAATAAAAACAGCTCCATCTAAATGTCTACTCTGTCCACACTTAATAAAATAATAAGAGACCTGGAATTTCCCTGCAAATGCTTTTAGTTAAACAAGGCATTTTGTGTACCTACAGTAAGTGTGATATTTACCTTCCATTATTCATGAAACAACTTGAATATGCCTACTGCTTCTTTTTTCTAGAGTGTTCAGTTCCAACATATTGGAGCTCATGCTGAGTTGTAGCTGAAGATGTCATCCACAATAAACATGAGCTGCTGTGACAATAGGATGGCAGAAGGTGAAGAATTGCTTTTCTTGTGCAAGGGTGCGTGTATGGGTGTGTGAGAGAGAGATTTTGATTGTGTTTACAAGATTCATTCACAGCACAGCAGGCAGTATTCACACTGTAATATTCATTCTAACACAGATAATTTGATTTTCAACCTGGTTAGCATGCATTCAGACATAGCGATACATGAAAATATATGCTTTAACAGTGCATTTTAAACAAGGTTGCACACTTTAAGTCGGAATATATTAGAGGTGAGTATTGATGTTAGCAATTGTAGGGATCCTGGAAAGCCCCATTCAGCATATGGCATGTGTTACAAAATTACTTAAAAAAAAACAAATTCTCATTTGTAAGTTTCAGAGGCTGCCAACATCTCCACTATAAACCGAAAAGGGTGGACTTCACTGAATTTGAACTTCTCAGATGTTTGTAAATAGATGGCACCTTGGAGTATGTCTGCACTGCAACATTAGGCTGATTTTATTTAAGTCAATAATGAACCTCCAATTTAAGCCAATAGATTCTATATATCCCCACTATGCACATTTTGTCAGCAGAGTGTGCCCTCACTAGCAGGACTTGCGTTGTTCCACAGTGCATAGAGCTGAGTGGAACGTTGGGTTGGGCTTGCAATGCCTCATGGGTCAAAAACATTTGCCCAGGTGGTTATGGGAACATTGCATTAGCCTCTCATGATGCACTTCCCTTCCTCTTTCCAGCCTTCCCTCCCTGAAATTAATGGCCAACAAACCAACCCTTTTTCATGCCTTTTTTCCCTAAGCCTGGCTTATGCATGCAGATGCCACAGCATGGCAATCATGGAACCCCCTCAGCTGTATACTGTTGTGAGCATATCAAACACCTCATGCCTTATCCTGCAGTATTTGCTTAGCTCTGTGGTTCTCAACTGATGGTCCATGGTGACTTTTTCGGTGGTCCACAGGAACATTGTCCAAAGTCACACGGTGTGAGCAGGTGGTGCCGTTAGGCTGTTTTACGCCATGTTCACAAGCACGCAGCGCATCATCCATAGTGTCACCTAGGATGCAACCATGTTCTGTTGCCAGTAACTTCCATCTGAGGCTCTGAGCGTCAGTGTAGCTGTCACCATCATGCTGAGTGGTTTCTGTAGTGTTCGTCCTGTGCTACATGTGCTGGAGGTGGTCCATGAAAATTTTTTGATTGGCCTGGTGACTGAAATGAGTTGAGAACCACTGGCTTAGCTGAAGCAGATGCCACTTCACGGAACAACATGATGCCATGCAAGCAGCCCAACTGGAAGCCATGGTATGGAGCAATTACCATGTCATGCATCACCCTGACAGGGTGGATCACCACCTCTGGCCCTGGGAAAATAAGCACTGACTCATGGGACCACATAGTTATGCAGTTACAGGATGAAGAGTAGTGGCTGGAGTTGAATACAAAGGATACTAGAGTTCACACACACACACACGTACACATACACACACATATCCTGGCACATCTTAGAGAGGAGGATGTGGAACCTGGTGACAAGAACAGCAGGTTCAGCATAGAGTGCAGTGGGACTCTAATGTCCAGCTGCCTTTCTTGAACCTTAACCAGACTCCTCCACATTTGCTCCCTCATAACCTTCACCATCTTATCCTATATATCATGCTCATGTTTCTTGCATACTCTCCTGTCCTCGCAGCCATTGTATGTTCAGGCAACAATGCAGTCCTCCATGCACTGAGCTCCATCTTCTCACTCTTGGAGCAAGCACTAGCTCATTGAACACGTCCTCAAAACTCTACTTTTTCTGCCATCTAATCTGGGGAAGTCTCTGTCTTGGTGTGGAGGATGTGCCCACAGACAAAGTTTCAGCTGCAAAGAATATAATATAAAGTACAAGGGATCCCACTCCAATGACAGTACATGCATTGTTTGAGGTTCAAAGTCAAATCTTTTTATAAGAGAAACACCCCTCAGTGCACATCCCTGCCAGCTACAACATAAGCAGAACTGCTGGCTCCTTCAAGAAGTGGTTTGCTGCCACAGCCAGGGTGAGTAAGCTCATGAGGCAGGGGCGGGAGGTCTTGTACTGCAGCTTGTCAGATATCTGGGATCAATGGTTCCAGTCTCAGTACAGCCCCCTTTCCCTTAGCAAACTGGATGGTGCTTCAGGACAGGCACCAGTATTAAACCTGCACATCGTTTGCTTGTTAAAAAATCAGAACCAGGTTGGGGCAGATTACTTATTGAACTGCTTGTAGTTTAAGAGCTAACATGTATAACTTCCCTCTTTTCCCCCAGGTATCCATATGTGATATCATTCTCCGGAGGGTAATAGAAGTGCAAAGGGAGCAGATGCTGCAAGCATCTGGGTATAGACCTGGTCCTTATGCTGCAATGCTGTGTACAGCAATGATGCCAGAGGAGTTAATACTGGAGTGGCATAGGCGTGTTCTACCATGGGTGGACAAAATAAAACAGCCTTTCCCAGAAACGTTGTGCAAAAGATTGCAGAGTACCTCCATGCAAGCTTCCTAGAGATCTCCCTGGATGACTCCCAGGCCATGAGTAGGCACATAAACTGTTTTTTTTGGAAAACATCTGCTGCAGAGCTGGAGTAGCCACCACTAACTACTATCCTGATTTTTTTAAAATTCAGATTAAACATTAAAAATAATAGAATATAACCTCTACAGTTGGATTGAAAATATCTACTTACCAGACGTGCTTTTCTTAGTATCATGCTCCAGCATCAATTGGTCCTAGGAGGGGATGGGCTCCGGAATTTAAAAAAGTTCTTGGCAGTCAGGGAGCATGGATCCTCTATTTGCCTTCCAAGCATTGTCCTCCGCCACCTCAACATCATTGGTGTCCTCTTTGTTGCCTGAGGTTGCTTGGAGCGCCTAAGCGGTATCCATGCAGCATTTTGAGGTAGTGCTGGGGTCACCATCGAGAACAACGTGTAGCTGCTTATAGAAACATCACGTATGTTGCTCAGAGTGAACATTCACTTCCCTTGTCATCTAAGTGCCTTTATTTTCACATGGCACTGCCCTTCTCCTCCCTGTCCTTGTGATTTTGGCACAGATGGTAGTGTTTCTTCTGCTGGTTCAGAGTTCTGTCTGCACAGACTCTTCTCCCTACAGAGCAATCATTTCCAGTATCTCCTGTGTAGTGCATTTGGGGCCTTGAGCCTCCGTGGTCAGCTGTGCTGGTGAGCTCTCCATGCTGAACAAACAGGAAACGAAAATTCAAGAGTTCCCAGGGCATGAACAGGGGGTTAGATATTTCCTGTGTACTTGGCTGAAGTGCAGTGGAATTCACAGTGCACTTCAGAGCAGTTACAACAGAGCAATCTGTGACAGCTCCTGGAGGCCACTTCCTTCAAGTTAAACAGCTCAATGTCTACACTCTCCCTATGTCGACACATGGATGTTGACTGAAGCGCTATACTTCTTGCTGAGGTGGAGTACAGAAGTCAACGTCATAAGCCCTTTAGGTCAGTGGAAGGGACTCAGTAGTGCAGACGCATACATGATTGAGTTGACCTAACACCACATATCTCATCTTATCTTTGTAGTGTAGACCAGATCTTAGTCCAGGAATGGGCAAATATCAGCCCGCGGGCTGAATCTGGTTTTCCAGGATTAGTGCCTGGTGGGTATGGGTGATTGCAGCTCCTGTTGGCCATGGATCACTATTCCCAGTCAACAGGAACTACGGGAAGTGGTGTCCTGGTCTGTGTCTCTTTCTGCAGCTGCCATTGGCCAGGAATAGCAATCTACTGTCAACGGGAGCTGAAATCACCATATCTGAAGAGGTGCAGGTAAATATAGTGGTGGCAGTCTGCCAGGAGCTAACACTGGTGAACCATCAGCATTTTATTGCCCACCTCTGCCATAGTCTGAACCACTAGTGAAATTCTATTTGAAATTCATTTTAAGCTTAGTTACATTGGGCGATAGAACAACTTGCCCTTTCTCTCATGCTCAAGAAGGTGAAGGGTTATGGCTCTTTGCTGTCTTTGTACTGGAAGGACAGCTGGCTGGCTTTCCTATGCACCTGGGCAGAAAATAGCATGGAGTGAGTGGAGCCTGACTGTTGGCCCTCCCAGCTGAACTGGCACAGACAGAGTAGTAAACTAGTGCTTGTCCAGAGCCTGTAATGCATTTCTGCCCATTGGAGCAAGGGAGGAGCCAGGAGAACTCTTGGTGACATATGTGTATTAATATAATATAATATAATATAATATAATGTAATATAATCACTCATATACCTTAAGGTGACTTCTAGGCTGAATATTATATGCTAGAAGCTTGAGTACGTTTAGGTAAGCCTTTGTTATAATGTCCAGGGGCACATTCACAGCTTGTGTAGGAAGGCGTAATTCTGTTGAAATCAGTAGAATTGTGTGTGCTTACCACAGTGGTGCATTTGGCTATAAACCACTTGGAGCCTTTTCAGTGTCACACCTCTGCCACTTATGAGGTTTTCTTAAGTATCATTAGTATTGTGACTGTATGGTCCCCCACATAATTATCCCTACTGCTTGGATTTATACCAGGAAATGTCTCTGCAGTATGCTGCCTCATTAATACAATGTAAGAAAAAACCCAAAATAGTAACTTGGAAAAAATGGAGGTGAAAGGAGAAGAGAGAGAATAGAAAACATATTGGGCAGGATCCTCAACTGGAGTAATTCAATATAGCATCATTGACTTCAGTGATGTTATAAAATTTACACCATTTGAGGATCTGGCCTTTATTATTATTAAAATATGTTATGGAGGATTACACCACCACCCCATGCTAAGAAAAGCAGCTGGTGAAAGTTATGTTTATGTACTACAGATGGATCAGCAACAGCAGACATATAGCTCTAAGTATCTGGTAAACAGGTGTTTGATTTTGTATTTGCCAACTAGCCAGCAGAAGCAAATTATTTTTACAGGAGAGAGGGGAGGGATGTCACTGAAGTTTTTGAAAAGGAAGAGGCAATTATTATTGGCTCCATTTTTTTTTAATAGAGAGAGAATGGTATCTTGCACCAATCAGCCTTTATAACAGATCAGGGCATTGAAAAAAGTATGCACAGGGGGAAGCACTATAACATTTTCTCAAAAAAGGATTATATCCAACTTACACTTTTACACGTTTTTAGTGGAAGCACTAAGCGGCAGATGTGATTTCAGAACATGTGGGTGTTCCATATAAACAGGAGACGATTGCCTAAATTCTGGAGAAATACCTTTCTAAGACCTTCTGAAAATTCAGCACAGAGCAGGACTGCATGAAACTGCAACATCCCTCTCAGATGAGACCTGGAGCCAGTCTATTAGTAATTACTATAGTCCTCTTTCTGATTAACAATTGTCTGCACACCATTCATAAGAACTATGAATATATTCATTATTTGTAGCTATCCAATAAATAGTTAGGACAATTAATTTACAACATATTCGTAAACTGTTCACTTTGACCGTCCTGGTTTTATTTATGTTGTGTTATTGCTCAAAGAAGGGACATCATATATTTGCTGCTCTCTGATTCAATGACAAATAATTTTAAACAGGAAAATGATAAGTTATGCACTTTGAGGTGAGTAATCAGTCATGCTAACATACATTAATCTCTCAGGATTTGTGAGCATTTTCACAAATACCCATCAGTGGTCTGAACATTCACTAATAACTAATATTAGGACCCTATAGATCATAGCAATTAAAAAATCAGCACTTTTATTTGCAAGCTGGGTTATTATTTTAGTCTTTGACCAACTCTAGGGAGAGCTCTTTATTATGTAATTCAAAGAAGTAGCATAAGACAATGTAAGAGACTGCCAGTATTTGTCTGAAACACTCCACCCTGTTACCAGCTATTAACCCCGTTGGTAAAAGATTAATTGGACTCTGCTGACTTCATGAGACAGAGGGACAGACATAAAGGAAGTGTGAGTGGCTCTGTAGAGAGAGATGATCTAACAGTTTAAAATGAGGACTCCTAGGACAAAACAAATCCAGGAATAAGACCTTATCTAAACTTTGTGGTTCTTATATTTTTAATGACACCAAACCTCTGGAATTTTGATTCTACATACTGTATTGGAAAAAACCTCCTGGTCATGTGTGGTGTTAGCAGAAGATTTTTTTTAAGTACTCCCTTCTGTGGTGGGTAGGATGAATGGTGGAACAGCAATAGTAGCATCAAGAACAAGTTTTACTGGGATTTGTGGGGAGCAGCAAGTCCAAGCAACAGCCCCACAGAGGGAGTAAGGTCAGTTCCAGGAGCAGAAGCTCCAGTGAATTATTAGCCCATGGACACAGCCCAAGATGGGACCAGAAAATGACTCCAAGGCCCACTGTTCAACTTCAATCAGGTAGTTGCTGCTGCTCAGGCAGAAAAGGAAGCATGGGTTCCTTTTTAAACCAGATGTCCAAGCTACATGTTGTTCTCTGAGCAAAGATCTTGCTGACTATGAGGTTGTCAAAGCTGGCATCCTGGACTGGTTGGGAACCCCAGAATAGAAGTACTAGTAGAAATTTAACTACCCAGACATGTTGGGCACAGGCATCATCACATAGCTTCCTAAATTAAACAGAAGAAAAACTTATGATCCAGAATGTAGAGACTCTCCAGAAGAAGCCATCCTACATCTACATTACCATATTAATGACATTTTCAGGTGCCATTAAAAAGTACATAAGGGTTGTACCAAAGTATTGTCATTGCCATAACATTTCTTATGTTTGGAATATACCAATACCACAGCAAAATGTTAGTTTTTACTTCATCACAGTAAATGCTATCCAGGTGGGACTCCCATCCCTAGACTTGTGTGTACCATCCTCAAATGACAAACTCCTGAGTTTTTTTCAGCCATCAAAATACAAATATGAGTGAGGACAGAGTTATATTACAAGAGACATAAATAGATTAGAAAAATGGGCAGAAAATTACAAAATGAGAATTGACCTGAAAAAATGCAGTCTTTGGAGAAAAAAATCATTTGAAACAGATATTAAATAGGAAGGAGAGCCCTGGAGAGCAGAAATGTTGAAAGGATAATAAGGATAAGCAAATTAGGCATGACTTTACAGCAAAAAAAGGCCTATAAAATTTTGAACTGATAACAAATATTACATCATGGAGCAAGGTGATAATGGTCCATTCAGCTGGAAATTCACAATGGAAAATTTAGTCTGAATATCAAGAGAATCTCTTGATGGTGAGATCTACTAGTTTGTGGGAAAATCCCCAAATAAAATGGTGAAAGCCACATTTGTCAACAAAACCCTAAGGCAGAAAATGTTTCAATTTATTTTTGTTAAAAGAAATTGCGTCCTATTTTTTGTAAAAAAAAAATCAATATTTTTCTACATTTCTTCTTAAAAATGACTAGTGTTTTTTACTTGAGTGATTGCTCCACTGAATCCTTAATATTCCCCAAGAAAAGTACATCTAAGTCTCATTTCTGAACCCTAGCATCATTCTTCAGTCCCAACAGTAGGAAAATGCGAGGTCACTCTAGTGACAGTTTACTTCCTTATAGCTGGTGAACATGCATTCTCTGAAAATTCAATAAAAGGAAACAAAGGACTTTTTAAATTCATTCTTCCATTACCATTATGTTCCAACATTATTGGCGCAAACACAGGTTGAACCTCTCTAATCCAGCATCTCTGATCTGGCAACATCTGTGGTCCCACACCAACCGTGGTCCAGCATGATTTTAGTTAGCCAGATGTCCACTTATCATGGATGTGGCCAAGTTTCTCGCAGTCCCATAAAGTTTGTTTATGGCCACTTGTCCTGGCACTCAATGTTCTGTGCTGTTATTTAGCTCTAATTTGCCCCTTAATGTCTTCTAAGAGCCCAGGAAGCAATGGAAGTGTTGGTAATGCTGCTAGACAATATTGACCGCCTGTGGTTTCGCAAACTCTCTGGTTTGGCACTGGTCAGGTCTCAAGGTTGCCAGACTACAGAGGTTCAACCAATACTAACCTTTAACTAGAGTAGTGCAGAGGACAGACATCCCGTTTTGTGAAGGATTAGGAACAAAACCTGAATATTTCTAAATTCTCTATGATAGAAAATTCTGGGGAAAAATCACTTTGGGTTAATCAAACATTTTATTTCAATAAAATTTCATTTTAGTTTTGTGTTATAATTATGTGAAACAAAATGAAAAACTAAAAAAAATTAAACTGAAAAGTCATTTGAAAATGAAAAATTAAAATGTTTCATTAGAACTTTTTTTTGGTTTTTTTCTTATGTGAAATTCTAGTGAAATTTACCTGATGTTAGAAGGCTTTTGATTTTGATGGAATGCATAGTCCAACAGAATATGGTTCTATTAAAGTTTCTCTGACCAGCTCTGTTCTATTTGTATATCTTTTCCCCATCCTGTCATGAAAATAGCATGTTAATTTAGTCCCTCATTGATATTATATGTCTCCACAATAAAATAGTATATTTTCCATTAATTTATTGATTAGATTGATTATGAAAAATATATACTCTATAAGTTGTAAATATTGCAAGAATAGAACAAAAGTCCTAATTTGTAAGCACATCTGTAGTTGATCATGAATATAGTGCAGCCATCTACCTAAGCTCTGTTCAGTTCAATATTGTTCCAAGACTACCATCAAATAAAGCCATTCCACTGCTCAACGGCTTTCTCAGCATTTAGTGTTAATGAAGTACATGGTTTCCTTCTTCCCTGTTTCTAAGATTTGGGCCCTCTGCAGTACCTTCTTGAGTGTCCTGCTCCACTAAGTGAGCTCCAACCTGAGCCCTGGTCTACACAAGGGAGTAATTTCATAATAACTCCCCTTATTTTGAAATAACAAATGGAGTGTTCACACTTCCAAGCCCGTCAGGGTATGTCTACACTAGCCCCCTAGATCTATCTAGGGAGGCTAATGAGGGCAACCAAAATTGCAAATGAAGCGCGGGATTTAAATATCCCGCGCTTGATTTGCATCTTCCCGGCCGGTCACCATTTTAGAAATTGACTAGCCCGAAGTAACTGCCCGCGTCTACACGCGGCAGTGAAATGGGATTCTGAAATAAAGCCCTAAATCGAATTAGCTGGTAAACCTCATTGCAGGAGGAATACCAGCTAATTCGATTTAGGGCTTTATTTCGGAATCCCATTTCACTGCCGCGTGTAGACGCGGGCAGTTACTTCAGGCTAGTCAATTTCTAAAAATGCGACCGGCCGGGAACATGCAAATCAAGCGCGGGATATTTAAATCCCGCGCTTCATTTGCAATTTCAGTCGCCCTCATTAGCCTCCCTAGATCGATCTAGGGGGCTAGTGTAGACATACCCCCAGTTCAAAATAAAGGGCTGGTTATTTCGAAATAATAACTCCTGCTTTCCACAAGGAATAACACTTATTTCGAAAAATAGCAGTAGTGTGGACGCTTCACTGCTGGTATTTCGAAATAACTACACCCCAGAGCCTTTCAAACTCCCCATTGTTTCCTGGGGCTCTAAGTCAAGGTAGCACGTCCACATTAAGGGACCCTGCCTTGGACTAATTTCAAGGCTTCCCTGTAGAATGGACACGTTATTTCAAAATAGTTATTTTAGGAGTTATTATTTCAAAATAAGTTATTTTGAAATAATTTCCTAGTGTAGACATGCCCTGAGAGACCAGAGAATGTTCAGTTCTTCAATGAGCAAGAAGTGAGGGTATGTCTACACTACCACCCTAGTTTGAACTAGGGTGGTTAATGTAGGCATTCGAAGTTGCAAATGAAGCCCGGGATTTAAATATCCTGGGCTTCATTTGCATCTTGCCGGGTGGGCGCCATTTTTAAATCCCCTTAGGCCGAACTCCGTGCCCGCAGCTACACGCGGCACGGAGTAGGTAGTTCGAATTAGGATCTCTAATTCGAACTACCGGTACACCTCGTTCCTCGAGATCCTAATTCGAACTACCTACTCCGTGCCACATGTAGCCGCGGGCACGGAGTTCGACCTAAGGGGATTTAAAAATGGCGCCCGCCCGGCAAGATGCAAATGAAGCCCGGGATATTTAAATCCCGGGCTTCATTTGCAACTTCGAATGCCTACATTAACCACCCTAGTTCGAACTAGGGTGGTAGTGTAGACATACCCTAAGAGCTTCCTTTAACATTTCAGTCCACAACGTGGAAAGAAAATAGTTAGCCTGGAGAAAACTTCAGTTTCAGATTCAGGAATGGACAATGAATATAGTGTGAACAAAGGGCACCTTCCCTCATGAGCAAAGAATCTGAGAGGAAGAGGAGGATTAATGTGACTCCTGCATGAAGGTGTCTTCAGCCTCCATTCAAGATTCAGGATGATTACCATAATACCCTCCCTGAATGATGGTAACTGGTTTGATGGACTCCTGCTTCCATGCAGATATTCACCCAGTGCACAGGACACTTTATGGTGGGCCAAGCCCACTTCCAATACAAAGTGCTCCCCTTCATCCCTTGGAGGACCCTAAGTGGCATTACAGAGGTTCTGGCTGTGGTAGCAGCACACGTATGCCAATGAGGCAATCCAATATTTCTGGAACTGAGCTGCCCCTCCCCTTCAGGCAGCCCTCAGAGCTCCGGGCCCTTTTGAACTGCTGGGCCCTGAGGCAGTTGCCCCCTTTGCCACCCTCCCCCCCCCCCCCGACACACACACACACACTGTCAGCAGGCCGGTCTGTCAGATGTGACACAAAACCAAACCGTTTCAGCAATAGGGAGCATACTAAAGGAAGAGAACCTCCAGCGAGAGGGAGAACCTGCATTCTGTCTGAAATCCGGGGTCTGTTTCCTCTGACATGGAAGCTAACCATGGTAAGGTTCACACTCCTGCTGAAGGGCATAGTCCATATGGAATATAGCCTATGTAGCCACTATGGTTACAGCCTTGAGGTAAATTGTTTGGCTGCTGTGCCTGAAACTAAATGAGGCTTGACATTGATCCCTTGCTCTGTACTATGGAGGGTAAAATGTAATCAGACAGCCCTGGTCTAATAACAACAACATATTTAAAACATGAATGGCAAAGGGAGCCTAAGCATCGTTGTTCACCAGATGGGGTATTTCCAGATACCTGTTCACATAGAACAAAGTAAGATAATCCCCATATGTATGGTCATGTGAATACAGGAGGAAAACTGTTTTGTTGATATGCTCCCAAACACCACTTATGACCTCTGGAAGGGCTCTTAGAAAATTCCATCTATCATTTTATGCCAACAGTTCAGGATTAAGGTGAAATAAGAAACCAGTCCTAAAACAGAACCATCTGAGAAGGTGGATATTCTCCTAACAAAGAAACAGACCTCTCTGAAAGAAACCACTGGACTGGCAGTGCAAAATTGCTAGGAAAGGTTTGTTCGTTTTTTTCAAAACTCCACAGAGACCCCAAGATATCATGGACTCTTGTGGAGGACTTTAAACAACCTCACAATCAGAAATGAACAACAAATAAGTTATTTCAAAATAAAGGTAGGCCTGCAGGGATACTGACCTACCTTTGGTTCCTGTTAAGCCAAAAAGTTGAAGATAATTCCTATCCTGGCCAAATCAAACTTGGGTTAGACTTGGGCTAAAGAGAGACAAACACTCCACCAATAGGGCAATAAAAGGACTATTTTTAATAAAAGGACCACATTATGTCCACCTCTCTGTGTTCTGGAGACCCTTTTACTGTACTGTGAGGCTTACAAACACCTGTCTGAGGGTTATGGTCACAGTGTTAGATCTAGCCTGGAGATATTCCTTGCTGTTTCAGCTACAAATAAACTCCTTGCAATCTACTATGCCAAATTTCCAAACAGGAAGGAAATCAGGGCCTGAAATAAAAAATAGTAAAGGAACAGGCCTCAGCCTAAATCAAGTTGTCTTGGCAATAAATTCCCATCGTTAAACTCATGCAACCATGCTGCAATTACTGATAGCAGACTTGGGCCGCTTGTGTTCTAGCTTCACAGTGGGTGTAAAGGACAGTATGAGCTTTCTCCCATGGCTCTCACGTTGGAGCCAAAACCCCTGGGTTTGGTCATTCATTAAGATTGTTTACTCAGAATAGCCTGAGGTAAAAAATGTTCCTGTCCCATGGCCTTTACATCACCAAAGACCAGTACAAGATATTCAGATGGAAACAGAATTTATGTGATGGGTTTTTTCAGTGGAAAGTGAAAATGACAAATGGACAATACTGAAAGGTCATAGATTTATCTTGGATATAGTCTCCCAATCTTTACACAATTTACCATATGTAATATTTTATGAAATAGGCTGTATCCTCAGCTGGTGGAAATTGGCATAGCTCCACTGATTTAACTGAATTACACCCACCAAGCATTGGCTCACAGTGCTTAAAAATAACCAGAATTATCTATGAAACAGCTGTTTATTAATTGCTTGGGTCCAGATTCAGCTACCCTCACTCACTCACAATAGCATCTCACTCTGTGAGTGGCCTCATTGACTTCAGTGTGATTGCTTGTGGAGCAAAGTGCTGCTCATTTGGGTTAAAAGGACGAGAAGCTGAGTCAGCATTCACCACAGTCAGAAAAGAAAATATATGTATTAGAGTCATGGAAATTCACTTGAACATCTATTGGAGAAGGAAAGCTTTGATTTTCTATTTGGGGGAGGTGGAGAGGTTTAGATGGTTGGGGGCCCTGTCGTTAGATTGGATCTAGTTTCTCTCATGTTAATCCACCGCAGGCTCTAGGCTGTTAGACCCAAACAAGCATAAAGCAGATAGCACAAGAAGGGGGTGTTTGTAAATAACTCTGAAACCTGGGATCTGCGCTCTGTGTGGTTATGGTTTTGTGGAAATACAATTACAGCATAAAACAAAAGCAGACTGCACAATGAAAACAAGAAGAATGCCATCACCCAGGTTGGCTTGTACTGCAAACCTCCCTGGTCAATAATCTGAGATGAATGGAGGTATCCGCTGAATAACCTCACTTTGCAACTTTTATGTGAAGGCTTGATAAATGAAGCCAGGGAGAGGTACAAGAAAGTGATTAAAACCAGCCTGCACAAAAGGGACTGATAACCTCCCTGAGCTTGAAACTTTTTCCTCTGCTTGAGTTTGTTGAATAATTAACCCTTTCGACCGTCAGCCTCTGTACATAAATGTCTGTATATGTGCATGCTAGCAAAAAGAAATAGTCCCTTATAAACACTTTGTCATTGGTTACAAATTCAATCTTTGGATACAATACATACAGGGCAACTTTTTCAAACTTGAAAATAAGGCACCTGAGTCCCTAATCACATGCCTAAAACAAGTGATCAATTTTTAGAAGCTCCCAGTATAATAGCTCCCAAGAGGGCTCAGCTCAGCTGACCATGATATTGCATAATTTGGTGCCTAACTTTAGGCAACCACATTTGAAAATATTCCTCATACTGTACGGCATGTATGATCAAAATTCTAACAAGCTGCCAGTTTGCTGCAACTATAGGGCCTGAGTTTGAAAATTCCAGGAGAAATCTTGGCCCCAATTTTGCCCACAACGCCTGGAATTTGCACCTACAATTAGTTCTGGTACAATTACTGGCAGGCTCAAGTAAAGACTTGACTACTCTGACTTACAGACTGCACCAGCATATTAAACAGTCAGATGTCAACATATCCTTATTTTACTTGCAGATAATTGCCCTTTCAATTATTTTCTGGGGCTAATGGGCTCATTAAGGCTTCTTTAAAAATCAGGCCCACAATCTTTTAGGCTAGTGTTTTCAATAGTGGTCACTGATTTTTGGATGACAGATTCTGAGTGCCCAATTTTCAGGTATCTGTCACTTTTGAAAAATTGGCCACATAAAACTAGGACTGGCATATGAAACATAAGGTTGCTGGACTCCATGTAAATGGAATATTGGATAAAGGAATAGAACTGCTATATAAAACTAAACGCCCAGTGAATCAAAGAGGAAAAAACAATAGAATCTGCATTACGTTTTCTTAGCTTTCTCAGTTAAAGAGATGGCAGCAGCATCACAGTATTTTATTGAATAAAACTGTTTAAAGATTGCAGAGGATCAAAATCCATGCTAAGAAATATCAGGAGGTCTTTATGACAGCCTGAAAATTAGTTATCCTCAGAAATGGCAATCGTCAATTTGGGCATAATCTCTCTTTCATTACTCAAGTAGCTCTTGAGAAGTATCACTGTGCTTGCTGGTACAGATGACAGTTTCTATATCTCTTCACCACACCCACTGGATGGAAAATAATTACATAAATCCCCATTTCAGGGCATCCCTGAACTAGTCTCTTAGGCTATGTCTACACCGTAGCGTTATTTCAAAATAATGTCGAGCTGGAGGACTTTTTACTCCGATTCCTGTAACGCTCATTTCACAAAGAGTAAGGGAAGTCGAAGGGAGAATGTTCTCCCTTTCAATTCCTGCAGCATAGACAGCACCAAAAGTGGAGTTAAGCTACTTAAATCAGCTATGCAATTAAGGTAGCTGAAGTTGCATATCTTAATTCGACCTTGTCCTGTAGTGTAGACACACCTTTACTGAGGAGCAAATTTATTATAGTATTTAGTATGTAATCATTAAAGGAAGCTGCTTCATGGTGGAAGGTCTAAAATTACAGACAACCTGGATGTAAGAAAAAGTGGGTTTCTTTAAAATCTATGTTTAGAAGAAAAGAAGCTTGATGTTTCTTATGTCATTTATGACCTTTTTTTAAAAAAAAACACCCTTCAAAAAAGGTTGGAAAGCAATTTTCATTCTACTGCTCTAAATATCTGTTTATCCTGCTGCCGTGATTCTGAGCATGCCCAGTTGGAATGATTTAATACTCTATTGATGACTACCAACAGAAGGACTTCATGTGAAAAGGTAGTCTGCCACAGCTAATGGGCTCTTGTTTCAAAGGGATGCTGTGTGTACATTACTAGAGTATGGAGAAGGTGAAGAAAGGCCTCAGCAGACATTAGGAATGGAGTGTTGTTGATGATGAAAAGGCACTTTGCTGTTGAGGGAATGGTGGGAGAGAAAAGGCTTATCTGTCTTTTTGATTAGAAATGCATGCTTCCTTTCATCATCTGGGCTGAAAAATTGACTTCTGCTCTTGGTTTATGAAACCATTTTTCTTTTCCCTTTCTTTCCAGGTTTGCAAACTCTTTAATAAATTAGTTACCATGAGGTGTATGGGTGCCACGATAACCTTAGAGGCTTTTCCCAAATGCATATTTAATATTTTATAAGTATTTAAATAGATTTATTCAATTTGAGCAGCCTGATTTATGAATGCTGGCACTTTGGCATGGAAGAGGGGTTCAATACAAATTACATTGTGTCAGACATTTTTAACAACTAGATCTCAATTTACCAGTGGATTCTCGGAAGTCAGGAAATAACAGGCCCGCCCTGCGTTAATATTTAATCAGGCATCGGTGCCAGATAGGAAAGCTGCTGAAAGGACCAGACACTAGAACTAGGGGAATCCTATATTAAATTTAAACATGGATCGTTATGTATTCCATTGTTATGGTTAGTTGGGAACAGTGGCTATGTCAGGTAATGGGTTCAAGTCTAACATTGAATGGAGATGCTTTGTCCGCCTCTGATAGCTGCCCAGATGGAAGTTAAAGGTCTCATAGTATTGTCTGAAAGGCATTTGGGATAGTTTAGTGCTCAGGTCAGGCTTTCATCCCTCTTAATGTAACAGATTTTAATGTCAAATGCTGACTACGAAGTACTCTTTTGTTGCACATATAATGACTATGCCATATGACTGCACAGGCACTGAACTATAGTACTCTGAAATGTTGTAGATACAAAGGGCAATATCGTACATTACATTATATTCTGTAACTTTAAAAAATCGGCTTTAATGTCCCTCTACAGATGTCACTGATGTCACTTTTCTGAGTTAGTCAAAAGTCATTTGTGCATTGAAATACCAGGTAGGATTGTTTACATTTCACCGGGGAATTATGCTCATCATCTCAAACCATTTTTATTAGTATATGAAAGGCAAAAACAACTTTCTCATTGCAAATGTTTGGTTATAAATTTCAATGCACAAAAGTGGGGAAATGAAATGGTTAAGATTTTCACTGTAACATCATCCACCCGCGTTGTACAAGTAAACTAGTTTTTCATTACTAGACAGTAAAGGGCAAGACTGTAATTAGCTTTATACATCCACATGGGTTGCCTGCATCACCAAACTGAGTGCAGGGCTATGCATAAGGGCTGGGAATGATAGAACCTTGATTCCACGACCCTATCACCTACAAACCAGCCAGCATAGCTGAATTAGAGCACAGGCGGAAGTTAGCTGCAAGTAGTGTAGGCCAACAAGAAATGAAATACTTTCAGAGCAAGGGAATGATGTGTGAATCTCAGAGTCACTATTTCCCTCCCCCCGCCCCCCCCCCCGGAGAACTCCTGAAATGGCATGGCCTTATTTACATGCCACTCCTTATTAAAGGCCAAGAGTTAACAAACTAGCATTATTCCTATTGTTTTCTCTCTTATTTGGATTGTGGCCACATCTAGGAGACATTGTGATGAACTAGGATATGATTGTGTTAGGTACTGTATAAAAATACAGCTCAAATGTATACATATGTACAGCGGCGGATTTAGGGCAGGGCGAGCGGGGCGGCTGCCCCGGGCCCCGTGCTTCCCGAGGCCCTGCGCATGCGCCGTGTCAAAGGGGGGGCCCCGCGAAATTTCTCTGCCCGGGGCCCCGCGGCACTGCGCCAGGCCCCGCGGCACTCTCATCCGCCCCTGCATATGTATACAGGGTCGGATCCTCAGAAGGTTCAAACTGATGTATGCTGTATCAAATTCAGAGGAGTTACACTGAGTTACACCAGGTGAGGATCTGGCCCACAGTGTATACAATGCCAAGAAGTTAATCTTCTGATGAGAACATTACTGCTTTCATTTACTCATGTGAGATAGTTTTCATCTTAGTGTTGCATTTTATTGCATTCAGTTCCTAGTGTTTTTGTTTTTTAAAGAAGAAAAAATGAGAAAAGAAAGGAACTGCCAGTGTTTAATAACATTAGTATGTAAGGCTACCTCTACTTCGCGGAGCTATTTTGGGATACTTTCAGCATCCTGAAATAGTTATTCCACGTCTTTTGAGAAAGCCTGTTATTTCGAAATATAACAGGCTCGCTATGCCGACGTCCCTTCAAATCTCGTTCCATAAGGAATAAGGGACATTTCAGAATAGTAGTTTATTTTGAAATTTGGTTCTGTGTAGACAGCGCCAAATTACAAAATAAACTATTTTGAAATTATCTTGAAATAAGCTACGCAATTTGTGTAGCTCAAATTGTGTAGCTTATTTTGAGCAAAGGGTGCAGTGTAGATGCAACCTTAATGGCACATGTTGACTTTGAAGTTCACATATCAGTGCGGTGAATGGGTTGTTGTGAGAAAGGGGTGTTGTTAACCATTTGCCCCTGCTAGATCTGGCTGGCAGCAGTGGACTGAAAGATTGGATTAATAGCACAGAAACAGTGTGGTTGAATTACAATGGCTCTAGGCTCCAGATGGTACATGGATTTCATTGTTAAACTCAGTATTTGCAGAAACTGAGAAATGCAGCATGAATTGCACAATCAGGTTCTTGATATTGTCTCGCATGATATTCTCAAAAACCAACTAGGGAAATACAACCTAGGTGGAGCTACTATAAGTTGGGCGTATAACTGGTTGGCTAACCATTCCCAGAGAGTGGTTCACAGTCAAGCTAGACAGGCATATCGAGTAGGGCTCTGCAAGTGCTTTGAAGGATAGGATTGAAATTCAAAATGATCAAGACAAACTGGAATAATGTTCTGAAGTAAATAAAATACAATTCAATAAGGACACATACAAAGTACTCCACTTAGGAAAGAACAATCAGTTGCACACATACAAAAAATAAATGACTACCTAAGAAGAAGTACTGCAGACAGAGACTGGGGGACAAGGGGTCATAGTGGATCACAAGCTAAGTGTCAAAAGTGTAACACTAATGCAACCAAAAAAAAAAAAAGCAAACATTCTGGGATTGGAATGGGTGCCATATGAAGACTTTTCAGCTTAGAAAAGAGGAGACCAAGGGAAATATGACAGAGGTCTATAAAATCATGACAGATATCTAGAAAGTCAATAAAGAAAAGTTATTTACTTGTTCCCATAATATAAGAACTAGGGGTCACCAAATAAAATTAATAGGTAGCAGGTTTAAAACAAACAAAAGTAAGTTTTTCTCCATGCAATGCACAGTCAACCTGTGGAACTCCTTGCCAGAAGATGTTGTGATGCCCAGGACTTTAACAGCGTTCAAAAAAGAACTAGATAAATTCATGGAGGTGAGGTCCATCAATAATTATTAGCCAGAATGGGTAGGAATGGTGTCCCTAGCCTGGAAATGGATGATAAAGAGGGATCACTTGATAATTAGCTGTTTCTGTTCACTCCCTCTGGGGCAGTGGTTCCCAACCTTTTTTATACTAGGGACCGACAAATCCATTCACAAATGTTTGGCAGAAAGGTAACATTTTATTTGCATATTCATTATGCAAATAATGAATATTCAGATATGCAAATAAAATGTTACCGATCTGTCAAAAGTTTGTGAATGGGTTTGCCCGTCCACGGTATAAAAGCCCTGGTCCCCAGTCTCCCCCAGTGCCAGCCCTAACCGCTAGAGCCCCTCACCCCTCCACTACCCCCCACTGCCAGCCACTAACCCCAGAGTCCCCTGAGCCCAACCCCCCCCAGTACCAGCCTCTGAACCTCAGAGTTCTGTAGTACCATCCCCCCTGCTCCAAACACCTCAGTGCCAGCCTCCTGTTTCTAGAGCCCCACTGCACCCAATCCCCCCAGGTCCACCATGCCAGCCCCAAAATTAGCCCTATCCCCAGTGCCATCCCTGCCCCCCTAAACCCTTCACTACAACCCACATCCCCAGAGCCCCCCAGCACTAGCCCCGCTCCCAGAACCTCCCCCTATCTGCCCCACCCCCATCACCTAGGCCGGCTGCTGCCTCCCAGCCTGCAGCTGAATGCAGAGCACTTCCCTGTGTGGCGGGAGGGCTGCACAGAGCCTGCAGCATGCCAGGCCCCTGCTGAGTGCAGCTGCAGCACTGGGCTAGGGCCAAGCACCACGTGGAGCTTGGTTGCCATGGTGCTCGGCTGGGGCCAAGAGCTGCGTGGAGTCCAGCTGTTGCAGCAGCACTCATCTGGGGCCAACCACCACATGGAGCTGAGCGCCACGACAGCCGGGATCCACACTGTGCTTAGCCCCAGCCAAGTGCTTCAGCTGCCCATCATGCAGCCCCACCAGTTGGGGCCACATAGCAGCCACCAGAGCTGGAATGGGGACCACTGGAACCAGTCGGGATAGCCTTACTGTGGCCCTGGCTCCCACCACAGCACACCCGGCTGCCCGCCGCCCCACTCACCCTGCAGCTGCGTGGAGAACCCTAGTGGGTGGGGTCATGACCAGCTGCGGGCATGGCCTGGGAGAGTGCTGCAGTCCGGCAGGCACAGGTTTGCAGCCCACTACTGGTCATGGACTAGCGATTGGGAACCACTGCTCTGAGGCATCTGGAATCGGCCACTGTCCGCAGACAGGATACCAGTCTAGATGGACCTTTGGTCTGACCCAGCATGGCTGTTCTTATGTTTTTAGGGGATGTATTAACAGGAGTGTTGTAAGTGTAAGCAGGGGCTGAACTACTGCTGGCTATCAGCCAGCTAAAAGGAGAGAGCTGCCCTGGGGGTGGGTATGCTCACTCAAATTGGTTAGCTCTGCAAGATAATTAACTGTTAACTGTTGATATGTAAATACAGCTCATGCTGGGATGGGGAAGGAATCCAAGGTGTGGTTATGTAAATCCAATTCAGCCAGGGCTGATGGAGGATTGGTTGTTAGAATGGAATGTGGTGTATTGTAACTAATTTGGGCTGTTGTAGGGTCACAAATCATACTACCCCTAAATGTGGGAACTGTAAAATATGACACCAGTGCTTGCAGTAGAGCTATCATCATTGTAAGAGGTCTCAGATGAACAAGCCTCCCCCTTCCAGAGTTGAGTGAACTGAGTTGGGGGGAAAGGGCTTGAGCCAGCCTGCTTCATGCCTGCTAGGCGTAAGCTGTAAGACTGGTTCAACCTGTCTTTCCCCCCCTTGTTTTAAGGATAGACCTAAAGCAGACTCCATCAGGAGTCTTTCTGCTAGTCCAGTGGAAGCGGGAATCTTTTGCCAGCCTAGGTGGTGGCTAAAGAGTTGAGATCACTAAGAGCTGAAGTCACTGGTTTGGCCTGGAGCTAGGCCCATTGCAGCCAGCAAGATTGCTGGCAGGAGTGGCGGCTGGTGGGAATGACTGGTGGGCGGCCAGTAGGAACGGCGGCAGGTGGCACCAGCAGGTGGCCAGTAGGAGCAGTAGTAGGTAGCTGGCAGGAACGACGAGAAGGCGACCGGTAGGAGTGGCAGCAGGAGGCCAGCGGAGTGGCTGGCAGGAATGGGAGGCCGGCAGGAGCGGTGGCAGGCAGCCAGCTGGCTGGTGGGAACGGCAGCTGGCCGGCAGGAGCAGCAGCAGGTGGCCAGCGGAGCAGCTGGCGGGAATGACCAGCCAGCAAGAGCAGCGGCAGGTGGGAACGACCGGCAGGCAGCCGGCAGGAGCGGTGGCAGGCAGCTCCAGCAGACCAAAGGAGCAGCACAGAGGTGGCATGGCCTCAGGCTCAATGAGTGGAGTCATCAGGGTGATGTGTCAGGGTCCGCACTGACTGGACAGAGCTGTAAGTGGGGCGTTTGAAGTGGGATATGGAGAAAGTTTGGGTAAATGAATAGAACCCTTACATTGTTGGACTAGTGAACCTGAGGGGCAAAGGGCATTGCTCAGTCCATTTGAGCAGGGATGGTTACTTGTGGGGGGTTAGGAGATATGTTTGTGGTATTCTTCCGAGCTAATGCCATGTAACTTCTCTCCCCCTTTCATTAAAAGTTTCTTTTCTATACTCAGATGCTGTGCGTGCGAGTGGGGAAGCATTGCCTCTCAGAGGCACCCAGGGGTTTATGAATTTCCCAGGCTACTGGGTGGAGGCTCGAGCCGGTTCTGTGTGAGATGGATGAAAAGGGACCTCTAAATATTGAACCCAAACCTGGCTGCTGCTGGCACTGCCTGGCAGAAGGGTTCTATAAGGAAGATATGACAAGTAATTCTTCCCTCTATTCTGCACTGATTAGGCCAAACTACAGAATTGTGTCCAGGTCTGGGCGCTACATTTCAGGAAAGATGTGGATAAATTGGAGAAAGTCCTGAGAAAAGCAACAAAAAATGATTAAAGGTCTACAAAACCGGACTTCTAAGGAAAGATTGAAAAAAATGGGTCTGTTTAGTCTGGAGAAGAGAAGACTGAGAGAGGACATGACAACAGCTTTCAAGTACCTAAAAGGTTACATGGAGGAAGGAGAATTCTCTGTCATCGCTAAGGATAGGACAAGAAGCAATGAGCTGAAATTGCAGGAAGGATGGTTTAGGTCAGACGTTAGGTTAGACATTATTTGCAGGGGAAGTGGAGCTCACTGGGCGATTGTTCCGTTTCTCCATGACTCCTGCCGCTGCAAAGAGCATAGGAAGGGGGGCACAACAGCTGCTGCTACGCAGTACCAGGCTCTTCCCGTGTCCCCGAAGCCACGTCCTTGGGGACAGGGTGCCATGTGGGGAGAAGGCAGGGTGAAGGCAGGAAAGGATGGGACTTGTGGGGCAATAACGGAAAGTCTCCCCTCCACCCTTCAGCCCACTGGGAGTCCCGGGCTGGACTGAACAAGTCTGGCCTGGGATGGCCTGCAGGCTGGGAGTTTGAGACTCTTGGTCTAGATAATACTTAGTCCTGCCATGAGTGCAGGGGACGGGACTAGATGACCTTTCAAGGTCCCTTCCAGTCCTGCAATTCTATGACCCTTTTCATCTGCCCCATAGGGTAAGGCACATTTCTTGGTAGAATATTTCTGAGTGTGCTTCAATGATACAAAGGGAGGTGCCGATTGTTCTCGCACCCTTTGAAAGCAGTAGCTCATGGGCCTCTCAGGCTGATCAGGGTGAGACGCTAATTCCCCCTTTCCCCTGCAGACAGCATTAAATACTATTAACATTATTGATTCACTTACTTAGCTAGATCATAACATTTTGATCTAGCCAATAATAAGAAGCAGTGTATAGTGTCTGCCCTTGATTCAGCCTGAAAGGGAGATCGTGACTCAGGGACTCATAATCTCCATCCCATTCCAGGAAGGAGTACATATGCTGTCTGACACACCAGCATAGCTATGCTGTTCTGTACACTGGGAGGTTGCAGCGTCCAGAGTCCTCTCGCTCTACGGCCTCTGCCATAGTTTCCTACCCACCTCTGTGAATGGTGAATACAGTAGCTTTGCAAAGCTTTCTATCCTCAGGGGTTCCCAGGGCCATCGACAGACTTTGCTGGGCCCTGGGCAAAGGTCAGGGGGTGGCTCCAAGCCCCTCAAAGGGACAAGGTGTCAGGCAGAAGTCTCACCATTCAGTGCTATTTGGCACACGCAGTCCAAGGCCCCAGCAATTATTGAAAGGGCCCCGGGCTCCATCTATTGCCATTTCCACTGCAGTGTCAGTCGGCTGGAGCCCTGGGCTCTTTAAATTGCCAGGCTCCAGGGCAGCTCCTGCTTTAATCCCCTGTCAGTGGGCCTAGGGGGTTTCTTGGGTGCCTTTACTCTCTTGATCTGGTGCACAGGATGAACCAAGATCTAGTCCTTATATAGCACCATAAAGCTGTGTTGCAGGCCCACTGAGCCTGCTCAGAAATATGTTTTAAATCATTGTCAATTTTTAATTCTTACACTCCCTCCCTCACATTTCTCAAAGAATGTCTTCTGCATATCATGTTATGCACATGCTAGGTGATCACTTTGCTAGTCATTTTTGATTTAGCAGTGAGCAAAAAAATTATAACTATTTTTAAACTTATTTCCCCCCGTTTATCCTAAACTCAAATACATATTAATGGATTTTCCCTTAAATTAGAGCTGAGGAGGGAAAAAGGAGATTGGGGGGCAATTTTTTTTAACAAAATTTCCCTTTTTTCAAATTTAGAAAGGAGGACAAATAAGATGTCATCATTATTTTTTCTGGTCTATTTTTATTTCAAAATTACATCAAAATTTGCCATTCAAAAAATTCCACCAATTGCACTAAAGCTATTGGTGCTATTGGTCACCTCTGTGACCAAGTGTGAAGAGTTTTAGCCCTAAAAGGAGAACATTATGAACATAAGTATACGAAGGGCCAAATTTTGCCAACCTTACAATGCGTGGTACCTTACTTACATGAGTGTCTTGCTGAAGACAGTGGGACTGCTTACTAAATCAAGTTCTACTCTGCATGAGAGTAGCAGAAGTAGGGTTGCCAGGTGTCCGGTTTTGAACTGGACAGTCTTGTATTTGAGCTTTCTGTCCGGGAAACAAATTGAGAAAATACCGGACATATAAATGTCTGGTATTTTCTAATTAAGTAAGTTTTATTATTATCATGAGCAGGGGTCGACAAATCACTGAATCTACTCACCCGTGGCAAGTAGATTTCAGCCAGTCATCCCATTCACCAGCGGCGTGCGCATGCGCAATGCAGGTCTTGTGCATGTGCAGTGCGGGGCTGGCGAGTAGGTTTCGCCACCGTTTATCAAGCCCTGATCATGAGTATCAGTACATGACTGCGTACTGCCTGGCTGGTAGTCATGCTCACACTGCGTGAGCGTGTCTACCAACCAGGCAATACGCAAGTACACAGTAGAGAGGAGGGTGCAGGGCCGGGGCGGGATGGAATCCCCGGGGCTGGACTTGCCCGTGTAACCCACCGGGACCATGCTCAGGACTGGCAGCACCCTGGGATCTGCATGCCCCCAGGCCAGTCCCGCCCCTTGCGGGCTGGTTTTCCACCCCCCCCGCTCCCTCCCCAGCCAGCCCCACTCCCCCCGACACCCTCACAGCCAGTCCTGCTACCCGCCAGCCAGTTCCCCCCGCCCCGATCTCCCCCAGCCAGCCCCGTTCCCCCCAACCCCTTCCCTGCTCCCCCCAACCCTCTCCTGGCCAGCCCTCCTTCCCGCCAGCTGGTTCCCTTCCTCCCAATCTCCCCCGGCCAGCCCCGCTTCCCTCCCAGCCTGTCCCCCCGATCTGAGGTCAAGTGTGTCTGGTATGTTTTTGAAACCATCTGGTAACCCTAAGCAGAAGGTGCATAAAAGGTAATTATAATAAAAGTCTCAATGGGTTCTTAACTACACCTTTCTGACTACATCTGTACTATAACACAAAGTCGACGAAAGCTACGCAACTACAACTACAAGAATGATGCAGCTGGAGTCGACATACGTTAAGTCGAGTTATCGCAAACTCTATACTGCAGGACGTCAGTGGGAGAAACTCTCCTGTTGACTTTGCTTACTCTTCTCATCTGGGATAGAGTAACATGGTCAAGAGGAGAGCAATCTGTGATCGACTTGGCAGGTCTTAACTAGACCCACTAAATCCATCGCCATTGGATAGATCTCAGAGCGTCAATCCAGACTATAATGTAGATGTAGCCTCATTACTGGGAAAAATTGCAACCAAGCTTAAAAATTTTAAATATGAAGCTTTCTTGACAAGGGTTGTTTTATAACAAAAACTATTGATTAAACTTGATCACGTGTTATTATAAATGAATTTTGCTAAACAGTGAGCCTGAAGATTAACGTGAGCTAAAGATTAAATTTAGCTGTATGGTTTATAGCAGCAGTGCACAACTCATGGCTGTCTTCCTGGGGGGTCACAGTGCTGGGTCGGCCGCCATTTTGTTTTCCCAGTTCGGTGCCTGATGTACGCATGGCAGGGGCAGGGGAGTGGCAGGGGAGCAGGGGAACAGACCGGTGCTTTAAATTAAAGGGGCAACAAAATGTGTGGGGGGGGTTGTTGTTCAACAAAAATTTTCCCTGCCCTGGGGGGAATCGCAAATTAAAAACGGTTGAGCACAACAGGTTTATAGTAATACCACATAACTGAGGGGGGTATTTTGAACCTGTTTTAGTTGGGAATAGAAAACACTGAGCGTTGTTAGATTGCAAGCTTAAAATAAATGTTTGGTGACTTGTCCTGGTAAAGAGAGACCCACTTTCACTAAAGCTGCCATAACAGAATTTTTTCATGAGAGTTTGACTTTTCAAAGCATATAACAATGTTTTCTTTTAAAAGCAGAAGAATATTGAGTGTCTTCTTGGGGTAAAGTTTGATAATCAGAAGCAATACAGCTGCTACTGCAGTCAGTGGAGAACCTAGTGTTAACATCAGTGGTGTATGATCAGGCACTGACCAGGAAAGCAACAACCCCAGAACACAGTGGAAACATTGGCCTAATTCACAGAGAATTACAGTGTTTAGTAATTTGATGAGCCTGTCATCCTTGAACTTATCTAGATCTGTTCTGAACCCAATTATACTATTGTCCATCATAATGTCACATAACAATGAGTTCCAAAGATTAATTACATGTTGTGTGAAAAAGTATTCTATCTTAAACCCGCTGCCTATTATTGTCATCAGATGACCTCTCTTTTTTGTATTGTGAAAAAGGTACTTAACACTTCTCTAAACTATTCATGATTCTGTGGACCTCTATTGTTTCCTCCTTTAGTCATCTCTTTTCTAACCTAAACAGCCCTAATCTTTTTAGTCCCTCCTCATATGGCATGTTTCCCAGTTCTAGTATATCTTTTTTGAGATGAGACGATCAGAACTGGACACAGTAT
Source organism: Pelochelys cantorii (assembly GCA_032595735.1). Taxonomy (NCBI): domain Eukaryota; kingdom Metazoa; phylum Chordata; order Testudines; family Trionychidae; genus Pelochelys; species Pelochelys cantorii. The sequence continues at coordinate 183,939,340 of CM064328.1, forward strand.
TTAAAGTGTGGGTGTACCAAGGATTTATATAGTGACATTATAATAGCGGTCTTGTTTCCCATCCCTTTCCTAATAATTCCTTAGATTCTGTTAACGTATTTGACTGCTCCTATGCATTGAGCTGCACTTTTCAGAGGGCTATTCACAGTGACTCCAGGGTATCTTTCTTGAGTGGCAAAAGCTAATTTAGAGCCCATGAGCATATATGTGTTTTTAGGATTAATTTTTTCCAACATGCATTAATTTGCACTCATCAGTGTTGCACTTCATCTGCCATTTTGTTGCCCAGTGACCTGATTTCTAGGATTCCTCCTCTGCCTCTTCACAGTCAGCTTTGGACTTAACTTGTCTTGAAAAATTTTGTCTCATCTGCAGATTTTGCCACTTCAATTTTCATTTTCTTTTTCGGATCATTAGTGAATAGGTTAAAAGCATAGGTTCCAGTACAAATCCTTCAAGGATCCTGCTGTTTATCTCTCTCCAGCGTAAAAATTGACCATTAGGTCCTCTTCTTTGTTTCCTATCTTTTAGCCAGTTATTACTGATCCAGTAGAGGGCCTCTTATTCCATGTTACTTAGTATCCTTAAGAGCCTTCTGAAAACTTGAGTATCTTGTATCAATTGGATCACCCTTATCCACATACTGACTGACACCCACAAATAATTTTAATACCATGATGAGGCATGATTTCCCTTTACAAAAGCTGTGTTGACTCTTCCCCAATAGATCATGTTTTTCTATGTGGATGATATTTTTGTTCTTTGCTACAGTTTCTACCATTTTGCCTGGTACTGAAGTTAGGCTCACTAGCCTGCAATGGCCAAGATCACCTTTAGAGCCCTTTTTAAAAATTGGTATTACATTAGCTGCCTTCCAGCATCTAGTGGAGAGATTTGTTTCTGCAATCAATATTACAGTCAGCAACTCTGCAATTTCATATTTAAGTTCCTTCAAAACTCTTGAGTGAATTCCATCTGGTCCTACCAATTTACTACTGTTTATTAGTTTGTTCTAAAACCTCTTTCTATTTTGATACATCCATGTAGGACAGTCCTTCAAATTGTTTTCCCAGAAGGATAGCTCTGATGGGGTATCTCCCCGACATCCTCTGCAGTAAAGACTGGCGCAAAGAATTCAGTTAGCTTCTCTGAAATGGCTTTCCTTGAGTGCTCCACTAACTGTCTTGGTTTTTTAGTGGCCTTACTGCCTGTATTTTAGGCTTCCTATAAATGCACTTTAAAAACACTGAAGCTGAAGTTATCCCATATTTTCATAAACCTGGAAGCTGGTGTTTTAAGAGAAAGACCAAATACTACGAATCTCACCATAAAATTGTGACATATCAGCACTAGCAGAATGAGTGCAAAATGGATCTAGAATATCACCCTTCTGATTCAGCAGCATTTTTACATTTGCTTTGCACACAGGATGCTTGGCACAAAGAGTGAGGCACTGAATTTCTAACATGCTGCAGAGGCCAGTTTGGAGATCAGATCTAGGGACTCTAGGGCTATATCTAGACTACAGGCTTCTTTCAGAAGAAGCTTTTTGTCAGAAGAGATCTTCCGAAAAAACTTCTTCCAAAAGAGAGCATCCACACTGCAAAAGTGCATCGAAAAAAACGATCTGCTTTTTCGAAAAAGAGCATCCAGACTGAATGGACGCTCTCTCGCATGTAAGCTGTGATTGCTATGGACGGAATGGCCGCCAGGGCACCTGTGCTTTTTCCTCTTTCCTCTTCTTCCAAAAGAACTCCCTCTTCTCCATCCACACATGCCTTTTTGCAAAAGAGCTCTTTTGCAAAAAAAGGCATCTTCCTCATAGAATGAGGATTATCAGTGCCAGAAAAAAACCTTTGTTCTTTTGATTTTCTTGTGGAAGAACACAATTGCAGTGTGGACGTTCCTCAAGTTTTGTCGGAAAAATGGCCATTTTTCCAACAAAACTCTGTAGTGGAGACATACCCAAGGCAGTGGAATTCAGAGAAGGAAGTGCACATGCTGCTGTTGGTGTGACGAAGGTGTGATCAGTGGATCTTTACATGAATAGACTCATAAGGCCAAAGCTCCAAGGAGAGGAACACAGTAAGCCACATGTTCAACTGAAAACTAAAAAATCATGAAATTTAGATGTGAACCGGGAAAATAAAAAACAAGCTTTTAGCCAAAATGTAATTATGTACATTAGAGAATAACCCAGTTCATAACAGGAATAATTCAGCCACAAGAAAGCTATATCTAAAATAAATGTAGATGTATTTTTCTTTTGGAATTTTGTGTTATATGCTAGTATAAAGGCCCTTCTAACTTTCTAGCTAATTTGTAGAATTTGTAGCCAGTAATGGATTCAAAATGTTAAAAAAAAGTGTTCTTGAATAAATTTTCCATCTATTACTAGGTTTGTGTATATCCTCTATTATCAGGTTGTTAGTTTGAAAAATTAAAGTCCATATGCACTGAAAATGAGAGAACAATTTAGTATGGTACAAAAAACCCCTAGTCTGTAAGTTTAAAAACAAACCTAGAAATGCAACCACTAAGTAGGCACCACTCACCTTTGAAGTCAATGGGAGTTGGATCTATATCAGGACAGAAAATAAAGCCCTACAGAGAAAAAAACCCCAAACCTGTCAAAAATAAATGTATCATTTATGTTATGCTATTTCTTTGAAATAACATTTTACCTTCTATTTATAGTAAAGAATACTAACCATTTCTGTATATCTGGATTTAAAATTTTCACACAGAGAGTAAGGAATACTTTTTACCTGGAAACATTAGAGCCTTTGCTCTGAATTATTAACAATGATATAAACTAACACAATGGCAAAATGTGCATTAATAATCTGCACTTTTCCAGGCATGCAAATCTAAGGCTTCTGCTTACATAGCCCAGCTCTGTGTGAAGTATTGGCTAGTCCTGAAAATCATTGTTGGAAGACTGCTAGGAAACAAATGAACTTGCAATGCATAGTATCTTAAAGGAAACTATAAATGGGATAGGTCAAGGACTAGGCATGTAACAGACAGGAAAAATCTTCCTTTTAGTTTATACAACTTCAGCTTCCACGTCTGTGCAGATTCCAAATAAGGAATAGTAACTTTTCAAGGCACTAGGCCTGTACATATTTCCTGACCTTATAATTCTCACAGTTCTAGACATTCCAAGGTAGCGGGTCATTCAGACAGAGTTGTAATTTCTTGTACATATTTATTTCCAAAGTATCTTTTGCATAGTTTCCCAGTGAAATCATGTGCTGAAACTGGGGAATGTTAAATAGGTTATTTTTCAAGCTTGCATATAAAGGGGCTGTCAAACTGAACTGTTTTTGGACTTATCAAGTAAAAGTACCAGAATCAAACTGGAATGGTTGTAGCTAATCCTTCCAAATGCTGCTATTAGCTGAACTTGCAACATTTAAACTAGGATGATGTAAGATGTTTAAAGAGCTCGCGCTTTACATGTTTTATTATTTGTGATGATTTCAGTGATATTAAAAGTAGTGGAAGGATAAATAAGTTTGGAAAAAAGTGAGCTGAACTTTCACCCAAAAATGAAATTGAATGCAATTTTGGGAAGGTGATTGGAAAACATTTAACACTTTTTAACAAATGTTTTCCAACTCTCAGATACAGCTGTGGTCATGTTCCTTTTATCTTTACTTTCCACAAATACTCCAGTGAGCTGCTGGCAATGTTTGCTGAAATAGTGCCTTTCTGTGAAAACCTTCAACCATTTATGAAAGCAGATTTTGAATTCACTATCATGATTCTTCAGAACAAACACCTTAATTTTAACAGTTACATTTATTCAGTGAATAAAGATAAAGACATTGAGGGCTTGTCTGTCTATACTACAGAGAAGATTGAAACTTCTGCATTCGAACTTCTGGGTTTGAATTATTGGGTCTAATTCAAAATGAGAGGGCACGCCCGTCAGCACTGGTAGTCCTGCTCCTCACAAGGAGTAAATGAAGTCATGCTCCTGTCGACGTCCTGCTGTGTGGATGGCGCCAAAACACCATTTAAGATACTTCAACTCCAGCTATATAATTAACGTAGCTGGAGTTTTATATCTTAAGTCACCTTTCCTCTCTAGTGTAGACTATGCCTGAGGGACCATTCAGACCATCTTGCATTTCCAATTGCAAATACTGAATGCTCAAAGCATATCATACAGTGTGATGCTGGTAAGCTTCCTGGAGGTTGAACTCCTCTTTATATAAATCTAACTATTTGGAAAAAATGAAGAAATTGCTAAAAATCATAATTTGTTTGCAAATAAGCTACAACTAAAAAAGGAGCAAAACTGAGAATACAATTGTTCACTGTTAATAGTTTGCCAAGCTCAAAGCAACAGTAAGGGGTACTGGTTTCTATCTAAAGAGCACCACATATAAATCCAAATGTACCATACTTTGACTATGGCCACTAAAAATATGTCTTGTGTAAACTCCAATCTATGGCACAGATTTAGAATGTCTCTATGGAATTTTGGATGTTTTCTGAAGATTTTGAGCTTTCATTAAAAAGTAAATCTTTTTAATGAGAATCTTTCTACTTAGAAAGATTACCTTTAAAAAGTAAACTGATATTCCAAACAATTTCACAGAATAATAGAGGGAAATTCTATAGAATTTGGCAATATTTCTACCTATTTCCAGTGGAATTTCATAAAACACAGGCCAGACTGGCCTTCTAGAAGAAGTTTAAGATAGCTAAGATAAAAGAATTGTAAGCAGGAGGAGAGAGTGATGAAATTTGGGTTATTTAGTCTCTCTTGTGAGAAGTAATTTAAGAGGTGATGTGAATGAAAGTTGGTGCCCTTAAAAAGTTTCCTTTTTTCTTTTTTGTATCATTAATTAGTGTTAGAGGTCTGAACAGATATTCTTTATTCTTAGAAGAGGGAATACTGCTGGTACAGTGTAAGTGCCTTGTCTTATGGAAACACTTAAGAAAATTTCCATTACCTCAGGGATATAATTCAAATGAGTTTGATGATTTGTTTGTGGTCATTGCACTCACCAGAACTAGAGGATATATATTAAAGATTAAGAGGGGACATATAAATAGACTGTAAGGAGGGATTATTAGATCAGAAGTTGGTGAACAAGTAGAACAGGATTCCAGCTGAGGTGATAAAGTCAAATAGTACTTATATATTTAGGCAATAATTGGATGAGCTTGCGGGGGAGAGAGGGGAGTTAAAGTCTATGGAAGAGGCAGGATGGATTTTTTCCCCCCCCTGGAAGCTAAAGATGGTAATGAGTTTGGGGGTTGTGAAAGGTTTGTTTACGTGGAATTGTTTTGCCATCTTCTACTGCTACAAGTGTTAAAGTTTTCAAACCGTTAAAAAAATCTTTCGGATATTTTAAAGTAATGTAAGGTAGAGACAAGAGTTATCAACAAACCATTCCAGATGTGAAAGTCCAATTACCTGCATCTGCTCCTTTGCTATTGAGTAATGATAACAGTTTAGAATAACCCATTGAGTTGTTGTAATTTCATTGTGTTAAATTAGATTCATTTTGACTGTCTACAGTATTGTCATTTTCTTCTACTCTTCCTAAAAGTGTAAACTCTACAATTATCTTCACAACATTATAGGTCATTTATCTTGTCAATCTAATATTCTTCCCTGATGCATCTTAATACTTCTATTAACTGTTATGGGTCATTTGTTATCTGTATACCAGAAAACTGCTTTCAGTGTTATTACTTATTGGTCATAATCAATTAGGGAAGTTTTTAGACTATGGCAGTCTTATATAAATACACTGGCAAAGTTCACCTCCTATGATTTCTGACAATTAAATTGTTCTGTCACTTTGGGACTCTCATTAATCTCAACTTGTCATCCTTGTTTATGCAGGTTATAATGGGCTATGTGTGTAAGTGAAATGAGATGCTAAAAGCCCTTGGCTGTTTAACTCTTTGATGAAAGTAAAATTGAAATACTCTTTTGAAGAGGTCGGTTAGATTTTTATGCCTAAAGAAATACCACTTTGGAAATTATCACACCCTCTAGACTAGCTATTAAATAGTATAAAGAGAAGTTTTATACATGGCAAAAGAAAATAGGGAGTGTTGAATTTAATAGTACCACAAAATTGTGTGTGCATGCAGCTAAAAAGAAAAATGTAGCAAGTTTCTCCTCCACCCATTCACCAAAGCAAAGTAGTGGGAAGACACCTCATTCCAACAAATTGGAGAATATAATGTACACAGGTTTTAGCTAATGTTAAGAAATTAGTGTCACTCTGAGGAAGAATTTGATGCAATGCCTTACAAAACCTTACATGAAAAATTTGTTTGCTTCCTTGGGGCTTTATGAACTGAAACCTTCAGCATCACTCATGGGGGCTAGCAGTGAACCTAGACTTATGGGTCCTCTTGGAGGTTTGAATGTTAAATTAAACCTCCCAGAGGAATGTATTATTTTCTTCTTGCCTCAGTGTCTTCCAGCCCTTCAAGATCTCCTCTGCTTACCTCTTATGTCTTCAATTTCATCTGGTGGTTTGCTTTCTCCTCACTCTGTTCTCAGGCTAAGCAGCCCCATTTCCAGTCTTTAGGTACCACACAGCAACTCCACTGCCACCATTTGAAGCCATTTGAGGTAAGTCACTACCACTTCATCCTTGGGTGCTCTCTTATGTGGACCCTGTGAGGTTGCAGCCCATCAACTCTACAGTTCAATACATACGTACGGCTAATGGAGGAGATCAGGAAACATACTGGACTACTGTGGCAACAATGCATAAATAATAGTCAGTTCAGCAGAATCCTTTCTTTGAGCATGGATGCCACCATCTGTTTTTGCAGTGCCTGAAGAGGGTGGGAACATGGGTAGGTGGAAATCATTGCAACTTTACTCAGTGGAAGTGGAAGTTGTACTGGTTGACAAAGGAGCTATCAGGAAGATTAGGTTGTACATGGGCAGGTATAACTTGCAGATAGGACTTAAAAGTAGCACTCCTCAGCTTATGTTCCAAGGGTCCTCACCAAGCTCTTTCCTTGCCGCTTGCCACTGGCTGTTCATACAGCGTAGCCTGTGACATTTCTCTGCAGGTAAGGCTTTCTGCTGTGACCCAAAGACCTCTTGATGTCAACAGGAAGATGGCACACTGAAATGGCGGGATCCCCTGGGTTCACCCAAAAGGGATCATGTAAGTTCTCTAACGAAACCTTGCATCACACTGATCATCATAATCATTCCACGATGTATGTGTGGAAAACGTGTGAAGGCTTTATGTATAAATACAAAAATACATTCTCTGGTTCTGTGATGCAACACTGGTCACCAACAGGTGGTCTGCATATATGTGTGAGGAAGAGAAGACAACACGCTTCGCTCACTCTACCTAGGCATGTGTAGATTGAGTATGGCATGGTTCACAATGAATGCCTATTAACACTTCAAGCAGAATTCTGTGCTATGGATTGTGGGATCTGCAGGCAAAAAAATGAACAGCAGGGATTATCCATTTAGGAGTAAGAGAATGACCTATACAGAGAGAGCAAGACTCACTCCTTCGATATGTAAGTACAACCTGCCATCAGGCTTGGTTTTATGAGACAGGATCTCAGCCGTTCTAGTTGAAAACACTGGGAAAAGGACTTGTAATAAGCTTTCTTGTCAGAGATAAGGGAATGCCTTGTTAGTTAAATTTAGGTTCTAGAGGGTATGTTACGATTTTCCTTTCTTTGTAGCAATTTGTTTCCAACAGTCTTACTTTCTATCACTTGACTCTCTTCTATGATAATAAATTCCTACTTTTTTTCACTATATATCTATATCTGTCTAGCTGTAGCATCACAAGAGACATGAATTAGAACCTGGCATTTTCTCAGATATTTCCTAGTCCATGATCCACAGATAAAGTGCTCAGGAACAATGATAATGAGCACAGTATAGGTTGGAAAATATGGAGATATTCTATCCAGGCTTTGACTCTCCTTTCTATTATGTTCTGTGGCTCTGAGTGTGTTTTTTCATCTGAAATTGGCTGTGACATAATAGGCTTTCCTCTTGCATCTGAATCTGGCCTGCACAATCCATACAAATTCTCTTCGTGGCTAGATTACCTCAATATGATACCCCTGAATGGCATTTGAATGTACTAAAGAGTGTTGAAGACAGCTACTCCCTGCCTGAGGGAGTTAGCTGCTGTGAGCCCTAACCCCAGGGTTCCTTACTGGCCTTTTCATTTCTGGGTGCTAATCCAGGTGTTGGTTACAAATTATCTTTTTTATTCCCTCGGTGTTTTAGTGCCTGTGAACTGCCTAGCAGTCTCAGCAATGGATGGCACAGAAAATTATTTAATTGTTCAATGATTTCATCTCCTAATCTGTATCTCAGCCTCTATCATCCTTAATTTAATGTTTACACTTCTCTTATCAATGCTCCATTTCTTTCTCTCTTGCTTAGGGTTTTATTCTGCCATGAGGCCCACCAACAGGGATCGGAGAGGGGGCAAAGGGGGCAACAGACCTGGGACTTGGCGATTCAAAAGGGCCCACGGTTCCCAGCCACCATCACTACTGTGGCAGCACTGGCAGGTAGAGCTCTGGGCCCTTTAAATCACTACCAGAAGCCCCACACAGTGTGCCCTAGGAAGTGCTGAGGCTGGGCTAGGAGAGGCTGCCTCCAGTCCCACCCATTCCATCCAAGGGCCTGCCTTTCCACCTGAGGTTAGCTGGTCACTACACCCACCTTGTCCAGGGGCCCAGCGAGTCTCACCCCCTCTGACTGCCACCTGATTGTATCTGTGCTCCTTCTTTGTATAATCAAAAGCATTGATCCCCACTGTCCTTCATAGAATCTCTGGCACTTCTCCCTTTTTGGAGTATAGAGTTTGATTGGGATTTGGATTTTGTTTTGGTTTCTTAGATTTTCTTAAGGGTGTGTATGAGTATGTGGCTATGTCTACACCACAGAGTTTTTTCGGAAAAAGGCCGTTTTTCCAAAAATACTTGAATTACATTCACACTGCAATCGTGTTCTTTCAGAAGAAAATCAAAAGAACAGAGGGGTTTTCCCAACACTGGTAAACCTCTTTCAACAAGGAAGAATGCCTTTTCTGAAAGAGGTCTTTCGGAAAAAGATGTGTGTGGATGGGGAAGAGGGAGTTCTTTCGAAAGAAGAGGAAAGAGGAAAAAGCACAGGTGCTCTGGTGGCCACTCTGTCCATAGTAATCACAGCTTAAACGCGAGACAGCGTCCATTCAGCAGATCATTTTTTCAATGTGCCTTGGCAGTGTGGATGCTCTCTTTCAGAAGAAGTTTTTTCAGAAGATCTCTTCTGGAAAAGCTTCTTCCAAAAGAAGCCTGCAATGTAGACGTAGCCTGTGTGTGATGATTGTGTAATTCTTATTTTGGACCATCTGTTCTGAGGTTTGGTAGGGTTAGCCAAAGATGGGCAGACTCAGAGCTTGTCTGATCCATAGCCATAGCCGCATCCCCTCAGCTCAGAATGCTTTATCTCCGGTGCTTCATTCTGGGTTTTGTCTTCTGCATTGGCCCTGTGGCATGTAGCTGTTGCAGTAGTTTACAGAGAGAAATTTGGTCTTTAAATGTGGCTTGATCCATTAATATTTTTGGTTATCAGGGCCAAAGTCTTAAAGGGTATGTCTACACAGCAAAGTTATTTCGAAATAACAGCCGTTATTTCAAAATAACTTTACGAGCGTCTACACAGCCAAACCACTATTTCAAAATTAATTCAAAATAGCAGAGCGCTTATTTTGAATTTGGTAAACCTCATTCCACGAGGAATAATGCCCAATTCAAAATAGCTATTTCAAAATAAGTGCTATGTAGATGCTTATATCGTAATAGGGGGCCTCCCGCCTTCCCAGGGTGCCCTAGTGGCCACTCCAGCCTCAACCAAGAACACTCCTCTCCCTTCCCCCTCCCAGAGTCCTTAAAAGGGTTGACTCTGGCCACAGTGCCTGTGCCAGCTCCAAGCCTGCCAGCCCAGAGCCAGCAGTCACTGCCCCTGACCCAGTGGCCCCAAAACATGAGCCAGCAAGCCACTGTCAGCCAGCCCTCCACCGCTCCTCAGGAGCAGTCTGCCAGCTCCCAGGAGCCTGCCAGGGCCCGGAGAAGGTGGGCGCCTTCCTGATCCAGGGTGGAGATCATGGACCTTATTCAGGTTTGGGGGGGATGCCCCCCAACATCCATGATCTCCACAATAGATGGAGGAATGCAGCCGTCTATGGCAGGATAGCTGCCAGCCTGGCCACCAAAGGCCACATGCGAACACAGGAGCAGGTCTGCATGAAAATCAAGTTGGTCCAGCGAGACCCCCAACCCTGAGCCCTGAGTTTCCCCTCCCCCGTTCTTCCCCTTGCTTCCCCCTTCCAGCTCCCTCCTCCCAGGTTTTCCCCTCCCCTCTCCCACTCTCTCTTCTCCCCTCTCCCGCCTCCTTTCCCCAGTCTCACCAGAGTTTCATCTCCACCCCAGTTTTGTTAAATAAAGAGAGTTTGTGTTCATGAAAATACGTGTATTTTATTTGACATTAGGAAGGGGGGCTAGGGAGGGGTAAGTGGAAGGACATGAGGGAGGAATGAGACACAAGTCCCCAGTGGGGCAGACCAGGGAGGCTTTTAGTGCTCCTCAGGGTGGAAGCTCTCCCGCAGGGCCTCCTGGATACTGACAGCCCCCGGATGGACCTCCCAGATGGCAGCCTGCAGAAAGTGCAGCCAGGCTCTCAGCAACGCATCCACGAGAAGCACCAGAGTGCCCAGGGGCAGCTCTGGCTCCATGTTGCAGAGTGCTGTGGTGTCCCGAGTGAGGGCAACCAGAGCACGCAGAGACAAAATGCTTTGCTGTCCCTCATCCAGGTAGGCAAGCAAGCAGGGAAAGCTGAAAACCGGCTGTCCGGGGGGGTCCCTTTAAGCATAGGCCTCAGATACTTTGTGTGGCTGCTGCCTGAGGCAAACTCCTGACCTGCTGCCCTGCCGGACCTGGTTCTGGCTGGCCTTAAATGTGATTCAGCATCCACTCGGTGTGGACGCACTATTTCAAAATAGCAAAACGCTATTTCGAAATGCATTTTGTGTGTACATGCATTATTTCAAAATAACTTATTTCAAATTAACTATTTCAAAATAAGATATTTTGAAATAACGCTGTAGTGTAGACATACCCAAACTGACCTTGGAAGCCAGTGGAGGGACTTGAGTGCAGATCTGGTGTGTCCTTCTTGGCCTATACTACTTTCTCTGCCTGTATATTGTCTTCTCATTCAGCTTCAGATAAGAGAATCACAATATTTCTGCCTGTGGGTGACAAATGCATAGATCACTGGTGATAAGTCCTTGTCTGGGAGAAAGAGATGAAGTTTCCTAACTAGGTGGAGGAATTTGATATTGCTCACATAGAGCATGTCTACATTACAGAGAAGAATGACCCTCTGGAGGTTGATCTTCTAGCTTTTGATTTAGCAGGTCTAGTCATCTGGATGCCGGCAGGGGCTGCCCAAATTAAACGCCGAGGGCAGCCCCTGCCGGCATCCAGTACTCTGTCTGTGAGGAGTAAGGGAAGCCAACAGGACTGTGTTCTCCTGTCGGCCTCCTGCAGTGTAGATACCACAGTAGCTTGGCTTAAGGTAAGGCATTTTGTGTAGCTGGATGGTGTACCTTAAGCCAACCTGTCTGGTCTAGTACAGACCAGGCCTTACAGATGTGAAGCTCCTTCAGTGGAGTTACTTCTGATTCTCAGCAGCATGAGAACAGAATTGGGCCTTTTGTGTTGATACCTCAGTGTGCCTGCCTACTTATATGGCCCCTTCCTGTAGCATCTGAATGCCTGATTATTGAACTACAAGATATATAAAATCAGTTTTACAGATTAAGCCCTTCTCTATTTCATAATCCGATACACTTCTAGTCAAAGGGTGAATCTAGTGCTTCTCTGTTGAGTTGCACTGAAAGCCTACATTAAGGGTCAGTATCATTTACTTCTGCCCAAAATTGAAATAGACAAAAATAGGAAATGCTCACTGAGTTAACAAAAAAGCTAAAAGAACTAGAGGAATGACACCACCGTATGAGTCACCTCAGACCAACTATGCCGCCAAAGACAATATAATTATTATTATAATTATTATAAGGAAATCCATAAATCTATTGGGAGTTTATGGTGTATCACTTATAAAGATACGCTACAATATTTTGTAACTGTGCATCAGAGTAACCTTATTAAAGCTGGTTGAAATTTGTCAACAATTTTTTCTGTGAAAAACTGAGTTTTCTTGGAAATTCATTTTTAACAGGAAGAATGTGATTTTTTTCATATATTTTTGAATGGGAAATTTTGAAACAAAAAATTCCTTTCAAACTGATTTTTTCATTTTTGTTTACAAAAACTAAAAAAAGGAATTTTGACATTTTGAAATTTCAGATATTTTCCCCATGTTATTTGTTTGCTTGCTTGCTTGCTTACTTTAATCACTGAGGTCAATGTAATGAATGACATCTCGGCTTATGGGTGGGAACGTATTTTTATTTATTTACTCATCTTTCCACTCAAACTTTTCAAAACTTTTCCAATTTTAGATAAGTTGCAGAGCAGTTAAAGAAAGATTGAAACAAACTGCAATACTCAAACTCTCTGAAATTTTGAACTGTTTCAACTGAATAAAACTATTCCTGTGTGCTGTAGTAATTGGAGGAACAATTACTTTAAAATACTTTTTAAAAAAACTATATAAGGAACAGTCTTTGGAGGAAAATGCCAATAATATTACAAGCATTGTAACCACAACAATATTTTATTACAGAATGATGGATCTAAGTCATTCTGTTCAAACTTATGTTCTGTTTGCAACCACCCTGAGGACAGGAAATGTATGGATGTCTTTGACTTCATGGAGCCATTGCAGATAAAAGGGGATAAACCTATATAAAGGAAAGGGAAATAATAATTAGAGTAATACTTAACTATTATATATTTTGAGTAGTTTGTTTGTGAATGTGTTTGTGCAAAATAAAGTCATACTTTTCAATTACCTACAGATACCAAATTTTTCATAAACAATCCTGCCACTTAAATTAGATGAATGCTCTACTTTTTGCACCAGAATATGCTGGGTGAAAGGTTTAAATAATTATATTTGTTTTTCATCGGAAAAATGTCATGACTATTATGATTAGAGTTCACTAAAAATATTTACTAACAAAATTAAAATTGTGTTGCCTGTTAAACTGTCATGTTAGTGCAAAGAAAATGTTTGTTATAAATCACAAAATAATTCAAATTAGCTACTGAAAGAGTAATTGAAGCTGTACGATTTCTGATTCAAATTTACTATGTATGGTAATCAGTAAAATGAATAACGTTTGAAGTTGAAATCTTACACATTTAAAACTGTTCTTTTACTTCCCTTTTGCAAGCACATTAATAAAAAATTCTATTACATATATTTAATTTCTTGAACTTTCCTATAAGTGTAATCTAGGCAAAATTACTTTGCCCAGTCAACCCTGGGCCTCACCTGCTGGTTTTTTATATAGTAGTTTTCAGTTGTAACTGAAAGCACCGAGGCTACGTCTACACTGCAGACTTCTTGCGCAAGAACTGTTTTGGGCAAGAGTTCTTGTGCAAAAGGTCTTCCACAAGAGCACATCCACACTGCCATGTGTTTTTGCGCAAGAGATGTGCTTTTGCGCAAGAGCGTCCATGGCAGTGTGGACGCTCTCTTGCACAAGAAAGCTCTGATGGCCATTTTAGCCATAGGGCTTTCTTGCTCAAGAAAATCATGTTGCCTGTCTACACTGCCTTCTTGTGGAAGAGGGCTTATTCCTCGTGGGGAGAGGAATAACTCTTCTGGAAGAAGCCCTGTTTTCCAACGCTGTACTGTAAATTTACTTGCGCAAGAACGTGTGTACAGTGTAGACACCCGGCAAGTTTTTGCACAAGAACAGCTGTTCTTGTGCAAAAGGCACAGTGTAGACAGGCAACAGCTGTTCTTGCGCAAAAAGCCTGCAGTGTAGGTGTAGCCTAAGGGATTATCTATGCTGCTATTAGATATATTGGTTGTTCTGTGCCAGCTGATTTGGGCTCATGCCTAAGGGCTGTTTGATTGTGAAGTATGTAACACGAGAACTTGCCCAAACTAAAACACAGCCATTTTAGGTGTATTTAACCACCATTAATTTAAAGCAGAATATCACATATCTAGGAATAATTGTTAGGACTTTTATTGCCACAGTTTGAAGTTTTTGCTAATTACAATCTTAAAAAACCTGGTAAAAAGTAAATAAATAGAAACCTTGGTGTTCAATACCCCTAAAATGCTTTGCTAATAAAAATAATAATCAATTTATTAAAACTAAAAAATTAAGAAGTCGATAAAATATTCCCATTGATTTATCCCTAACACTGACTATTAAAATAGTTAAGTTGCCACTGCTTTGGGTTCAAAAAACCAGGGTAACAGATTTGGTGAGCTAGTAGTGAGGACTGGTGAAGAGGAAGGGATGATCGGTACAAACAGTTCACTATGTATTAAAGGGGAGAAGGTGGAATGGGATTACAACCTGGAAATTTTCATGTGAGTTGATTTATGGATACATTCCATTACTGGGAATCTGGGGTCAGGCAGATAACCTGGTCAAACGAGAGACTATGTCAGAAGGAAAGGAAATATCTGGAAAGATAAAAATGGGTTGGGGTAACAGCTTGAGAGATTTTGTACAGGAATATCATACTGGATCCTGGAAGCCTGCAGCCTTCAGTGGCCCTGGGGCATTCCAGCAGTTCTCTAAGCAGCGAGTAGCAATGGTAGTAAGTAAAGAGATACGTCAGTTAAAGATGAAAGTAACAAACTTAGAGATGGCTATGGTCAAAAAAGGGAAAGAAAATAACATGAAAGCAAAATCAGGCACCCTTTGGACCATCACCCTGATTCAGGAACCCCAACTACACAAATGTGTAACATCACCTAAAAAAAAACCCAAGTAAATTATCACTGCTTTCAATCCACGGCATCCTAAATAACGGTGTGGGTGTTCCAGCTCAGGCTGGAAGTGGAGGTCTGGGACTCTCCCACCTCTCAAAAGTCTACATCGCAATTAAACAGCCCCTTCCCACGAGCCCCAGGAGCCTGAATCAGCCAACAAGGAGCAGTTACGGGTTTTAATTACAGTGTAGCCACACCCTAAGTAGCATTATTTCCGTTTTATAGATGGGGGAATAGGAATACAAATAGATGAAGTGGGGGAAAGTCACAGCAAGTCAGTGGTACAGCTGTGTATAAACTGCAGGTCTCCTGAATCCCCGCCCAGTACCTTGCCACTAGACCACTCTACTTTACAACTAAAGGCAATCTAATCCATGAAAACCAGTAGTAGCCCTAAATAGATATCTCCATATTAAAAATAATGTGAAGAGTTGTCGTTGTCTGACCTTAGAGAAACACGTGAGCATGTAGAGTGACACCCTCCCTGCGAATTTAAGAACAGCACTAATTATCATAATTCTTAAACCAGGAAGGGATCTAGAACATTGCACTAGTTATCACCAATATCTTTAATAAATGCAGACTGTAAGTTACTTACAAAGATGCTGGCTAATAGTCTGGAACATACATTCCCAGACCTAATTTATTTCACTCCGCAGGGATTTATTAAGCATTGGACTGTTGTACAATAATGTGCAGCATATAAATCTGTACAGAAGTAGAGGAGAACCTATGACAGTTTTAACCAGTGGTGGACAACCTGCAGCCCGCAGGCTGCATGCAGCCCATCAGGGTAATCTGACTGCAGGCTGTGAGACATTTTGTTGACACTGATTGTCCTCAGGCACTTCCCCCACATCTCCTAGTGGCCACTGTTCTCTGTTCCCAGCCAATGAGAGCTGCGGGAAGCACCAGCCAACATGTCACTGAAGCCCCTTCACCTATAGGCACCACATCCACAGCTCCCATCCTCAAGTGATCCATCTGCTGCTGCCCATTCTAAGCTTCTGGCACAATAACTAATGTTCAAATGGATTCATTTCCAGGTTTTCCTCAATTAGAAAATAGATAATCCTAGAGATACCTCTCCTCCTTGATTCTACTATGAACGATTATTACTTATAATCCACAGGTTTTTAGAGATAAATAAGTAGAAAGGAATTTCATGAACATATTTATACAGATTACATTTATATTGTGATGGGAAAATCAAATCATTTATACTTCTCTGTTGGGCAGATCTCAATCCTCAAAGTAAATTGAGCTGTGCAACATAAAACACCAAAGCCACAATTTAAGGTGGAGGATATTCTGGAAGAGCTACCGCCTCTGAACCATATGAAAACAAAGAGGTTGGCACTATACACAGCTGTATTTAGTTCTCTGAGCAACACAAATGAGCTGGAATCTGGCCACAGCTTTCAGTCTGATAATTCCCTGTTGAGTGGTTCTCTCCAATAGCACAAACATGGCAAACCCAGCTCCTACAATGGACAGGAAATGTATAGATCTTCAGAGGTGTATCAGAGTCAGGAGGAGACATTGGAAGGGATGGGTGAGAGCAGGTCGGAGCATGGCTTCAATTCAATTCACAAATGGAGTTTGGTCCCTTTGTCATTAGAGAGTCTGTCCCATGACTGCTCTAACTTACATCAGGGCTAAAACCAGGGCCAGGGCTAGGACAGCTGGGATAGTGAGAGATCCTCCCCACAGCATCAACCCCAGGTGGATATGACTTATGAATGGAGAATCAAAGGACAGCCGGGGGTAGAGAGAGCAGAATATTATAGGCTCCAATGCTGAAATGTGAGACATGCCAGTCCTGGCATAGATGGAATTCCACCCTAGAATTTGAAATTAAAAATTACATTGAGAAAAAATGCCATGCTAGATATACTATACCCTAGCAGGAAATGAAAAAAAAAGTTGAAATGTCAGTGCTTGCTGCTAGAAATGTTGGGACAGCAGATGGTGCCTTAGATATTCAGGTGCCTTAGATATTCGGGAACGACCACCCCGATACTTTAGGGATGAGGCAACAGATTCAGCATAGGTTCTGAAATAGACTTTAAAAACTTCCTCACGTGTACCCATCCCTGCATTTTATTCCAGATTTCGAGGTTAGCCAATTCACATAGGAAAAAAAAGAAATATCAAACAAACAAACAAACAAACAAAAACCTTTTCCTTCAGGTAATATTAGTGGTGAAGTGAGTCAGCTTACAAAAGGAGAAAAACCCTTTTCCAACTGAACTTAATACACTGGCCCAGTAATCTTCTGGAACCAACTACCCTTGAAAGGACATGACTGGCAATATATCATAAAGCGAGTCTCTTCATATAATCATCTTTCTTGGGGGTTCTGCTTATCTTTATATCATTTGTGTTTCCCAAGCTATCTTCCGTGAACAGGCAATTTATTTAAACTGTAATTTCTTTGGGGCAGGGTCTGGTTTTTTTATCTTGTTTGTACATGGCCAGGAGGCAGGATCATGATCCGGATGCAAATGTAATATAAATAATAGAAGTGTGCTGGATGATTTTATGTGATCTGCTGAATTTCACCCAGGAGAGTATTGACAACCAGTATAGAATGCAGTGTAATATGTTTCATCCTATCTTTTCCATCTAGAAGGCAGCAGCCACCTTCCACACTAGTATAGTGTACTGCAGGAGAATAATCTAGAGGCAAAGGTGTGGTAGAGCTTGGTAAAGGCCACATCCATGAGGAAAGAGTGTAATCTCATGGCTGGCCACAGATAGGAACAATTGTTTCAGGCCACTATTCTAATCTAGGAATCTAGATGCAGTGATCAGAGCCTAGAAAGATCCAGAGATCATGAACCTCTTAAAAAAGCAGTTCTAGGCTATGCCAGACCCTCAGAAAGCTTTCCCCTGCCAATCTACATCAGTTTTGTCTTCTCAGGGCTGATTTTACACCAGGTGGTATTAATCCACATCTCAATCTCTTCGGGTATGTCCACACAGCAACATTATTTCGAAATAACTAGCATTATTTCAAAATAACTTAGTTCATGGCTACACAGCAGGCAGTTATTTCGAAATAATGTTGAAATACTGTCCATCTGGAGGACTTCTTACTCCAACTCCTGTAACTCTCATTTTATGAGGAGTAAGGGAAGTCAGAAGAAGAGTACTCTATTTCTAAATAAGTGATGTGTAGATACTGCCAATTTCGAAATAAGTTATTTTGAAATAAGCTACCCAATTTACGTAGCTCAATTTGCATACCTTATTTCAAGTTAAGCCCTGCTGTGTAGACGCACAGATTTTGGGAGAGCGTGGAGCTGCTATGTCTGGGTCAGAAGAAGGGGAGACACAGCTGAAAATCATTAGTATATTTGTGACACTATAATCCATATTGCCTCAAAATGTCCCCCAGTGGCTTCATGTTGAAGAAACAGGATGACATTACTGAGTCCTGTGGGATTTTCCATGTGTGGAGAAGGACATCACCTAGTACCAATTTCTGGGTCACATTGAAAGGACTGAGTGGAACCAGATATACTGATTGTCTCCGCCCGCACCCAAAAAAAGCAAATGTCATTCTGGGACAAGTGGGTTTTGCCCATGAAAGCTCATGTTACGATGTATATATTTGTTAGTCTCTAAGGGTAAGTCTACACAGCAACCTAAACTAGAAATAAGATATGCAATTTGCGCTATGAAAATTGCATATCTTATTTCAAATCTATTTCGAAATGACTTATTCTAAAATTTGGCACGTCTACACAGTGCCAAATGTTGAACTAATACGCTATTTTGAGCTCTCTCTTATCCCTCATGCAGCAAGGTTTACCAGGATGGCAAAATAGCACTCCTGTTATTTCTAAAAATATTTCGAAATAACGGGCAGCTTGTGTAGATGCAGGATAGCTATTTCAGAATACCTCCGATAGCCCAAAATAGCTGTGCAGTGTAGACATACCCTAAGGTGCCACAGGGCTACTCATTGTTTTTAAAGATACACACTAACACAGCTACCCCCCTGAGATCATTCTGGGATGTATTAGCAGTAATGTAGTAAGCAGGACATGAGAAGTAATTCTTCTGCTCTACTCTGCACTAATTAGGCTTCAACTGCAATATGTTGTCCAGTTCTGGACTCCACATTTCAGGAAAGAGGTGGACAAGATTGAAAAAAAGTCCAGAGAAAAATGACGAAAATGATTTAAGGTCTAGAAAACATGACCTATGAGGGAAGATTGAAAGAATTTGGTTTGTTTAGTCTGGTAAAGAGAAGATTGAGAGGGGACATGAGAGCAACTTTCAAGTACCTAAAAGGCTGTTAGAAAGCAGGAGAAAAAATATTCTGCTTGACCTCTGATGATAGGACAAGAAGCAATTGGCTTAAATTGCAACAAGGGAGGGTTAGGTTGGACATTAGGAAAATCTACCTCAAGATGAGTAAGCACTGGAATAAACTGCCTAGGGAGGTTGTGGAATCTCCATCACTGCAGATTTTTAAGAGCAGGTTTGACAAACATCTGTCAGGAATGGTCTAGATGGTTCTTGGTCCTGCTGTGAGTGCAGGTGACTGTATTGGATGAGCTCTCGGGGTTCCTTCCATTTCTGTGATTCTATGACTGAGGGAGAACCCATAAATCTGAGGATTTCAGCTGCAGCTAGCAGTGATCTCGACCATCTTTTAAATACACTTCTCAAGGAGGGAGGCATTTATGGGCTGTGGGTTGGTGACAGTAGAACTGGTTGGGAAATTATTTGTCTTTCTACAAAAAATTGATGAAAAAGGCAGTTTTTGCTTTTTGTCAAAACTTGTGTTCTTTTTGGGAGGCAAGTGGAGAGAATTTTGATGAAAAAACATATTATTGACAACTGGAAATCTTTAAGGTTTGTGGAGTTGGCTTTTTCAGTGAAAACTCCGAAAAGAAAAAAATTACATGAAAACTTCCATTTTGTCCACTGGAAAAGTCATAGAAAAGGAAGTTTTACAAACAAACTTTCAAACAGCTCTGACAGCTTGTCCTCCTTCTGGGGACCTTGTTTAGTACTGATTTGGGTTTATATAAAAATTTTCTACCACAGTAAAAATGTCAAAGCTCAGAGTCCTGCAAGTGATTTATTTCTCTGCTACAAATATCTGTTTGAGGGCCAGCTCCCCAGCTGGTACAAGTGACATCAATGGAGCGCTGCTGATTTACACCAGTTGAAGATCTGACTCTAATGTTTCTTAATATTCCCTATGTGAAATGGAATGTTTAATATAACTATACCTGATTTAAAACAATCTATAAATAAATACTGAATCACATTTAAACAACAATTAATATTTAGGGTTTTCTCTAAGAGATTACACAAACATACCCACAGATGAAAGTAATAGCTAGCTACCTTTCTAGTCAAATAAGGCTCATAAATTGACACATTTTGGTTAATCTGTATGTAGAGAGTGTTACACATCACTGTTATAATGCAGACATCTTAACTTCAAATGAGACGAAAACAAACATAAAATTAGCACTGTAGGGAACCCCTTGCCACTCAATTTGTGTTGGGTTTAACACCTTATTTTATGTATCCTTCAACATAAACAGTTTTATATTAGTCCTTGCTATGGTGCTTTCAAAGAATTAAATGTTGAGCTGTTTCAAAGCACTAATTAGTAGCTTTAATGCTGAGGGGAGTACATTTATTAGTAAAATCTTGTAAATCTAAAATACCCCTTTTGTCAATACAACTATGACATTTTTAATCACAAAACCTTCCTGAAAAATACCCAGCCTAGGAAGAACTATAAACGACACTTTTCTGAACAAAGGAAGAAAAGTGACTGTCCATATGAAAACAGCACTATAAAATCTCCAAAATGTGTAACTTTATTTATAAAACAAAGCACAATTCAGAGTAAACGGTTTACAACTTTCTTCACATTACAACAATAAACATATGTTAAATGTGTTTAGTTTAACCACAACTAACATATTTATTAAATTAACACTTAATTCCTTTCAGTCATGTATAACAATGTGTAGGCTTTAAAACGTAACTTCATTAGAGGCATATAAATAACATTCAAAGCTATACACTTCGTTATGTTTTATGTTACAAATGCATTTAATTTAAAGAACATATAAGGGTGTGTGTTATACACACTGAGATATTTTTTACCTAAAATATTTTGGGGGGAGGAGATCATCTACATCTAGCTTGATCAAACTAATTGGGTTCTCGACAGTTGTAACGTTTATGCGGGGGTTTCAATGTGTTGCATATGTTTTATGTTATTTTAAATATTTTGGGGTATGTAAATACTTATATTCTTGAGTGTTTAAAAATTACAATAATTCAAAAAATTTACACTAACTCTTACACTGTTAAGGAGGCAAAATATTTCTAATATGTTCAATGTGTTATAATTGAGGGACAAGATACTAGTTGAAATATATATAAGCATGGAGAAAAGCTTGGTTCCTACAAAGTAATACTTAAATATAAAATGCTAAGCATCTCATAATTTAATTAAAAATCATTTCAGGTAATTAAAAGTAAATAGTACAACATTATCATATTTGGTTTGTTTTATAGCACTGTAGATTCTTCCATGTGTTATAAAAGTCCCAAAACTACGCTTCCCTGTTTAAAAACCTACTCAGTATGTTCCAAAAAATGTATGGTTTGAACAAACGTTGAACATATAAATTCCAGGAAGAAGGTTTTTGGAAGTATGTTTACATTCCCATATTTAAATCAAATGTAGTAGCTTTTATTTATCTTTTATTTATTTATTTATTCTTTTTTATTATTATTTATTTACTTATATTTTACTCTAAAAGAATTTGTCATGCCTTACTTAGAGCAATTCATTTTTCCAACATCCTAATTTTCGTAATCTTTCTTAGAAGAAAAAAAGAACAGTCTGATTACAAACCATGCATATCTTAGCTAATGTCACAATAATAATCATACTTTACTATTGCTCACGATACTTTATAAAACTGTCCTCAGAGACTGAAATTTTTTCTGATTTTATATTGGCTTTGTTTATTTGGGGTTTTTTGGTTGGTTTGTTTGTTTGTTTTCTTTGGGATTAAATAGAAATTACTACACAAAAAATTGTTTCAATTACTTCAAGCCTTCAGCCACTTATTAAAAACACATTTATTCAAATATTTACTGTGAATATATATTTTAAAGTATTTCTCTAACATTAAAAAGCTGGTCAGAACATAGAATTTTTTTAATGTCATGCCTTTGCTTTTTACAGTGTTTTATGATACAATCTAATTAGTATCTTACAGTGCCCTTACTTGTAGATAGAGTGTAGAGTTTCATTAAATACACTGAACATTTTATTTTGGGGCCCTCTGTGACACTCTCTAAGCCACTTTAAGCAGAGTAAAAATGTGTTTTCAGTCAATCAAGCCTCTCAAAGTCAGGTTATGCACCTCTGGTTAATGTAGGGCTATAAAACCACCATTTCTGACTGCACAATATGCTCTGGGTTTTTTTGTACCCATAACTACCCACAGCTATAGAATTCAGGGGGAAAAAGACAATTATTTCTGGAACTTCATAAAGCCTTCTATAGCATATTATCTGAAGATTAACGAATAGCAGTTGTAACACTGACTGGTTAACAAAATTAGGCTTGACTGATTAGAGTCCAGGGGCCTGCAACCTATGGCTCTTGAGCCAAATACGGCTCAGTATGGAACCAAATATGGCTCTTTTGTCATCCTAAAATACATGTAACTTTTACATTAAAATGAAAAATTCAAAATTTTAAAAATGTGTAACTAATCATGTAGCTTGAATGCATGCATGAACCTGAATTTGACCAGTTATGATGTAAACTTCAAAGATATGTGTGAAAAGATGCAGCAGCAGAAGTCCCATTAAATAAAGTCTGTGAGTACGTTTCATTTATGCTATTATTAATCATGTCAATTATCAATAATATTAAGTTGTATATTTTCAGTCGTGCATTGTGTATTTTTATACTGGCTCTTTGTTGACCACGTGTTCTGAATTTTGATGTAGTTTAGCTCTTTGGTTGAAAAGGTTGCCAATCCCTGGATTAGACTGATGCTTCCTCTGCTGTACTTTTTACTCTTTCTACTTTGAGCAGTTCATTGGCCAACAAAGGGCACAACAAAATGAGTAACCAGGCCTAATTTTCAATCTACACCCGGGAAAGACAGATATGATGTTTCATGCTTGTCTAAAAATTGCTTCCTAACCTCCATTAAAGCCTCCAGCATCTAAAATTCTGCTGCACAAATCCATGTTTCCCAGAAACCAATATGCTGCATTAACCCGACTTATCCCACAAATTAAATCTTATATACATAATGTGGGGCCAATCACAATCTTGATCCAAAATGTCATGATGGATTAGAAAGAATTCATTGTGCTTTCTCCTTTTACTTAGGGGTGACAATCTATCAATCTAAATGGAGAAGTCCTGTCAGAGCATGCTGCACAGTGATCTGAAGCATCCTGTTCATTTTATATTTGTCCTGTGGAGGGCACCAGTATTCAGTGCCATGTCACTGAAGTGGGCATTTGGTTTAAACTTGGGAAGAAAGGTGGGGAGTGGGGGAAGGCTGTTATTTAGTGGGGCATTTTAATTTTTTTTTAATTCAAGAAAAAAGCTGTCATTTATCTTTGTCCTCCAATCCTTTCTGCAAAGTTATTACATTTTCTTTCACTTTTAGAAGTTGGAAGATGTCATTGGAAGATTTGAAAAGGCTGAGAACACTCTCGACAAGATACATTTTCATATTTTAGACATCTCAAGACCCAAACCGACCAAGCTTTCTCTAGTACCATCTGAAAAAGCCACTGATGTGAGTAAGGCTAAGAAGGCTTTGCGTCTGGCTGCAATGAAGGAAAACTCAAGAAAATCTAGGCTTAAATTGAGTTTATATTTAGCCATAAGATGATCTTCCTGAACTCTCCACAAAGACCTTTCATTTCCATCTGGAATGGGTATACGATAACCTCGTCAGACCAGCCTCTCACTCACCAATCAACACACTGACTCTTGACATTTGCCTAATTATCTTTTCTCATCATCAGTCATCTCTTGAAGTCTTTGCTTCATTCAGATGCCAGGTATTTCCGAAATTAATCATGTCATTGAAAGCGGCATCTTTTCATGTAAATGGACTTTATTATCTGGATCAAAAAGCCCCCCTTTTCGGCTGCAAAAGCCCATTTGTAGGGAAAGTGTCTGAAATCTGACATGCTGCCTTCTCAAGAAAGATTCTGAGTGGTGACCTCCCAGCAAGAGCTAAGCATCCGTCACTAGGAGTGCATGTGTGTGCTGCTTACACCCTTGGGCTGGATGCATGCTAATTTGCCCCATTGTTTCAGGGTGAGTGGCTTCCCAGTACTTACGAACAAAGCCTTTTGGCATTAGCCTCTGTATACAATTATTTTATGTTCACATCATTCTA
Organism: Pelochelys cantorii; assembly: GCA_032595735.1. NCBI lineage: Eukaryota > Metazoa > Chordata > Testudines > Trionychidae > Pelochelys > Pelochelys cantorii. The sequence continues at coordinate 183,963,748 of CM064328.1, forward strand.
TCATCCAATCTTTATTCCTGATATAGCAGGGGATGGAAGACTCCTTTGTTTTCTTGCTATACTGGGGATTACAGGCAGGATTTAGCATGTTAGTAAGGACACTCCTCTTTCTTTATCTCTCACTTAACAAATGTTCAGGTTCATAGGACTGATCAGTTCACTGCAATGCTCTTCTTACCTCTAAGTTACAAAGAGGCACTACCTTCAAACTATGTTGATTCAACAAGAAGCCAATCTGAAGTACTTGATTATGTGTGTTCAGTTTTGTATGGATGAATAACAAATTAAAAATGAATGCTTCCTCCTCCAGAATGTTGTCTGAACTATAGCATTATTAGAAGAATGTTCTAATTTTGCTCATAGACTTAGTTCTAATGTGTTATATAATTAGCTGAGGGATGTGTCTGAGGATATGTCAGTTCCAATAATACGGTCCTGTACTAGGTGGTTCACTTTGGTGTGTGTACTAAGTTTTTACATCTCCAGCTCAGTCTCTGTTCTTTGTCTCTTTAAAAATTCCATGCTAATGAGTAGCTTAGTAATGAGTGGAGAACATTTATTAATTGCATGTAGAAATCTATCCTTAAATGCATGTGATATTAACTGATCAAAGGCACAGAAATTAAACTTAATAACTTCATTATAGCTTTAAATATATATTAGGATCATTCTTTTCCATCCAAAAACTGTATCACCTGTGCACTTGTATCATACAAAAATCATACAATATGTGGTGTTGTTGCATCTGTTTTGGTCTCCGGATATTAGAGAGACAAGGTGGATGAGGTGATACCATACTAGATCAACTTTTCTGTCGGTGAGAGAGACAAACTTCCGAGCTGACACACAGCTCTTCTTCCAACAGAAATTAATCCAAGAAAAGATTTTAGCTCACCCACCTTGTCTCTCTAATGCACCACAGTGTATTTGATTATTGGTTTTATTTGTTTATTTATTACTTGTATTGTAGTATCGCCAGTTGTGCTAAGGGCCGAATAGATAAATAACAAAGAGACAGTTCATGCCCCAAAGAGCTTTTGTATATTAATTTAGGAGGGGGAACATTTCTCACCAGTGCAGATCATAAAAAAAATCAACAGTATAAGATCTTTCTGGATCCATTTTAAGAATGGCCTTTTATAGCCAGAGATGGTGACAGTGATGTAATGCTTCCTAAAAAAATTTAAATATTCACTATGATTACATTTGAATTTCATTTTGTGCATCATGCACTGGTGTTTTTGCATTTTTCTCAAAGTTACTCAGTAGCTCTGGGAAACCCATTTCCTCAGGAGCATCTAATTATTATCATTTGCAATGTAATTGGTATGTATTTCTTTGCTGAGACAAGAGATTTAGGGCTTTCTATAACTGTGTGTTATACTTTCAAGTAGAGCTGGTTGATTTTTAAAAAGCCTCCAAATAATTAAGTTGTTTCCATTTCACAGTTTTCATAATGGATCATTTTTATATTTTTTTAAAATTCTTTGTGGAACATTTTTTTGAAAAATTTATGCACAAAAACTTTATATATTCAAAAACTTGGAATGCCCCCCCCCCTTTTTTTAGGGTTTGTATTCTTTTTCATTTTGATAATCTGATAGCCATTCAAAACCAACCTTTAAAAAGTTACAGAATTCTAAGTACCATTCATTCAATTTCATTTAGTGGCAAAAATGAAGCAAATGAGAAAAATGAAAACTCAAAATTTCAGAAGTTTCATTTTTGACAGAAAACTAGAAAATTATGAGGGGAAAAAAGCAAAAGATTTTTTATAAAAGTTTTCAGTTTGAGAAAGAAAACCAATTTTTTTGGTTCAAACTGGTTTTGAATTAAAATTTCCATGTAATTCCAGCTTTAGCCCTGTCCTTCCTCTATTAGAAGAGCAAACAAAGGGTTAAAGGTGCAGGAAGGGAGCTCTGGAAGAAAAACCCCTCTGTTAATTGATCTGCCTGTCTGGTGAGGAGGGCCAGCTGAAGCTTGTCAGAAAGGGCATGAGCTGAATCAAGCTTGGGGGCCCTAAGTAAAGTACAGACACCTGGTGAGGGGAGGGGCTTGGTCCCTATATATGCAGCTCTTCAGCTGTTTATTTCAAGTGGGTAGATGTGGGAGCTGTTTCAGTAGTGCTGAGGGTGAGTTTAAGGGATCTCAAATGGTGTTGCTATTAAAATGCAATAGGATTAAAGCCTGCAAACTACATGTAATGCTATTCCTTTGGTAGTTAGCATGTATGGATCATGCTGGTATGTTGTGGAGGTATCTGTCTAAAGATTCAGAAGGTAGGGTCATTGGGAATCCAATCCACAGGCACTTCCCTTCACAAGAAGAAACAATGTTATCAAAACTCCCAACAGCTCAATTTGACTTCCAATGAAACATTTCTAGGCAAAGTCTTCCAATGATAGCAGCCTATGCTTTCTATTTGAATTATGAACTGACACGAGAGATTTCAAAGTCACCAAACATTTCTTCTCTTCATCCCTACCTATGGCCTGCTTCTGCCCTCCACATCTACCCACACAGGCAGTCTGGCTGTGGTTCTGCATACCACTTTGTATGACCCTGAGCTTACAGTATTAGCTTGTGTGTGTACTTTTGAACCTTGCTAAGAATGAATAATATCCATGCAATCAAATGAATTCCATTGTTTTTAACAGAAGACCCTGTGATTTCTAACTGTAGGGCATAGCACAAATTGGTGGTTTGCAGGATGAATGAGTGGAACTATGTAGTTAGATTACAGCCCAAAGTAAATAAATAGCTGGGACCTCTAGCTTCACAACCTTGCACTCTCAGTTGTCATTTGTACTTTTGGAAAGTGGGTGTAAAACAATGACAACCTGCACTCACTTGGCTCAGGGGGTGAATGGCTATGCAGTGCACAAGGCAGCAGAGAATCAGGCATTTAGAGTAAGTGAAGGCAAGAGAGAGAGAACAATAGAATATTCAGCTGCTCTAAACCTGTCTACATTCTAGTGTATTTTTCTTAGTCATGGCTGGGTATGATTTATACAGGGTTTGGCTTTTTACTCCCTAAACTACATTTTAATTAAAGATAGATCTAAGTACCCAAATGAATGGGTACTTAAATAGCTTTCTGGATGTAAAAGCAACAAGGAGTCTGGTGGCAGTTTAAAGACTAACAAATTTAGTCAGGCATATTCATGCCATACAGCTCACTTCTTCAGATGCTTGAAGAGAATAAGAAAAGAAAAAAGGAAGGGATACAAAGATGGGAGCATGATATCAGTGCTAATTAGATTAGAGTGGTTGTGGTCCACCTCCAATAGTGATGAGAAGGTGAGAGTACCTGAAAGGGAAATTATCTATTGTAATGTGAAAGCCATTCCATGTTTCTACTTAAACCTCTTTTGGCTGTGTCAAATTTGCATATAAATTCCAGCTCAGCAGTTTCTCCTTGCAGTCTGTTTTTAAAGGTTTTTTTGCCTGAGTGGCAACTTGCAAGTCAATAATTGTATTCAGGGAGGTTAAAGTGTTCCCCCGCTTGTTTTTGCATGTTGCCATTATTGATGTCTGATTTGTGTCCATTTATTCTTTTGCATAGAGACAGCTTGCTTTGTCCAATGTACATGCTAGAGGGGCATTGCTGGCACATGATGGCATACATCACATTAGCAGATGTGCACCTGAATGAGCCTCCGATGTCCTAACTGATGTGGTTAGGTCTTGTGATGGTGTCAGTGGGGTTTGTTGCAGGGATTGATTCCTGAGATAGTGTTTCTGTTATGAGGTGTAAAGTTGGTGGTGAGTATTTGTGTCAGGTTGGGGGGCTGTCTGTAAGCCAGGACTGGCCTGCCTCCCAAGGTCTGTGAGAGCAAGGGATCATCATCTATGATAGGTTGTAGATCCTTGATGATGTGCAGGAGAGTTTTTAATTTGGGGCTGTAGGTAATGGCTAGTGGTGTTCTATTGCTTTAATTGTTGGGTCTGTCCTATAGTAAGTGACTTCTGGATACCGACCTGGATATAAATCACCAGAGCTTATGTAGCTTTCAATATGCAGTCTAGAATTCACATGTGCCACCCAGGGGCGTGACAAGCCATTCTGTTTAGTGCAAAGGTATCTGAATACATCAGTACAAAAGTCAGAACATTTATGATATAACTGTCTACCTCCCTTCCTTTGCAAGATATTCAAAGCTGCTTCTTTCAATTGAGCTTTAGATAGCTGAACAAAAAGCAGCAATTCTGAAAAACAGAAATAGGCCCAATTCAGCAACCATTACAAATGTGTTTGACTTCAGTTAGAGTTCCGCATGTGCTTAAAGTGAAGGAGGTGCTTAACTGCTTTGCTGAGTCTGCACTGTAATTTACGGAAAAATATCTGCACATTGAAGTTTCAGTTCATGGCACATTTTACGTCCGGCTGGCAACCTGATGCCAAGCGTCCTCCTTTTTCAACCTAGCTTGGAACTGGCTGAAGCAAAATCCTGACAATTATGTGGGTAAAAGAGTCTACCAGGTCAGAAGTGAAGCAAAAAGACAGCGAGGCCAACCCCAGAAGTGGGATGTCATAAAGACAAATACATTGATACATGGTGTGTCAGCGTATGGTATTGAATAGGACACTTTGGGAGGATTTGTAGAGTGGACCCCATTTTATGGAATTAACACAAAGAAGAGCTGAAAAATAACATTCAAATGTTAATTCTTTATTTATTATATGGTATTTGTTAAGCAGTGCTGTGTTGGCGAGTTAGAGTTACGGAACAGTATGTTGCACGTACAAAATGTGCCATTGCTGCTACCTCAGTATTTCTCCACATATTCAATTGAAAATCACAGGTACAAATAAATCCATGTGTGAGAGGCAAAAACAGACTATTTGATTCATCACAGTAGTACACATTAAGGTTTGAGGGTTTCACTTTTAACTGCTTTAAAAATGAAGCAAAACCACCCTAAAGCCATTTTTCATTCTACTTCATTTTTTTTAAGTAGAAACACTGAAAAAACTATTTTAGTTATTCTGAAATTTCATATTTTTTCTCTTTTTTTGTTGTTTGATTGTGCACTTGAAAGTGTTCTTGAAAAGGTAAAATAATACATCTAGCAATGAGGGAGCTTTGGAATGCAGTTTTGCCACTTTTAGCTTTTCATTGTGCCTGCCAGACAAGATGGTTAAGTATTAATAGGCTTGATTCACTTAACAGACAGAGAGGCTGGTAACAAAAAATGAGCCACAGGGGGAAATTGCAGGAGTGCCTGCATCTCCATTCTGGTGTAGCAATGCTAACTGGGAAAGGGTGTGGTCAGGTCATTGAAGGAAATACTGATTCAACATGCTGCACTAATGCACTTGCCACATTTAAAAGCTATCCTGCCCCAGTGCACCCCATTTGGGATGAATCAAATCCACAGTCTCCATTTTACAATTCGGAAATTGAGACAGAGAAATGAAATAACTGGCCCAGGGTGCCACAGTTACTCAGGTCTGTGGCATATGCAGGAGTCATTCCTTTTGAATAGTTTAGGATGAGAAGGTGAGGAAAAAATTGCAAAGGACAGCAAAAGAGATTTCCTGAGCAGAATATTTTACCTTAATAAAAAACTCTAAATCTACCATCTCCTGTACTAGGGGAGATGAAATTTATAAGAGAAAGAGAGACATAATGGAAGAAATTGTTTATTTGTTTGTTTGCCTTTATAAAGCCCATTTGGGAGGAACATCAGTATATGTACCATACATCAGTTATCTGGCTTATCCCAGTTACTCGGTAGCTGTAGATGTCCTTTGTTAGAAATTAATGTGTGTAATAAAGTTTTACATTTTTCATATGTTTTGAAGTATGCGGGCTATAATTCTTTTGACTGCATAATTACTTTTTGTACACAAGAAAAATGAGGTGCTTAGTCCTAAGTAAATAACCACAAAACAAACCAAGAATAACAGTTGCATCCTTTTTATCTTCTGGGTCTTACACAATAAATATGTTTTTAGAAACTAAAAAAAAAAAGTTATATATCCTCAATATAATTTGGCTTAAAAAAATCCAAACCCCTCTAGGATTGTATTGAGAGAGATGCTGAAGTCAGGCAGAAATACAGTAGGCTGTCTGCATATTATGTTGTGATAACTTTTAAAGAGACAGGCAAAAAAAGAATGGATAAAGGATTTTTACCTGCTTAATCATTTTAGGTGGGTTTTCACTTCTGGACTATTTTTCTCATCAAATAGATCTGAAAACTAGGCTACAGTATAGTCAAGATCATTGACCAATCATGTTTTTCCATCACAGCACTTCTTAAATAAAGCCATGATGAAGGAAGATATTACTAACACAAGGCCTTTTCTACATGTGAAAGTTGCACCAGTTTAACTAAAGAGGTAGTTTTAAACTGATTTAGTTAAACCAGTGCAAAAGTTTGTGGGGAAACTCTTATTTCAGTTTAAACCACATTTATTTTTATTTCAGTACTGCGTACTTCAAGCATTCTAAAATTGTGAGGCAAGTGCCCAAAATCACTAAACTGTTTCAATACTAAATCTGGATTCTTTTGTATGATTTCTGGTTTTTGAGCCTTCAGGGTGCACTCACTTCTAGTTTTTAAGTTTTTTTCTATGCCTATGAAGGTTAAAAAAGTCATTTTTATACAAATGACTGCTGAGATTCACAGGCCGCCTCTTGATTCCAGCAGCTGGGGCTTTAAGAAAAGTGCCAAATATTACCAGACTCATAATAAAATCATGAGTGTTGGTAAGTCTGATTTATCTTAAGATGATAAGAAATCCAAAATAAGCCAATTTTACAACAAAATTAGAATACAGAGACAGGGGTAAGCAGTGGTTTAGCAAGATCTCCTTAAGGAACTTATTTAAATTAATACAGAGCAATTTTCTCATGTTGATAAGGCCCACATTCTTCAAGGGGTCATTCATGTCCTTAATTTTTATACACCATGAGTAGAGGAAAGCCAGGAAGGCCATGTAAAGTAATGTATATGATAAGTCTTGATAGGAGTCTGGTCTTAAAAGCTAAGCCCTAGCCTTGCAATATACTCCTTGCAGGTCGATCCCTCATTGATGTCTTCTTACATTCCAGGCTGTGCTCTCTCGCTTTTGGAATGAAATATACTTCCTGTATTTGTGAAGAGCCATGCAACTCCTAAAGAGATAGGCAATTTAAATATATATATATATATATGTAAATAAAATTTACCTCTCCTGGTAATCCCTCAAGGGGATTTTTGGCCTGCAGCAAATATTTATGTCCAAGATGTAAACCTCTGAAACTGTGTGGTTATAGTGGAAATGCTGACAGAGTATTAAGAGACCCTTAACCCTTGATTTAGCTGGCTATAATTACAGGTCTGTTTGGTATTTTCAATAGCACTCCTCATGAACTTGACTCTATTTTTTTAATTATAGTAGAATTTGTGAAGAGAATTATTATTAAGTTAGGTTTTTTCTCTCTCTAAATACAATCTTTATTAAATATACAACCTGATGAAGAGGCAGGATTGATCTAATAGCTTTGCCTCTGTCCCTCCATCACCTCCCCCTCCCCCCGCATGGTGGACTACAGTTCAAGTCTACCTAAAGCCCTAAGTAAAATGAATACTGTGATCTTATTCTGCCACATCCCCAGTGAGCAGTGAAATTGACTGTGCAATAAGCATCAAAGGTTAATGAACAAGGGGAAAAATTGACATTTTATTTGGTAAGGCATCTGGTGGTTCAAATACAAATTTCAATGTAAAAGATTGGTTCCAAAAGGAGATTTTTCTGATTTCCTTTTAAAAATATCTCTGTAAAACTGCATGACTGGTTAATGGGGCCCAAGAAATGTATGTTTAAAATATTTATCACAAACAATCATGCAAGTCTACACCACTTGCAGTTTGAATAGAGTGGCTGTTCATTCTCAGGCCATTCAGTTATTCTTCACTCAGGCTTTTGTGAATGCTCACCTACTCTGGGAAGGCAGCTAGCTCACGTGTGTAATGACACTGGGCTCTATCCAAGATATAATGAGCTTCTTCAGTTGCTGATCCATGGAAGCCTGCAAACTGCCAGTGTTCAGTTAAGTGAAAATGCCCCATCCTTATTGGCCAGAGAATGCCTCATTGGGTTTTCCCAGCTGCCCCCTGCAGAGACTGCTTCTGCCCCAATTGCCCTAGCTTAATGACACTGAAGTCACCCACTGAGCATATTGTACACAAGGAATTCCCCAGACATTGGGCTCTTTTACAGCTTAGTGTATACATCTTAAAGGGCCAGTGCTCTTCCGTGGCTGACAAGTCCGTTTCTGCCTCCAGTCAGTGACAGCCGTGTATGCCAGCCACTGACCCCTACCTCTCCTAATGTTGATGGAGGAGAGAGCAGTGGTTGTCACAAATATTTCAGTGGGTCTCCAGCCTGACCTGAAGGGACTTGTCAGCCAGGGTTAGAGCAGTGATGTGGGGCATGCATGGCAGATCAAGATCTTTTTTTTTTCTGTAAAATAAATTCTAACTAGATTCTACAGGGACAGGCCATCATCACGCCACCAACTCCTGCGGGGGCCATACAGAAACTCTAAACCAGCATAGAAAAACGAAGAGACTCCTCACTTTGCAGCTTCAGTTGGGGACTTTGAAGAGAATAGGTCAGCAAAGAAAGAACGTATCTCGGGTCAAATTTGCCCCTGGGCTGCACAAATCCCCTGCACCACTTAAATCTCACTTAAGTCCTCTCCCAACAATGTAAGTGCTGCATGGGCCTTGGGCTGGTACTCTGCAGTGGTGAGGGGGTTGGGGAGGGCAGGTAACATTAGAAAGTTCAGCTTTGCTGATCCTTGCTATCATCCGATCAGATCCACACACTGCTGCCTTGAAGCTGAGTTCAGGTACATGGGGTTTTTTTCAGTGGGAAGGATGGATTGGGCTTTAGTGGCTGAATGACATTTTCTGCTCTAGACAACCACAGAGGTCTTGGGCAGCATGACTGGACCAGGCCCTTAGGAAATGCTTTCATTTAATTCACTTAATATACATACAGAGGGCTCATGAAACACTGTTTTAGTGGATACTTTTCTCTTTAAAATATAGTAGATTCTATTCATTTTAATATTTATCTGTACTGAATGCAAGCAACATGGCCATGAGGCACAGCATAGAGGTTTAAATTATGGCTTGTCAGTAATGTTTATAGATGGGTAATTAGAGTTACTGCACTGAAGCTGTGGGATGGGAACTTATTGGCCTGATATTTATTTACACGACTCAGTGAATGAAACTGTGTTTGAAGCATAACTTAGAAGTGTTTTTAGAAAATACAGTTTCAAAGTATCTGCAGCTCCTCTAGGTTGCATCAGACTGTTTATCTTGAATAGCAGCTTCGTTTATGAAGATGTAAGGAAAAGGTATTGGCACAGGTCCATGTATGTAATTAATATTGTGTGGGCAAGGGAGGGAGAGGACTGTTAAATGACTTGCAGTTTCATTTACAAATCTCTCCTACAATGCTCATCCCTTGTAGTTATGACCAAAGGTGCATTGTTTCACTTTAATGTACCATCTCATACCCCCTGATAAACTTTTCCCATTCTATGGCAGCAGCATGGTAGATTATAGTAAAATATCTGTAGAGGTAAAACAGAAAATTTAAACAGAGATTTTAAAAAAAATCTCTAGATAAACGTTAGTAATAGAACCAATTCATATTTTTCAGATTAAAAGGGTTTCTTATAAAAATGGAAATTTGTGGGGATTTTATTCAACATTGTCAACAGTGTGAAAAATCATCAGAAAATTTGCATTTTGTGTCTTTCTTAGATTTTTTCATCAAAAATACTAACAATGGAAAACTATCAATTCTTTTCCATTTACTGAAAATGGGGGTATGGTATTAAAAACAGGTAAACAGCCCTTTTTGAACTCTTTAGATGAAAATAATGTCTATCTTCCTAATTTTTTTTTTAACCTGCATCAGTTAAGAACAACTTCTATAACGACTTTCATTCATAGACCCCTAAGTGCTGTAGAATAGGGCAAGGGTATCATTATCCTCATTTTATGGAAGGGAAAGGTGCAGTGCAAAAAAGTTGTCACTTGGCCCAAGGTCAGACAGCAAGACCAGGACAGGTCTTCTGATTCCTGGTCCTGGGGCAGACACCAGTAAGAATCTTACATACAGAATGCAAGATGACAAGTCCAAATGAAATAAAATAGGATGCTATAGGGGCCATTTTTAGATTTTATTACTGATCATATAAGAGGATATTTCTTTCCTCATGCAAGGATACAGTTAAAATAAAGGAGATATTTGTGGGGTGCCTCAGGCATTTCAGCTTCCCTAATTCCAATACTTGATCTTTGTCTTCTAAGAATTGGAATTTCAAAGAGGGCTAATAGTTTGGTACGCAACTACCGTGGACACCTTGAAAATCCTAGCACATATCTTGTGTCTGTCCTGCTTTGTTGAATGTCTACTGCCTAAAATAACTAGTCTTTATTGAAGCATCATTTGTTTATTTTAGTTTGCATTATTATACATGAAGATAGTATCATTAAGAGCCGCATTATTAATTCGCTAATGAATTAAAATGCTATTCTTGTATGGGTGCTAGGTTTCATAAACATGACAAACACATGGACATATTAGAGCTTATGAGTTAATATACAAGTATTTTAGTGTAGTTTTAGCTTTATTCTACTGTTTGTTTTCTAGTATTGTTACCAATATATTTGAAAAGCCTCTCTCATAAAAATAAGCACAGGGATTTTGTTACTGTATATTGCATATATGGTGCATAGAGAAAACATTGCCAACCTATTTCTTTTGCATATGCATTTGACAATTATATGCAGCAGACAACATACTGCCTTTATCTTAAAATTCCACACAAATCAGAAAAAAAACCATAGTATGAACCAGCTGGCAGAGGGTGATCAACATGCACCTTATCCAGCCATCCTGTGGTGGAGAAACACTAGCAAGTAAGGAACCAAGTTCATTTTCTTGTAGCAAAAAATCCTGCCCTGATACTTTTTTCCCCCTAGCAACTCTTAATCCCTCTCTTCCCTTTCTCCCAGAGTGCACCAGTGTCGAAGAAGGAAAGATAGCAACTCGAGAAATTAATATTTGCATACAAGAATGTTGGGGCCCGATTCTCCACTCCATGACACCGGTGGTGCAAATTCACTGAATTTGGAAATGAAATCAATGGAGCTAGTGGACTTCAAAATTCAACCCTTTACATTTTTCTTTTCCTTTGTATGAGTTTAATTGTTACTTATAAAGAAAATTAAAGTGTTTTTTAAATGTTCTCTTTTTTTCTTAAACAAAACACTCAAATAGAAATATTTCAGTTCTGGAGAATATTCTCAGCTCCATTATAACAATTTTAATATAGTTCTGTATTCCCTAAATGCCACTTATGGATTCTCTGTGCCAGCTCTGGGTGGAATAAGGTATAACAGTAGGAAGCACGGGTGGTGTGTTAAGAACAGGACAGGAAAGGGGCAACTCAGTTCATGCTTACCTGACCTGGAATCTCTGAGTGCTGACCCTAGTCTAGTGAAGCACCTAAAAGCATATTTGCTTTAAAGCACAGAGGGTAGTCTCATCAAAACCACTAGGCATACTCACAAGCTTATATATTTTGATGGATTGGCACCAGCATACACAGTATAGCAGCAGCCATTATTCCAGCCCTGAGACTAGAATACCAGCCATTAACTTGATGCCATCTTAATTCCCTGCACAAAGCCTAAAAGTCAATGGGATTCAAGCTCTTAAGTCAGGTAAGTGCATCTGAATCCCCCACCCAGCCACCAAGTGCCAAAGTAAATGAACAAATTAAAATGAAAAAATGAACAAATTACATTTTTAATGTTTACTCATTTTGTTTGATAATTTGCCTTGTAGAGGAATTCCAGTGAGTGTCTCAGTCATTCAGATGAAAGAGCACATTTCCCCTGTATTTGTAATGTAAAGAAAATGCCGATTGATAAAGAATTAAGAAGCCATTTTTAGGTTGGAATTTTAGAATTATTTAAGCCTTGATTTTTGAGTCTTCAAAAGAAAATAGTCATTTCATGGCAAGTTATGAAACATGAATTATTTATTCCTCCAGTAAATATGTAATTAGACATATTCTGAAAATCTGTAATTAATCCCTCACCCCGTAAGCCCATAAGAAATGCTAATATGGCTCTGAGGTAAGGCGGGTTTTTATAAAGGGTATTATGTAAGCTGTTCTGATCTGTTGTGTAATTATGTTTGCTGTCTGTACTGAAAAAAAATCATGTGAGAATTAGTGGGGAGAAAACAACAAACTTTGCTACTCAGCAGAAGGTGATGATTAAAGGTCAAGATTTCGATCTTTTTAATTTATTTTGGGATTTCAAAAGGCTTTCAGGCACGCAGCAGGCAAGAGAATCACAGCTGATTTTTGAGCTTGCCTGGATGAAATAGAGGCAGATCCTAAAGCCCACTGAAGCATCGATGACCTGTCGCCCGCCTGTGTCCCCACCCAAATTTTAACTGCTAATGGGTGCCCCTTCCCTGTTCCTCTGGGTGGCCCTCCCTACGCCCACTCTCCCCACAGGCACTAGTTGCCTATGTACTGAAGTCAGTGGAAAGCCTGCCAATGGGCTTTGTTCCAGGCTTTTGGAGGAAGAAACCCTTATTTTGGAATAACTTCTAGTCAGCTTTGAAAGCATCCCATTTCTGTGGCGAAGGGTTTTGAAATATATCACAGTGAGAGGTATGAACAATCTCCTCATTCAAATGATCACAGCTTGACAGCCCTGGAATGCATTTGGATAAAATGGGTGGAATTCAACCTCCTTTCTTTTGACATCCTGAGCCCAAAATGCATGAATAATTGCTCTTTCTGCAGGGATTGTGTGGGAAGACAGTTCCCCCACAATTTGTGGGTGGGCCACAACAGAGACTGCTGGAATTACCATGGAATGGAGGTGATTGACACTTTACATACCATGCTGCAGACAGAGGATCTACCTAATGTTCTGTCTAGTAGCCCTGCCCTGATACCTTCATAACTGACTTATTCCAGCCTGCATGAAGACACCCAATGGTGACCTCTTGGCAGCACTGTCGCTCCAGCAATGCCCCAGTGGCTGGCAACCAAAAAAATGACATAAATCTTTGTACAAGATTTGAACCAAGCTGTGCATTTTGAATGCTTTGAAGTTTATTTTTGCACACTGCTGCCTGCTGAAATACTACAAGAAAGGTTAACCTGAGTGAAACCACATCGCACAAGAGAGCTAATTCTCATGAGATTCACAGCCTGGTTTCTAGTGCAAAGTGACCGCCTGATAGCAAATAATTTATCACAGGATTTCACAGAAAGCCCCAGAGCCAAATGCCAGTTTCCAAACATATTTGGTGTTCAGAATAATCAGATGCATTTCACATGCTAGTTAGCTGTGACACAGTGTTCCCTGTAAGCTGTGCACTTGTGTAGCTTCTGAAGAGAGATTCAGATGCCGCCCAGTGGATTTTTTGTTTCTACTGGTGGTGCACATTGACACATGCCTCCATGCACCTAAAATATTTATTCCACACACAGATGGAAAAATCTGCAAATGGATGGAAAAGATTAGATGGAACATTCTGTGACATAGATTATCTCTTTTCATTTAACTTTCTTGATGGGGCAAGCATGCCTTATAAAAGTAGAGCTGGTCAAAAAAAAGTCTAAGGAAAATTCAAATGATGTCGAGGGGCTTTATTGTAATTTTAAATGTGGGCATTTTGCAAAGGCCTTTTCCCACTGATCTTTTTTCTCCATGGTAAACAGAGGAGATCTGATATGGGTGTGTCATAGGGTGGACTAGGCCCTGAGGCCCCCTACTGGATGCCTTGTGGTCTTGCTACACCCCACCCCAGAAAAGGCAGGCTAGAGTGGCTGCAGGGGAAGCAGCCAATCAGGTCCCAGCAAGCCAGTATAAAGAGAGCTGCTGGGTCAGAGTCAGTCATTTCCTCTTTGGAGCTGTGCAGACTGTGTATGACTCAGCTGGAGGGCTGGATCACAGGAGAGTTGCCATAAGCAGAGAGTGCAAACACACGCACTCAGCCAATGGGCCACTCATGGAAGGTGAGTGTGACCCCACTACAGTCCACAACAGTGGTTGAAAAGGCAATATTGCTGGGGAAGAGTGAACAATAATGCTATTGAAGTTATCACTGAATTCACTATAAGGCTGGACAAACGAGCTTGGGGAAAATAAAAATGAATTATCTCAAAACTTAGCTCATATTCTCATATGTGAAATCAACCTGAAATGTAGCATAGGTAGTTTCAGAAATATTAAATTATCCCAGATAACTTCACCCTAGATTTAAGTTGATGAGCTGAAAGCAGAATTTGGATCAATATATTTTAAAAGCTCCACTATTTTTGCTGATAAAGCTGTATGGTACAGCACCTACGGAATTATCTGTGGGGACACAGATGCTTCTGGGAAGCTAACAGGTGTTTCATTCACCATGTTTGGGTAGATCCGTGAGCAGAAGGTTGACGATGGGCTGCCAAAAAGGTCACAGGAAGGAAGGGAGTCTCACTGACGAAGTAGTTGGTGAGAATGGATGAAGGAGAATGAAACAGTAGGATTGGAAATAAGACTCAGTGGTGGACAGGAGGTTTGCGAGGTGTGTCAGAGATGGAGGAGGAAGAGAAGTCTAAAGGATTGTTTTCAAATAAGTTGACAAGCCTCTAAAGTGAGTCATACTTCCATGCTTGCTTGCAAATGACTAGTTCCTGATGAGGAACATGTGATCTGTCCACATGCTATGGTCTAGCAGGATCGCCTTCCAATAACCCTATTTGACTGTGATGTATGTGACAAATATGCTTCTGCTTGGCCCTATCCAGATGGAACCATTTTCTGTAAAAGTCTAAAACCAAACAGATAACACCCTCCCTCCGAGTTTTGCAGTTGTTTTCTCCATTAAAAAAATAATTAGAGAGATACTCCATGACTTCCAACATTTCTATAGGGAAGGTTAATGTATACAGGTAGCCTGAATTCGATTAGTGTAGGCTATGTGGTTCAGAAGAAGCTGAAATAATATGGAAATGTGGTATAAGAACATGCCACTGAAAAATTGCTGAGAATGGGTGATTGGTTATTTTCCCCCACAAGCTCTATCACACTCAACTGGCCTCTGGGGGGTGATTGTATGTGATGCAATGCATCCACACTTTCTCTACTCCTCCAGGATAAGAGTGTCACAGTAATAAACCTTCCCCAAGGCAGAGTCTCACTTCCAGAATCCTTCCAGCGCCTGTCAGCCCAATATGTGTGAGGTTGATACCAGGCTGGAAACCAGATCTGGCATATGTAATTTGGTGCTGTACCAACAGGCTGGTCAGCAAATGTTTTGTAAGTGTTACCTTGGTGAAAAATTCACCTTCACTGCACCACTTCTGTCTCTTGGAACTAGGAATAGCCCTGCCTTGCATCTTACCTAAAGTTCATGACAAATCAGCTACTGTCTCTTGGGTTTTTTTCTGCTTCAAATATATGGAATTGTGTTATCAGCTGATACTATGCACCTTGCATAATTGCCAGCTACTGGATTACTCCTCAAGTGTTAGCTTTCTTTAAAATATTAACTGGACACAACATTGTGCTTTCCCAACAGAAAGTTTTAAATAGCTGTATAATACAATATTTGTAATATCGTGACTGTAATCCATCTGCATGAATGGAGAGTGGAATTATTTTGTCCCAGTAGCATGGCTGCTATATACTGTTGATACTGATTTACATAGGTCAATACAAATATTTAACCCTACCAGTCATTCCTGATTAGGTGATTTAAATTAAAAACCAGTCAACAGGTAAGCATACAAATTTCAAACCAAGTTGTAGTGCTTTGTAGTTGCTTTGTTGTTCTTTCCCCGAGTCTGTACTTAATCTTGGTTATTTGATGTATTTTCTACATTACACGTTTATTATTTTTGTTTTCCTATTTGCATTGGCCATTTCTTACATGTCTCCTTCACTGTACAGTACCCCAGCAGCATCTGCATTTATAATTATAGAAGATAAAGTTATAATATTCCTGAGGCGAAACTGTGCATTTTAACCACTGTGCTAATGTGGAAAACAACTTGTGCAGAATAAATATGCCCTGCAATTAGTGGTATGCCGACATTTTTCATGGTTACCTTGCATATAAATAAACTGAAGCCACTGACATTTTTCCTCAGGGCTCTTAGCTCTGTAGCCCAAAATCTGCAGACAGATTTGTTGTAAGTAACACTATCATCATAAGAAGTTTGAAAACCCATTATTTTTTTAAATTCATCTGCTTTTGCATCTGTATAGCTCCAGGCTGGGCCCATGGTTCTGATATTGTCTGTATGATTAACAATTGCCAAGTCACTGCTCTGGCTCCCAAAAACCTATCATTTGACTGAGGCTAACAGGAGGTGACTGGGCAAAGCAGTTTCACCTGAGGGTGGCCCGGGTCAAAGGTCACTTGTAATAGCTTCTACATGCATCTCCAGACCTGTAAATGAGACCAGAGCCTGATTCACTCCACTACACTTTCTTTGTCTTAGACGGATGCTCTAATCAAACAAATTACCTAGCCCGTGATCACAGTCACTGATCCAGAGATGTTTTTGCAGACGCTTGTCTGGAATGTTCCAAGCCTTCTCAACCATACAATGTTTTTAAAAGAAAGGGCTAATGTGTTCAACCAAAGGTAATAAAAGATGTGCGTTTACTTGGTTAAACCAACCTCAAAGAAATCCCCTGGGACAGTGCATGACACATTTGACACTCACAGTATAGCTTGTTTAACTGAAGGGCATGTATATAAAATAACTGAGGAATGCTGTCTTATATTGTGTGCATATACATATGTATTACTGTTCTGCAATAGACTTAAAGGGAAACTGCAAAACTCAGTACCTCAGACATTGTTTTAGTGAGAGAGTGGCTGCATTTTTGCATGTAGAACTTTATCTAG